>CM037631.1:77310864-78510864 GCA_015227895.2 Colaptes auratus | reverse complement strand
ATATGAATACAGTAAAATAAGATATTCCAAAATCCATTTTATAGCTTTGTGTAAATTATGTACTGCTAACATATTCCTGTCATTATTTAATAGCTATTACTTACTGCTGGTATTTCAAGATATGAGTAATCATTACATTATGGCCCTCAGAGAAGAAAAAAAAAGTCACTAATTTCTAAAAGTAGAACAGAATTTATGTAGTCTCTTTTAGCTGTCTAAAATGGTAGCAGTGATGGAATTAGTGCTGTCTTCCATTATTGGACAGAGATAACATTCAGAGCACATTATCTCACTACAAGATGATAATCCAAGGCTGATAGGAGAAAATGGCTACCATCTCTCTAGGCATTATGGAGAGGTGGAGGTCTCACCACCAGGTCCAGGCTAGTTTCCTAGATAGTGCTTTTTTAAAAAGGAAACTTTAATCTGTCTGTATTTTCTAGTCTCTGCTTTCAAATTTTTTCAGTTTGCTATTTCTTACTTTTTTTCTGCCTCATTCTCTTTCTCATTAATTGAAGAACAGATCTTAGAATTATACTTTTCTTAAAATTCACAATTGTAACTTTCTCCAAACCTCTCAATTATTGCTACTTTGCATTTATTTCTGATATTCAGAATTGTTTATAATTTTACTGAATTCTGAAGATTTTTTTTAAAATAATTTAGAAATATCAGTGATTAAAACCATAATTTCTTAACACAGGAATAGAAATAAAATGTTATTTATTTATACCTAGGCAGTAATGAGGCTCTTGTTGAACTTAAACTACAGTTACCAAATCTCAAAATTATTTTAGCTGCATATTTTAAATAATTATGTATAATATGTTACGACATTACACAAAATGAGTGTTCTTTTATTTACTGTCTTCCTTAAAATGCATTATGGTAAATTCATTTTTAGCAAATTCCTTCATGAAATTAAGCTCACATGACTTAACCGTCTGTCCATCTGTTTGTCATCTGCTTCCCAATGTTTTTTTTTAATGGTTGATCAATTTCAGCCAAATTTGAGATGAGTTAAACTCTCAAAGACAATTTATCTTGTGTTTCATCTGCCAGTTGGCTGTAAAGGAAAGGCTGGCCCATATAGTTGCAGTATGAGAAAGGCTTCAGCTTATTAATTCTCTCTTTGGCCTGTTAGCAGGGAAAAAATAATAAATGGATCGATGTATACTGTTTCATATGTAACTGCTAATAAATGAGTGAGTGGAGGAGTCTGTGGTATCTTGAGAATAGTGTGAAAGGTCAGAGGGAAAAAAGGAGGGGAAGTGTGGGAAACACTGTAATGGAAAATACAGATACAGGATATATGTCAGGGGAGATGAATTTATTCAGTCATTAGAGCATAGTACAGAAAGATATAGGAAGACAAGCTGCACTGTTTTTAATGCACAAAACCTGATTTCATCACTCTTGTTATAGATAAATGTTAGAGAAACTGCTTATCCTGTTGATTGTCTGATTTGACAGTTTACAGCTGACCTCTGCCAATGTATCAAGTATGCCTTGTTTCATATTGTATTTATATCGATTTTCACTCAAAGCAAGTCCAGCCTGTTGCTGAGTTCTCTATAAAGCCTATGCCCCTTACCTAACTCTCCACTCAAGTGCAACTGAAGGCATATATTACTTTGGAATATAGAGTAACAGGCATTACATTGCACCCTAGAAAATAAGAAGCATTTTGATTTTGCTTGTTTCTTTCTTGATTGCAGGCTTTCATTTTCAGAACAGTTGTTTACTGATTGTTTATATGGCACTAAGCTATTGGAGATGTTACCATATTACATCATTAAATGACAGCAAGTTAGCTCTAGTTATAAAGGAGTGAACATGACAACACTCTCTTATATTGCATTCAAACTATAATAAAATATAAAAATATTAAAGAATACTTGGAGAATGACACTGATTATTTTTAAGTTTCATTAGACCCTCATAACATTAGACCTTGTGTAAATATTGTTTAACCAAAAAGGAAATCACTGTTCCAGATTCTAAGATTCATTGTATCCTCATTGTGACATATGGATGTTAAATAAGAGGATAATTTATCCAAAGAGATGGCAGAAACTTAAGCTATAGTTAAATCATAAATGCCTATTTCTATATGAATATGTAGGCTTCACTACTCCACCTGTTATATCACGTACTAGTTCCTAGATTTTAGTGACTGAATTTTTTTTTTATAAGTTTTTGTCTCCTTAATACAATAAGTCAAGTTCTATTTCCTTGTTTTGAGCCACTGACAACACTCTGCAGCAGTATAGCAGTGACAGGAGGATGCAGTAAATAGGTCAGAGCAATTATCTCACAACTTTCCATTCAATCTCCTCTCACTTTAGGACATTAGGTGTAGCCTTGGTTATGAAAATATCTTTGTCCAGCTCAGCGACATGCTGTGAGAGGCAGCTTATGGAATAAGATATTGAAAAAGGCAGCAGCATGAGAAAGTGTAAAAATATAACATGAGGGACAGAATGAAAATGCCTTTGACATTAAAGCAGTATAAAAGGGTGAGACCTAAGTCTCTTTGCAGTCACTACCATAAATCAGGAATAATGTTATCAAAGCAGTGAATTGAAGATTCATTTATCCAAGAAGATATTTAAAGTTTTATTTTTCAAAAATATCTACCTTTTTCTTTAGGTAAATAAACTATGACTAAATAATGTGGTGAGGTGAAATCTAGTTCTGGAAGACTAATATTTTTTTGTTTGGTTGGTTTTTTGTTTGTTTTTTCTTTATTGGTAATTCATTGAAGAAGTATTTACAGGTTTGTGAATCTTGCATGTCATTTTACCATGTCTACACTAAAGTCAGCTTACCTTTTACTGTTTCTTTGGGGGGAGGGGGAAGAGGGGAAGGAAGCAAACCAAACTCTGTATTTTGAGATGGAGAAGGACTTAGCAAGTAGTTTGAATGCCATGATGTTTCAGGAAGTGACTTGTGTGAGCTGGGAAAATGCAGGGATGTATTTGAGTTTTTCATAACTGGTATTTCACCAAGTTGTGCTGAAAATTAGTGATTCTACTATCCAGAAATGCAATGCATATTGAGCTCTTGAACAATTGAACTTGATCAATCAGCTTATTCCCAGTGTTATTGATAGATGATACCTATCTAAAACACTGAAAACACACACAAGGCATGCATAAAAACAAAAGCAGGAATACATCAGAAACAGCTCCTTCTGATTCACTTTCAAATTTTTATAATTTTGTTTTTATAATTTTCTTTTCTTATAGTTTCTGGCTTGCTTCTTTTAGCAATATTGAAGCAGGGATAAATATCTATCACAAAACTAATGGATTTTCCTAGGCAACTGCCTGTGATCTGCAGCTATTTCTGCATTTCTCCTATTTCTAAAACTATTTACAAGAGATAACTTGTTAAAATACAAAGCCCAACACAAGAATCAAATAATAAAGATAAACAATCAAGTGTTTATTAAGTAAGAAACACAAGACTCAGATTACCCAAAGGTTTTATTTTTGTGTTGTACATACTTGGTGTGGAAATTTGCATTTACTTATTCCAGTTTTTTCCATTCAATTATCATCCTATTTGTAGTACGATTTCAGAGAAAAGCCTCCTGACCTTGTTGGAAAAAATCTAATACTAGACCTAAAACCTGCTTATCTCAGTATGAACTGTTTGATGTCTCAGTATCAAACAGCATAAATTCTAAAAATTTAATATTTTGAAAATTTCTGGCCTATTTTTTACTATTTATCAGTTTTTAATGTAAGCAAAAGTGTTCATTAATAGATGCTCTTACTGAGCCAATGTTGCTGCAGCAAATAATCATGACATGACTCTGCCATTACTGCTGTTGTAATTTGCAAATTGAGTTTTGACAAGATTTCTAGGGGGTTGGGGGATATAAAAAAAATCAGGATTAAAAAGGGCTAATCTCTCAAAATTATGACAACCACATAAGAGTTGCTGCATTTTGTCTTTGAGAAGTTGTAATGTGGTGGGTTGAAGTTTCCCATTCACATTAACTTAGCATGACCAGCTCAGTTGGAAGCAATTGGAAGCTGTATTTACAAAGCAAAAACTACACTCTACAATAGAATGCAATTACTATGTACACAATATAGAGTATTTACAATATTATACAGGTATTGACAATATTATACAGGTATTTACAACCAGAAAGTAGCATGGAAAACCCCCTCGTCAAAATGACCAGGGAAGCTGCTTCACTGCATCTCCCAAAACCCCTTGTACCAAAAGAGAGAGAAGCTGGAAGAAAAGCAGTGTTAAACTTATCTGTTTCTCAAGGCCAGCCAGAAACGATTATGTTCTCCTTTTTACACCCCAAAGTGAATTATTTATATTTTTTTTAACTTTTCTGCTCAAAACCTGCAGCTTAATTTTAAAGACATAGCCTAAAACTGCCACAATCCACCCTTTCTGAACAATTTCATTGGCTGTTGATACTATCTATCTACTCTAAAACAATATCTACAATTCATAAGTAAAGTTCACAATCCATTCTGTCTGTCCTCAGATATAGATGATTCCAAAGACCAAAAATAAGAAAACCAAGAAAAACTAAGAAAACAGAAAACAGTTTGTCTCTCTGCAGACGAGATGAAGAAAAGGAGCATGGACTCTCAGTTGAGTCAGGGCTCTCAGGGTTTTCAGGGTTTGTGCACCATAGATTCCTCATGGATTCTTCCTTTGGGCGTGATGCTGTATCTGTACAACACTCTGAATTTAAACTCTACCAGCTAAAGTTAGATTTCTTTGTGGAATACACTGAATTTCACCATTCTCTTGCATTGCTCAGTAAGTGTGACCAGGACCTTCAGCAGATACCACCCCTCGGACAGGTTTGGCATCTCCTGAAGGAGAAAATACCCAAACAGTTTTGCCCAACGGATTCTTTTCTCTAACAACAGGAACTCTATCACCTTCTACCTTCTGCAGCAAATCTGAGTGTGCAGGTCCAGCTCGATTCACTGGACCTCTACTATTTACCAGCCAGGTTGCTTGTGCTAGGTGTTTTTCCCAGTTTTTCAAAGATCCACCCCCCATAGCATTGAGAGTGGTCTTCAACAAACTATTGTAGCATTCAATTTTTCCTGCAGCTGGTGCATAGTAGGGAATGTGGAATATCCACTCAATGCCAGACTCTTTGGCCCAGTTTTTTACAAGATTGTTTTTGAAATGAGTTCCATTGTCTGACTCAATCCTCTCTGGAGTTCCGTGTCTCCACAGGATTTGTCTCTCCAGACCAAGAATGGTGTTGTGTGCAGTTGCATGTGGAACTGGATAAGTTTCCAACCATCCAGTGTTTGCTTCTGCCATAGTAAGCACATATTGCTTACCAGATCGAGAACAAGGTAGAGTGATGTAGTCAATCTTCCAGGCTTCACCATACTTGTACTTGGACCATGTGTCACCATGCCACAAGGGCTTAATTTGCTTTGCCTGCTTAATAGCAGCACAAATGTCAATCATGGATGACTTGCATGATAGATAGCATCCATGGAAATGTCTATGGATCTGTCACGAGCCCACTGGTGGGTTGCATCTCTGCTTTGCTGGGGAGAACGTAATTGATTCTCGCTGGCCTTGAGAAACAGATAAGGTTCATACTGCTTTTCTTCCAGCTTCTCTCTCTCTTTTGATACAAGGGGGTTTGGGAGGTTTTGGGGGTGCAGTGGAGCAGCTTCCCTGGTTGTTTTGTCCAGGGGGGTTTCCGCGCTATTTTCTGATTGAAAATACCTGTATAGTATTGTAAATACTGTATATTTTGTACATGCTCATTGCATTCCATTGCAGAGTGTAGTTTTTGCTTTGTAAATACAGCTGCCATTTGCTTCCAACTGAGCTGGTCATGCTTAGTAAATGCAAATGGGAAACTAACCCACCACAGCACCGAAGGTCTGAGAACTTTGGAGCCTGCAGTCTGAGTCTCCTTTCTGTTTCTTTTATACTGTAGCACTTATATACTTACTTGTGCATAAGCAGTTTGACTGCTTTAAAAAAGTGTGTGAAGAGAACAGAATAAATTAGGACTCAAACGCACCTCTACAGGCAGTATATGAACAATTTAGACTGAAACTAATAGTGTAGTGAGATTAATTGATGCCTAATACTACAACCGACAAAGACTGAAGATTCATTCTACAAGTGCAATAATGTGTGGGGAAAAAATGCCTATGGAACACTGCTTACCTATGCATCTGTTATTTCAATCTGATGTAAAGAAAAAAAATACTCCTAAGAAGCTGAAAATATGAAAAATAGATTGTCAATCTCATCTCTTTAAATACTGACTAATATTCTATCAAGCAGTAATTGATCTACAAACTTGATTTTCAGGCATTTTGTTCCTGTTGGCTATCTAAGTCAAACCATTCTCAAAAATGCCTTTGAAAAACTGTTTTCAAAGACAAGGCATAAATGAGTTAGATGATCTGGGCACCATAAGTAGCATACAGAGGAAAAAAGATTAGTATATTTCTCCCCAGATGGTGCATCAGATCAAGTGGCACACTGGTGAAATGGTCATATAACCTCTGACTGTAACTTCTAGAATACTTCTAACAGTTTAAGATCAATATGACAATAAACTCTAGGTACATGTCAGATGATCAGTCATCTAACCATGAAAGGATAGAATCCTGTTTTAAAAGTGTAAACATTTTTATATCACGTCATGCCATGTCATATCGTGTCATGTCACGTCCTGAACAGATTACCTTTAGTTTCTTAATCATAATAAAGATAGTATCATAGTATCAGTCAGGGTTGGAAGGGACCACAAGGATCATCTAGTTCCAACCCCCCTGCCATGGGCAGGGACACCCCACACTAGATCAGGCTGACCAGAGCCTCATCCAGCCTGGTCTTAAATACATCCAGGGATGGGGCCTCAACCACCTCCCTGGACAAACTATTCCAGGCCTTCACCACTCTCATGGTGAAGAACCTCCTCCTCATGTCCAGCCTGAATCTCCCCACCTCCAGCTTCATCCCATTCCCCCTAGTCCTATCACTACCTGATGTCCTGAGAAGTCCCTCCAAAGCCTTCTTGTAGGCCCCCTTCAGATACTGGAAGGCCACAATGAGGTCACCTCGGAGCCTTCTCTTCTCCAGACTGAACAGCCCCAACTCCTTCAGTCTGTCCTCATAGGAGAGGTGCTCCAGCCCTCTGATCATCCTCGTGGCCCTTCTCTGGACACGCTCCAGCACGTCCATATCCCTCTTGTAATAGGGGCTCCAGAACTGGACACAGTACTCCAGGTGGGGTCTCACCAGAGCTGAGTAGAGGGGGAGAATCACCTCCCTTGACCTGCTGGCCACACTTCTCCTGATGCAGCCCAGGATCTGATTGGCTTTCCGGGCTGCAAGTGCACACTGAGAGCTCATGTTGAGCTTCTCGTCCACCAGCACCCTTAAGTCTCCTCCGGGCTGCTTTCCAGCCAGTCACTGCCCAGCCTGTATTTGTGCCTGGGATTGCCTCGACCCAGCTGCAGGACCCTGCACCTGGTCTTGTTGAAGCTCCTGAGGTTGGCTTGTGCCCACCTCTCCAGCCTCTCAAGGTCCCTCTGGGTGGCATTCTTTCCCTCCAGCGTGTCAGCTGCACCACACAGCTTGGTGTCATCAGCAAACTTGCTGAGGGTGCACTCAATGCCACTGTCCATGTCACCCACAAAGATGTTGAACAAGACTGGTCCCAGGACTGATCCCTGAAGGACTCTGCTTGTCACTGGCCTCCACTGGGACATGGTCCCATTGACAGCCACTCTTTGGGTGCGGCCAGCAAGCCAGTTCTTTATCCATCTATTGGTCCATCCATCAAAGCCATGTGTCACCAGTTTGGAGACCAAGATGTGGTGTGGGACAGTGTCAAAGGCTTTGCTCAGGTCCAGGTAAACGACATCAGTTGCTTGCCCCTCATCTATTAATGTTGTCACATGTTCATAGAAGGCCACCAGGTTTGTCAGATGATTATTATACTTTTCCTGTTTTTCTATGGATAGAGGCTGTAGCTACCCAACAAAGGATTCTGATTTCATCAGAATGCTTGCAAATGAATTTTAAATTCCACACTTAATATCCTGTCTGAGATATCCGGGATGACTAACAGCTATACATCTGTGTTTGAAATGGTCTAATATAAACTCTAAGTGATGTCCATTTCTTTGCATAATAGTTTATCTGTCAGGAAGTAGAAAACACACTATCTCAGGAGCAAGAGGCTTGAACCAGCATCTGCCGCATTTCAAGATGACGCCTCTAAGCACAGAACGTATTCGGATAACAAGTTTTCTGCTCTCCTCTAGAAGCTAGGTCATTCTTTGGTTTGTCAAGACCTTTTGTTTAGAGGACCTATATCATTGGAAACTTCTAAAAAAAAAATGATTCAATCTCTACAGACCCCTGTATTTTAAAGAAAGTGATTATGGACATATTCTGCCTTCAGGAAGAAAACAATATAAGATCAGAGAAAATAAATGCAGGCTCCTCTAAATAGCATCCTTGTTAGTAAGCATGGTAGAATTCTAGATTCACTCCTCAAGAGCATTGTCTTGGTGAACTAGTACTTAGGGCACTCCCCCAGAAAAGCTAACACCTGAGCATCTCATGCTCTTCATGTACTTGATCTGGTGCTTGTTTAATGCAAAACTGTAGATATGCCTGGTCTCAAACACAGACACATTCTTGACCTGATGGTCTGAGATTTTAAGTAATTTTCATTTGCAGGTTATTTGACATCTTAAATTCTTCAATTAATTATTTGAGAGAATAAACTAATGTTTAAAACAAAGAAAAGGAAAAGAAAAAAGAAAATTAAAGAAAAACACACACATACACAAAAACCCAAACAAATGAGCAACCCCCCAAACAAACAACCCTAAAACAACCAGACAAAATACTTTTATAGTAATTGAAAGAAGTCAAAATTAGGAACCTAATCAACTTCTCTTCCTAATTCCTGAGCACTTTTTTTTTTACTTTATAACAATATAAATTCATGTATAAGCCTGCATTTCATCATAACAAAATTTCATCTATATGTAACAAATATATATTACTTTGTACACCAGAAATGAACTAGAGATGTTTTCTTCCGAGTAGAACTTTCCAATGTTTATTCTGTCTGGATCTATCTAAATTATAAACTAGATTTTTGCTAAGGAAAGCAACTTTTTAAAAGAAATAACTATTGTTCAAAACCTCTAAAATACTGATAATTTAGCAGTTAGTAGAGCATTTAATGACTGAGAAGAACCTCCCACTATTCCAGAGTTTTTTATAAAATCCAAGACAATTTAAGCAAGTTCTAGGACTTATGCTGTACTGCAATTTCAGTAATATGTTGTCTAAAAAGACAAGAGACAAAATGAAACAGAATAACTTTTTTTCTGTGGTTTTGCTATGGGTGGTTTATAGGGAGAGAGAGCATTCTGCTTTCATTTGGCAGATGATATAGTACTGCCAACTACTTTTCTCTAGCTTTAAATAGAGAAGTCAGAAGCAGATTTCATTAACAAAGCCAAACAGCAAGATTCATCAGGCTTCCCTTTTAAAAAGTAATAGACCCTTTTTAAAAGTAATAGATCTTTTTTAAGGAGTATATGTTTTAATTTAGAAATTATATGGAAAATATTAATAAAGCTATTAATAACATTTTATTAATATGAAAAATTGCCAAAACATATTAAATAGGTTCAATGTATGGTTAGAATATATATTTACAGTGGGAATGTGCAGTATTTAGGCAACTATAACAATTTAATGCAAACCAGTAGCAGCAAAATGGCACTTGACCACATGGGGTAGAGACTTGGTAAGAACCATTAAGCCAAAGAAGCAATGCATTAATTACAGCTGGTTCCACCCAAGTGGGGATTGCTGCTGCTATTAGCTGTTGAGGCATTGGGACGCTCATATGAATCTGTGGTGAAGGCAAATTATGCCCAGAATTATGTCCCCAGATACTGAATCTTGTCCCAGCATGTGTGGACACATCCCCCTCCTTCCATGAGGGGAACAAAGGCCAAGGTGCCATCCAGGCAACATAAACAACTGCATGCACCCATTGCATGGGATGCTTGTGTGGGCATAATTCTAGCTTCACGCTTTCTATAAGCTAAAGCCAGTTGTTTACAAGAGTGTCCATTGGACAAATCTAGCCTCGAGAAACTTTTAAGTATTACCCCAACTTATAAACAAGTTGTCCTCTTTATCTTTGCCCTCACTCTTTGTCTGAGCTACCAAGTAGGGATCAGCCATACCGGTCCTGCTGGGCCAACCCTGCAGAACCGCTCCCTGCTGTCTGAAGGGAACCTGCTTACCAGCTAAACTATGTTCTGCCCCCTCTCCACTGCCACGGGAGGGAGAAGGTTGCCCCCACCGGCTCTGTCTGGACTGGCCCAGGAGCCAGCCCTGGTGACAGCAGCCTGCTGCAGCCTAACCTAACTTTGCTACAAACAAAGGACACAGTGTATCTTCCACGTGCTTTCCACTCACTAACAGTTCAAAGCACCCGCTCCTAGCAGTATAACATTTCCAGTTCAAGCCTCTGATACATTGTAATAGTCTCTGCATATAGTTAAGCAGCTGCCCGCGTTCTATCGAGTCGCCGCTTTGTGGACAAGATGCGGAATTGCACCCATCGTTATATTAATAGTAATTAACTCTGTAAATATTCCAATTGGGTCCAAATTGTAAATACTAAACCAATTATGTGATATAATTCACAATTGTGCACTAGAATCTGTATATAAAATAGTGAGTCATCAGTTATTGATAACGTTAATAATTAATAAAAACTAATATTTATATAATTCACATTTCATATTCATAAATTAATAACCTCTTTATCACAGTGCCAGGCATGGCAGGTTGTCAGCAGTAATGCTGCATGGTCTTCGATGGCTGGTCTGGCTTCAGCAGACACCAGGCTGTTTATGATGCTTCCTGCGACAGGTGCTTGCTTTGTCCCAGTTAAACTGAGTCACAGCAAAATCCTGGTCACAAGGGGAAGCAGCCTTGGCTCTGACTCCTAAGCTCGTGGCTTCTCTCATAGCTTCTGGTGTGTAGGCTTGTGGCTTTATCCCAGGCTCTGGACTGGGTACTCAAGGCAGGGAAGAGGCAACTCAAGGTAGCTTCAAGCAAGATAGGTCCAAGCAGGTTCAAGCAAGGAAAGTCTTAAGCAAGGCAAAGCAACTAGAAATTGGCCTGTATATATATCATGCCCAGGATTCAATTGGGCCAATAAGGCAACTGAAGCCAGCACATAGTTACCCAGTGAAAAGGGGTTCTGCCATTCTGTGGCCATAAAAGGCAGAATTTAAGAGTTGATGTCCAATGTAGTGTCAGTGTTCTGTCTCCTGCAAATGCTGATGTACTTGGCAAAGCTAAGTTTTACTCTGAAACATTAGATTATGCACCTAAGGCTTAATTTTGCACAGAGATACATACATTGGCATGTTTGAGTTTTGAAAGTGTTATTCTATGTTACTTTTGAGGATATTCGGGTATACAAAAATTCTGCCATCCAAATTTAAGCTTCTTTTTTCCTGAGATTATTTATATATTTAATCACATGGTTACAAAACCAACCACACAGAGAGGCCCAGACAGGATGGTGAGGTGGACTGAGGATAATCTCATGAGGTTCAATAAGGCAAAGTGCAAGGTCCTACACCTTGGTCAGGGCAAGTCTCAATATAATACAGTCTGGGGGATGATGAAATTGAAAGCAGCCCTGTAGAAAAGGACTTGGAGTACTGGTGGATGAGAAGCTGGACATGAGCCAACAATGCACACTTGCAGCCCAGAAAACAAATCACATCCTAGGAGTGCTGGTTCTACACTAATTTGACATTATTCTTTTGATGCCAATATTCAGAATAAATGTCTCAAGACAACTGAAAGGTTATAGCAAACAATTACCTCTTTCTTATTGCACTTACCATTTGGGATTGAATACAGATATAAGTAAAACCTGTTCATCCTACGATCTATGTACACATCCCAAATTAATCTTGTTTATCCTTGAAAAAAATACTGAAAAAAAAATGTCTATGGATATTTCTTTTAAGGATGGATAGCCTGCAATCACCATTTATCTTTGCTAATTGTCTGTCAACATTTAGTGTGTTATTACCATAACTCTCAAACAGAACCAGCAAGGTCAATGCAAATGATTCAGTAGGAGTCCACATGACAGAATTTCCTGTTTATAATGCATTAAATTCTTTATTTCTCCTAGTGCATGTACATATCAGTAAGCCCTCAGAGAGCATGTGAGTGAAGAGCTTGCAAACATCAAAACATTGTTTGGAACACCTAAAATGAAATTTGACCTCTTTATATAAAATGAAAATTTTTTATTAGATTAAATCTTGGAGGGTTGAATGCTATCAAACATGAAGGACTTCTCAATGAGTGACTATTTCTGACCTTACTATTCATTTTAATTTATATGATATGAAATAAGGAGAGTAAATGTAGTGCAGTCCCAATTGACACCTGAGTGGGAAAAGAAAAATTATTGGAGGCAGCTTTGATATATACAAGGTATCATCATTAAAATTTTATTTCATGAAAAATGCATTATTAATTTAAAAGTATAGTTTGTAGAAGTGGAAAATACTTTCATGGCTTGCTGCTACATGTTCTTGAATAATTTTTGGCTTTTGATTTTCTTTCTACTGCAGAAACAGCGAAGTTTGATACTTTATTCAGGTAATTTCAATAAAATAATTCTTCTGTGTGCTTTTTTTATGTTTTTTTTTTTTATTTGGATGTGTTGGGTTTTTTATTTTATTTAGTAATCATAGAGGAATGTAATTGTGCATGAAATAGTACTGAGTGAACTCTTGTATAAAGGGAGGTACATTACTTAGAAAGGAGCTACAGCTGTGCTGCTGATATAAGTAATTAGCTGCTCCTTACAGCTGATAAAAGCTGCATTTGCTGCCTGGCTGCTTTGAGCTACACAATCAGGCAGCTCCTGTTTGCACATCAAAAATAATAATAAAAATCCTTTTGCATATTCAGACTAGAATTCTACCCACAATTAACAGTGCAAATAATTTTCTGTTTAAATGGTTACTTTAAGAGCCAAGAGATTGGAAGTCTTTTTCAGAACAATTTGTGTTGCATTTTTCATTTAGCCCGGTATAACTGATGTCCTTGAAATGTTTGAACAAAAATGGTTCAACTACTTGTATTATGTCTCACACACCTCTCCATATGTACGTGTTTAGTGGAAGATTTTGGTTACTTCATGTCCTGCTGCTGTCAAAATGGAGGAGAAAAATTATATAATATTGAGATGGAAGACTGTAGAGGATGCTCTCCATTTGGGAGAAACACATAATGAAAGGTTCAAAAATATTGTCAACCCAGAACTGTCAGAGTATTTATTCTGTAGCAAATGAATCTCTACGGCAATCATTACCTTCTTTTGCTGTGAAAGTCGTGTGAAAAGTACTAGAGCTTTCCCCACTGGAAGAAGACGACTTCTGTAAGGCAGGACCAGAAATCCACCTGTCTGTAGTACTGAGCAAATCAGAAGCATATAGCAATATATGTTTGCAAATGATACTACAGGAAGAAAATTAAGTGTGCAGTTATAATGATGCCTGTTGCAACAGAATAATGCATAATCATATTGCATTATTGCAAAAAGGCCATAACATCTTACTGTCTCCTGCAGATAACCTAGTATCTTCTATGAAAAAAAAATCAATATGCTTTCATTGTTTTTATTTTAATGATGTTCTGTTAAATAAATGAAATACTATTGATCTATAAACTACAATGTTCCATGCAAAGGAGAGAAGTAACTATAGTGCGGGTGTTTTTCAGCAATCATACTGGGTTTTAGTGAGTAGATGTACTATTCTGGGTGCTTGTGCAAATGAACATGCACGTGTGCTGTCTCATTCCATTCACTTCATAAAATATTACCTGATACTTACTCAAGTCACAGTACAGTAACAACATGTATTGAAAACTAACAAAGAATTAGAGTAGTGTCATAGTTAGACATGGGTGCCTTTAAGAAACCATAGAAATGACCTCCAGGAGGTCCAGATAGGTCCAAGAAGTGAACTGGATAGTGTAATTTTTGTTATTTCATTCCCAGAATGCCTGCATCTAGCCTTTATAAGGGAACAGCACAATCTGCCTCTCCACCTTGTTCTCCTTTACTCTCTTGCTTCCTGGCTGGCTCCCGTATGCTCCTTTGTGTGGAAGCTGGGCTTGGAGCAGCCTGGCTAGGGCCTAAAGGTGGCAAGCTAAATTCTAGCTATATTATTTTCAGCTTGGGGGAAGGGCAGGGGGGCAGAGAGGTAGGGGTTGGGGGTAGCATTTGAGGCCTGGATTTTTTGCCTATTTGGTGGAGTTTGGGGAAAGATTTGGCTTAATGGGCTTCCGTGTTAAGCCCACACTGTGGCTTCTTGTATTTTGTATGCTTTACAGTGTAACATGTAGTTTATGAATACCACTTCCATTTAGACTTCCAATAATATTCTGTATTTCTATCCTATCCTGCATGGAGTTTTCTTTAATTCCTTTGAGAAGAATTAAAGTGCCTGTCTTGCTCCCTTTTAACCCAAGACAAGTTGCTGTTAATGACATCCTGTCCAATGTCAGAATTTTTCCTATTAAAAGAAATATAATTATTATTTCTTTTGTTTTCTTGATAGAAATAGAATAGAATAGAATAGAATAGAATAAAACTAGAATATAAAATTTTGAATTCTAGGTACAGTTTGTTCTAACTCCATTTTGTGACTATCAAATTGCACGTTGATTATGGATGAAATTTCAGCTGTCTGATAGCACAAAGTTCCTATTAAAATCCATGTCAATTAGAAAAGGTTTAAATTTCATTCTACTTCATATTTAAATGATTATGAGAATGCTTGAACAGAGTCTGCAGAGGTGATTTTTAATTTCTAAGAATCATTATGTACTTCTTCAGTCCCAGTCTCTAGACAGTCAATGACAATTTTGTTCAGTGGAAAGGAGATTTTAATAATCCAAAACATTTCAGCCTTATACCCTCTGCATTATTATTCAGTCAGGTACAGGACAAAGTGACAGAATGTTCTCTTAACAAATTACATTCATCACTCTGAGTGGTGGTATACTTTTATCCTAAAAAGTAACCTTTTCCAGTGCCTGCGAGAGCAATAAATTTCTTTTTTTCTTGTTTTATTATGCCCTAATCCTTATGTGGACATCATTCAAGTACAGCTATTTTATGCAGAAGTTTTAGTTCTTATTTTTCTACAGACAAGTGCTTTCTGAAAAATGTGAAGACAATTTAGAACAAACCTACACATCTTCAAAACATGATGGTTACATCTGGATTTGATTCTAGCTAATATTCTCTGGTTTTATAAAAACCCAAAACAAGACAAAAACCAAAACCAAAGTCCAGATCCAGTATGTAAAGTTTCATGCACATAAAGAAGTAAAGAAGTATGAGATTAAAAACATCTTTCATATGAACATCAGGCTAACTGTCTGGGATGGGAAGATAAGATTGATTTAATAGAAGCTCCACGTAAGAATGCTTTTGAATGAATGTTCCTCTTTTTTTCCCCTTCTATTTCTGTCTATACTTTTTTGACTACCCAGAACTGCCTATGAGTGCTAAGGGGGAGTTACTATAAAAGCCAACAGTGGGTTGACGCTTTCTAAATACTCAGCTTTATATATATATATGAGTACTTGAACAGTAATTACACCAACAAAACTATACTGCTTGGATTTTATTTACAAGAATATTCAGAAACAGTTTCCAAAATACACAGATTTGAAGGATATTATATCAATAGTACTTATTTACTGAACTAGGAAAGGAAAATACTCCATCTCACTGTGTGTCATGAGAGCATATTCTCCGTCTTTTCTCAATTGCCCAAATATAGATAGGACTGCAAATTAGTCATCTTGTTTATAGACAAAACCAGAGAAATATGGAAGAAAGAGGACAATCCTTTTATAGGACGGTTTCCATTCACTCAGAATTCTGAGGTCACTCACTGGATGTAAATTTACCACAAGTATTTTGCCTGAAAATAGAGATGGAAATGTGCACTGGCTGTAGCGAATAGCACTCAAGTTTTCTAATATGGGCAGTTTCCCAGTAGGCACCAAACCTCAACCCTATTTTCAATAGAAACTGTGTGCTCATTTTCAGTTATTAATTAAAATGAATTTTATAAAGGAAGAGGCACTGGCAAGCTAGATTTACTGTCATATATCCAAAATTCACTTTAACTCTGTCAAAAGTTTTTAAAATCTTGCAGTAAAATGCCATTGCTGTATCACTGGATTACTGTACAGGCTGTCACATGTGGGTGGCTGTCAATGAGCTGTACTTCATTACTTTACATTTCAGTTCTCAGTGGGCCATTATGAGTCATTAAGTGATCAGAGTCTTTTGTGCAGAACTGCAGCTTCTACACTTTTCATCTCACTGTCTATTTTTGCACATGGGATGTGTTTCCATATTTATGTTATTTATATATATATATATATATATATAAACACTAATCAGAATAATCCAGTGTGAATATATTAATATAGATTAATACCGATTTTCTAATTACAAGAGCTTCAGTCCATGAAAGCCAGGTGATGCTAAAAAGTCACTCTTGCTTAGCATGCATAGTAGATGATAGAAGGTTGGGGATTTTTTACATGATTACCTGAATGCCTTGCTTTACAGCTGACACTAATTAATATAACATGACTCAGTTATTTAGTTGGAGTTTACATAGCCCTCTAAATGTCCTTGTACATAAGGCTGAAACTTAGCAGGCACTCAATGGTTCTCAGTGAAAACCAGTGCAGGCAAGAGACGTTGTACATGCTTAGCATTTCACACATTTCTCTGCAGAACTAATCCAAAAGGAAATATGGCACATATTGTTCACATAAAAATTTGCTCTGATTAAAATTCAAATTCAAATTGCTCTGGTGCACTCTTTGCTGGTGCAAAGAGTTATCAATTTATGCATATGAAATATGACTTATGAAAATATTAGTTTTATTAATTATAAAATTATTAATAACTGATTAATCACTATTTTATATACATGTTCTAGTGCACATTCATGAAATACATTCCATGAGTAACTTAGTATTATAATTAGAACGCAATTGGAATATTTACAGAATCACTTTATATATATATACACACACACATATATAAAACGAAGTGTGCAGTTCCACCACGTGGGCACTAGATGGCGACTCGACGAGACTTGGGCGGCTACTTAACTATACACAGCACTATTGCTATGCGTCACAGATTCCTGCTAGACGTGGATACTTTGAACTGAATGCTAGTGAGTGGAAAGTACGCGAAAGACACTTTGTAGCTGTTGTTTGTAGCAAGGTTGGGTTCCAGCAGACTACTGTCACTGGGCTGGCTCCTAGGCTAGTCTGGACAGCAGCACTGGGTGGTTCTCTCCGCAGCAGTGGAGAGCAGATGGGACCTGGGGTTAGCTGGTAAGCAGGTTCCCATCACAGGACTCGACAAGTTCCCTTCAGACAATAGGGAGCGGTCGTGGTAGGTCGGCCCGGCGGGGCCGGCAGGGCTGGTAGGGCTGGTCCTGGGATGGGGTCAGCCCTCAGAGTCCGTCCTCACAGTCGGCTCGCACGGCAGGGCGGGACGATGGTTCCCGATAGGTGAGCATGGAGGCTTCCAATCAGGCACAGTAGCAGGCGGGGCTGGACCCAGAAGCGGGGGTCGGCCCGGCTGCGATGGGTCTCGGGCTGATGTGAACAGCTTCGCGGAAGCCATGCGGTTGCGTGACGCAGCGGCTTCCCGTTTACTTGTCTCAAAGGAGCAGCGGGACTCTCAAAGCGGTCCCGGGTTTGGAGGATTATAGGCACGAATGGTGCTCTGGATTTCCCTGAGGTTTACAGGGCTCGGACCGGCAGCGGTAACGACTCCTCTCCCGCGATAGCGGGGTCATGTGGATGTGTGGACTGCCAAACTCAGTAGTCCTTTTCCCCGACAGTTGGGCAGATCTTACCCTCGGGGGTCCAGTCCTCTGGAGGCACAGTGGGCAATCCCGGTCGATGTGACTGGCTGTAATGATGCTGGGCTTGTTTATAAGTTGGGGTAATACTTATAAGTTTCTTGAGGCTAGATTTGTCCAATGGGCGCTCTTGTAAACAACTGGCTTCAGCCTACAGAAAGTGTGAAGCTAGAATTAGGCCCATACTTAGTATTTGCACGAGCATCCCATGTGATGGGTACGTGCAGGGGGTTCGTGCCGGCCTGGCTAATGCCTCGGCTTTTGTCTCTCTCATGAAAGAGGGGGAACTTGTCCACATGCTGGGACAAGACCCAATAGCTGGGCATAATGTGCCTTCACCACAACCTCACCTTGAGTACTGTGTCCAGTTCTGGGCTCCTCAATTCCAGAAAGATGTTGAGATGCTCGAACATGTCAAAGAAGGGCAACAAAGCTGGTGAGGGGTTTGGCGCATAAGCCTTATGAGGAGAGGCTGAGGGAGCTGGGGTTGTTTAGCCTGGAGAAGGGATGGCTCAGCACAGATCTTATCGCTGTCTACAACTACCTGAAGGGAGGTTTTAGCCAGGTGGGGCTTGGTCTCTTCTCCTGGGCATCCAGCAGCAGAACAAGAGGACACAGTCTCAAGCTGTGCAAGGGGAATGGGCTGCCCAGGGAGGTGGTGGGGTCAACGTCCCGGGAGGTGTTTAAGAAAAGACTGGATGAGGCACTTAGCACCATGGTTTAGTTTATTAGATCGTGTTGGGTGATCGATCAGACTCGATGATCTTGGAGGTCTCTTCCAACCTGGTTGATTCTGATTCTGAAATCTATCCATGATACTCCAAGAAGAAGTAACAGATTCTTTTCCTCAAGACAGTCAAACACACATATATATATATATATTTATGCACATATGCATATATATTTATAAACTTACATTAACCTGATGCTTAGAACACTCCTAAATTATTGCTTTAGTCAAGTCAGTACATAGACAATAGATATTTGTTTATATTGTTTTATTAAAGGTGAATTTGAAAATAAAATTATTTTTAATTTGGGGCTTGAAATGTGTGGGTAATTATGAACCTATTTCTCTAAATAAAAGGAACTTCAACTATTATGATATTATTTCAATTATTCATTTGTAAGCATTTCAACAGTTGGGTGCTGACCAGAAATTTATCTGTTCCGTAAAAGCAAGAGGTAGTTTGCCTTCAAATCAGAATTTAAAGCAGCTTCAACATTACTTTAAATTAAGTGTACAATATGTTTCTAGATGAAATCTCTTCAATTTCATTCTGGTTTTGGAAACAAAGTGTTTCCTAAGCTCCACAGCAACGTCTGAATCAATACTTACATCACACATTTCAGCAGAGATGTTAAAAACAATACCCTAGTCTCACTAAATTTTCCCTCTCCTGTCTTTCTGAGAAGGTCAAAATTAAAACTGAAATAAGACAAAGACAATATGAACAGGTAGATGACTGCTTGTTCTTTATCTGAATAATAATAGATGTTTTAGTTGACAGATGTTTTAGTTGATAGCACTTAAGCACAAGATGTAGTACTGAAATATTGCATCAAGACACATTCCAGCTAAGTATTCTTGCAGTCTAAACAATTTTCTTTTTATGAGTCAAAGTGAAAGTGGCTGTTCCACTAAGATGCCTTTCTGGTTGCATTAAAAATGCAAATAGAAAGAAGACGTGTTCAGAGCACAGGACCTATACTGCCAAGAATATAATGGCTTAGCAATATAAGCCTGAAGCAGGGACATAAACAAATGAGATTTATTCCGTCAGACTGGCCTCTTAGATTATCTTGCAGAAGGCTATTTTGTCTCCCTCCATCAGAACTTACTGTTAGTAAAGCACTGGAAAAAATCCTCCATCAGAACTGAGGGAAGGTGGATTATGCATAAGGAAGCTAGTCCCCAAGTATCTTAGACATTATTCTACCGTCCTTATTCACTGCTGGGAACAAAGAAGCAATATGCCATCAATAATAATAATTGCAGTTAACTTTTGTAGGAGCAGTTCCAGATTTTCCAGATGATATTTACTTTTCAAACAGTCCTACAGTGTAGTGGAATAGCATTTTTGCATGATTTATGTGCCAATCTTCAGCTGGCATAAATCAGTGCAGTTCTGCTAAATCCAGTGGATGTATATCATTGTAGAGCAATGGGGAACCTAACTGTGTTCTGTTCTTCAAAACAAGTAATGAACATTGAGGTTATTTCCAATTGATGTGACTATTCACAGGGCAAACTACTTTTCAAATGGTGGTGTCACCTGATGTACGGCCCAAAAAACTTATTTAATAATACAAATATAATTGTATTACAAGCATTATACAGATGCTTATCTCCCAAATATCCATGAGACTGCTTTTCTGTAGTAGTTGGATAAATGTTATTTTGAATAATATGAACATTTATATTATCTCCTGAGGATACAATCTTTAAACATATAACGGAGAGGAAAACTAAAAACATCTCTCATAGTGGTGTTTATTCTCAGAGAATTTCATAGGACTAGTCACTGAATCTATTGCTTAACATCAGGCAAAATGACAAAAAAAAAGGTTTAATAATGTTTCCCACAAAATAAAACCTAAAATGCCTTTCTAGACAGTCCTCTGACATAAACAAATTAAAATAGTATAGCATTCTATCCCTATACTTGCTGATAGAGTCTTACCCATCTTTTCTGATGGTTGTACAGGTCCATGTCCCAGAGCTGAATGCAACACTCCAGTTATGGTATGACCAAAGAAGGGTAACAGCTGGCCACAGATCAAGGTATTGCAGTTTATGGACCCAAGAGAAACTCATCTGAACATATATGCAATTAATCTGGGGAAAAGATATCTTTTTAAATTCCTAGGCTTTAATTAATTAGCAGTTTTGTTGAGGATCACAGCAGTCAATGTATGTTGGTTGTCATGGTTTGAAGATGGAATTTAAGCCTAGTTCCTAACTGCAAAAGTAAGAACATGAACTTTTTGGACATTTTTGAGTAAAAGGGTAAGTAAATCACCATTGAACACAGAACAATACCATAGGTAGGTATATACCACTCCATTTGCTTACTAATGTGTATAAAAAAGTAATTACATAAACAATTCTGTCGCTTTTTCACCTCTAGCTCTAGCTGATACTAGTTGGTGATTTTTTTTGGCTTTGCTGACCCTGGCTGTGCTTCTTGTTGTGGCTAAGTACTAACATCAGGTTATTTCAACTGCTTCTCTCTCTCTGTCCGTTGTAGAGGGGGAGTGAGAGGGAGCTATTTGTTCCAGAGGCTTTTGTCCAGGGGTGTCTTGTATTGTAAATATACATGTGTGTGTGTATTCACACTACACATTAATTGCATTTCGTATCTCTAGATTTTTGTTTTCTTGCAAATATATCTTCATTTGCTTCCAAAACTTTCTGAGCTAGTCTGATGATTTATTTTGGGGGTAATTCTACTAATTCAAGTTGGGGGTAATTCTAAACCCACCACATTAATAAAAACATGCAAATCACCAAGATAAACTTTGAAAATCATTGTTATTCTGTCTCAAATCTAGAAAGAAAAGGTTTTGAAACCATTGTATATTGTTTTATGCTGTTTTTCAATGTATAACTTCATAGTTCAGATGCAAGACAGTATGAACTTTTCCCATTCATTTCAATACAAATTAAGAAATGGATTAAATTAATTCACCTTCATCAATAAGTTTTTTAACTGCTACACCTAAATATGTAAGAATACATTTGTCCATCCCTTAAAGGTAAAAAAAATCTTGAACCAAGTCCTTGTCATTGAGGGAAGGAGGAAAGACAGACCTCCCCACAGCCTCTAGTGTTTTGAAATTCTGCAGTATAATATATTAACTTTAGTTTCAATTAGTGTGGTTTATTATCCCCCAAGGTCAATACTTTAATTTAAACTTCATTAATTATAATTTCACCTCAGCAAAAGTAATTTTCTAATTATTATTTAATTGTCTGTTACTGCTACTTAGCTTAATAAGGCAGTTGAGGATAGACTTAATATAGGAGGCTTTAAGTTGGATTTAATTGTTTCTATTAATGCACATTTTGTTAAGGAATTATGATAACAGTAACTAGCAAATGGTGAGTGAAATGGTGAGGTAGGATAGGATTATGGAGAACTTAGCAAGGACCTATGGTAGATAACTCTGACACAAGCCATGCCTCAAAATTCTGTATTTTGTGTTCTAGCACAAAGTTTCTAAGTCAAGCATTCAATGCACAGCTCAATCACAGTCTTGAATAGCTATGTGATGACTAGCTGAGAACCTCTCAGTAGAAGGCTTAATGAATGAGTACAGCTGTGATCTCATCCATATTAAACCTTGAATAAAATGTTAACTCCCCGTTTCTTCTGGTAAAGATGATGAGTTGCTGGAACATGTCCAGAGAAGGGCAACAAAGCTGGTGAGGGGTTTGGAGCACAAGCCCTATGAGGGAGCTGGGGTTGTTTAGCCTGGAGAAGAGGAGGCTCAGGGCAGACCTTATTGCTCTATACAACTCCCTGAAGGGAGGTTGTAGCCAGGTGGGTGCTGGTCTCTTCTCCCAGGCAACCACCAACAGAAGAAGACACAGTCTCAAGATGCACCAGGGGAGGTTTAGGCTGGATATTAGGAAAAAGTTCTTCATAGAAAGAGTGTTTGGCCATTGGTATGGGCTGCCCAGGGGGATGGTAGAGTCACCATAACTGGAGGTGTTTAGGAAGAGACTGGATGGGGTGCTCGATGCCATGGTTTAGTTGATTAGATAGTGTTGGGTGATAGGTTGGACTCTATGATCTCAAAGGTCTCTTCCAACCTGGTTAATTCCATTCCATTCCATTCCATTCCATTCCATTCCATTCCATTCCATTCCATTCCATTCCATTCCATTCTATTCTATTCTATTCTATTCTATTCTATTCTATTCTATTCTATTCTATTCTAAATGCTAGTCTTCTGGGCTGTCTTGCAAACTGCTTCCTTCTCTGCACACAACTGATTCAAACAGACCAGCGTGGTACATTGTGGTTGGAATTAAAAGAATCATACATTAGGTTGTGTTCCTTCCACTGGTCTTGTTTATGTCTTTCTACTTCACTTTTATTGCATTACTGACACTGCCTAGCCCACAATGTATATTCAGTTGTTACTTCTCCCACTAGATGGAGAGCTAATGAGTTTGTAGGGTGTAATGTTATATTTCCATCACTGTGAATAAAGTAATAGGATATGGGCAATCAGATATATTACCAGACTAAAATCCATGATCTACTATGTGAAACTACACCCCCCCCCTCCCCCCGACTCTATCTGCCATGATTAAATTGGAGTTAAAAAGCCATGGGAAAAAGACTCTCCTTTCAGAGGGCTGGGCTGTCAGGGTTCTAATTTGTAATTCTCCTTTTGAGACTGTCAGAGGCCCTTATTGCAACTGAAAAGTTTAATTACTACAGTTGCAAGGGTCACCACTCACTGCAGGGAAGATGAATAGTGTACACCTATTAAATAAAGGATACTTGCTAGAGCTATTTTTAAAAGTAGTTTTGTCAAAAATACTACTTTTCTGTAGAATGGTAACTTGATGTATCACCTGAATTTCTGCTGTCATTCAGAGTAGAATGCCCTTCTATCTATTCCAAGTATTTACCTTTAAAAATGCTTCTACAATTCACAGGTATTGTACTGTGTAGCTTTGGTATGTATAGCTTTATAATTCATAAATTTAATTGTGAATTTCTCTATTATTTTGACTACATGTAGCTAATAAAAGGTAAAAAGAAATAAATTCTTCCGCACTCATCCATGCATAGATATGAATCAGACATCATCTGCTGGACAGGTTCAAAACTTTTTTATGGTTTTCCTCCATGGACATCTGCGTGTTGGAATAGAACAAGCACATGTACTCATATGAAAGACTGTATTTTACTTCAAATATTTATCAGAAGTGCTCTTCTGGAGTTTTTCATAACTCATTTAGCCAAAAAATACTAGCAGCTAATATTTATGTAGTTTCATAACTAACCAAAATTCCCAAGTCTAATAATAGCTATGAACTCAAAAGAGTTGTTTGTAATTGAGTTATAGAATTCAAGTAATGTTTATTTCTATCTTCTTATAACTTAACTCACATTTGTGCCACAATAAATTTTTATACTCTGGTCTTTATTTACACTATATCTTTTAATCAGTATCATTTAGTGAAAGCAGCCATATGAGTGATCTACCCATATTAAAGGACTTTCTCTATTTCTCAAATATTTCCAGAAAATTCAGTGCTACACCAGTGATGTGTTTGCTGCAGGATCTAAATTCCATAAGACTTTGCCCTAACATCTGTATATATCAGCTATTCTATCCACATTTTAAAACATGATTTCAATGAATCAAAACTTCATGATTTTGTTAAATATAATAACAATAAGAATACACAATTAATGATTTTGAGAAATTTCCTGGTTCATCCCACTTTTTTCCTGATGTTTCCATGTTGTAAATAAATGTTTTATAATTCATGATGGGCTAGCTAAGGACTAAGATTTGTGTTATAAATTGTATAATATGATCAAAATTGTAGTAATATAATTTACTTATTGACATTTTTTTAACAAGAGTACCAAAATTATTTTTCCTGACAGTTTACCTTTGAAAGAACTAATTGAAAATATATTAAATTGAAGTCATCTGAGGCTGGACATTTAAGAATGCCTACAAAATATTGTGTAATATTGACAAATCAAATGGTTTATGTTTTCAAAAAGTAATCATCTATTGCCCTCTCTCCCTCCATTTCCCCCTGGGAAATCACTGTGAATCACATTTTTTTCTAGGTACTTTGTGAGAAACAACATTTTTAATGTTCATGTGTCTGTTCACTGCTTCTCAACATGGTTACATTTTTCAATCTTCTTGAAGAGTGCTGTTGAATAATGACATGATCTGCTTTTAATGATCATCACTATAGACTCTTTCCTTAATATAAGACTACTTTTCTAAAATTAATGCAGCACTAACATGTTGGAGGAAGTATTTTCAAAAAAGAAAAAAAAAAATCAGAAATCCAACTATTCATTTTAATAGTGGAAAGAAAGTTAAGTTCCACCTAAATGTGATTGCATATTTATATATTATTTCTATGCCTCTTAATCCACAATTCATGCCTTTGAATATGCTCTTACACAGCTGATACCTAGAGTTACAAGCCCTATGAGTAGAGGTTGAAGGAGCTGGAATTGTTTAGCCTGGAGAAGAGGAGGCTCAGGGCAGACCTTATTGCTCTCTACAACTACCTGAAGGGTGGTTGTAGCCAGGAGGGGGTTGGTTTCTTCTCCCAGGCAACCAGCACCAGAACAAGAGGGCACAGTCTCAAGCTGCACAGGGGAAGTTTAGGCTTGAGGTGAGGACAAAGTTCTTCACAGAGAGCCCATTGGAATGGGCTTCCCAGGGAGGTGGTGGAGTAACCATCACTGGAGGTGTTCAAGAGGGGATTGGACATGTTAATCAGTGCCATGGTCTAGTAGTCATGAGGTCTTGGGTGACAGGTTGTACTTGATGATCTTTGAGGGTTTTTCCAACCTTGTTGATTCAATGATTCTATGACTGGCAACAGTTGTTTTGAGTTTTGATTTTTTTTTTCCCCATGAATGTCATGGAAATTTTCTGGTTAGGTTTAACTGTGTCCGTAAGTTACTATAATCAAATGTCTAACTTAATTTCTAATATAATATCTCAAACTATAAACCCTCATTTAAAGCTGGAAATAGCATAAATAGATGGAAATTTGATTACCTCCTTCACTGCTTACACTCTAGTATTCTGTCAAAATAGAATTGTTATATTTATCTGAATTTTATTTAGGCTTGCTTCATAAGAATACTACTTTACTGAAAATACAGCAAACAAAATATAAGAAATTAAACAAAACCCCCAAAATATTGAATTCAGTGTTCCACAATTATTGGAGCATAAACATCAATTAAAAAAGAGATGCCTGTATAGTAATGTGGCTAGTTTGGCACCTGTGTAGAAGCCTAATTAGATGGAGTTGTCTTAAATATAGTTTGAAAGGCTGAACTTTTTAGAGAGCTTGTTTCCTTGCTTATTTTAGACTTAAATAGATTATAGATAAATTATGCTTACTGTATCTTACAGTCTCCTATTTCTAAAATTTTCCTGTGTAGGTAGGAGCATGGAAGCACTTTAATGATCTGCTACAAGTACCAAGCACAAAAGGAGCCACAAAGCATTAAGCTGATTTCCAGAAGCGAGGCATCTGTTTTACAAAGAATTAAAACCAAGTAACTGAAATAAAATTGCTGCACCTGCACCTGCTCTCACCTTTGAAAGATAACTGGATAAGCTTCTGTCCATAAGTTAGCACATTTCCTTAGCAATGTAATGAGACACAAAGAACTGAAATGATAAAATTTTAAAACCTGCTGCTATTTATTTTCTTAAACCCCTTAAGTAAATAGTTCAAAAAGGAAGAATTCTGCAAAAGCAGAATTAGTAACAAACTGCAGAATTCTCCAAAATTGGCCTACATAGGCCCTCAGGCTTGGAAGACATTTTATCTCACAATAAAACATAGCTTAGGAAAGTACTGTCAAAAATCTTTTGTGAACCATGTCTGTGATCACAATGGCAAGGGAGATTTGCATTCCATTTGCATAACATCCTATAACATTTGTAGTGAAAGATGCAGCTCATATGTGTTCTGTCAAATTATAGGTCACACATACCACCAAGAGCTGACATCTTCTTATGCTCCCTCAGTTAAAATCTGGAGATGATTAAACCAATTGACTGATACCGGGTAACAGAAGAGTGATACAGAATGCTCATGGCCAGAAAAGTAAGAATAATAGTAAGATAGGTTTTCTTTGAGGATTGTCAAAATTCATCTTACTTAAGCCGAAAGCAGCTGAGTTACAAGAATAGCTTCTATAGGATCTCTTACAAACCAGTAGAGAACAACAGACACTGTAGATGAGCTGAATCACGCTCTGAAGGTCTTACAACATCTGGAGCAATCACCAACAACATTCATCATTTAAATAGTTCAATTAAATGTCAAAAAAATAAGTGTGAGGAATCTTGGTCATTGTGTATTGATCAGGAAGTTGTAAATAGCATGGAAACACCAAAATGGATACAAGGTTTGAAACTATGGGATCTACACAAGTAAATAAAAGAGAACCAGGGAAATTCCACTACATTTTTACCATCTACATTACATCATTTCAAGCTTACTCTTTCTCTGTCTCTAGCTGTTCCAAATATCTCTCAAAAAACAATATTTAGGCATGATTTAAGAGACAGCTGAGTCCAAAGTCTTCTCCAAATGCACGCACCAATACATCCTCAATACCACTCTACACAGGCTCCCAAGAATATTTTTAAAGGTACATTGAAACAATCCACAAGTCTCTGCATCATTCTTCCTGGCATACAATGTATATCCACAATGCCATGCTATAAAAATACCACTGTGTTGGATGAAGTCAAAACATCTATTATTCATCTACTGTTTCAGACACTGTGAACACACAAAACCAGAGCTAACAGGAAAGCAGAGTTCAGTGGAGATCCAAGCACTATGCAACTTAGATATGTTAGTATGTCTTAAAGTCAGTTCCACTTGTCCTGAGAGTAATGATAATTCACAATCTTTGTTTAACTCACAGCACAAATGCAACAACAATAAAAAAAACCCTCAGTGCTAACATAGGGTAGACATTTAATGATCTCCCACTGGGAACATGGTTTAATGTGCCTCCCTTTTGTTCATGTGTCTGCCCCGTAAATAAATGTGATGGGCTATGCCCATCCTGGAAGCTGGGGAGGGGCGGGGGGCAGGGCTTGTGAGAGCTTTTGTCCACCCTGGAGGGTGTTTTTCCCCTGGGAAACTAAATTAGTCTGTTCCACTCCCCCTCCCTGCCCAGCCAGGCTATAAGGAGGAGGATACTGCAGCCATTAGTCTCTCTTGGGCCCTGCTTTTGCTTGGACGAGGACTGATGGTGGCTTCCTGCTTCTCTGCCATGTGGTCAGGCCTGATCCTTCTCCCTGCTTCCTCCACACCTCTTTAGAGAGACTGGTTTGTTTGTGTTTTTTTCTTCCCTTCCATCCATCCTTGTTCCATGTGAACCTTACCTGTTACATATATATATATATATATTGTTTAAAGAAAATTCTTTACCTCTCTACTTCCAAGCCGACTCCAAATTATTTCTTGGTGGATTTGCTCCTTCCCCCTTCCCCCCCCCCTCTATTGGGAAGGAGGAGCGGGGAATGGGGGAGGAATTCTTAGCCTTGCCCCCATCTGACCTCTCAAGTCCCAGTTAAGGCTCAAACCACCACAATAAAGTAGGCCCCTGACAAACTAGTTAGTGTTCTGTCAGTGGATTAGAATAGGCAGGATTGTCGTTGTTTATTGTCTGTCATGTTCACTAAGGCAGATTTAATTTAAGAAGTCTGTAATGTCTGCTATTATTTCTCCATTAACTTCTGGGTTGTTTCTTTCATAAATATAAAGAAATAGACCTGTTGTTTAGAATAAGGTGAAATGTTTATTACGGTCCGTTCAGTTTTGGGTTTGTTTTTTTTTCTCCCCTTCCACCCATCCTTGTTAGTTAAACAGGACTTTGCTTTGGTAATCCATGTTAGCTGTGTCTGATGATTGCCTTGTTCTTTACATTTCTTACAATAGCACCCAGTATGATCTTCTCCATCATTTTTAAAGGAACTGAAGTTAGACTAACAAGTCTGTAGTTTCCTGGATCTTCCCTAATGCCACTCTTGTATATTCCTAGGAATAATGTTAGCTAGCTTCCAGTCAGTGGGCACCTCCTGAGATTCCTAGGGTAAATGATTGAGAAGGGTCCAGCCATAACAACTTCTGGCTCCTTCAGTACTCTGGGATAAATTGCACCAGGCCCCATGGACAGCTGATACAGCTGGTCCCTTACAGTTTCTATGTTCACAAAGGGAAAATCAGTGCTTCTGCATTTGTGGTCCTTTTGCTCAAAGGACTGGACAGCCCAAGGTCTTTTATTATTATATATGGGGAGAAAAAAAAAAAAAACAAAAAACAACCAAACAACTAAACAAACCAACAAAAACACAAACACAAGAAAGAAAAAACCAACCAACCAACCAAAAAAACCCAAAACAAAACCAAAACAAAAAAAAAAAACACCCAAACCAAAAACAAACAAAAAACCCAAAAAACAACAAAAAAAAAAAACAAAAAAACAACCAAACAACCAAACAAAACCAACAAAAACACAAACACAAGAAAGAAAAAACCAACCAACCAACCAAAAAAACCCAAAACAAAACCAAAACAACACAAAAAAAACACCCAAACCAAAAACAAACCAAAAAACCAAAAAGGCAAAGCACTGAATTCCTTCACTTTTTCCTCATTCCTATTAGACAGGTGAAAATCTTCACCAAGTATCATTTTAGAGTTTTCCTTGCACCTCCTCTTCTTGTTGACACCAGTCAGATTCAACTTTAATTAAGCTTTGGACATTTGTATCTTCTCACCACATGTGCAAACCTCATCTTTCCAGTCATACTTCAGAGACTGATCTCATTCCCATAGATCATAAAATTTATTTTTCGTCCTGAGTTCCAAGAGTTCCCTGTTCAGACAAGCTAATTTTCTGTCCTGCTTTCTTGTTTTAAATTATGGTATCTGTATTATGGTAGAACATATACTGTAGTAACCACTTAGAATCATAGAATGGTAGGGGATGGAAGAGACCTCTGGAGATCATCTGGTCCAAGTCCCACTGCTGATGCAGATACACCTAGAGCAGGTTGTATAGAAATGCATCTACACGGTTTTTGAGTCTCCAGAGAAGGATACTCCGTAATCTCTCTGGGCAGCTTTCTCCAGTCATCTGTCATCCTCAAAGTAAAGAAGTTCCTCTTAAAGTTCAAGTGAAACCTCTGGTACTCTAGTTTGCACCAGCTACCTTTTGTCCTATCACTGGGCACCACTGAAAAGAGCTCAGCCCCATCCTTACAACCTTCACCCTTCCTGTATGGCCTACTCTAGGCAATCCTGCTCTGGCAGGGTGGATGGATGTGACAACCAGGCATGTACAAGACAATGGGGGGATCAGGCCCAGCCAGCATGGGTTTACGACAGGAAAGTCCTGCCTAACCAATCTGATCTGATTATTGGACCTGGAGGGAAACATTGTAACTAAAGATGAGGAAAAGGCTGAAGTTCTAAATACCTTCTTTGCCTCAATTTTCAACTGTAAGGCAGGAGGACTTCAGGATAACCAGCCTCCTGAACTGGTTGATGGGGTCAGTGAACAGTGTAGTACCCCTGAAATCCATGAGGAATTAGTTTGGGACTTGCTGAGCCACTTGGATACTCACAAGGCAATGGGACCAGATGGGATCCATCCTAGGGTTCTGAGAGAGTTGGCAGTTGAGCTCACCAAGCATGTCTCCATCATTTTTCATCTGTCCTGGGGTCAGAGTGGCTGGAGAGTGGCCAGGCAGAGAGGGACCTGGGGGTACTGGTTGATGGTAGGCTGAACATGAGCCTGCAGTGTGCCCAGGTGGCCAACAGGACCAATGGCATCCTGGCCTATATCAGAAATAGTGTGGCCAGCAGGAGCAGGGAAGTCATTGTGTCCCTGTACTCAGCACCGGTTAGGCCACACTTTGAGTACTGTGTCCAGTTCTGGGCCCCTCAATTTAAGAAGGACATTGAGACTCTTGAACATGTCCAGAGAAGGGCAACAAGGCTGGTGAGAGGCCTCAAGCACAAGCCCTATGAAGAGAGGCTGAGGGAGCTGGGGTTGTTTAGCTTGGAGAAGAGGAGGCTCAGGAGAGACCTTATTGCTCTCTACAACTACCTGAAGGGAGGTTGTAGCCAGGAAGGGGGTTAGTCTCTTCTCCTTGGCAATCAGCACCAGAACAAGAGGGCACAGTCTCAAACTGTGCCAGGGGAGGTTTAGACTCGAGACTCTTCACAGAGAGAGTTGTTAGCTGTTGGAATGGGCTGCCCAGGGAGGTGTGGAGTCACTGTCCCTGGAGGTGTTCAAGGAGGGATTGGACATGGCACATGGTGCCATGGTTTAGTAGTCATGAGGTCTTGGGTGACATGTTGGATTTGATGATCTTTGAGGTCTTTCCCACCTTACTGATTCCATGATTCTATGATTCTATGATCTCATTTTATGACTGCATGACTCACCTGGTAGATGAGGGGAGGGTTGGGGATGTGGTCTACCTAGGTTTCTGCAAAGTCTTTGACACAGTCTCCCACATCATCCTCCTGGAAATGTTGGAAGCTCATGGCTTGGACAAGTGCACCCTTCTTGGGGTTAAGAACTGGCTGGATGACTAGACACAGAGAATGGCTGTGAATGGTGAGGCATCCAGTTGGTATCAGGTGACCAGTGGTGTCCCACAGGTTTAACAAGGCCAAGTGCAGGGTCCTACACTTTAGCCACAATAACCCCATGCAGCACTACAGACTGGGGTATGAGTGGATGCAGAGCAGCCTGGCAGAGAGGGACCTGGGAGTGCTGGTTGACATCCAGCTGAACACAAGCCAGCAGTGTGCCCAGGTGGCCAAAAAAGCCAATGGCATCTTGGCTTCCATGAGGAATAGTGTGGCTAGTAGGACTAGGGATGTAATTCTGTACTCAGCACTAGTGAGGCCTCACCCTGAGTACTGTGTGCAGTTCTGGGCCACTCACTTCAAGAAAGATATTGAGGTGCTGGAGCAGGTCCAGAGGAGAGCAACAAGACTGGTGAAGTAACTGGACAGAAAGTCTTATGAGAAGAGGGTGAGGGAACTGGGGTTGTTTAGCCTGGAGAAGACTCAGAAGGGACCTTATCACATTCTACAACCACCTGAAGAGATGTTGTAGTCAAGTTGGGGTCGGGCTCTTCTCCCAGGCAACACATGACAAGACAAGAGGGCATGGCCTGAAGATGAACTAGGGGAGGCTTAGGTTAGATGTTAGGAAGCACTTCCTCTTGGAAGGGGTAGTTAGACACTGGAATGGACTGCCCAGGGAGGTGGTGGAGTTTCCATCCCTGGAGGTGTTTAAGGAAAGATTTGATATGGCACTTAGTGACATGGTCTAGTGAATGTCGTGGTGTTGGGTCATAGGCTGGATTTGATGAACTCAGAGGTCTATTCCAGTCACAATAATTTTGGGATTCTGTGATTTTCAAGGTCCCTTCTGACCCCTAACATTCTGTGATGCTGTGTGTGACAGTTTCAGGCTATGGCTTTAAAAGTTAGCTGCAGGTTTTCAAGTGAAAGAGTGAAGAAATAAAAACAAATCCACAGTTGGGTGTAAAAAGGAAAACAAGATATTATTCTAAATGAATTTCATTGGCCAGATGTGTGAAAGGGGACCCTTAGCAGTCTCATTTCACACATTCATTCATTCCTTTATCTTCTGGCTGCCTGGCTGCTTTGCTGGTAGGGATTTCTTATCTAATGACCTTGCAGATAAGACTAACTGAGCTCTAACATCTCTTTTCTCTTTTCTTCTAATTAAACAGAGGAAAAGGGGGAGGAGGTTGGGGGGGAGGCACGGAAGTTTTCCCCTGTCCAGGGGGGCTTCTGTGCTGATTTCTCCCTGTAAATACCTGCATAATATTGTAAATACTGTATATTTGTACATATTCATTGCATTCCATTGTAGAGTGTAATTTTGCTTGTAAAGAAAGCTTCCATTTGCTTTTCCCCAACTGAGTTGAGCCGAGTTTTTGTTAATGCTGTTGGGGTAAACTACCACACTGTGATATTTATATGCATTGATAAGATCTCTTCTCTTTTCCAGGTTAAAATGCCCCAGGTCTCTCACCCTAATATTTCACAAGTTAAGAATGTCTTGCATGGAAGTGGAGAATTTTCACAAAAATAGTCTATGAAAAAGCTGAGAAATGTGTAAATCATCATAAATTTGAAAGTATTCAAACTAAGCTGAATGGCCTAGGGAAGGTCAGGACAATACAGTCAATTTCTCAGAAACATTTTTAATAAAGATTTGCTGTATACTTACATATGACAAGAAAATTATTAGAAAAATATTTGTATAGAAATACAGAATATATTGGAATATTAAATGAAAGATGATATAAATAACTACAATGCAAAGTAAAGCAAAAGCATGAAGAATACACAACAATCCATCAAGCCAAATCCTTCTCCAAATCACTAAATCAGACCATAACCAAAACCCGAGTACTACTTTTCTCCCCCTACCTGGGGTTTACCATAAACCCTAGTGCTCTTTCTTCCCAGAGTTCTGGTCTTTCCCCCATAGTATGCCCAAACAGACCAAAATTTTGCAGTAAAAATATTGTCAGGCCTTGAAGGCCACGGAAAAGACTGGTCTGGCTTGAAGGCCACAGACAAGTCTGGAACCATCTTTCCTCCCTCCCTCCCACCAGATAAAGTAGCTCACTACATCCAGGGAGAAGAGAGGGAAGAAAAGAAAATGTATCAGCTGTGCACTCCTTTTTTATAGGGAAAGGTACAAGGCATTCTGGGAATGAAATACCAATTTCCTGTCCACTACCTGGACCCATCTGGCCTCTGGAGGCTTCCACTCCATGGTTCTTAAGGGCATAATGCTCAAACCATGACATTCTACCCCTTATTTCAATAATTTTTGCAACAAACACACCATGAAACAAGAAGCAGTCTTTTTATATGACATTTAGAATTCAAGTAGGAGATAATTCTTCATCTTGATATTCTTTAGAACACTTGATCACTCAGGATCAGAAAACAGTTAATCTTATCACATGAGATGAAACAGGACTTCCCAGGTGACCAGAAGAACCATGGACTCACAGTGAAACTGCTTTGCTGTGGGTGCACCGGCCAGGAATCAATCCTGGGCCTCTCATGTTGTGAGTATTCTACAACTAATCCACCAGTGCTCAGGCAACTGATCATTTCATAGTTCTCTCTGTGTCACAAAGGCATCCTATGCCCAGAATTATGCCCCAGATATTGCAAAACTTGTCCCAACACATTTTGGCCACATCCCACTTTCCCCGTCCTTTCTGGAGTGGGTGCTTAGCCCAGAGCTGAGTAAACAAAGGGCAAGGCACCAGCCATCTGCAGTAAACAACCCAATCTGCATTCTTTGCAATAAACAGCATCATGAACCCACCCTATGGGATGCTCATGCTTAGCCTGTGCTTCTTCCAAGTTTGGGCATAATTCTAGCCACAGGCTTAGTCATAGGCTGAAAGGTGTCACTGAGGTTGACTATTGGTCCAGTTCAAGGTTCGAGTAATGTATAAGCATACCCTAAGTGGTAAACAAGTCACTCTTTGGCTGAGCTCTTTGCTCTTTGCCTAAGCTTCTTGTTATTGCTTCTATTCAACTCCGTTCACTTGCACACATAGTACCAGCCTCTGCAGTCTGGAGAGAAGCCAGCAACCCTGGAAGAACCACCATGCCTCAGTTTACCCAGAAGCCTGTAAAGAGTCCTTTGCAAGCCACTCTGCAGTTACAGTCAGCCTTGCATTGTAACCTTCCAGTACCGCCTGTAGGGACAGAGTCACCACATCTTAAAAGGGACTGAACCCCTGAGGATAAGCTTTAACCCATGTGGTGGTTTTAGGCTATGCCTTTAAAATTTAGTTACATATTTTGAGTGGAAAATTAGAAAAAAAAAGGAATCACTATTGGGTGTAAAAAGGAAAACAAAAGATTATTCTAAACAAATTCATTGGGTAAATATCTAGAATAAGATGAGCTGTACCATAACTATTCTTCCCTTTTCTCTTCTGATCTTGGCTGGTTTGCTTTGTTCAGGAGAGATAACCTGCTTATCGGCTGGCTTTGGCTAAGTCTAGTTTCCCTGTTCCTCTCTCTTGTCCCTTTTGTACAGAGGGGTAGGGGAGGCAGGGAGCTTTCCTTGGCCTCTTGACCAGGGGGGTGTCCGTGTTGTTTGCTAATTGCAAATATCTGTATAATGTAAATACTGTATATGATGTACATATGCATTGCACTGTAGAGTGCAGATTTTACTTGTAAATACATCTTCATTTGCTTTTAATTGAGTTGGTCTGGCAAAGTTAATGTTGGGGGAAACTTCAACCCCCCACAACCCAGTCAGGGGGTAGGAATAGCTTGAACCTCAGCAAGTCCAAACATCCACTACAGCCACAAGCTGCAGACCAGTGAAAAAAAACTCTTTGTGTACCAGCTCACAGAGCTGGCTGCATCCTGCATGACCCCACAGGTTGCAGGAGAAGAGAAGCCTCTCATACTGCTCTGCAGCCCTCTAAGTCAGAAGCTGACCCAGGGTGATTCAGTGCCAGGACTGCCCGTGAGTGTCCCATATAGCTTTATAAAGGACTGCCCATAACCTTAGAAATGGCAAAGCAGTCATTGAGAGGAGCTTGGCAGTGCTCACATAGCTCAGAGCAAGCCAGGAGGTAAATGCCTCTCCCACAGCACCCCCCACTGCTCCACAGGGAGCACTGCATGAAGGGAGCCATGAGAGAGAGTACACATTCCAGGGGAACTTGTTGGCAGAAGTCTACATCTGCCCTGCTCCGACCCCCCTCCCTTTCCTGCTCCCTCCCTCCCCTGCAGCCTCTGTTGATCAGAAGGGACCGCTCCAAGGGATCACCCCAAGGAGCTGGCCACAGGACTGGTCACAGCAGCCACATCCCCAGCCAGGTCCTCAGAACCAGCCAGCATTGGCAGCCAGACTGTGTAGCTTAGCAACTAGCTCAGCTGCAAGCAATACACTGTATCTTCAGTTTCACCTGTACAGCATCAGATATGGTTTAGTTTAAGTCTCTATGCCTTTAGCTCACATGGAACTGTAAGCTATGCCTTATAAGCAGCACCCTGGCAGCACCCAGAGCAATAACTAGTGATTGCAATTGATTTAAGTCTCTGAAAGGATCCCTTAAGTTGTATTAGCCTGATGTTCTTTCTCTTCTAGGGGAAGAGACTTCTAGCAGTCTCCACAAGCCTTGCCGAGTCGCCACCTGGTGGACAAGTGGCAGAATTTCACCTTAATTCTTAATTGAATAATTATATTATAATTTTTCTAATTGGGTTCAAATTGTTATATTGTACCAGTTTATGGGATACGTCCATGATTGTGCACTAGCATCTGCATATAAATAATGATAAATGGTTATTAATATTTTATTAATAAAATTAACTTTAATATTTCATATTTTCATAAAAAATTAATAACCTCTTCATTACATTCAGGAGCTCAACATTATTCCAGTAGAGTCTGGATCAGTCCATGACCAATTCATGTGGTCTAAATGGTGTGTTTCCACCCCTAGGACAATAAAATTTTGGGAACAATTAGTAGTTTCACATACTCTAACTCATGCTGTCCAACAACTGCAGGATCATCTGAAAGCTCAGGCTTAATAGATGGTTGATTTTACCTTCAAATTCCACCACTATCAAATCTACCAAATCTGAGAAATCTGGTAAGCCAGCATCTACAACATGAAAACACATGTAACCACCAGGAAATTCTAAAGCTGTGGTACAAAATCACTTCACTCCTCTATTCATATACTGAAATTTTTCAGTTCAACATGAGAACATTATAAACAATTTTCATCTGAATAACAGAATCAACCTGGTTGGAAGAGACCTCCAAGATCAAGTCCAACCAATCTAAACCTATCTAATCAATTAAACCATGGCAGCAAACACCCAGTCTCCAGTCTCTTCCTAAACACCATTCCAATGGGCAATCACTCTCCCTGTGAATAACTTTTTTCTAAGATTAAGCCTAAACTTCCCATTGCACAGCTTGAGACTGTGTCCTCTTGTTCTGTTGCTGGTTGCCTGGGAGAAGAGAACAACCCACTCCTGGATACAACCTCCCTTCAGGGAGTTGTAGAGAGCAATAAGGTCTCCCCTGAGCCTCCTCTTCTCCAGGCTAAATAACCCCAGCTCCCTCAGCCTCTCCTCATAGGGCTTGTGCTCCAAACCCCTCACCAGCTTTGTTGCCCTTCTCTGGACACATGCAAGCAACTCAACATCTTTATTGAATTGAGGGGCCCAGAACTAGACACAGTACTGAAGGTGTGGCCTAACCAGTGCTGAGTACAAGGGCACAATGATTTCCCTGCTCCTGCTGGCCACACTATTTCTGATACAGGCCAGCATGCTATTTGCTTTCTTGGCCACCTGGGCACACTGCTGGCTCGTGTTCAACCTACTATCAACCAGTACCCCCAGATCCCTTTACTGCCTGGCTGCTCTCCAGCCACTCTGTCCCCAGCTTGTAGCACTTCATGGGGTTGTTATGGCCAATGTGTAGAACCCGGCACTTAGATATGTTAAATCTCATGCCATTGGACGTTGCCCATTGTGATGGGTTATGCCCATCCTGAAAGCCGGGGGAAGAGAGCTTGTGAGAGCCTTGCTATCCCCAGAATGGGTTTTTCCCTTGGGAAACTGAGTTAGTCTGTTCCACTCCCCCACCCTGTCCAGAAAGCCTACAAAAAGGAAGTCACTGCAGCCATTTGCTCTTTTTTACTTCTGACTCACGGGAACGAAAGGACTAGGAGAGTTCTGCTGGCTTCCTGGTTCTCTGCCATGTGGTCAGGCCTGGTCCTCCTGGTCCTGCTACATGCACACTTCTTCGAAGGACTGTTGGTTTTGTATGTATTTTCCCCATCCATCCTTGTTCTTTTCCCTTGTGAACCCTTCCTGGGTTTGAGATATATATATATATATATATACACACACACACATATATATATATCTACATATATTAAAGAAAATTTTACCTATTTCCATACTGACTCCAAATTATTTCTTGGTAGATTTGCTTCCTTCCTTTTTCCTTACACCCCTTTCTTTCCTTTATTTTTCTTCCCTTATCTCTCCCTGTTCTTTTCCCTTCCCTTTTTTTTTTTACCTCTGGATCGGGAGAGAGGAGGGGGGAGCAGGGGAGGTATTCTCAGTCTTGCCCCCCATCTGATCTCTTAAACCCCAGTTAAGGCTCAAACCACCACACACATCTATCCAGTTCACACATGTGCATAACCCCGCTATCGCGGGAGAGGAGTCACTACCGTTGCCACTCTGTGCCCTGTAAACCTCAGGGAAGACCTAGAGCACCGATCGTGCCTGTACCCCGAAGCCGGGACCGCTCTGAGAGAGTCCTGTCGCTCCTTTGAGCCAAGCAAAGAAGACACTGCCGCTCCATATAGCTGCGCTTCTTCCCCGGGGCCGCTCCATGCCAGCCTTGAACCCATTGCAGCAGGGCCGACCCCTCTGGGTACAGCCCTGCCTGCTGCCATGCCAGAATGGAAGCCTCTGTGCCTGCCTATCTGTCCTATCACCCTGCTGTGCAAGCCAACCCTGTGAGGACCGACTCTGAGGGCCGACCCCATCCTGGGACCAGCTCTACCAGCCCTACCAGCCCTGCAGGGCTGATCTACCAGGACTGCTCCCTGTTGTCTGGAGGCAACCTGTCCAGAGCCCTGCAAGAGTACCTGCCTACCAGCTAAGCTCAGGTTCCATCTCCTCTCCACTGCTGCAGAGAGAGACCCACAGCGCCTCTGTCCCGACCCATCTAGGTACCAGTCCAGCGACAGCAGTCCTCCGGAACCCAACCTCGCTACAAGCAATAGACACAAAGTATCTTTCACGTGCTTTCAACTCACTCACACTCAGTTCAATGCATCCGCATCTAGCAGTAACCTCTGATGCATAGAAACATTCTCTGTGTATAGGTAAAAGCTGCCTGAGCCCTGTCAAGTCGCCATCTAGTGGCCAAGCAGCAGAACTGCACCCCTCATTATATAAATAGAAAATGATTCTGTAAATATTCCAATTGAGTTCTAATTATAATACTAAACCACTTATGGAGTGTATTTCACGATCGTGCACTAGAACATGTATATAAGATAGTGATTCATTAGCTGTTAATAATTTTGATAATTAATAAAAATATTATTTTCATAACTCGTATTCATAAATTAATAACCTCTTAATCACACTTACATATAAAAATCTTTTAAATTGTTTATTTGAATACTAAGCTCCAGTCTCATTGAATTTAATGAGAACATTTTTGTGGGAAAGTACTACCTAGTACAAGTGTAGCCTGCAAAACTAGTTATATAATTCATAGCTCTTTATCTAATGTGTATTTAGATAATAACCATAATTCACAAAAGGTGAATAACTGCAGAACTTTTCAGAGGATTAATTCTGAGCATTTTTCATTAGGTGATTCATTTCTGGTACTAAGTCCACTTTGCACTACATCAAGTGCATCAAGTATCATTCAGCATCTCTGTTGGATTACATAAAATAAATTGCTTTTCAGATCTGCAAGCTATCAAGTGCAAGTATTTGGATAACTGACACTGTCTTTGCTTTTATCACACTTCTTTCATGGCAGAATAGTATGCAGCTTCCACAGTGTGATGAAGAAAAGTACTTATGTGATTGATTTATAAAGTTACCTCTCCTTAGACTTATATATTTTTGAAACTAAATAAACTCTGAAGTGTAGCAGCATGCACTTCAGCTGTAATATTATCTTCTTGCTCCAGAGGAAAACAAACAAACATGGTTTTGTTGGAGATTTCATACATATAGCAAAAGCAATGTAAAAAAAAAATTGAAAATCTGTCAATCTTAAGCTGTTCTGAAACATGAAAAACTTATGTTATTGTGAAGTGTATAAATTCTTTTACACTGTAGCAAGCTGCTGAGAAATACAGTAATTAAAAAAATTAGGGAAAACACTCTTTTGTTTATTAAATGTCAATCATATAACTCTGACTGTTAGATATAAAGGCTTATAACACATTGCTTGCCATATTGTTGTCCTTCTACTTCAAGAGTTGTGAAAGGCTGATACTTCCAACAGAATTGAATGGCTTGCCATTAGAATTCATGTGTTGTTATACTGGATCAGAGTATCAGGTCCATTGTCCTAACCTTGGCAGTAGCAAGTCCACATACTTCATATTTGTAAAACTTTTGAAGACAACTTCTGAACTGTTATCCAGACAGAAGTATTTCCTTAATACTTGTCCTAGGGCCTGAAACTTGAGGGTTTTATTTCTCATTGTGCATGCATGTGTGTGTTGTGTGTTCATGTACATACATATGTAGGTGTTACATGATGGGACACTTAGTACCTTATTACTCCCATAAATACACAGATACAGAATTAATATTTTTTAAATGATATATTAAGGTAGTATCTAGATATCTAAAAAAGGAGGGTGTGGGAGAGCTGTGATTTTTCTCACATTGTAGTCCTTCTACTAAGAGAATGTGAGAATGTTAAGTTGGTCTTTCAGCAATCAGAACATGTTCCTTTCATTCAGATGAATGTTTCCTAGGTACAACCTAAACAATGGAATAATTTAATTTTGTGCAGACAGTCTCAGGCTGTAAAAAAGTGTTACCCTCTTTGTGAATACAAAGATAATTGTTGTCCTGGAATATAACATATGTTAGACATCAGTGCCAACATTGTGGCACATTACCTGCGTGGTTACTTCTCCATATAGTCAGCTGTCTATAGTGTATGCATTAACATCAGAAGTTCTTGTGATAATTAGAACTTGCATTCTTTGGGTTTTCATGTGGGTTTTATTTTGCTTGTTTGTGGTTTGGATTTTTCTTTGATTTTGAACACCTTTGATAGAATGTTCCTTCACCCTGAGCCAAGAGAAGTGGATCCAAGATCTGACACCCTCAAAAGGCAATTAAAAATAGTTTGGTGGAGGTGAGGAATGGGAAGAAAAGCATATGAGACATGAAAACTGAAAGTTGAAATAGTGTATGTGATTTTACCATGTGGTTGTACTTTACATTAAATATATTTTATTCAAAACTAAACAAAAGAACTTGTGGTGGAATCAAGTTTAACTAAATGCTATCATAATCTCTATATACTTGTTAAGTACATCCAAGTCACAGTTCCTATTTCTGGGAGTACATAAATTACTTAGGTGACTCCCTAATCTCTCTCAAGACACTTTAACTTTCACATCTCCAGAAATGTCACTATTGAAAATCAAGTTTCAATGAACAGGCAGTTAAAGTGCCTCTATGTTGCTAGAGGAGTCTAAAATTATCAAATCTGTAATTGATTTCTTTAAGAATGCAGACCATATTTTGTGTGAGAATGCACAGTTCAGATTATTCACCCAATATACTTGAGTTCAAGTCTTTTTTCAGGAGATTTCACTTCTAAATTAAATGAGGAGATGTAGACACAACCCAGAAGAGGAACTAAATCTAATGTTTATGGGATCATCTTGGAGAGGGAGAAGAAAGTCTATGCTTGAAGTTAATATAAGATCACTGAATTGTAGTTTAGTGATAAGAATACATAGATGCAAATGCAACATCCAAGAAATGTGGGGGAAAAAAATCAACAGAATCAAGCAAACAAAAACGTATGCATACACAAAAAAAACCCCCATAAAATAACCAAAACCAACCAGAAAAACAAAAAAACCAAAACCAACCCCACACCACCCAACTTGTAAATCCTAGGATTGTTGGCTGGTCACAGAATGGCCAATGACTTAAAGGCCTTTAATATATTCTCCCTTTATGTGGAATCTTCATCAAATCCTTGCAATTTATAAGTTTACTGAGAGAAGTCTTCATGATCATCTGTATTTCTCCACCTTCCATTTTTGATATTATATGATTTTTTGATATGTAAACACTTATTTTCTCCAGAAAATTCTGGAAAACAAGTGGCATTTTGTATATATTAGTGAAGCGTGTTGCGACCGTATTAGGCTGTGCCTTTAAGAAAGGGACAGTTACTGGAACACTCTGGCTGAATGTTTTGATATTAAAATGAAAACAAGATATTCTAAACGAATTTCACTGGTAGATTCGTAGAATGTAACTTTAAATTTTTAGCTTTAGTTCAGTTTGAATCTCAGTCAGTTCCCTCTGTTCCAGTCCCTCTGAACAGCTGCTGCCTTTCCTCTGTGCTGGACTGAGTTGACCTTGAACTAACTGAGCTAACAGATAGGAAACTAATTCTTGCATATGCTTTGAGCTAACAGAATTTCCTCCTTAATAATTCCCTTTTCTCTCTCTAACCCTTTGTTGTGAAGAGGTTATTAAATTTATTAATATTTTTTATTAATTATCAAAGTATTAATAACAAAAAAAAGCCTGACTCCATCTTCTTGGCACTCACCCTTTACATATTTATAAACACTACTGAGGTCACCCCTTAGCCTCCACTTCTCCAAACTAAAGAGCCCCAGCTCCCTCAGCCTCTCCTTAAAAGGAAGATGCTTCATTCCCTTAATTATGTTTGTGGCTTTGTGCTGGACTCTTTCAAGCAGTTCCCTGTCCCTCTAAACTGGAGGGCCCAGAATTGGACAGGATATTTGAGATGCAGCCTCACCAGGGCAGAGTAGAGGGGAAGAACACTTTCATGTGTACTTCATGACAGTCTTTGTCAATACTGCTGTATTCTGCAGCAGTATGTCAAATAAAAACAAAACAGTCTATATAAATGAAAACAGGAAATTCTGACCAGAATCTTTGAAAATACTTTATTCTAGCAGATAATTATTTTGTACTTGTTCTGTGTCACACTTCTAGAAGTTTTATCTTCTTTTTGTTATTATGTTTCTTCATAATCTATTAATTGCTAATATCCATAGTCTCCGCCAGCATTAAGATGAAGAAATAAATTTTCTTAAGTTTCCTTTAATTTATATAGACCTGTGTTCTTCTCACATTCCATCTTCATATCTGTTTAACTTCAGATAACACTTCTTGGACCTTCACAATCAGAGTACTTTATGAAAACAAGGTTTCACTATTGTTCAGAAATCACTATTTTCTCTATTGGATATACTTCAGTTTAGTCATTCTGTAGTCATGTTTATTTCCAAATTTGGTTTCTACTGGTCACACATTGTGCTATAAAAAATGTGGCCTACTTATTCTCTTAATTATTTGCCTGCAGAGATAAGTTGCCATCTTATAGCTGAAACTAGTTTTACATTTGACTTCAACATTTGTCTCCCTTCACATTGCCCTACTCAAATATCACAAGATCAGTTGCTTCTTCCCATGTAGTATTCCTGTCTTTCTCCATGTTAACATTATCTTCCAGCTTTGTGACAGTAATTTTTCATATGGACTTGTTTATTTGCAGCAGTAATGAGGGATCTGAGGTCCTCTTTTGATGAACACTCTTGCACATTTAAAAAAAAATCAAAACTGTCTGTACTGTAGGTATAAAATCTTATGTCATTACAAGCTATAATGTAATTAAAAGTGCTAAACATGTCAAAACAATCCTGATGTACAATTAGTCAAAGAGCTCATAAATCTTGTAAATTAATTTTGCACCCTGATCATCTATGTTTATTTGAAGATTTTTAATTCCAGCAAGAAGTCTTAAACATAATATACTTGAGAATCTCTTTGCAGCTGTCTTTTCAAACTAAATAGCATCAGGACATGTCTTAACAAACATTTTTTAAGTCCTCAATTAAGCCTTTTCTTGATAAGTTCAAAGACACAAAGCATACAAAAAGAGAACTCTATGTAAATATTAGTCAGTCAGATTTTGGTTTTTTTGCTCCCTGCTGACAACTATGAAATGAAATTCATATTACATTTTCCATTTGAAGTCTGGGTGGTATACCCAGGAATCTCAAAAGACTGAAGCAAAAATACATTTTACAGTGTATGCATGTCAAGCACTTAGCCTCCAGGATAGCTGTCAGTCAACTGCAAAATGTATTCGATTTGCATTCTGAATATATAATCATTTTTATAATGTTTCATACCAATAAATTAAAAGGTAATGGTTATGATGGGAAAGAAGCAAAATAGCATTTCAAAGTCAGTTTACTTTCATGCTGTTTTTTCGAAGAAGCCCTCTATCATAAATCTTGAGGTAAAAATCCTGAAGTCAATTAAATCTACAAAGAGAGTTGTGTGGGAGAGTTGTGTGAGGGCTGGATATTCCCCCCCCATTATTATCTATAACAGTTGTGGATAAAATGTAAAATTGATGTTTGGATTACTGTATGCTGTGTTGATATTGCCACAGTTTCTACAAGAGAAGGCATATCTTAGATAAATTTCTGTCTGGACAAAATTTCTGCATTATTAGGGATTTTAATATAAGTATTTGCTTCTCTTGCTTTTGACTAGAGTTTATTTTCCTTTTCTAAACAATAAGTGTTAATCCTGACTGCCAAACAAAATAATTTCATTCAAAGATTGGTAAAATGTAGTGGTATACTAGAGATATTTTCACATGCCATCCCACTGTAGACAACCAACCCATTGGAAAAAGACCCTCAGTGGCTTCTGTTGATTTAAAATTATCTGCTCTCAGAAATACATTCCAAAGAATTTTCCTATTAAAGGTTCAGTTACAGAAAAGAGTTAACTACTACCCAGACAGTTCTAAAGAGAAACATTTTTAAGGAAATAACTTAATTACTCTTTCCCTACACCAGTAAACACCTCCATTAAACTGTGCTTGCTAATGTACGGGTAAATTGGAACCAATATTTTTAAAACATTTTGGTTGGTAATCATGCTAGTTTAGCACAGTTTAGTCTAACATGCAACCACTCCACACATGGATCAGGATCAGGAGGGAAAGTAACAAAAAAAGCTCTGGGGGCACAGAGTTTAATTAAAATAATACAATGTATAATAATCTTTTATCAATTCGGAGAAAATGCACAGCAGAAGCAGCGGCAGAAGCCAGCAATAAAACACCACCACCACCACCCTGCCCAGCACCACCCCTCAAATCTGATGATTTATACTGTATTCAGTGAGATAGGTTATGATTGCACAAGTCTAGAAAAGAAATTGCATGCTTATTATATTTTGACACTGTAAAGGAAATTAAAGAGGTGAATGCTTTCTTTTTTCTATCTTACTAGAGACCCCTTCCAATTTTTTTTTGTTTTATGTTGCCTAGATAGTACTTTCAATATACATTTTGAGCTGCTGTAATCCAACAGTTCAAACAGCACATTCTTTTCTGTAAATCTATGCATAGCCTTGACTCAGACAGTCCTCTAGAGGGTAGATGCCACTAGTGTTACCTGTGGGAGATGACTTGTGTTCTAGGCTCTGACTCACCAGATGAATGGGGTATGGAAGTGTCTCAGTCCAGAAGCTGGGAAGGAGATGTGATTCTTTTGAACATCCACGTGAGTGAAATAAAGACACAAACAAGGTCATATATCAAGACAACACAATTAATTAAAGAGAGAAAGAATGGAGCAAACAACACAGAGAAAGGAGGAAAGGAGAGATGGAGAGAGAGAATGGAGAAAGAGAGAGCAGGAGAGATAATTACCACCTCTGTTGTGCGGTGTGGGTGAGAGACATCCTGGGCTGCTGCCTCTAGTCTGAGATGTCCCTGGTGATGTCCCCCCTTAGTAAGCCAGCATAGCTAGGGTTTTTACAGTGTTCTCTCCACCTGGCCTGCATTATCAATGCATACTTGGACTTTCAGGGGTCTTCCCATGGGGGTCGGCACTGAGTGACCTTTGCCATCCACCGTCAACCACACCCCCTGGGCAGCTGCTGTCTCAATGGACAGAGATGATACATCAGGCAGGTAATTCAGGATGATCTTGTAATTGTTGAGATACTTCTCAGTTCTTAATATAATCATCATGATCACAAGGTGATCTGGTGATCTACACGTTGAAGAGAGGATTCCCTCAGGGAGGATGTGAGCAGGATGTGTAGCATGAAGTGGTTGACAATGTCTTCACAGAGATTCTACAAGGACAAGAACTTGATGTGCACAATGAAAGTTAATAAGGACAGCAAGAGGCTATAGTTGAACAAGTGGGGGATTGCAACTCCGGTGATGAAGAGGTTATTAATTTATTAATATGAAATATGGATTATATAAATATTAATTTTATTAACTATTAAAATTATCAATGATAATAAATCGCTATTTTATATACATATTCTAGTGCACGATTGTGAAATGTATCCCATAAGTGGTTTAGTTTTTACAATTTAGACCCAATTAGAATATTTACAGAATTAATGTCTATTAATCGAGCAAAGGGTGCAATTCAGCCAATGGTCCACCAGGTGGCAACTCGACTGGACGCTGGTGGCTTGACTATATACAGAGGACATTACAACGTGTCAGAGGCTTGAACTGGAAGTGTTATGCTGCTAGGTGCGGGTCGTTTGAGCTGAGTGTTAGTGAGTGGAAAGCATGTGGAAGGTACACTGTGTCCTTTGTTTGTAGCAAGGTTAGTTGCTAGGCTGCAGCAGGCTGCTGTTGGTGGGGCTGGCTCATGGGCTGGTCCAGACAGTGATGGTAGGGGCAATCTTCCCCCTTCCGTGGCAGCGGAGAGGGGGCAGAATATAGGCTAGTCAATAAGCAGGCTCCCTTTGCAGGACTCAGGCAGCTCCCTCCAGATGGCAGGGAGCAGTTCTGTGGGGTTGGCCCAGCAGGGCAAGTAGGGCTGGTCCCTAGATCATAGTATCATAGTATCATAGTATCAGTCAGGGTTGGAAGGGACAACAAGGATCATCTAGTTCCAACCCCCCTGCCATGGGCAGGGACACCTCACACTAGATCAGGCTGGCCAGAGCCTCATCCAGCCTGCTCTTAAACACTTCCAGGGATGGGGCCTCAACCACGTCTCTGGACAACCCATTCCAGGGCTTCACCACTCTCATGGTGAAGAACTTACTCCTCACATCTAGCCTGAATCTCCCCACCTCCAGCTTCATTCCATTCCCCCTAGTCCTATCACTCCCTGATAGCCTGAAAAGTCCCTCCCCAGCCTTCTTGTAGGCCCCCTTCAGATACTGGAAGGCCACAATGAGGTCAACTCGGAGCCTTCTCTTCTACAAACTGAACATCCCCAACTCCCTCAGTCTGTCCTCATAGGAGAGGTGCTCCAGCCCTCTGATCATCCTCGTGGCCCTTCTCTGGACACCCTCCAGCACATCCATATCCCTCTTGTAATAGGGGCTCCAGAACTGGATGCAGTACGCCAGGTGGGGTCTCACCAGAGCTGAGTAGAGGGGGAGAATCACCTCCCTTGACCTGCTGGCCACACTTCTCTTGATGCAGCCCTGGATCTGATTGGCTTTCTGGACTGCAAGTGCACACTGAGAGTTCATGTTGAGCTTCTCGTCCACCAGCACCCCCAAGTCTCTCTCCTCAGGGTTGCTTTCCAGCCAGTCACTGCCCAGCCTGGATTTGTGCCTGGGATTGCCTCGACCCAGATGCAGGACCCTGCACTTGGTCTTGTTGAAGCTCATGAGGTTGGCCTGTGCCCACCTCTCCAGCCTCTCAAGGTCCCTCTGGATGGCATCCCTTCCCTCCAGCATGTCTGCTGCACCACACAGCTTGCTGTCATCAGCAAACTTGCTGAGGGTGCACTCAATGCCACTGTCCATGGCACCCACAGAGTTGTTGAACAAGACGGGTCCCAGGCCTGATCCCTGAGGGACTCCGCTTGTCACTGGCCTCCACTGGGACATGGACCCGTTGACAGCCACTCTTTGGGTGCGGCCATCAAGCCAGTTCTTTATCCATCTAGTGGTCCATCCATCAAACCTATGTGTCACCAGCTTGGAGACCAGGATGTGGTGCAGGACAGTGTCGAAGGCTTTGCTCGGCTCCAGGTAAATGACATCAGTTGCTCGCCCCTCATCTATTAATGTTGTCACCTGTTCATAGAAGGCCACCAGGTTTGTCAGGCAGGATTTGCCCTTGGCAAAGCCATGCTGACTGTACCAAATCACCTCTTCACTATTCTTCTGAGTCAGTAGTGCTTCCAGGAGGATCTGCTCCATGATCTTTCCGGGCACAGAGGTGAGACTGACTGGCCTGTAGTTCCCTGGTTCCTCCTTCTTACCCTTTTTGAAAATGGGAGCAATGTTTCCCCTTTTCCAGTCTGTGGGGACTGCCCCAGTCTGCCATGACTTTTGGAATATAAAAGAGAGGGTTGATGGGGGTTGGCCCTGTGGCAACAAGCTTCAGGGTTGGAGTGAGCAGCCCCGGGGAAGAGGTGCATCTGCTTCCCCTTTGCTTGGCTCAAAGGAGTAGGCAGGACCCTCTCAGAGTCGTCCTGGATTTGGAGCACAGGCACAGATGGTACTCTGGATTTCCCTCGGGTTCACAGGGCATGGAGCATCAAAGTGGTAGCTCCTCTTCTCTCCTGCAACGGTGGGGTCACACAGGCATGTGGCTGGGCACTGCTTCTGCTTTATGTGAGCCTGTATGCAGAGTTATGGCTTGTCAGTCTGCTGCTTAAGGCTGAGGCAGACATTTGGTCTGTCAGACTTGTGTAGTCCCTCCCCCATCAACTGGGCAGCCTTACCCTCAGGAGTCCAGTCCTCTTGAAGATATACAGCGGGCTCTTCTTCTGACCAGTGGGGCTGGCAATACAATGCTGTAGCTTCTAAGGTTTTCAGGGAGGGTCCCTCCTCTGAAGACTCTCAGGGCTGAGGCTCAATGGGCCTCCCTGGATGCTGGCTTCTCCTCATCTTGCAGAGGCCGTTATTTTGCTTGCATGTGGGAGAGAGAAGACTTACTAGCAATGAGCTTAATAACAAAGGCTATGGAGCATAGGCAGAGAGCTTGGTAGCTCCAGCAAAGAGAAAGAGGACAAAGAGAAAGAGGGAAACTTGTTTACAAGTTGGGGTAATACTTGGACCCCATACTGAACCATAAGGAACATGATGAGGCCTTCAGCTAGATTGTATACCAAACAATATTCTTTAATTATTCAAGATACATCACAGAGATCTTCAAAAAATAATCCCACTAAATTAACACAGTGTACAATGAAAATGAAATTCCATGTCAATAGATCCAAATAAACTACGTGTCTTAAATACACATATGAATTCCTAGCTGCCAAATGAATTGTTATCACTTAACAAAAGAACCAAATGAATTTATTTGGTGTCTAATTTCAAATAAATAATGAAGGATGTGAAAGCCTTTCTTCAACACTTGACAATTTAATCGTGAAATTTGCCATGGTGTATATACAGGCCAAAAATGTAATGGAATTAGAACAGTACCAGCAGTAAGTCACAGAGGACAGATTTATTAGTGGTCATCAAGAACAGTAAGTCTAAATGTAACCTATACCTGAAAAAGTCCTTAGTACATTTATTTCCACATGTAATGACAGTGGAAGGGCTATTTTTCACTTACTGTTTCACTGTTTTTCCCAAGTGTATGCTAATAACCTGTGTATTTTATCCATTTTGCATTACAGGTGTAATAATGCATTCTAAGTTTTTTCTGTATGAGATAGTTTTCACAAAGCAATCTTGAGTGATAATTTTATATTTTTTATTATCATGTATAAAAGTATTTTGAACTTTCTGAGCTTGTCTAAGGATTGTTCAGTATCTAAAAATCACTTGAAGTGGATTAGCATTTAAAGCTAGTGTAAAAAGAGAATTCAGAATTGTAATTCAACATATTGTAAGACATTCTTTTAAGACTAATTTGTTTTTATTTTTCAACAAGGAAAAAGGACCTGGGAGTGCTGGTTGACAGGCATATGAACATCAGCCAGCAGTGTGTGCAGGTGGCCAAGAAGGCAAACAGTGTCCTGGCCTGTATCAGGAATGGTCCATCCAGCACAAGTAGGGAAGTGCTTGTGCCTCTGTACTGGGCACTGGTGAGGCTGCACTCTAGTAATGTGTACAGATTTTGGCCTCTTAATACAAGAAGGACATTGATTGAGTTGCTGCAGCATGTTTAGAAATGAGCAATGAAGCTGGCGAAGGTCTGGAGAGCAGCTGTGGAAACTGTTTTTTTTAATCTGGAGTAGAGGAGGATGCTGCTCTCTACAACTCTCTGAAAGGAGGCTGTAATGAGGTGTGGATTGGTTTCTTCTCTGAAGTATCTAGTGATAGGACAAGTGGAAAAGGCCTCAAGTTGTGGCAGGGAAGGTTTAGATCAGATATTGGGAAAAGTTTCTCTACTGAAAGAGGTAACTAACAGGCTGCCTAGCAGAGTGTTGAAATCATTATCCTTGGGAGTGATGAAAAAATGTGTAGAAATGGCATGGTGTTGGGATAATGATTGGACTCGATGATCTTATATGTCATTTCCAACCTTAATTATTTTATGATTTTATAATTTCTACTTTGTGAAATTAGATACAAGTGCATTTTTTGAGAAGAAATATGGCTTGACTGACAGAAAATCTAAAAAAGGAAAGTTATTCAGTTCACTTTAATGTTATATTTTCTTGAAAAGGCACTTTTGAGGTGAAATTGTAAACATTTTTTATCATTTATCAATTTTTTACTGGAAAATATGTTATAATAAACTACTCAAGGTGAAATAAATCTTATTTACAGTACTGGCCTTTAGCTTTTTCCATTCCTGTTTTACTCCTTTCAATTATTTAAAAGGCTACTCTATTTACTGGCATCCCCAGGGGAATTCTTCATTATCATAATATTCCTTCCTCAATTTTATAATTCTAGTCTTCCATTAGTTTGTCATGCAGTCACATAAGGGTTATCTAATTCAATCATCTTCCAGAATGATACAATTATTCGTACCAATTGAGTCATTACTTTGCACAGTTAATAAAATTATTCTTAATAGCAAATATATGTCCATTTTGTATAATTTAATGGCCAGAGATTATCACTCTGGATTTTAAGACTTGTCATGGACATATACCAAACTAAACTACTATTGTGCTCTGAAATATAGCCATTTATTTATTTTGAGATTTTGATTAGGTTTTTAGTACTTAATTAATTCACTTTGTACTTCACCTTATTCTTCTGTGGAATATTCAGTCTTTTTATCATTGATAAGTCCCAAAACAAATTATACACACTCATCTAGATTGTTTATTACTGCTTAAATGGAAAGGGAGAGCTTTGGGAAAAACAAGTCTTGCTTACTTGAAAAATGTAAAACATTAAAGCTATTGCAAAGAAGATTCATATTGATAACAGTTCTTATGTTGTTTGAACAGATACTTTATTTCATATATGTTTTTCAAAGGAAGAATCACTTGAAGATACTACTTCAGTGTTTCCCACTTAGCCTGTACTGAAATTATGCTGTTTGTACAAAGTAAATATATTTAACATTGCAATTCTTTCCCCAGAGCCATGTCATTGTGGTGGTTTGAGCCTTAACTGGGGCTTAAAAGCTCAAATGGAGGCAGGGCTGAGAATCCCTCCCCCATATTCCTCCCCCCCCCCCCCCCCCTTCCCCAATAGAGAGAGAAAAATAGGGAGGGGAGCAAATCCACCAAGAAATAATTTGGGTTCGGCTTGGAAGTAGGCAAAGAATTTTTCTTAAAACATTTATATATATATATATATATATATATATTTATATATTTATGTAATAATGACATGCGGGGTTCACAAGGGTGAGGAACAAGGATAGATGGGAAAAGGAAAATAAAAATATGAGATACAGAACCAGTTCTTTGCAAAGTGTGGAAGCAGCAGGGAGGACCATGTGGCAGGCAAGCAGCAAGCCAACAGCAAGCCTTTTGTCCCCGCAAAGCAGAAGGAAGAGCGAGCAGTGGCTGCAATGTCCTCCCTCTTATACCCCTGCTGGACAAGATGGGGGGGGGGGGGGGGAGTGGAACAGACCAAGTCAGTTTCCTAGGGGAGATAACACCCTCCAGGGAGGGCAAAAAAATTCTCACAAACCCTCCCCCTCTGTTTTTTTCCAGGATGGGTGTAGCCAACCACAGTCTTGTATCAGATGACACTAAGCTGGGGGCAGGTGTTGATCTGTTAGAGGGTGGGAGAGTTCTGCAGAGGGACCTTGACAGGCTGGATGGATGGGCAGAGTCCAATGGCATGAGATTTAACACATCTAAGTGCCGGGTTCTACACATTGTCCACAATAACCCCATGCAGTGCTACAGGCTGGGGTCAGAGTGGCTGGAGAGTGGCCAGGCAGAAAGGGACCTGGGGGTACTGGTCGATAGCAGGCTGAATATGAGCCTGCAGTGTGCCCAGGTGGCCAAGAAGGCCAATGACATCCTGGCCTGTATCAGGAACAGTGTAGCCAGCAGGGAAGTCATTCTGCCCCTGTACTCAGCACTGGTTAGGCCACACCTTGAGTCCTGTGTCCACTTCTGGGCCCCTCAGTTTTGGAAAGATGATGACTTGCTGGAACGTGTCCAGAGAAGGGCAACAAAGCTGTTGAATGGTTTGGAGCACAAGCCCTATGAGCAGAGGCTGAGGGAGCTGGGGTTGCTTAAGCTGGAGATGAGGAGGCTAAGGGCAGACCTTATTGCTGTCTACAATTCCCTGAAGGGGGGCTGTAGCCAGGTGGGGGTTGTTCTCTTCTCCCAGGCAACCACCAAAAGAACAAGAGGACACAGTCTCAAGCTGCACCAGGGGAGGTTTAGACTGGATGTTAGGAAGAAGTTCTTCATAGAAAGAGTGTTTGGCCATTGGAATGGGCTGCCCAGGGAGGTGGTGGAGTCACCATCACTGGAGGTGTTTAGGAAGAGACTGGATGGGGTGCTTGGTGCCATGGTTTAGTTGATTAGATAGTGTTGGATGATAGGTTGGACTCGATGATCTCAAAGGTCTTTTCCAACCTGGTTAATTCTATTCTATTCTATTCTATTCTATTCTATTCTATTCTATTCTATTCTATTCTATTCCATGGAAGATATCCTCCTACACACTTTGTTAAATTAAAAAAAGAGAGCATAAACTTTTTGGCTCCAAGTGGCCATTAGTCACAAAGGATGTAAATACTGAGTGCTAGATAAATCCATTTAATCTGTATTTCTCATAAGCAGTGATCAAGTTACTGGCTCTTTTAATACTTGCATTTTTTACAAGGTATATCACAGTATCACAGTATTGCTAAGGTTGGAAGAGACCTCAAAGATCATCGAGTCCAACCTGTCACCACAGACCTCATGACCTCATGGCACCAAGTGAAAGGACATTGGTCCCCAGAGAGAACACTCCTGCCCACTGCAGGCTTGAACTCACGACCTTCCCAGTAAGAGTCTTAGGTGCTACCAACTGAGTAAAAAATGATATAAAGCTTTTTGTCACATATGATGGGCATTTTCTAGAAAGTCTTGTCTATATTATTCATTCCTTATCTCAAGTTATTAAGCTCACAGAACACACACATGCACACATGTATAATTTCATATATACCTGTGTGCATGTTTATTTATCCTTGACCAATATAGCTATCCATACTTTTTTTTTTTAAGAAAACCTTGTAAAATGACTAATATAGACAGATTTCTTTCAGATTCTGGGATAGAATTAGGGTCTGGACATCAAATAATTTTCTAAATTCATAGCTTATATTTATTTCCATTGGAGTGCCATCAGTGTAAATCTTTGCTTAAGCTAGGTTTCTTGTGTCAACAAAGAGGTAGAAATACTTCATAACAAGAGCAATCTAGCCTTGCATCTACACCAAGATGAGAAGAAAGAGTCTCTGAAAGTATCTTCCAAAAGCACTGGGAGTGATTGAGTGACTAGCTTAGGTGAAGATGCCTGTAACTACCTGTATTGTGCTATATAAATTCCATCCCATTTCTCCTTATTACATTAATAGTATTTAGGAAGGTCATTTAACTAATTAGATTTCCTATCTTGGTTATGATACTTGTGTGAACAAAAGCTTGTATTCAGCACTTGTGAGGCCAAACTGCAAATACTGTGTTCATCTTTAAGCCCCTCACTACAAGAAAGACATTGAATTGTCGGAGACTATCCAGAGGTACAACAAAGCTGTCTAAGAGTTGGAAGTGTTGATAAAACTTGTAGATGTGGCACTTAGGGACATGGATTAGTGGTGGACTTGGTAGTGTTAGGTTAATGGTTGGACTTGATCTTGGACGTCTTTTCCAACCTTAATGATTCAATGCATTTATGATTACATTGTCATAAGTCATGGAAGTATTAAAGTGAATTGCAAATAAATTATTTTTCAGATGTCCTATAAATTCAACAAAAAAATACTATCAAATGAATTGCTACTAATTCTATTGACATACATTAAGAAAAAGAACAGCATGGGTAGCTGTACTTTTACAGTATGAAGTTTTTCTCTGCATGATTTGCCTTATTTTCTTTTTCTCAGATTAAACTGTACGAGAAAATGTTGTTCAGGAGACCACCTAGCATATTAAAACTCCTATGAATAATCTAGCCCATGAGACCAGTTTTATTTAATGTACCTTACAGTGCCTTGAATTAATGTAAGATGGGTTCTTTGTCCTTACACCAACCATTATACTCAGAAAGTCTACTTAGTTTGTGCTGCACTACTTGGTAATGTAGATACAGCCCCTGACATCTTTATTAATTTTGCACTGGAGTCAGATGGGTAAGGGTGACTACCTGCAGTGTTTGTTTCCATGTCCATAAGATCTGTTATCCTTCAAAACATTTCACTTTCTGCACTTGTTATAGCAACTAAACTAAGGCTATATGCCATTTATAAGCAAATGATCAAAGTGAAACATCCTGAAGCTGTGGCTGTATCCCCACTTAGACCTGCTTCTTCCTTTAAAACCCTTATCTTCAAATGAAATCTTTTACTTATATCCTTCGAGGTCAAAGTTCCACATGTACATTCTACAAATCTGCTGCAAATGACTGAGACTAAATGGTATTAAGAAACTTATAATTAGATAGAGGTAAACATGCTATTCTAGCTGGTGGGAAACCTGTACAAGCTAAACATTGCAATTATCATCTACATCATTATATAATTTTTATATTTCTTGATGAATAAATAGTTCCATATTGCAAAAATGACAGCATTTTCCTTCAATAAATTTACTGAAAGCTGAAGGAAAATCTCTGGTAAGATTCTGCTGCATGAAGATCAGGGGAAAATATGTCAAAATATCAGTGATTTTAATAACATAAAAAACCACACCAAACAAAAACAAAATGAAGAGAATCTTTCTGTGAGATCAACATTTAACTTAAATTAATAGAAATTATCTGAACTGAGCAATAAATTGGCCTGCTCTATTTATACAGTCTTTCATTTTCTATGTTAATACCTTCTGTAATACTTAAGGTACAAGTCACAGGAAGTGTAATATAAGTAAGAAGAACTGTATAGATACAAGAGAATTTTTTTTGTTTGCTTGGTTTTTGTTTTTTATTTAATCTGAAAGGAACTATTTCCTTTTTTTACAGACTGCAGGTGAAGTAGTTAGAACAGAAAACCTGAGGTAGGTAACAATCAAGATCCCTATGCAGATAGTATGGAATTAATATATAAAAATAATAAATTCATAGCCAAAAGTTCATATATCTTTAATTATGATTTTATACACAGATCATAATTTTTTACCAGTCCTAGTGGTTATTGTAATTGGACTTCCAAATATTGTATCTTCAACTGGAAATGCTTCTGAAAGTAAAACTTTCAGTCTCTCCAACCATTACAATCTTTACTACTTCCCTCTCATTTAGTTTTTATCTAGAATTCATTAATTCATGAAGGTCAAAAGTCCTTCAACTAGTATGGAAAAACCCAAGAATTTAAAATCCCACAGCATAAAAAAAAAAGTATTTAAAGATTTTTAACTTTCCACTTCTGCCTTTTGGAAGGTTGATCAGTCCCTGTGTGACAGTAATATTAATGTCTATTTCCTAAGAGTAGATGTCCTCAATTATGCAGTATAAATTGAAGGTAAAAACAAAACTCTATTAGTATGCATCTTTATACTTCTTTGCCCCTCCATAGTTTCCTCATAACAATGCATTTTCTCTTCTGCTTACTGCAAAGAACTATTCCTTTAACTCCTCCAGAGACTCTGTAATAGCAATAAATTATGCTCAAAATCACCTGGATTTTGGTACTTGAATAGCTGAAGGAAATTTATATTTCCCTTTAGTTTTGGGGTTTTTTTTTATGTTAAACAAAAGGGGAATATTAAACTAAATATTTAAATGTCACAAGTACTGAAAAATTATTCAAACCGTTATTCAAACTGTAGTTACCATCTATGCCATTTGAAAAATGTGCTTCTTTCTCATAATATATTTGGGTTTCTTTTCATTTATGTAATTTTAATTAATTGATATTGTTAAGTTCTGGATCACATATTTATCTTATTGCTACCTCTTTTTTCATGATGGTACTACATAAAGTGTGAAACTAATCTGACATGGGAGAATTTGGACGTTGCAGACATATTCCTATATGTGAAAATAATAAGCAATTTTTTTACGTAGCTCATAAGGACAGCCCCCATATGAGTGACACATATATAAAGCTATTAACATCTACATGTCAATTTGTGTCATCTGTACTTCTTTCTCTTTTTTTTTCCGTTACGTAACCTGAGCAGGCAGATCTGGGTTCGCATCTTCTGGCTCTCATTTAACTGAGCAGTGATCTCAGAGTAGGCCTTATCCCATTGCAATAGCAAAGTTATGACTGATCTACATCAAAATTCAGAACATAAGGGTTGCATGAGAAATTATGAATTATGAAAAATCTAGAAAAGGGCATGGAATTAACAGAGTGAGTCCAATGCAAAGGTATAAAGAGGATTAAGGGATTGGAGTATCTTTCATATGAGAAGGGGCAAAGAGGGCTGGCACTGTTCAGCCTGGAGAAGAGAAGATCGGGGAAATGAAGAAGAGAAAGACTCTTCTCAGTGGTGCCAAGAGGCAGTCTGCAGCATTTTAAACATATACTGTTCTGTATGAACGTATGAAAACAGTTGTTTACTGCCAGGGTGGTGAACATTGGAACATATTTCTCAGGGAAGTTGTGGTGTCTCCATTTGCAGAGATATCCAAAACCTGACTGAACACAGTTCTGGACAGCCTGATGTAGCTGACCATACTCTAATTTGAGCAGGGAGTGACCAAAACAATCTCCACTTTTTTTTTTTTTCTGATTTCACTCATGCTATGATTCAGTGATTCATCTTTTCAGCTGGATACTCACCCCAGTATTTTTATTGATGCATTTTGCCTTATCTCAAGAAAGATTCACAAGGTTTTCCTGACACCATGTGTGCCACAATTAATGAGTTCACACTTGTCAACAACACCCTAACAAAAATGTCTCTGAAGTCACTGGGTCTGCATCATCGCTTTGGATTCTTGCATTGATAAGTGGGGTGTGTCTCAGCTTCAAAAAGAAGAGTGGTGAATGCCTCTTTTGAAGTGCTAGAATGATCTTTATTCCTACATTATTTTTCTGGCTACATATAACATGACAGGTGCCTTAAGAATTTTCTGATTGGAAAAGCATGTATCAAGAAAAAGATTCATCTTTATACTTACTTAAGTTAGTTAATCAAGTCTGTGCTAGTTTCCACAGGCTTACTTTAAAGTGAATGAATACAAACAGTTCTGGAGAGCTATAATTTCAGAAACTCAGGATCATATATCGAAATAGCATACTGAGCTAATTTTAAAAAGCTATAGATCAATATCTTGTACTGCATTTTTAGCTGTGTTAATACATGACTCTGAATGCACACCAATGAGACTATATAATCACAAAAATATTCACACTAAATGTTATTTAAACAAAATTTGCTTGTATTCCCAGACTTCGAAGTCTGATTTAATCTCTGTTAGCCATTATTTGTTTTTAAATTCACAAAGAACTTTCTTATCTGGATCACCTTGAGACTTTGTTAATATTCTGTTTAGTTTTTCTTCAAGACGTGCTGAAATACCACCACAGCTGTCAGAAAAATCCGGGGCCCAATTTAGCAAATTCATGCTTATGCAGACAGCATCACTGTTTTTAAATTATATGAGTTATGAAAAACAAAACAAGACAAAACAAAACAAAAACAACACCAAAAAACCCCACTCAAACCCCCCAGACTTAGATGGGTAATGAGTTCAAGATATATCATGAAACAGGGATGATGCCAAGTGTATGCTGAAAATGATTAACAATATTAGTTGTTATATTTGGTATGTAGTAGTATTAATGCAATTAAGACCTAGAATCAAATTGCCTTAGTTAGGCCTTACTGTCATCTAATTTGGTAGTCAATCATAGAGTAAATATGAAGCAATATTTTTTGAAGAGTAAGCAAAACAAATACTGTTTAGGTGGTTCAAGTGTAATACTTTTGTTATCAGGATGTTTTAGAAAAAGAAATACGTAGCAAACAGTTTATAAAAAAAAAACACCAAAACCCCAAAACATTAAAAGTAAACAAGAAGGAATAATGGTAGAATAATTGAATATATCTATAAATAAGGTAAGTCTGTTATATTATTTAACAAATTTTGCTAAATATCAAGGTAATAACATTCCAAGTAAGACATTGTGTCATGGCTTAGCCCCAGCCAGCAATTAAGCATCAGACAGCACTTTCTTAGTCCTCCCTGGTGGGATGGGGAAGAAAATCGGGAGAGTAAAGGTGAGAAGAGTGATGAGTTGATGTAAAGACAGTTTAGTAAGTAAAGCAAAATCCATGGATGCAAGCAAAGCAAAACAAGGAATTTATTCACCACTTCCCATTGGCAGACGACTGTTCAGCCATTTCCAGAAAAGCAGGGCTTGATTATGTAAACAGTTACTTGGGGAAGACAAACACTGTAATTCTTAATGACCCTGTCTTCCTCCAGCTATGTGCTGAATATACATCATCTAATATTGGAATATTCCTTGGGTTAGTCGTCCTGGCTCTGTCCCCTCCTAAATTCTTGAACACTCCCAGCTTACTCACTTTTCGAGCAGGGTGGCAAAAGAGAAAATTGTGATGTTGTGTAAGCACTGGTCAGCAACAGCACAAACCTCCCTGTATTACCTACACTATATTAGTCACAAATCTAAAACATAGATCTATACTTACTACTATGAATGAAGTTAAATCTGTCCCAGTCAAAACCAGTGCACGCTTGTTCAATAATCCACGGTCCCTACCCCCTCAGCCACAAATATTTAGTACTTCCAAATTAGCTAGATAAAACTTTTCTGTAGTGTAAAGACTAAAATTCAAACTTAAGTAGTTCTTAGTTGCTTCAAAATATAAAACATAACATTCCCTTTATTAGACTAAGAACTGCCTACAATTAGTCAACCATAAATGTAATTTTTATAGTCACAGAGAAATAAAATTCATTTAGATATATAGTTAGAGTGAGGACTCCTTAGACAGAGGTTCCATGTTAAGGGGAGTAAATCTGACTGCCAGGCTGCTTCTATGTGGAGAGAATATAGCAGGATTCTCTTTACCCTAGTTGAGTTTGGTTATGGTCAATTTCTTAATTAGTTGGAGGACCAAGCCCTCCAAGCAATAAAAAGACATCTGGGCCTGAAGACACCAGCTAATGCCTGAGGCATCAAGTTCATCTTTATCAGCCTAGCTAACCTGTGGTTGTACCAGCCACACATCTCATCTGCAGACTGTGCGCATCTTAGACAATGCACAAGAAGTGCCTTGTTTATTCCAGCACCTGTATTTTCTGTTTTCTTCATTACATTTTACATAAAAAAGCATGAAATACAAGTGTACTCTATTAGAAGAAAAAGAAGAAGAAAAAGAAAAAAAGGTATTATGGTCTTTGTGGTGTCTTCTCTTTATTTATCTGCTATAACAATAGAAAACTTGAAAACACAAACAAACAAACAACCTCTTCTGAGAACTATGAAAGGGCCTCCTTTCACTTTTTAAGTGTACTGTTATTTGTCTAAGAGATCTACATGTTTTATTTCCCATCCCTATTTTTATCGCTTTCAGGAAGAATTAGACTAACCAGTTTAATTTCTGAAGTGCTAAATGTTCCCATTTGAAATCTAATTGCAGTCCATCTGGCCTTAGTTAAAGCAACAGCTTAAATAGAAGATATTCAGTAGAACATAATTACATATTACATTTCAAAAATTGAAAATTACAAAGTAACTTGATTGAACAATCTGCAGTGCAACAATATATATCACACAGAATATACCTTCATTCCAAAACTAACAGCTAACTGGGATAATTTATATAATGATTACCATGTGCTTCCTCTTTTTGAATTTTTCTCTTTGACATTTTTACATTAAGAAAACATTAAGTTTAGCATTTTAATGTATTTTTTCCATATAAATTACCAACCAGTTACTCATTATGGTTATGGCCATGCATGGCTTTTGGCACTAATATATCTCTGAAAGTATATTGCTTCTAATTCTACATCCTCAGCTTTATAATTTAAAAGTTAACTCCTCTCTGAAGCTGAAGTAATACAGTTTCTGTGTCTTCAGCAAAACTATTCTAGTTTAGAGAAGCTAGGGAATTTGTTCTTTTCTATTGCACCTTTCTTTCTCATAGGCTTTAATTCAGTAAAATAATTGAATATTCTCCTACGGTAAGAAATTTATACTTCCTATATCTGCTCTAGAGGTTCCTGTTTTTCTTTCCAGCTATGAATGTATATGGACTGTTCCAAATGCAATATGTCTAACAACCCTAGGTTTTCGTTACCTTCCTTTTCACTACTTCTGACACCAGATTTTCCCTTCTGCACCCATTCAGTCTCTCTTCAGTTGCCCTTTAATCCTTTATTACGTGTGGCCAGCTCAGGCTGCTCCCTGGTTTAATCCACACCTGTTCTCATTCTTAACTGCTGTCACCTTTCTTTTGTTCATCCCCTTTTGCATGCAAGCATGCATAGCCCTTGTCTTTCCATCTGCTGATCACCTGGATTCCCATTTTTAAACAACAGAAAAAAGAAAGAGAAGATAGTTGAACTCCTCTGGGATTCTCTCCTGCAAAAGACTACAACTATTTTAGATGTCAGTCACAACAGATTACTAATAGTAGTCTATGATAACACCTGATCTACCGTCCTGCTTTCATATGAAGTGAAAAAGTACCAGGGAAGTGCAAGTCCAAAGACACATCAGTTTTAATAATACTAGGATTTAATTCCAGCACTTGTATCTGCAGTTCAGAATTGGAGTTAATGATCAACAATGTTTGCAGTGATCTGTGTAACAAAGCAAACAAGATTGTAGGGACACACAAATTTATTTCTAACTTATCTTTGAAGTACTGAAGCCAAGTTATATCACAAATGGCACCATTCACTGAAATTTGTTGCCTTAAATAAGTTCCATCAAATATATATATATGTACATATATATATATGTAAAGGACCTGGGAACTCTTCACACTGCGTTAGGCTTATTAAAGAATGATCTGAAGACATGGCAATTCACAAAGACATGTTTTCATATAAGCTAGAATATAAATAAACTGCTCTGTAGGAGAGGCTTTCATTTTTCTTTGTCAAGAAGAGGAGTTCACTAGAGAAAATGTATGCAAAGTTTTAATGTTCAAAGGATGCTAGGAATGTCTATTTTGGTTTACATAAAATTATTTTATTATTCTTCTTAAAAATAAGGTTATGCTCACCAACTGACTTAAAGCATTAGCTTCTAACTTGATCGCATAGATAAAAGTCAAGTTTTGTTTAAGTGTATCTTAAAACAAGAATATTAAGTTCAGCCACATGGAAGAAGTGTAGTTTTAGGAAAAATATAAAAACAAATGAAGTGTCCCATGACATGAAATAACAGCATCAAAAGTATTAGAAGTATAATACTTGACCTTGGTGGACTATTGATGAGCAGAAAGTCTATTCATGAGTCTATTGATGAGCCCTGAAGTCTATTCAGATCTACATAATGATCTGCTCCTGACTGCAACTTTTTGCTGTTACTGAAGAAATCTGTGATGGCAGAATCATATTTAAATGAAGGGTTTATCTTTTTGTTATAAACAGGGGGATGATCTTCAAAGGAGCATGAGCATTTAAGTCAACATGCACATGCAATTTGTCACAAGTTTGGGGAATTTTGGTTTTATCCAAGCTAGCATTGCAGCTACCTTTACTTAAGTTTTGCAGTATTTCCTCTCATAAATAATTCCATTTGTTTCCACAGAATGACATGCACAGTATAATTACATCCAGCAAAGTTTCTAAGTGCTTAGCTTTTGGCACATGCTTCAGGAGTTACTTAGTAACTCAGTTGTTACTCCACTGAAACAAGAAAATACTATTCAATAGACATTGATATGCCTGAAAAAAACCCACATGTGTTTCTTTATATAGAATGATAGGTTAGAAGTAATCTCGAGGTCACCTAGATATGCACAACACTAATGTCGAAGATCCAATTACTCCTGGTGATCAGCAGTTCAATTAATTGCCTAAAGATGGATATCTTGTGCATTTTTAGATGTCACAGTGTGCCTAAGACAGATGCACAACTTCTGAAAATATGGTTCCGGACTGACCATGTCTTCTTGGAATGGCAACTAGGAAACAAGCAGATCCATAGTGTCCACAAGTGACACCCACCTTTTGGCAGTTGATTCACATCTACAATGATGCTCTGTGAAAATCTGATTTCTTTTGAGCCTTTAAAAAGTTTGGGAAAAGTTTCAAATCAGTCAGTTTCTTAAAACAGCTTGGAACTAAAATAGAGAGGTTTAATTTAGACCATCTTTTAATTTTCATACCTGAGAAAACAAAACAAAATGAGAAAACCTATTTCAGAGATATCAAATACAAAGATGTATAGCAGGACAAAAGAATGAGTTCTCAACAAGTAACTTGCATTTATGTTCCTCTCTCTTTCTTTTTATTTTTTATCTTTGAAAAAAAGGAGAAAAAAAAAGCACCCATACAGAAATTATTAATTAGAAATTCTCCACTATTTCATTCAGAGATGACTACATGGCTGGATACAGGAGAAAAATCCGTTTGCCTGACTAGACCTCTGAATACCATGATGAAACCTAAACAGCAACTGGGCAGTTTGGAATAAGAACCTATGACAAGAATAACTCATGGGATGGATTAAATTGTTTTCCATACCCTTGTAATTACAAGGAAAAACATGCATAAGAGATGGAATCCCTGTTTCATGGTTATGGTGTGAATGGGTTAGATTGCCCCTCCATTCACAGATAACATTTTTACTCTACCTTTCTGAAAGCAGCATACATTTAGCCACCACTCTTTAGATGTAAAAGAATTAAATGTTGCTATGATATTCTAAAAATGAAGTTAAACTTGATGATATTTTCCTTGGTCTATTTTTTTTACATTCATATTAAGGAAAGAAGTCACACTCAAAATTAATCTCGTGGGAGAGGAACGCTTTTAGCCTGCATTACCATCTCATCAATTCAGTTTGAAAACAAACATGATGATAATGTGGGCTGTTAGCATTTTTCTCCTCTGTAGTTAGTACAAGGGTGTCTTTTTAAAATCTGCAATAGCTGAAGCATTCAGATCAGCGCCTATGTCAGGCAAAATTACTTAACACAACTTGAAAGACAGAATACACAGTCAGAAAGAAGTAAGAGAGTTTGGTCACAGTGAGTATTAGAAAGACACAATGGAAGTCAGGACGTACAACATGGAAAATTATTGCATGATAGATTTCTCAGCTCAATTTTCTGAAGATATCTTTTGGTTCCTGCACTTATTCCATATGAGCATCACAGAGTGCATTGTAAAATACAGCTTCATTTTCTTTGGCTGGCTTCAGCTGAACTTTTGTTGGTGTGTGTGGGTTAAACCATCACATTACATAAAATAATTGGCTTCCAGATGTGGGGCAAGATTTGCTTGATTTTTTTTTCTGCTTAGGTCAGGGGAGCGAACATGAAGTTGGTTTGGATTCTTTGGCATCTGATCTTTTCTGCTTTAAGTGTTGTGTACAAGTATGCTGTCAGATTTTTGTGTGATAAGTTAGGGAGATATCTGGTGTATAAATTGTACCTTTGGTTTGAGCATAAAATTCAGTTTCTCTATGATCAATTTTTGAGGTTCTATTGGCTTAAGAGATACGGAAATGTGGCTGCCACAACGTTACCTGTAGAAATCCATGAGTTCAAAATCCCAGTAGGTGAAAGAGTCATTCTGAGGAATGGCTGGGATCCAAAAATAATTTATTTGCTTTGTGTGAATCTGCTGTTGGTGATAGTAGTGGTGTACTTGTTAATTGCACTGTACCGGGAGAAACAAGTATCCAAGACCTGTTTTGATTTTTAATGCAGACCTAGACATAGGAGGAGTAGTTCTAACTTGAATCCACAGATTTCTAGCGATGAGGAGATGGGGGAAACAGAGCTAAACAGGCTACTAGTAAGGTGGCTTTGAATGGGGCTATCAGTGATTCTGGCAATCAGTCAGGAGCAGCAGCAACTCCTAAGATGGTGACTGCAATGTCCTCAGCAGCCATTAGAGCAGCAAAATCATTTCCTCCTTCATCAGCAGGACCGGAAGTGTGCTCTGCAGCAGCTGTTTTGTCTCAAAACATGTCAGCTTCTGTTAAGCCTGCTGTGAATTCAAACACAGCTCCAATTAAGCAAGTAGCAGCTTTAGATAGGAGAAGCAGGTGCAAGGCTGATGTAGCAGCCGATGGGGGAGAGCAGCAGGATTCCTCTGTTGGTGAGGGACCTTCTGTTAAAAAAGATCCTGTTTAGGAGGAAAAGAATGCTTGTACCCTTCAGGTACCCCGGAAAGGGAGAATGGTGAGACAATGGATTCACCACCTGGCCCCTGATTTCCTGGGGGACAATACTTGGACACATACCTAAGGACTAAAATCTGTATAAAAGACTTGAGCAACTACTGGCACAGTAGAAGGAAAACACAGCAGAAGAAAAACTTGGGAGAAGGACAATGCTGCTAAGAAGGAAAACATGAAAGAAGCAAGAGCCCAGGGCAATGCTGCTCTGAAGAAAAATGGAGAGAATACCAGGAGAGGAAAAAATGACAAAGACTTCACCATGTGGTTTGGAATAAGGAGACCAAGAGGAACCGTCTTCCCGTGTCCTAAGTTCTACCTGCTGCAACTCATGGAGCTGAAGAGGCTGCCCAGAGGACCACATCTCTTCTACAGCCAAAGTTGCAGCACCCTTCCTCTACAGAACCAACATCTCCTGCAGCACAGACTCAAACTGTCTTGGGGGGTGAGGGGTGTGGTAATATAATTCCTTTTCCTCTTCTCTCTTCTCTCTTCTCTTTCTCACTTTCTATTTTCCCTCTCTCCCCTTCTGATCCATCCACTTTATTTATATAATAAATAGTCTAGCTGTTGATATTTTGGCCTCGTTTTTGCCTCTAATTTCACAACATGGGAATATTCAAAAGAACTGAGTCTCTTTCCCTCTCCGGACTGAGGCAACATGAAACCACATTAATTGCCATTTGGGTAGATGCTCTTCTGCTTCAATATCTCAGAAAAGATGAAGTAATTTTTTCCTTCATAAAAAAAAATAAAGCCAAACTTCAGAAAAAGACAATATAAAAAAAGCTTTCTAAGCTGTCTCTTAGTGAGAAGGCACAGAAGCACAGAATGCTGAGTTTCAATAGGCTAAGCATAGGTTTATTTACTTATTTATTTTTATTCCAGATATAAGGAACAATCTTTTATGACGAGAATGGTGAAATACTGGAACAGGTTGCCCAGAGAGGAAGTACAAGTTTTGAGCAACGTGCTCTAGTTAAAAAGGTCCCTGGTCACTGCCGGGGAATTAGACTAGATGAGCTTTAAAGGTCCCTTCCAACTGTAAGTATTCTATGATTTTGTGATTCTGTGATTCCATTTGAGATAAAGTAATATAAGAATGAAATCAAATTTGAAATAACACCACAGTTCAACTAAACAGTATTTTCATCCACATTAAGAAAATTGAGGGATTTTTTTTTTTCTTATAAAAATGATCAAACTCTTCAGATGTGCAAAAGCTGGGCAAGGAACAATCAGTGCAAATAACTCATATTTTGAGTTATTTCTGAACTAGACTATTATTGCTTTAAACAAGTTACTTGACAACAGCATTCTGTTGCCCAGTGCTACTTGATGTGCCCCATCACATTCTACCCATCATCCAACTCTTAGATCAGAAAGCATAGGTTTTCCTTTAAAAGAGTGGTTCATCTCCCAATCCTGTTCAAATATCTTTGGTATGCTACTGTGCACCAATGGCACTAGAAAGTGCTTAAGCAGATGAATAATTCCCTAAGTATTTTCTGTACCAATTAATAATAGAAAAGCATGGGAAAACAGGAATATTATGGCTGACATGCATGATCATTACCAAAATGAAAAAAACTTTTAAAGCTTCAGAAACTAAAAATGTGACCTTTTTACAAAGGTTAAGTGTCATGGCAGAAGAATTTCTATCATAGTTATAGTGCTACTGTAAGTCAGTAAGTCACTGATTCACACTTCCACTCTTTTCTGAACAGCCAGCTCATCTTTCGTCTTCTGTGTGCAATCATAAGCAGTGTGAAATGTTGCAAAAATGCTTCAGTATAATCAATAAAGAGGCAATTTCCCAGGATGCTTAAATGACTTTCAACAGAATTTGTTTTCTGAAGTTATTTTTGAGATCCTGCCTTTAATGTTTGCTAAAGCCTGGCTTGCAAACTCAAGATATCTGTGGTTTTGTAGAAGACACCGCCTAATTCTGTGGATTAATGTAGGGGACAAGTGCAATAAAAAAATCTCAGTACAGAGGCAGGGAATGCAATGCAAAATAACTTCCTAGGAGTGAGGAAACAACCTGACATCCTTTCAATAAAAGAAATACAGAATTATGCTATTTTTCCATTATGCATATTTACTTGCAATTAATTCGGATAACTGTGTTCTTAATGTGACTCCAGAAGTGTAGTACTGCTTTGTCCTTTATATAGTGGCTATTTTCAGTCAAATGTGGTCCATAGCTTTTTATGGTTACCCAAGTAAGAAAAAAAAAAATTCTTATTTTTATTTCAGCTACTTTGCAAATATTTTTCCACTATAAAAGTTGTTTTGTCTTCCAAGATCATTCTCATTTTACGAAACTATAAAGTGGACATAGAATGTGAGGCTTTAATCGCACAGTCACACAGTATCACAAAATGGTACAAATGATCACTAACCCAGTCCTGACTCCCTCCAGATCTGCTCCCTTGCTTCCAGAGCCTGGGGTTCCTGACAGCTGCTCTTAGGAGTAAAGACTGAGGCAATGAAGGCATTCAGCAGCTCTTCCATCTCTGCATCCTCTGTTAGCATATCTCTCATGTCGTTCAATAGTGGGCACACCTTTTCCTTGCTTTTCCTTTTATCACCGATGTATTTGAAAAAGCTCTTCTTGTTTTCTTTTACCTCCCAGGCAAGACTCATTTCCTTTCTTGTCTCATCTCTATATTCTCTGTCAATATTTCTATAATACTCCCAATTGACCAGACCTTGCATCGGTGTACAGGCACTTCAGAGACTTAGTAGAGTAACAGCTGTTACCATTGTGGGTATCACATAATCCATCATCCCCTATAACCCCTGGGATAACAGCAGAGCTAGTACACCACCTCACAAATGTCCCAGGCTTGTCCTCAGTGAGCCTGTTTTTTCCCCTCTTCTCCCTTCTACATGTCTTGTTCAGAAAACTCTTCATTTAGACAAAGCTAAGATCTTAGTCCAAACAGCCTGGTTTCTAACTACTGCACCATGATTAAGACACTGCTTTATTCTTAGCAGCAGAATTTTATTTAGAAGAATCTACAGGCTTCAGCAGACACAAAACATTAGCTCAACACTTCCTTCATCACCTAATCAAAGTAGATTTATAGAAAATTGCAAAGGAATTGCTCCTGCCTCAAGGACAGAATAAACTGCCAGACAAGATAAAGGAAATTGCTGGTTAAATGCTGTGATGTCACATTGGATATATGATAACAGGATCTGGTATATCAGTCATATGATTAAAGGAAAATATTATTCCTGTGTCTTTTTGAATGAAGAATAATTCAGTTCCTAGGTAGATAAATGAGGAGACTGAAGAGATAGTAACTTATACCTTGAGATTATTGCACGGAAAAATATTTTGTGATTCTCTCTTAAACTCTTATGTTATGGATATCTATCAAAAGTTGGCTTGATAATTGATATTTTCATCTATTCATGAATTTCAATTATGTATTTAGAAGTTTATTTTAACTTATCTTTATTTAAATAACAATTTTGTTAAACCCAAGAACATTCATTTTTAGGAGAATCTTTTTTAGAATGTCGTTTGAAAAGATGTCACTTCAGTCTCTGTTCACTAAAGAAGTCCAGTTATCAAGCAATCAGATTACCCAGCTGTGCTGTAGGTCTTCAAGCCAATATGCTTTTCATAATTTTTTCTAGAAGTAAGTGTTCTTGAAACACATTACCCTAGCAGAGTGATGTTTCTAATAGATAATTGCTTACTTAATATATTTTAAAATAAAACTTTAAATCATAAAGACTGATTCTCTCTCTGATTGGTCTCTGTGTACATTTAATTAAAAGTGCAGTTTCTACCATGTGTCCTCTGTTTACACCTCTAGAGATAGTCCAAGATGCACTAATAACTCAGATACCAGAGAGTTTTGTTGTAAACAGCTTCTACATTTTACTGAAAAATTAAACTTGGCTTTAACTTTTGTTATTCTAGAAGTTATTAAATCACAAGAAAACAAAATGAAGTCTTAATGTACTCAGTGGCAAAACCATAAATTACTTCAGTGAATGTAGGAAATTGTCTTTTATCTTTTTTTTTTTCTGCAAATGGTATCTCTCAACAAACAGACCACTCTTACATAGAGCTAACCACCTACAGAATTATTTAGTAAAATTAGGTCAAATGCCAAGTCGCATTTGACCCAAATTAGATTGTATTTGCCAGTCCCACCAGATCAGAAGAGAGCCCATCATGTCTTAAAAAGTACTGGACACCCGAGGGTAAGCCTTTAGCCCAGATGGGGAAGGGACTAGCCCAAGCTTGGCAGTCCAAGCATCTGCTGCAGCTACAAGCAGCAGACAGACGAGCCACAACCCTGTGTGCTATCTCGTGAAAGCAGGCCTCATCCTGCCCAACCCCACCCTCCACAGGAGAGAAAGGAAGCCACTTTGCCCCTCCATAGCCCTGTGAACCACAGGGTGACTCAAAGCTGGGATCTACCTGTGGGAGAAAGTCCTGCCAGCTCCTTTGAGGCAAGCAAGGGGAAGTTGTGGCCACTTCATGCAGCTGTGCTCCTTCCCCAGGGCTGCCTTGCTGGCCCACCAGCCTGTCACTGCCAGGGCTGACCCCAAAGGGCCCAGGATCAGAGACATCCAAGTCTGCCCACAGTAGCCAACCCTGTTGGGACAGTTCCCATCCAGGGAACCAGCGCTGGCCCTGCAAGCCCCACGCCACCAGCAGGGACCAGCCCCTGTGTGGTGAAGGCACATTCTGCCTATCTGGTCCCAGCATGTGGACAAGTTTCCCCTCCTTCCGGAGGAGAACAAAAGCCAAGGCATTAGCCAGGCCAGCACGCACTGAGCGTATGCAGTGCGTGTGCAAACACCCAAGTATGGGCATATTTCCAGCTTCACGCTTTCTATAGGCTGAAGCCAGTTGCCCATGAGAGTGCCCATTGGCCAAATCCAGCCTCGAGGAATCTATAAGTATTACCCCTGGTGGCAAACAACTTGCCCCCTCGTTCACTTTGTCTCTGTACTCGCTCGAGAGAGAAGCTCTCGAGCCACAGCCTCTGCCATTGAGCTTATTGTTATTAGCTTCTGTCATACATGCATGCATACTGAAGCCTCTGCATCGTGAGAAGCACTCTGATCCTGAGGATCATCCCAGAGGGAGGACCTTCGCTGAGCCCGAGAAGCCAGCGTCGCCACAGCCAGTCGTACCGACCGGGAAAGCCCACCGTGCTACCGGAGGACTGGACCAGCCCCCGAGGGTAAGATCTGCCCAGTTGTCGGGGAGAAGGGACTTTAGTACTAGAGACTAAGTCCACATATACCTAGCCCCGCCATAGCGGGAGAAGAGCCGCCACGTGTGCCGCTCCAAGCCCTGTAACCGCAGGGAAGACTAAAGCATTGTTTCGTGCTTATCCTGCACCAAGCCCGGGACCACCCCGATCGTCCCGCTGTGCCTTTAAGGCCAGTAACTGAGAAGCCGCAGCTCAGCGCAGCCGCTTTCTCTCTCCGAGGCTGTTTACCTCAGCCCCGCGACCCGTCGCCACGAGGCCGACCCCATAGTCCGGCCGGGAACCTCTGAACCCGCCTACCGGCAACCGTCGCCCCGCCCTGCCGTGCGAGCCGACTCCCAGGACCGACCGAGTCCTGAAGGGAACCTGCTTCCAAGCCAAGCCCAGGTTCCAGCATTCCTTCTCCACTGCTGAGGAGCGAGGAGATAATACCCAACACCATCGTTTCAAGTCTACTAGGAATCAGTCCAGCGGCAGTCGTCAGCCGGACCCCCACCTCGCTACAAGCAACAGCTACAGAGTATCTTCCGCGTGCTTTCCACCCACTAGCACTCAGTTTAAAGCATCCGCGTGTAGCAGTCATCGCTGACGCACAGAAAGATCGCAATATTGTTGTATATAGGCAGAAACCACCCGCGTATCCGCCGAGTCGCCAACTAGTGGCCAAGCGGCGGAACTGCACTCTTCATTATACAAACATACAAATAGTTTGTAGATAGTTTAATTAAGTTCTGATCACAACACTAAGCCATTTATGGAATGTATTTCACGAACGTGCACTAGAACATGTATATAAGTTGTTGATTCATCGGTTATTAATAATTTGATAATTAATAAAACTAATATTTTTATAATTCATATTTCATATTCAATAAATTTAATAACCTCTTCACAACACCCTGGCAGCCACAGCTGCACCAAGGGACCTCCTGATCCGTGCTAAGGGGACCGGTCAAACAGCAGAAATCACAACTCACCTGCACGCCCCTAGGCTGTGGCAGGCTGCTGTTGGCCTGGGGCTGGCTCCTGGGCTGGTCCATTCTGGGGGCATACTGCTAGATGGCAGCGCTGGGAGCAACCTCTCCCTCCCATGGTCACAGAGAGGAGGCAAAACATAGGCTAGCCAGTTGGCAGGCTCCCTCAGAAGGACTTGGGCAGCTCCCCTTGGATTGTTGGGGATCAGTGTTGTGGGGTTGGCCTGGCAGGACCGGTAGGGGTGCTCCCTGGATGGGGTTGGCATCACAGCAGCAGGCTTCAGGGCTAGCGAGAATGGTCTTAGGGAAGAGGGCCACTATGCAGAGTGGTGGCTTCCCCTTTGCTTGGCTCAAAGGGGCAGGTGGGACACTTTGAAGCATAGACAGGGATGGTGCTCTGGATTTCCATGGGGTTTACAGGGCACGGAGCGGTGGAAGTGGTGGCTCCTCTTCTCTCCCACAATGGCAGGGTCACACAGGGGCAGCTGGGCACTAGTTCTGCTTTATGCAAGCCAGTACACACGGTAGTGGCTTGTCAGTCTGCTGCTTAAGGCTGAGGCAGACATTTGGACTGCCAGATTTGGGTAGTCCCCTTTGCCATCAACTGGGCAGTCTTACCCTCAGGGGTCCAGTCCTCTTGAAGACATGACAGGCTCTTCTAAATGGTGGGGCTGGCAGTACAATGCTGCAGCTTCTGAGGCTTTCAGCGGGGGCCCCTCCTCTGGAGACTCTCTGGGCTGAGGCACAATGAGCCTTCCCAGATGCTGGCTTCTCATCTTGTGGAGGCCACTAGTTTGCTTGCATGTGGGAGTGAGAAGACTTACTAGTAATGAACCTAATAGCAGAGGCTACAGCACAAAGGCAGAGAGCTTGGTTTACACAGCTCTGGCAAAGGAAGAGGGTGAAGAAAGTGAGGGCAAAGAGCAAGGGCAACTTGTTTACAAGTTCGGGTAATACTTGTAAGTTTCTCGAGGCTGGATTTGACCAACGGGCAATCTTGTAAACAATCAGCTTTAGCCTATAGAATGCATGAAGCTAGAATTATGCCCTTACTTGATACTAGCATGAGCATTCTATGCAATGGGTGCATGTAGCTGTTTACCCCTTAAAAGGCAGGTTGGGCTGTTTGTGCCACCTGGCTGATGCCTTGGCCTTTGTACCCCTTAGCTCTAGGCTGACTACTCCCTCCAAAAAGGAGGGTGGAAGGGGGCATGTGCCCACACATGCTGGGACAAGTTTTCAGTATTTGGGGCACAATTCTGAGCATATGGTGCCTTTACCACAAGGACATGAGATGCTGATGACTCCCTGAACCCTCTCATATACAAACCAAACTGAGGCCATTGTTAAGTTCTAGGGGGCAGTAGAAGAGTAAACATGGCATAAAGGAAAGGTGTGGATACTATGAGCTGTGTGTATAACACTATTTTGTCTTTTTTCACTTTCTGGTGAAGACACAGTCCATATTTGCAGTTCTTTAAATATGAAGTGCTGACAATTGCAGCAGCTGAATTACTCTGCAAAAAGTACTTTTTAAAATGAGGATATTCATTCCAAATTCACTGTTAAGTACATTACTGATTATTTGCTTCTAACATTTGCTGATAAGTGAGAAAATACTGGAAAAATAGATTCACATCATACCTAGCAAAGGAAAGGTATGGCATTTAAAAATTAACAAAACCCCAAATCTTTCATTTGTATGCTGCTTTTTACAAGATTGTGTTTCTCTTGAATCTAGATTGATTGCAGAGACACCAAGCATTAGACCTTCTGTTTAAAGAAAATGAACATTTTATCTTTGCCATGTACATAAACGAGTTCTGAATATTTTTAATAATTATATGTTGAGTATTAAAGAAATTGCTAGAAAAGCCAAGGGTTTTTATCTCGTGAACCAATTTATAATTCTAAAGAGAATATTTATCATTTATGTCTAAAACCATGGTTCATTTAAACAAAGGAGCACTTCCATCACCAGTTTCATATAGCTACAGACTAGAATTTAATTGAACTCCCACATATCTATCTCTTTCTGGGTGGAGATTAGGTACTGTTTGATTTTTCTTTACATGGGCATATTCTGGAGGATTTTGTTTTCTGCTGGCAAACTAATATATTGTGAGTCATGAAGGGAGTAAAAAAGGTGAGCAAACAATGTCAGTGATCCACCTTTCTGTGTAGATAACATTTCAGTTAATACTGGAAAAATATGGAATATTGTAAATAAAGTATTAAACGTCACAGAAAATACTGAATATGTTGTTTTGAGGATAACACCACTGGAAGAATAATAACTAATTATTTGTGCTAATTGCTGCTCAGCATGTGTAAAACTTTATCCAAAACTCAAGGAATATATACATTCTACAAAGATTTAATTATATTTACGAACTCTCTCTCTATATATATTTATATAATTATATTTAGCAACAAAATGTTTTGAGAACTTTAAAGTTAAGTTGGGTAACTTAACTTCTGAAACAATAATATTACTCTGTGGTTACTTTTCTATGTAATGCTCATATCTTCATATTACAGGAAAAATGGAATGCTGGAGATCTTACTGTTGGTTTTGATCATCCTGAAGAAGAAAATCTGCCATTTGCAAGCATCAGTTGGGTTAATTTTGCAAGTACGTATTTGGGAAGGAATTAGTTCATAGTGGTGACAATACTTTTTTGGACAGAGTGGAATCCAGATTGAAGAGTCCTTTTAAAGCTTTTCTGTAAGTTTTGGCAGTTTCTGAGGAGCAGCAATGATGATATTTTTGTACTAGAACTCTAAATAGATCCTGTGATTTTATTATAAGAAGTGCAAAGGAGCATAATATGCATAGTGATGCAGAAAACTTGTGGTCCTGTTCTTTTTAACACTAAACCGGAGACTGACTTAGCTGAAAAGCTTTATAGACAGATCTCTCCTGTTTACAGTACTTCAGTAAGGGTAGAGATTAGGGTACTTCCCTAAAAATTAATCTCACCAAGTGTGGTGGTCTTAGGCTATACCTTTAAAATTTAGTTACAGATTTGGAGCAGAAAAATAAAAAAATAGAAATAACTCACTATTGGGTGTGAAAAGAAAAACTAAAGATTATTCTAAACAAATTCATTGGAGGAATAGCTCCAACAAGCTGTGCTTAGACAATTTTCCCTTCTTTTGTGATTTCTGTGCTTGCTTCGCTTGGGAGAGACTAATCTGCTTGTCGGCTGACCTTGGCTGCATTATTTTAGTTAAGTCTAACCCACTGCTTTCTCTCTGCTCCTTTCTCTCTTGTGGGACAGGGGGAGGGGTGTGTGTGGAATGGCTCCCCTGGTCTCTGACCAGGGCTATTTTAGTGTTGTTTGCTAATTGTAAATATCTGTATAATATTGTAAATACTGTATATTTTGTACATATTCATTGCATTCCATTGTAGAGTGTAGTTTTTGCTTGTAAATAGAGCTTCCATTTTGTTTCTAACTGCACTGGTTTGGCAAAGTTAATGCTGGGGGGGAAACCTCAACCCACCCCACCAAGTGTGGGAGCAGAATACGCTCATATAATAGTGAAATCATGGAGCTGTGAAGCTGCTCCAGTGACCATATTTTCTTATGTTTATCTGGAAATATTACATTATAATCTAATGAGTCAGGGATTAAAAAATTTTGACAGAAACTATAAGTTTCACAAAGCATACACTCATTCCAATCAGTTTAGCATAAACATAAGCTTCTGTAGTTTCTTTGCTAGTTAAGATACATATCCTTTAATGACAAAAAATCTTCAGCAGGTTCCAGTTCTTCATAATTTCTAACATTAGGAGGAGTTAATTTTGATAATAGCATATTGCAGCAGTAAAAGCATGTGTAATTTTCATGAGCACAGGTTGCATCACTGACTTTTTATCTGTTCTATTCAATCTTAGATTTCTGAACTAAGCCAGGGCAGGGCAGAGCAGGTTTGGAAAGGGCAGGGCAGGTTTGGGAAGGGAAGGGAAGGGAAGGGAGGGGAAGGGCAGGTTTGGGAAGGGAAGGGCAGGTTTGGGAAGGGCAGGTTTGGGAAGGGCAGGTTTGGGAAGGGAAGGGAAGGGAAGGGAAGGGAAGGGAAGGGAAGGGAAGGGAAGGGAAGGGAAGGGAAGGGAAGGGAAGGGAAGGGAAGGGAAGGGAAGGGAAGGGAAGGGAAGGGAAGGGAAGGGAAGGGAAGGGAAGGAAAGGGAAGGGAAGGGGAAAAATATGAAAAAGACAATCCATTATTTGGGTTTTATTTCCAATACTTCCTCAGTTAACATTTAGAAAGGAATTATTTAGCATGTTATTTCATACAGTATATATTTTTTACCGCTGTTCAAAATCACAAGCCATATCTTTTAACATTCAACATTAATGTCAAATACAGTAATTCTTTCAGACGTCTCTCAAATTTGAATGCAAGTATCCCAACAATTTTTTACTGAAGTAATACTTACATATTCAGCAACAACCGGCAACCATGAGACTAAATATTTAATTTGGGTTTGGGTTTTTTTTCCATTTCTTTTTTAATTCCTTGAAATACAGGATGAGATTCCTGCATCTCTTCATTAAAAAAAAAGTTTTCTTGAATACATGCAATGTTTTCACATGTATTTGGGGATACGTTTTTTACTAAGTCTTTTAAGTACTGGATAGCCAATTCAATATATTGGATTTTTTTCCCCCTTTTATTGCAAAAGGGAGCAATACAATATATATCTTAATACACAGCTCTTTTATAACAACAATTTAAATTTATTCTTCTCTATGACAATTACAATGGATAACTTTGATGTCATTTTGTTCTACTATGTTAAACACTTCTACTGTACTTCTGAGTTAGGATTGATTTAATGAATGGTCATGACTGTTTTTTTAATGTGAAATCATTCATTCTTTTGGCTGTTCTAGGAGTAATTAATTTCATAATAATGACATTAAACATAACATGAATTATATCTGGTTTATTACAGATCTATCCATTATTTTCAAGTTGTCTGTGTATGGTATGCTGTTAGAACTGAGAAAAAAACCAAAACCACAGTATTTGTTACTGTTATGCAACAAAATATGATTTTTTTTCATATAATTCTGAGACCAATAAATTTAGGTTTTGAGTTAGCTTACAGTTAAATTTGCCATAATAAGTGTCACAATATTTAAATAAACAACAAAATGAGGATATAATTTATACTCCTTGGTATACGAAGTTGGTGAGGGGTTTGGAACATAAGCCCTATGAGGAAAGGCTGAGGGAACTGGGGTTGGTTAGCCTGGAGAAGAGGAGACTGAGGGGTGACCTTATTACTCTCTACAACTACCTGAAGGGAGGTTGTAGCCAGGCAGAGGCTGGTCTCTTCTTCCAGGCAGCCAGTACCAGAACAAGAGGACACAGTCTCAGGCTGCGCCAGGGCAGGTTTAGGCTGGAAGTTCTATACAGCGAGAGTGATTGCCCATTGGAATGGACTGCCCGGGGAGGTAGTGGAGTCACCTTCATTGGAGGTGTTCAGGAGGAGACTTGATGGGGTGCTTGGCTGCATGGTTTAGTTGTTTAGGTGGGTTGGATTGGTTGATGGGTTGGACATGATGATCTTGAAGGTCCCTTTCAGCCTGGTGTATTGTATTGTATTGTATTGTATTTCAGATATACCAGCAAGGCATTCAGATACTTTGGTAATGACTGAGAGCTTTAAGTATTTATCAAAACCCAAACAGTTTTTAAAAGTAAAGCCTTGAAAGGTATTCTGACACTGTGATAATTTATATGACTACTTTGTAATGGTATTTCATCCAAAACCAAGCTGTCTATATTTGAGCTTTGTCTAATGCAAATGTCAGTGTGAGCACCATGGACAGCCTATGATGAAATTATGTTCCATATTTTAATCCCGAAACACTGCATTTATGATAGAATAAATGAAAAGTAAAAAACATCTCTGAGCTTTAGATCTTCATTCTGTTATTTCAATGGCATATAAAGACTCACAAATAAAGGTAAGGGTACTTGACATAATACATATAACTTAGAGACTGAACTTGATAAAAATATTTAGGAAAAAGAAAGTATTTGGAATAAACTTGGTTTAATTGTAACGTCTTGAGTTTCACTTAAGAAAACTACCATTCTAGTGGTTGCAGCAACATCTGCAGAATTTACTGAATTATACAACATGATACAACACAACAAGGGAGCTCTCGGATTAAACACTAGTAAAATGAAAGAAAAGAGAGAAATGTGAATATGGGAGGAGAAGAGATGGGAGAAGATGATAATGGAGATAGATGTGATTGAACAGGTGGCTGCTTTAAGGATGTCAGAATTACTGAGAACAGTCAAAGGCAAAATAGAGAGGATACTTCAAATTACTTAGGGAAAAGAAAATGCACATTTACAGCATCTCACATTTTCTTTCACAGCTGCTGCAGGGTCCTCTTGCTGATTAAAAGAAAAGTAGAAACAGCAGGTAGGTTGTTATATCTTTGACTACACTGCCACTTAAATAAGGGAACACATTTTTCTGTCCTGCCTTCTATCATTTATAGTTTACCTCCACAGCTGGTGGCTGAGATGTATTATTGTACTATTTCTCCAGGGTTCCCTCCGACCTTTGATGATCTGTATTCCATTAACTACTTTGCTCTATCAGATATGCCAAGAAATTAACTGAATTTCTTGACTGAAACACAGGACAAAATTAGAACTAGCAAGGTGAGTGCTATCGCTATTTCACAGAGACTTGCAAACATTCTTCTTGTACCCACTCTTCTTTGGCTTTGCTGTATGTTTCTTTGTTTGTTTGTTTTATTTTCTTTTCACAATATGGAACATTTTTTTACATACCAGGTGCAGTTTTCTGCCTTTGAGTTCTACGTGAATAAGTGGCTGTGTAAGTCTGCATGATAGTTAGTGGTAGATATCCAAAAAATCATTGCTCTGCTTTGAAACTTGTTCATTTCCTCATATACCCTCCTGGTTTCTCACAAGTAACATGTTAAGGTCTAACAGAGTTTGAATACTTGTGTCTGGCTCATGAATGATTCTGGTGTGTGCCACATAAAATGAACAAATTAATTATATGTACTGTTTAATGTTAACTCATGTTATATGTGACATTGAACTTAAAAATGTACAATTATTTCCCTTTGTCTTGTATGACCTATAGATAGATATCTAATAGATAAGAAGATGATGTAACATGTAAGACTACTTAACAAGTAGTGACTTGTTAGTTTTTTCTCTCCCATTTTTGAACAGGATATAAGCAGCAACATGCTGAAAAGGCAAGTTTATTGCAATAGACTGGCTTGACTTGAGCATTACAACAGGTACCACACATAAATTGAAGTATTTGTACTTGCAACTCAGTATTTTAGTAAATTTTCAAAGTTCCACCTGCCATGGCTTTCAGAGTGCTTTTCAGCAAATCATTGTAAAGTTTGATCTTTCCTGAAGCTGGTGCACAGTAGGGTTTGTGGTATATCTGTTTGATGCCATGCTCTTTGGCTCAGCCATTTTCGAGACTGTTTTTTTAATTAGTTCTGTTGTCTGACTCAATTCTCTCTGGAGTTCTGTGTCTCCACAGGATTTGTCTTTCCAGACCAAGTATGGCATTACATGCAGTAGTATGAGGAACTGGATAAGTTTCCAATCATCCAGTACTTGCCTCTACCATAGTCAGCACATATTGTTTGCCCAATCAAGAACCAGATAGACTGATGTAATCAATCTGCCATACCTCACCATACTTGAACTTGGACCATCGTTCACCATACCACAAGGGCTTGATTTGCTTTGCTTCTGTGATAGCATCCATGGAAATGCTGGTGGATCTGTCATGAGCCCACTGGTAGGTCTCATCTCTGCCTTGATGCCCACTAAGGTAAAAAGAGCTCACCTGTTATTTCCAGTCGAGATCACAGTCAGAGTTTGTTTCTAGTTGAGAAACTTTTGCAGCTAAATCTGCCTGATGGTTTTGTTGGTGTTCCTCAGTAGTTTTGCTCTTAAGAATGTGTGTATCAATGTGTCTCATGTTCACTGGAATTCTCTCATTGCGAGCAGCCATGTCTTGCCACAGATCAGCTGTCCAAATAGGCTTTCCTTTCCTCTGCCATCCATTCTTTTTCTAGCACTTTAGCCAACCCCACAGAGCGTTGGCTACCATCCATGAGTCAGTCTAGAGATAAAGCCTTGGCCATCTCTCAGGCTCAGCTATGTCAAGTGCTAGCTGGACTGCCTTTACCTCTGCAAATTGGCTGGATTCTCCTTCTCCATCCTTTGCCACTGCAACTTGATATTTTGGATGCCACACTGCAGACTTGCATCTCTGCTTGTTTCCAACAAGTTGACAGGAACCGTCTGTGAACAATTCATATTTCTTTTCATGATCAGAAAGATCACTATAAGGGGGAGCCTCCTCAGCAAAAGTTACTTTCTCCCCTGGAGGTTTTCTACAGTCAGTGCCTTCAGGCCAGTTTATTATCACTTCCACAAGACCAGGCCTTTCAAGATTTCCCATTTGAGCTCTTTGTGTTATCAGAGTCATCCACTTGGATCATGTGGCATCTGTGGCATGATGTGGTGTAGAACTTTTACCTTTGAACGCCCAATTCAAAACTGGCAATCTAGGAGCTAAGAGAAGTTGTATCTCTGTTCCAATTACTTCAGAAGCAGCTTGTACTCCTTCATAAGCAGCTAGAATCTCTTTCTCTGTTGGAGTATAATTTGCCTCTGAGCCTTTGTAGCCACAACTCCAGACACCAAGTGGACATCCACGTGTCTCACCTGGAGCTCTTTGCCATAAGCACCAGGTTGGACCATTGTCATTTGCAGCCGTGTACAGAATGTTCTTAATGTCTGGACCAGGTCCCAAACCCATAGCTTGGACTACTTCTTGCTCTATCTGGACAAAGGCTGCTTGTTGCTCAGGACCCCACTGGAAACTATTTCTCTTTCAAGTCACATCATACAGAGGTTTCACAATCTGACTGTACCCAGGAATGTGCTGTCTCAAAAATCTCACTGTACCTAAGAAAAGTAGCATTTCCTTCTTATTGATGGGATTTTGCCATGGTAGAGACTTTATCACATTCATTGGAATGTGACAGTGACCATCCTGCCACTACACTCCCAGAAACTGGGTGTCTCTGGCAGGTCCTTTCACCTTGTCTCGCTTGATGGCAAAACCTGCTTTCAAGAGAACATCAATAATTTTGTTACCTTTCTCAGGATCTCCAAAGCATCATGGATCGCTGCATGACAGATGCCTGAGCTGTGAATCCACCCCTAGGGCAAATGATTGAATGTGTACTGGCTGCCCTTCCAGGTGAAGGCAAACTGAGGCCTGCATTCCTCTGCTATGGGAATAGAGAAGAAAGCATTAGCAATGTCTATGGTAGCATATAATTTGGCCTCTTTAGATTCCAGCTCATACTGGAGTTCCATCCTATCTGATACAGCTGCACTCATGAGTGGAGCTACTTCATTCAGGGCATGGAAGTCAACTATCAGATTATATTCTCCATTTGGCTTTCAAATCAATTAAGTTGGACTGTTGAAAGGTGAATGAGCTTTTCTGATGATATTCTGATGTTCCAATTGATGAATCAAGTTGTGAATGGCCAGCAAAGACTCATAGTTGATTCTGTATTGTCTGTGATGCAAAGTTTGAGAAGCAATTGGCAGCTTTACATCCTCCATCTCATGTTGTCCCACAATTGCAGATTCATCTGAAAGTTCAGGTCTAATTTGTAACCCTTAGGGTCTTTGGAATACACTTCTCTCAGAAAATCAATTCCCAAAATACAAGGTGCGTCAGGTCTTGTAACAACAGTATGCTTCTTCCACTCTTTCCCAGTTAAACTTATGTCAACCTTCAATTTAGCCAAATCTTGAGACACACCAGCGACTCCCAGAATAGTTGTAGGCTCTGATACCTGATAATTTGATGGTAGTATGGTGCACTGAGCTCCTGTGTCAACCAAGGCCCTGTACTTCTAAAATTTTGAGGTGCCAGGCCACTGGATGTACACATCCCAATAGATTCTATTATCGCCATTATCCCTGTCCTCCCCCTGGCAGGAGACAGAGCACCTCTAATTACAGGGAATACATCCACATGTACAGTTGATACAGCACCTAGTGCTAGTGTTAGAATCAGTTCTGGAGAAATTAGAGTTGTCCTGGGAAACTGAGGAAGGGACAGCTACCCTTCTGGTATTGCTACCTTGGGCTCTGCCACTTTGCAGTTCACTTAATCTCATGAAAAGATCAGAAGTTGGTTGGCCATCCCACCTACTCATGTTTTCACCAAACTGGTCATGCAGGGATGTCCAAATATTCCCATGTGATTGCCTCTGTTGTCTGTTTTGGTTTGACCTATTTTGGAGTGGCCTTCATGGAGGATGTCTCTTTCTTAACAGCTGAAACTTGTACCCATTTGTTAGAAGAGGAATAAACTTGTATCCATTTCTTAGAAGAGGAATTGAGTTCATCTCTGGATATGGAGGTTTTAAATTCCTCCTTCAGCTCTTTCATGCAATTCTTTATCTCCCCAGATAGAGTTTCAATGGCTGAGACCAAAGAAATATGTGTGAGATTATCCTCCAATTGCCTCATTTGGTCAGTGAAATAGTGTCCTGAAGGGACAGAATGCCTCAAAAATGCCCTGAACCAGACAATGGGGCAGGAGCCAACAGGTCTGGTTTTTCAGGAAAATGCCCATGTCACCCAGGCTTGCCTGAACATATCCTGGAGCCCAAGTGGGCCAGGTGGGTGTGCCTTTGGCCACGTTTGGAGAAAACCCTTTCTATAGGTTACAGCGTCAGGGTTTTATCTCTCATCTGTGTTGTCACTCGTCATTATTGTCTCAGGAAATCTATAAGTACCAGCCCAAAGAGCCAGAGCCTTGCCTTGCAATTATCCACGCTCTGGAAGGAATCACAAGCCTCACTTGGAAGCCAGCTGAAACTATGTTTCAGTTTACCCAGACAGGACTGCAAAGACCACTCACTGCATTAGCATTGTAAAGCCCAGGAGCAGACAGAAGCATCTTGCCAGGCTGAGAGGTGAACCCCTGGAGGAGCTGAATCCCTGGGACAGTTTTGTTTTATTGGGAGAAGCGACAAGTGCCACTGCGAAGAATTGCAGCAGTAGAACCTCTTTTGTACAAAGCTGTCAGCTACAAAGCCTTTGGGAATAAACCCTGGCTCAGCAACAAGCTGCAGACAACAACAGAAAGTGAAACCTATGTAGCTTCCACATGGTAGATGCCATTTTGGTTTTGTTTAAATTCCCACACGTGCCACAGGGTGCCAGGATCAGTGAGTAATTATGAAATCTGATTTTTATAAGCATCTATTAAAGCTCTGTTGCTCTAGGGAATTCTGGATCCCCTCCCCCTTTGTGGGCAATCACTGGCTTCATTGCCGATGTTCCTTTTTTTTCTCTTCACAGTTTAAAGTGCTGCTTGTTGTTTCTGGATTTTTGTACATATTGTTTAAATTGTTACTTGTTCCTGCTGGTGAGATATGTGTTCCACAACTGAATATTTCGAACCAGTAAATAGGTTTTATTAATATTTTCATGGCATTTTATGATTAATAAAGGTATTAATATTTGTATTAATATTTTCACATATTGAATATTAAATAGCCTTTGTACCAATCATAACAAATAGCCAACAGTAGGAGGCACTTCACTATAATTTCTTGCCTCTATTTTGCTTGCCAATATAGTAGCATGATTAGGATGAGCAAGTTTATTGAACTTCTTGGCAACACCTGTTCCCTCAGGAATGTCATCAGGATTCAGAGGACTATGATTCCCATAAATTATTTCTCTCACAGCAAACTCTCTGAAACATTTCATTCCCGTATTGTACTGTACTGTACTGTACTGTATTGTACTGTATTGTACTGTATTGTACTTAGGTGGGTTGGATTGGTTAATGGGTTGGACGTGATGATCTTGAAGGTCTCTTCCAACCTGTTGTATTGTATTATTATTGTATTATTATTATAACCCATTTCTGAGGGTTCTCTGTGAGGTCATCCCTGGAGAAACAGCCAATAAAAGTCATGCCCACAGAGAAACTCTACCAAGGCAACTGCCTAAATTCTTGTCAATTCCAGTATCTTTCACAAGAGTTCCCAGCTGGGCCACTGTCTTGTGATCTACCATTAAAGCAGGAGCACCTGTGTCAAAGCATCTTCCTAACCAGCTCATTATTGGCTCAGTGTCTCCTCTAATGTAATCCTATATTACAAGCCTAATTTCCTGCCCGGGTGCATTAGCTGACTGCATATCATCCTTATCATCTTCATCCTCATCACCCTCATCTTCATCATCTTGCTGTCCCCTTGTTGAAAGTCTCTGTAGGATCTCTTTAAGTTCATCTGCACCTCCTTACATTCCTGATCTACTAGGACTCATATCCTGTTTTGCATCTCTATCATCCACTAAGTAGCTTCACTAAGTTAGCTAGATCTTTAAGACAGACTTTCTCTTCCTCATTACTATCACCCTGAGCAATTTTCTTAGGTTGACTTCTAGCCTGCATTTGAGAAGAAGCCCCATTCAAGGGGGCATCTAAGACTGGTTTGTTTTCCTTTCTCTTTGCTTTACATGGAGAGCTTGGACCTGGATGAAAAGGATCCTTGTCCTCAAGCTTCTTGTACAGAGTAGCAACCAGTATTACTGGTGCTGCTTGAAGTTCACCATGAGACAAACACAAGGGGCTTGCACAGAAACAGCATCAGCAGGCACTCTTTGTAACCCTGCTGCTACCACTGCTGGACTCACTTCCAATACAGCCATTGAGAGTGGAAGTCCTTCTGCCTTGGAATTGGCCACTGCCCATGAAACTGCCACTGCTTCCATTGCTACCACTTGGGCAGGGGCTATAGGCAACACTTCCAGGACAATCACTTTTATGGGCAAAGCCAGGTCTGCCACCACCACAGCCTTTATGGGCGCTGGCATGGGGTCTGCCACCTTTACCAGCACCGCTACTGTAATCACCAAACCTCCTTAACTTGTATTTGTACCAAAGTAACAGCTTATATACTATGTACCTGCCAACCTTATCAATCTGTGCAGAAACAAATAATTTATAAAGCATCTCACTTAAGACAGAGTATACCAAATGCCACAAAACCCAAAACAGCTTCATTTTGGCTTCCTTAATCTGAGCAGGAATTAATCAATCAATCAAGCAATGCCCCTTCTAAATATGTTTTCCAACAGTCATGGTGATCTCTACCTTCCTTTTGATTTTCAAACTGTAAAATGACCATCATTCCATCTCATTAGAAAACTATGTAATAATTCAGATTTGGTTTAGTATTAGAATATTTCATACATTCTGGCATATGAAATCAAATTCCTGAGTATGAACTCATTTACAAGACATAACCTAGACTAAATTAAAATTTCTTGCCAGTGTTGAAAGAAGTATATTTCAGAAATTTATTGGAAAAAAAAGAGGAGGGGGAGTGAAGGTGAAATGAACACACAGGAGAAATTTTTGTGTTAAAGCTTCTACTATGTAAGATGGACAGGTTAATCAATTTTTATCCACTCACAGTAATTAGGCAGAACCTGTAATAATAGGGAGAAATATTTATTAGAAACTGAAGTTGTTTGCTGATTATGAACCATGGGGACTTTTTATATTTCAGCAAAAGCTTTTACACTATCTTTGGTTTGCAAGACTAATGCTAATTACCGTACAGATTAACAGCTACCAAGTATGTCTTAAATTCAGTGTAAGTGAATAGAAATTATTCTGATATTTAGAAAACAAATAAACCACATTGTTCATAGACTGCTTTTAACTCCTCTGTGCCCACATAGTCATGATACTCAATATGCCTTGGCTCAAGACATAAAAAGGTAAGCCATGTATTAGAGAGTGGACAATCTTGCAAGTTTGACTTGTATATCTGTATATAATGTTTATACTTTACAGTATAGAATTACTTTAATTCTGACAGGTTTTACTGCCATACTTAGGATAGCAGATGACTGACTGCAGCGGTAAGAAAACATCTAAGAAACTTGGTTTTCACCTTTATTATTCCTTTGTTTTTTTCTCTGTTTCAACATGAATCAGGATGATGTGTTTAAACTATGACAATAGGTACCCAGTTTTCATGCGTGGTATTCTTGGGAGTGTTTTATCACATTCTAAAATCACCACAACATCCCATAGGAGAAAATAACATAAGCCAAATTCCTTTCTTTGGATAATTGACTACAGCAATGAGAACCATACTTGAATACCAGTTTTCTTATCCATAAAGAAATCATAAGTGCTGGGGGTAAGAGGCTGAGAGAAAAGAGTGAAGTGACAAATCCAGGGGAAAAGAAAAATCAAATAATCAGTGTGTTCATATTATATTTTTGTATCTGCAATGAAAGTATCAGCTGATAGAAATTTCTCTGCTCTAGCCAGCAGTTCAAATTTTATTGGTTCAGGCTGTGTTTTAGTCACTGTTGCCCATGCAGAGTAGGACGATGTAAAGAAGTTGTGCTTTGCAAACAAAGTGAGAGTTTGGATTTACTCAAGACCATAAATAAAAAATAATATTACGATTTCTGCATGCTGTCATTTTAGGGCAAGGTTATGATATATAGATAATTTCACTGTACTTTAAGTTTCTTAATACTTTTGGGAATCTTTAAATACTCTTTCTCATAGATTAATATGTGGATAATTATAATGTTTTCCAATAATGATTTTGGGAGATAGAGCTCACTGTTTTGTTGGGGATTTTATATAAATTATTTAGTCTTTCACACAGAGTCTTAAGCTGAAATCTTCTACAATAGAGATTTACTTTCTCTGGATTTTCTTCTTCCTGTCTGCCCTTCCTCTGAGAGCACAGAGGTATTATTTTTTCCTCCAGAGCTTTTTTATTTATTTCTCTTTTACTATTATTGTCTGTCTTAAACATGGTTTTGCTCCTCTGGGCTTCTGTAACAAGAAGCCTGGAGGCTTGTTGTAGAACACACAGCCTCTGAATCTGACCTTTCACATATGGGATGAATTTCTTATATGAACTCTCTCTTCTAACAGGGATAATCGTCAGGTACAGAATTATAAATTGTGTTGAAAACTGAATTCTTAGTCTGCATTTATCCTTGACTAAAGCAGGCTACTTTGTTTATATCAGTGGGATTTGATACCAGTGGGGAGATTGCAAGTTTTAATGTTTGTGCACCACAAATAAATAAACTACTTGAGGAATAAACTTTTTTTAAAAAGAAAAGAAAATTGTATCTGGAATGTAGTCAAAGGATGTTTCTACTGAAGAAAGAATTGTAGGCTGTTTTTCTTATTGGACAAGAATAGTACAAGAACATGGAAACAACATACAATCAGAAAAATTACTGTACTATGCCTGCTACTGTAATAATGTGTTTTAACATCTCTGTTTTGATTGTGTAGTTTATTCACTAACTAAAATTTGATTTTTTTTTCTCAAGTCTGGGAAGGAAATATTTCTTTCAGCTATAAACAATAGGGTCTATGTAAATAGAAGAAGTTTATTATTCTGTGAGAAGTATCAGGGTTCAGATTTTGTGCCTAAGCCTGTTTCTCCCAACCCAAGGTGACCTCATCCAAACTGTGTACGGGAGACAGTCTCCAAGCTCTTCTGAACCCTGAAATCGATCTGAGTACTGGCAGGCTGCAAGCTTGTACAAAACTAATCTGCTTTCTGAAAGTTCGTGAATGCATAAGACTAAATACCCATGCTTGAGCTGAATACTCTGATCTTTCTAGGTGCATCCCATCAGGGCCCATGTATTTTTGGATGTCCAGATTACTTAACTACTCCCTAACCCAGTCCTCATCAAGAAAAACTCCTCCTTTGCCATGTCTTCCTCTGGGGCCTTGGGTCTGGGGCTCCTGAGGGCAGTCTTCAGTAGTATAGACAGAGATGAAGAAGACATTTAGTACCTCTGCCTTCTTTGTATCCTCTGTCATCAAGGCACTCACCTCATTCAGCAGTGGACCTACATTGCCTCTAGTGTTAATTTTTCCTGCAATGTATTTGAAGAAGGCCTTTCTCTTGTCCTTGACCTCCCTTGCAAGGTTGAATTCCAAGGAGGCCTTAGCCTGCCTAGTTCCCTTCCTACATCCTCTGACAACAGTCTTATACTCTTCCCAACTGGCCAGCTCCTCCTCTCATGACCTGTAGACTCCATTCTTCCACTTGTTTGCTCAGTAGTTCCCTACTTAATCATGCAGGTCTCCCAGCTCCTTTTCTCAATTTCCTACTTGTTGGAATGCTCTTGTGCTTGGAAGAAGTGGTCCTTGAATATTAACCAACTCACATGGGCCCTGTTGTCTTCCAGTACCCTGCCTCATGAGATTTTTCCAATCAATTTCTTGAAAAGGCCAAAGTTGACCCAGCTGAAGTGCCAAGGTTGTGATCCTGCTTGATATTCTGTTCCTACCACACAAGATCCTGAACTCCACCATCTTATGATCACTATAGCCAAGGCTGCCCTCCACCTTTACTACTTCAACCAGACCCTCCTTGTTGGTGAGTATCAGGTCCAGTAGTGCTCCTCTCCTAGTTGGCTCATCCACCATTTGCATCAAGAAGTTATCATCAATACACTGGAGGAACCTCCTGGACTGTGGGTAGCTGGCTTAGTAGGCCTTCCAGCAATATCTGGGTAGTTAAAACCCACCATGAGAACCAGGGCTTGTGATTTCAAGGCTGCTGTCAGTTGCCTGTAGAAAACCTCATCAACTTCCTTGTCCTGATCAGGTGGTCTGTAATAAACACCCACAACATTATCAGTCATGCTAGCCTGCCCCTTAATTTGCACCCACAAACTCTCAACTCTCCCCTCATGCACCCCTGGACAGAACTCAATACATTCTAGTTGCTCCCTCATGTAAAGAGTAACTCTGCCACCTTGCTTTGTTGACCTGTCTTTCCTAAAATGGACATAGCCATCCATGACCACATGCCAGTCATGTGAGCTATCTCACCATGTCTCTGTAACTGCCACCAGATCATAACCCCTTGACTGCACATGGATTTCTAGCTTCTCCTGTTTATCCCCCATGCTGCATGCATTGGTGTGCAGGCATGGCAGGAATTGAACTGAGCACACCAATTCTACCCTGGTGGGGTCTGAGACTCTGTGAGACTTTAACTGTGCTGCTGTGACACCAGCATGCTGCAGAGCAATGGGCTAAAGGCCTTTACTAGCCCCCCACCCCTCCAGCCTTGGTGTGTCATCCCTTAGCTTGTCACATGAAGGCCTGATGATATCATTATCCCCTTTGTATGCATAATAATACAATACAATAGAATACAATACAATACAATAAACCAGGTTGGAAGAGACCTTCAAGATCATAGTGTCTAACCCATCAACCAATCCAACCCACCCGAACAACTAAACCATGGCACCAAGCACCCCATCAAGTCTCCTCCTGAACACCTCCAATGATGGTGACTCCACCACCTCCACGGGTAGTCGATTCCAATGGGCAATCACTCTTTGTATAGAACTTCTACCTAACATCCAGCCTAAACCTCCCCTGCAGCAGCCTGAGACTGTGTCCTCTTGTTCTGGTGCTGGTTGCCTGGGAGAAGAGACCAACCTCCACCTGTCCACAGCCTCCCTTCAGGTAGTTGTAGAGAGCAATAAGGTCCCCCCTGAGTCTCCTCTTCTCCAGGCTAAGCATAATGCCATCATATCACTATATATTAACAAATATTTTTTTAAAATATGGAGTGTATGTTTAAGATTTTGAATCTGCAACATATCCTAGTCAGCTGGATAACTACCTGTTGCCATTAAAATGTATTATCTATAAAAAGTAACTTACAAAAAACCTCTTAATTGGCATCTGTATTTTAAAAGAAAAGTAAAATAATTGCCACTTTCACTCAACATTAAAAATTTGATGTGACCTTTCTGAGTTAAGCTTGATAGTGCATTCTAAAATGGCATTGTTTTCCAGATGGCCAGAATAATATCAAAGATATAGCTTGCAAAGCTCTTTAGAGAATTCTTTATTGCACCTAAGAAGGTGAGAGAGCAGGCAGATGACATTTCCAATGCCTTGATAACATCTGGGTTACTCCACAGTATCACTTCATTGGGCTTTCATTTCTGTACCCTGTTGCTACCAATTTCTCAGTTCTTTAAAAATACAAATGTATGATATGCATTTTCTGCCCAGATTGTCAGATGTTACCCTCAATTTCTGTAGTAATTTACCACTAGTCCCTGACATTTATTAAATTCCTGTTACTGATGTATTTATTTAGTTTCTAAAACTTCTTTAAAAGGAAAACTTTTAGAAATATTGCTATATTCCTATTTTTCTTAGTGAAATATCTTATTGTTATTAGTAAAGGCATTTCTTAATTTATATTCCATTGCCTTTGGTCCAAACTTTAAATTATTTTGTAAGTATTATTTAACATGTTTTATTAGATATATGTAATATGTATAATAATCATAGAATCATAGAATCAGTAAGGTTGGAATAACGTCAATAATTTGATATCAGCATAATCTGAGTGAATGTTTTAGTTGTAAATCTGATACCTGTTGTGGTAGTGCACTCCAAACCCTCCTTTTCCCCTCCCACTTTGGAAGTTGGGATGGTGGAAAGAGAAAAGGCTCCTTTCCCACCTAGGGCTGGCGTTGGGGCACATGGACCTTTCCCCACACCACATTTCAGAATCCCCATGCTTTGGCTAGCCCAAGATGCAACAGGTTGAGTTTTCCCACTTCTTTTGGTGCCATTTGACACAGTTATCATTGGAGATATCTAAAAGGGAGTAAGCTGAAAAGCACACTCTTTCTTCCCTCTGTAAAGCTACTCCCTGGCACCAAAGTGCTTCTGTGCTTCTTCCCCATGGCAAAGTGCTCTTTCTTCTGCAGAGCTCCCTAGCTGCACAGTTCCTTTGTGCTGCCTTGCTGCAAAGAATTCTTGCAGGATCTATTTGGCTTTTTGCATTGCATTGTGGATTATAACTGTAGTTCTAGAAGGTATCCCGAAAACAGGAGTCCATAAGAGGAACCCTCACAATTACAATGCTGCCTCATGAGTAAAATTGGAATATTTCCCACAGACTCTGAGGAATTGCCTGTCTCTTGTTTGTGGAGGAAAGTTCACTCCCTGTAAACTTATCTTTTTCCAATCACTGTCTCTTAAAGTTTGTTGTCATTTATATATATATGGTGAAAACATTTTCCAACACCTAAATTTTCCTAACTTTGTATATAGTCTTGGGGGCAGGGTTTTGGATTAATAGATAATTTGTATTTTTATTAATTCCCCACCTCAACACTTCATTTCGCAACACATGTCTAAAAAGAACACATTATACATCCATGTGTTTGGTACCCTTGGAGTAAAAATCTTAAGCACAAGAGTTTACATGGAATTGTTGTCAGCTGGACTGTAGATTTTCATTAATTTATGCTAGCTAACTTCACATTATTTACTCTTGTTTCTGCTCTAGGACCTCATCACCTCTTCATCATCTGTTTGCAACAGAAGAGCATGACACATTTCTGTAAAGTGCTTAATTTTTTTTGACCTCTTCACTTATTTCTGAAATATCTTTGGCAGGAAACTTGGTCCAGTCAGAATGACATTTTCATTAAAAACATTAGGAGATGTCTCTTAAACAGCTTCCTTCTGGCTTTGTGTTTCAAAAGTGTGTCAAGAAAAACAAGGTAAAGTATATTGGTAATCAAAATTCAAGACTTCCTGAGTTATGGGAGACAGAAAGGTGAATGAAAAAAACCCAATGCAAATAAACAAACCCCAAACAAACAAACAAAAAAAACCCACACAAACAAACCCAAACAAAAATAAAGGACCAAGGAAAGCATCCAAAGTTTAGGACTATTCATGATTTTAACATCTAAACAGCTGACTATAGATCTGAAAATGAATAAAGTTAATGGACAATAAAAATATTTGGTGGGGTTTTTCTGTATATAGATCTAGATGTTTCATTGCCAGATTATTACTGTTCAAGGCTGGTACTTTAGCCTAGTGTCTTAGTTATGAAAAAGAACAGGAACTTTCTGGACATTTTTGAGTAAAAGTTAAATAAAGTAGGGGATTGGATGCAGAATAGTAATAAAGTTCTGTCTATATCATTACATTTGCTGCTGACCAGGATAAAGTTTGCTGTATAAACTTCTCTGTCTCCTTTTCACTTCTCTATGCAGCTTTGCATGGATTACTCCCTTATCTCTCACCTGACCATCTGCTGGCTCATATTATGTCTGTGAGGTACTGGGAAGGGAAAAGGGGAGTGAAGGAGGCTGCAAGCAGCCCTCTTGTAAGCTCCCTTCAGGTACTTCAAGGCTGCTATTAGGTCTTCTCAGAGTCTTCTCCTCTCCAGGCCAAACAACCCTAGCTCTCTCAGTCCGTCTTTGTAAGCAAGTTGTTCCAGCCCCCTGATGACTTTTATCAACCTGCTCTTGACCTGCTCCATCAGGTTCATGTCATTCTTGTGTTGAGGACACCAGAATGAAAGATCCAGAATTAGCTCATTAATGATGTTTCTTAAATCAATAAATTAATGATGTTTCTTGAATCATTCTCTGACTGGTAATAGTAAAATCAAATTTACAACCGAAAAAAGAATGAAAAATGGAAATACCTAAGGTGTTTTCCTTTATATGTCATAAATCACAGAATTATAGAATCATAGAATGGCCTGGGCTGGAAGGGACCTCCAAAGGTCATCCAGTCCAACCCCCTCTGCAGTAAGCAACTAGATCAGGTTTCCCAGAGCCCTGTTGAGCATCACTTTGAATATCTCCAGGGATGGGGCCCCAACCACCTCCCCAGGCAACCTGTTCTAGTGTTCCACTAACCTCATGGCAAAGAATCTAAATCTCTTCTCTAGTTTGAAACTATTGCCCTTCATCCTATTACTACAGGCCTTTGAAAACTGTCTCTCTCCATCCTTGTAGGCCCCACTAAGGCACTGGAAGGCTATTAGGTCTCCCCAGACCCTCCTCTTTTCCAGGCTGAACTCCCAGCTCCCTCAGTCTGTTTTCACAGCAGAAGTTCTCCAATCCTCTGGTAATTCTTGTGGCGCGCTTCTGGATCCACTTCATCAGCTTCTTGTCTTTCCTGTATTGGGTGCTCCAGATATGGACACAGTACTGCAGGTGAGGTCTCACCAGAGCAAAGTGGCAGAATCACCTCACTCAACCTGCTGCCATACATCTTTTGATGCAGCCCAGAATGCAATTGGCCTTCTGGGCTGCAAGCACCCACTGAGCTAGTCTCTGAGCTGTTTTTTCAATTTTGTTTTCAGAGCCAAGATGAAGACAATTTTAATCTATGTCACTTCAAATCATAAAAAAACAATATGAACTGTCCTGTACTTGCTTGAGTATTTGCACTGATTTGATGATTTCTGATAAAAGGAACCCAATAGATCCAGCAAACTTAAGGACTAAACTCTATTTAGCCAATTTAGCCAGTTTGTGACATGTCAAGTGGAAACAGAGTGGAAATACAAGCTAAGGGGTAGCAGGTGCAAAGGTTTTAGATGTTACAATGTGGTATAACATGTGAATGCCTCCCTGGAAATCAAGAGATTCAAAGTGTAGTGTTGCTGTAATGGGTGATGGCCAAAGCGACAAAAACATAAACTTGTGGCAAGCAGAGTACCCAGACAAAGACTCTGTTTACTCCAGCAAAGCAACATCTATTGGTGTGCATGTTATGTTATTGTGGCTGCACGTGATTGGTTAACAAAGTTTTCTCAAGACTCGTACTGGTTAGTGATAGCATAGCTATGGTTACTTGTTAAGCTAGCCCAGGGGGCTCCTATCTCAATCTTGCATTTCCGCACCCTTACACATCCAGTCCAGGGACTTTCCAGAGATTCAAGGGTGCAGTACTCTCTCATGGTAACACAATGAGTAGAAAATAAATTGAGAAAACAAGAAAAAATAGTGTTTATATTTGGGTTGGTATTAATTATACTCTAGTCAAAACATTTATAATTTCTATATGTCACTGGCCTCTGTTTCAGAAAGCATGAATCAACCTTTGGAAAAGCCCTCTCCACAAGTTATCAACGAAACCTGGATGATTACATTAAATTAAATTACTACCTTTAACAAGGTTAAAGGAAATTAGTTGGATCTCACTTGTTATGCTAAACCTTTGATAATTTTCTCTATTCTTTACCTTAACACCTTCCATGACTCTTTGTGATATATTGATTTCATTATTAAACTCTGTCTACCTTTAAGCTACCGCAGTCTCTCTCCATCAACTTTTTCCACTCTTGGCTCTCACCTTTCAAACAGGTGACTAACAAAAGATGGCTTTTCTTTCCAATGAAATATATTCCTCCTCTGCCCCTTGAAAAGTTTTGCAAATGCTGTAATAGTCTAATTCTTTCTTGCAATTTTACAATCTGGAAACACTTCATTTATTAGAATTCCACCTTCTTTAATTTATTTCTTTATTACACTGCTATTTGAACTAGAAAACATACTCTCTTCCTGCTCTTAGGAGCTCTTCAATTTAACTGAGTGACCTGAATGCCACCTTAGCTTATTAAAGATAGGCACGGAAAAAAGAAAAAGAAAATGTGTGTTTATTGAATAGGATTTTACCCATAACGGTTTTAGAATAAGTGGTGGCATAAATACATTGACAGCAGCTAATCTCAGAGGGTGAAGGATGCATCCCTAATGATCTTTTTACTTATATTAAGGGAGAGTGAATGACAGGGAGTACAAGATCTTATCTAAAAGGCAAAATACATTATAGAGCATAATAATGAACACAACAGGTCTGCTCATACATGACCTATGGAAAAATGTTAGAAATCACTAAAATAATATGCCTGAAGACAGAGAACTTGTTATGGGTGAGTGTATTGTTGAGATCAGTTAGATCACATAACTCCTCTGGATGGTGAGAATAGCAGGTAAAAAAAGATAAATCAAAGAACATATTGCACAGAGTGCTGACAAGGTCAAATTGATAGTAATGATGTGTGATAGCAGCACTGCAATAAGGTTGTCTAATACTGTATGCATCTGATATTGGTTTTCATTACCCATACCCTGGCATACAGTCAGAAGCCCTCTAAAATGATAGTGATTGCCCAAAGGACAAAGGCAAATAAGACAGGCACTTCAGTACTTTTGCATCCTGCAAACTGCATGAAGGCAGTTAAAACTACCTGATGCTAGACCTACAAGGTTTACTACCATTGGGATCAGTTTGAGTTTATACTGCTTTTTATTCATTTTTAAACTGATGCAGTGCTCTAAAGTGTGTGCTTAGTGAGTTTATTAAGACAGTCCATCAGAGGCTGTGATAGCTCTCTTCAGAATAAGTCTACAATCGACATTACAAGTATGTACTCTAAATCAGTCCATAATGCATATCAGACACAAGATGTACTGTGGTTCTGGAGGCTCACGCTTTAAGTTAATATTGGGATTGTGTCTAGTTTGAATAAACCCCAAATGCTTAAATGAGTGTTTAATACTTTTGTAATACAGCCTCATTGTCATTCTTGAAAAGCAAAGGTAATCCTATGCCTTACACGAAATAAAATACCTTCCACCCCTCCTTTAAATTCTTCAGTATCTTGTCTTTACATCTTTCATACAAAATAAGTGATTTAAATGCAAGTAGCTTTAGTCTCTCCTGAATAAGATGTGCTTATAGACAGAAAGGTAATGAAAAGTAATGTCCTTTGGAAGTGTATATCAAGCATTGCGAAGAAATGCATCTGGTAGGATAATTCTGGTCCTATCTGATGTCCTCACTGTTTATGCAAAATATGCACAGTTAAATAAAATTAAGCAGATAAATTTTCCATGGGGTAATTCTCTGGCTCCTTTAGAGGATTTTTTGTGGATGTCACTTCTTGCATACATCTGAAGAAGTATTGAAGATGTGAAAAAGTCTGAAAGGGCATCGTGATGGGGGAAATCCTCCTGTGAAGAAGGGGCTATGTGCTGATCCTGATTCAAACATAATGGAAATGCACAGGGACAACAGAGAAACAGTGCCCATGGTATTTGGATCACCTGGATGAGCCACATCAGGTATTCAGTTTTTGCAGAAGGAAAATACAGTAGTCTGACTTCTGCATGTTTGAAACTCTAGTTTAGTGTTTTAAATAAAGGCTTCTCTTTATCAGATGCATGATGCATACAGACTGCAGGCTTCTGGAGAGTTGGTTTAAGCCATGGCAATCATACGCCACTTCTCTCTACTCAATGATGGCCCTGTTTCTGTCATTCAGCAACCTCTTGCTATGCAGCACTGCCAGGGCTGTAGCTCTAATGCCGTCTCCTACCATTATATTCATAATGCTGTGCTCCTGGCAATCTGCTGTCCTCTGCCTCCTTCAAAAACTTATTTTTAAAAGTGTGTGGGCTCACTTTCTTCAGTCATTACTTAATCGGGGAATTATATTCTGTTTGGAGAACCATTACTGGGTACACACATTCAGTAGAACCAATCTCATTAATATTGTGTTGAATGTTCTGCTTTAAAAAGACTTGGTATGCTCTCCAAATATTGATTAAGTTCATATTTTGTCTGGTCATACCCTTTCTCCTCACAAAGACCTGGGTTTCTCACCAAACTTGTTGGGGAACAATAAGAACTAAGCCCTAGAAAATCCCACAGTAACTTGTCCCTGAAATGAGAATTCACTTTCATAGCTGCAAAGATAAGTGCATAAAAACATCTTTTAAAAATCTTAGCACCAACTCATCAATATTACTTTTTAACCTATGCATGATTTGTGTAGAAAATTGCACATACTGCACATTAATTGCTAAGCATAACATTTTTTGCCATTTCTTTCTAAAAATGAGAAAATTCACTTTCTTAATATGTGCCTTTTATTATTTTACTCCTTTTCATCCTAACTGCAGATAGCTAAAGTCATTACCTATGCAGATACAACATTTTGGAAGTTATTATTGACAAAGCACAATCTTAACATCTTCTCTTAGATAGATTGTGCAAAAGCCTAAAGAAAATTTGTCGGTGCTTCAATTATTCTATACAGTCTTCCTGTAACAGCAGGTATGATTATGACTAATGCAGCTTGCATCAAGATGACTTCCTTAAAGTGCTGAGATTAAAAAGCAGAGACAAAACCACATTCATTATGATGCAGTTCTGTGATTTTGTGCTGAATAAGAAAACATATACGTGTAAGCATTACTACAATGGCTGTAATTAGTTCTGCACTAAGAAATGTATTAAAATTTATTTTCTTTTCTGAAATTTACTGGGTTTTATCAACTTGTGAAACACTTTGTTCTGAAGCATTGTGTATACTTCTGTGAAGATCAGAACAAGAGAGGCTCCTGCTGGCTCAAATTCTATAAAAATTAACAGTTTTTTACTTTTTTTTTCCCATTCTTTTTGTACTTACCATTACTTATTTGTTCCACAATAATACTTAAAGGCTATAAAAGTGAGTGAATGTGACAGATTCTTGCAGCTCAGAAGAGCTGATTATTAGTAATTTTTAACATTTTTTTTCATTTCTGATACAAACAGGTAGAAGCAAGAAGGACAGAAGTTGAGTATACATGCATAAAATCACATAAACTACCACCTAGTAGTTTAAGTGGTCCTAAAATGTCTGTAGTTAAGTAGAGGCTACTTATTCAGAACATGCTGTTGTTGATGTTGAAAGTGACTATTTTGTGTAAATATTTATATACATATATATATATCCTATGATAAAGTAAACTAAATTAATGAAGAAATGCGTAGTTCACAAAATTATTTTCTTCAAATTAATTCTAGTCTCAGGCTGAATTTTAACTGATTGTTAAAAAGTACTGTGGTTTACCTCACAAGTTTTTTGCTTTATTCTTTGTACAGGATAATGGCCACTGCTGAGAGAATGAAAAAAAAACAGTTGAATATTCCCTTATCCTCCTGCTGCAGTATGCCTCTACATACTATGCAAACTTGCAGTGAATAAAGAATTATTTAATTCCTCTTAGGCCTTTCTGTATCTTCAGGCTAGATCCTTAAAAGGATATAAAGGGTGGACGAACAAAGGTATTTAATATCCAAGTCCCAGTTAATGCAGTGGGAACCACACACTGAACAGAAATACTGCTATGTCTGAGGACTACAGTTTAGGAGTGTGAATGTTCACTAGCATAGTCTATACTGTACATCAGAGACAGAACAAGACACCCAGGCAGCCAGTACCAGAACAAGAGGACACAGTCTCAGGCTATGCCAGGGCAGGTTTAGGCTGGATGTTAGGAAGAAGTTCTATACATAGAGTGTGATTGCCCATTGGAATGGGCTGCCCGGGGAGGTGGTGGAGTCACCATCATTGGAGGTGTTCAGGAGGAGACTTGATGGGGTGCTTGGTGCCATGGTTTGGTTGTTTAGGTGGGTTGGATTGGTTGATGGGTTGCACGCAATGATCTTGAAGGTCTCTTCCAACCTGGTTTATTCTATTGTATTCTATTGTATCTATGCAAGCCCCCAAACCACACTGATCTTTCCAAAGAAGCAAACTGCCATACAAAGAGGGTAGCTACACTCTACAAAATATTGAAATTGAGCTGCTAATTTCTGATCATCAGAATGAAAAGTGATTTCAGCAACATTTGCTTTGCAAGCAATAACTGTTTCTTCCCCTTGCTGAATTTTGTACGGTACAGGTTGATTATCAAACTGTTTACTTAGTTGCAATTCAACTCCAGAGGTCCCTAAACTTTACTGGTAACATTTTTGGGGGGTGTCTGATTATGTCTGTCAAATTAAGATGTTTTTCCAAAAATGAACAGACCTTGCTCACTTCTTAGCCACCACTGGAATTGGACATTAAAAATTTTACCGATTATGTCATCTAGGGTAAAAACCAGACTTTCTCAGAGATGGTTAGCCCCACAGAAAACGTATCTGAGTGAACAGTAACATTGTCTTTTATTGACTAAATTAGTAGTTAGGAATTCTGCTGGGAAATGGAAGACTCTCATTAAAATAACTTATTTTTAAGAGGACTTGAATGCACATTTTCATAGCCCTCCTGGCTTACACAAATTTAAGATTACAGTTGTCAAGATAAAACATTTCTGAAAATAAGTTTTATGTACTTCATCTTGAAAAATACACTTCTCCCGCAGTACAGCAAAGGGAGAAATGTCAGTGATTTGCTCCATATCACATCAGATATTTATGGAAGGTTTTACCAAAGAATACATTTTGCAGAACAAACTTTCTTCAGTTCTGAGTCATCCTCTCTCACTTTCTCTTTCCTTCATCTTGATGTCTTTCTCATCTTCTAGGAATGGGATAGTGATTTCACTATCCTGTAGAAGTTAGAGACAAGAATGCAGCAGTCAAAAAGGGAGGATAAAGCACTAATCAGTTAAATTCAGCATTAAAGTGCACAAGAGCACACAACTGCAAATGATACATTATAATAGACATATACAAAACATGCTAACAGGTAGAAGAAAGGATCAGTCTTTGGGTTAGCTCAACATGGTATGTCTCAGCTGGAAGATCTGAGAGCACCTCCAGGCTCCTCTGCTGGGGTCTAGCTGCACATGGCCTACTGCAAGGATATACCCAGCCCCACTAGGCCCTTCCTGGGGCAGAAGCTGTGAGCTGCAAACCGGTAGGAATCCTCAAGACAGGCAGTCCAGCTCCCCAGAGCAATAGCAGTCACCAGTGCTACCACTACATATGGCCCAGCTGTAGATAACGTAATCTGCTCTGCCGTCATGGGGGCTTATCAAATGTGGGGATGATAAATAAGGACAGAAACCAGAGCAAGGAAAGTATGATAAGACATTCTGCACTGGAATAAGAGGTTTTGTCTGTAGCTTATTGATCTGAACTATCTGTGAAGACAGGAGGCCAGCTTTCTTGAAGTCTGATGATGATGATTGGGTTTTTTGGTTGTGTGATCTAGGTTACTAATTTTGCTTTGTGGATACAACTGCATGCCAATTTACTGCAATGAATGCTTTCTCAATAGTTCTTGGTTCTTCTATGATTTAACATAGATGTTGGAGAATGGCTTAAATCTAAGGGACATGACTCTGTGGAACAGCTACTTGAGCAGAATGTGTAGGCCTTACTCCATCTTGTTGTTTACTGCTCATAGTTAGCTGACTTGCTGAAGCAGCAAGGTCACTATGGCCTCGTAGCTGTTCTCGCAGCTGTGTGTTTGTAAGATAACTGGATGGGAAAGGAAGAGCTAGGTAAGATAATTGGATGGGAAAGGAAGAGCTAGTGAGAAGGGAGTTTTCTGGGAATGTACACGGAGCCTTTGATATTGTACACAGACCTAATTGCAGGTGGGCTGGATATTATAATGTTGCCTTCAGTCAGAGACCAATAGAATAGTGACGCTTGTGCATATTTAGCTGAGATGCTATATAAGCTGTGTATCCGGGGCAATAAAGTTGAAGCGTGCTTATCAATCACATTGATTGCTGCTGTCTTCCCTCGCCGCTCTCCGATATATTGACATCTTTTTTAGCAATTGGTTGAAGAGTTAACTCACACTGCATCCATGGATTGCACTAATTTTCATTTACTTAGTAACAGTAAAGAGCTACAGAGGAACTGTATTTTCTTACCCTCCAACAATTTGGAAAATAGGGCTTACTAAAGCTGGGAACTGCCACAGCAAAAGTAGGAGATCAGAAATATTTTCCTTTGCAGTCAAGAATAAGGGCACTTGTGATGGACAGATGTCACCTGTGTATTGGAGCTTGCCGTCATGACACGGGAGGTGAAAGTGGGCTCAGAAAACTGGAGTCTGTGTTTACATTTTTCAGTTGTGTGTTATTTAGAACTTCAGCTTAGTTTTCATAGTAAAGCTGGAGATAAATGTACAGTGCCACCTAAAAGTTAGGTGAGATCTTGATATTACAAAGTGAGAATAAAGATTCAGGCAGGAAGAAGAATTCATCCAGCTATGAATGAAAGGTTTGGTGATTTCAATACTGAAATAAATATCTCAGAACATTCAGTGGGAAACTGGTTCTCCATGAGCATGCTTGACATTACTGAGACAGGTTTTAGTAAAGAGCTAAACAGAATTTGCCTGTAAGTTAAAAAAAAAACCCAAAACCAAAAACAAAAACAAAACCCAACCAAACAAACAAAAAAACCCCACACAAACAAAACACAAAAAACCCCACACTGAAATTTCAAAAGCACTGCCTACCTTTTCTCAATTTATGCCATTTTCTTCAATTGAGCAATACAGAGAACCTCATTAAATAAAGAAACAATTGATTTTGCATTTCATAAAAGTAAATTGATCTTCAAAGCTCATTGATATTGTATCATTTACAAATCTATCACCACAGGTACAAACAGATACTTTCACAATGCTTTTTCACTTTTGCATAAGAGTAAAGGCAAAAACTACAGTCAGTTTCTAAAACTGTCTAAATGTAAAAATAAACCAGAGCTAGGTCTTATATATAAACAGGAACTATCAGCTGCCATCTGAAAATTTCTAAAAATACACCAAAAATATAGATGTTTTTCTATAGCAACTGCTGGGCCTGATACTGTTAATCAGAACAAAAAGATCTTGAGATTCCTTTTCTTTACTCAGCCTGGATGTAGCCAATAAGGTCAAGAAGAACCTGCACTCCCTATTAGACCTGCAGGAGAACACGGTGACTGAAGACAAGGAAAAGGCTGAGGTCCTGAACACCTTCTTTGCCTCAATTCATAACAGCAAGGCAGTAGGAGTTCAGGACGGGTGGCCTCCTGAGCTGGGTGATGGGGTCAGGGAGCAGTGTAATGCCCTGGATATCCATGAGGAATTAGTTCGGGACCTGCTGAGCCACTTGGACACTCACAAGTCCATGGGGCCGGATGGGATCCACCCTAGGGTGCTGAGAGAGCTGGCAGATGAGCTGGCCAAGCCGCTCTCCAGCATTTTCCTCCAGTCCTGGCTCACCGGTGAGGTCCCAGATGACTGGAAACTGGCCAGTGTGGTCCCCATCCACAAGAAGGGTCGGATGGAGAAACCAGGAAACTATAGGCCAGTCAGCCTGACCTCAGTGCCAGGGAAAATGATGGAACAGATTATCCTGGCGGCAATAACTGCGCACCTGCAGGATGGCCAAGGGCTCAGGTCCAGCCAACATGCATTTAGGAAGGGCAGGTCCTGCCTCTCTAACCTGATCTCCTTCTATGATCATGTGACCTGCCTGGTGGATGTGGGGAGGCCTGTGGATGTAGTCTACCTGGACTTCAGCAAGGCCTTTGACACTGTCCCCCACAGCAAACTGCTGGCCAAGCTGTCAGCTCGTGGCTTGGGCAGGAACACTCTGCACTGGGTTAGGAACTGGCTGGAGGGCTGGGCCCAGAGAGTGGTGGTCAATGGTGCCACCTCCAGATGGAGGCCAGTCACCAGTGGCGTCCCCCAGGGATCAGTGCTGGGCCCCATCCTCTTCAATGTCTTCATTGACGATCTGGATGAGGGGATTGAGTCAGTCATCAGCAAATTTGCAGATGACACCAAGTTGGGAGCAGATGTTGGGCAGTTAGAGGGCAGAAGGGCCCTGCAGAGGGACCTTGACTGACTTGACAGATCTTGAGTCATGTGTCCAGTTCTGGGCCCCTCAGTTTAAGAAGGACATTGAGACACTTGAACGTGTCCAGAAAAGGGCAACAAGGCTGGTGAGAGGCCTTGAGCACAAGCCCTAGGAGGAGAGGCTGAGGGAGCTGGGGTTGTTTAGCCTGGAGAAGAGGAGGCTCAGGGGAGACCTCATTGCTCTCTACAACTACCTGAAGGATGGTTGTAGCCAGGAAGGGGTTGGCCTCTTCTCTCAAGCAACCAGCAGCAGAACAAGGGGACACAGTCTCAAGCTGCACCAGGGGAAGTTTAGGCTCGAGGTGAGGAGAAAGTTCTTCACCGAGAGAGTCATTCACCATTGAAATGGGCTGCCTGGGGAGGTGGTGGAGTCACCGTCCCTGGAGGTGTTCAAGAGGGGATTGGACGTGGCACTTGGTGCCATAGTCTAGTCATGGGGTCTGTGGTGACAGGTTGGACTCGATGATCTTCGAGGTCTCTTCCAACCTTGGCGATACTGTGATACTGTGATACTGTAATAGTAGCTTTACTAATATGGTGCTGCATGTGTTCATTAATCTTTGCCTACCTCTTCATTAGAACTTTGGACTCATTAAAAGTAGTAGTCTGGCACTTATGTGAAGCCATAAAATTCGATAATAAATGTTATTGCTAAAAAAATGCAATGATATATTTATCTCTGTGTTTTACCCAGAGCAATTGGCAAAAATTTTCAAAGTAATGATTTTAATAGAAATTATACCAACCCTTAGGTAACCATACATTTAGAACTCCCTTGTTTTGGCTAAGAACACACTAATTGCAGATTTCTTGCTGATGAGCATTATATTGTTTAATAAATATGTGAACATTTTGGTGAAGCATCTTTTCTTTTCAGCCTACTTGCAAGCAGAGAACATTCCCTAAATATACTGTTTCAAATTTGTAATGAAAGAAAAAATGCTAAAAAAGTATTATGATTGTTATGGTTTTGTGGTGGTTTAAGCCTTAACTGGGATTTAAGAGCTCAGATGGGAACAAGGCTGAGAATCTCTCCCCCTTTCCCCCCTCCTCCCTCCCAACAGGGAGGGAAAAAAAAGGAAAGGAGTAAATCCACCAAACAATAAGTTGGAGTCAGCTTATGTCTCGGTCCAGAGAGGGAAAGAGACTCAGTTCTTTTGAATATTCCTGTGTTGTGAAATGAGAGGCACAAACGAGGCCAAAATATCAACAGCCAGACTATTTATTACATAAATAAAGTGGATGGATCAGAAGGGGAGAGAGAGAAAAAAGGGAGAGAAAGAGAGAGAGATTAAAGGAAAGGAATTATATTACCACACCCCTCTCCCCCCAAGACAGTTTGAGTCTGTGGAGGAAAGGTGCTGCAGGAGATATTGGGTCTGTAGAAAAAGGGTGCTGAGGCTTTGGCTGTAGAAGAGATGTGGTCCTCTGGGCAGCTTCTTCAGCTCCATAGGTTGCAGCAGGAGGAACTTAGGACACGGAGAGAGGGTTCAGTCTGCTCCTTCCAGGCTCCATGGCCTCTTTTCTTCAGAGCAGCATTGTCCTGGGCTTGTCCTTCTCTTGTGCTTTCCTTCTCAGCGGCATTGTCCTTCTCCTGTGTTTTCCTTTGTCTGTGTTTTTAGTTCCCCATTTTTCTTCTGCTAAGCCAGTAGTTGCTCAAGTCTTTTATACATTTTTTTAGTCCCTGGCTATGTGTCCAAGTATTGTCCCTCAGGAAATCAGGGGCCAGGAAATCATCCTTAGGTATCCAGGTATCGTTCCCCCAGAAATCTTTTGTGTATTCATGTGTGTTTGGGCAGGGGTCTGGATGGAGGGGGGGTGAGGGGTGGCCCTCCGCCTCCTCCTTCTCCATCTACCTACCCACACACTCATTACACATCAGGAAACAGGTGGTGAATCCATTGTCTCATCATCCTCCCTTCCTGGGGTATCTGATGGCTGGAAATGATCATGTCCTGAAGGCATGATGGCTGGGCCCTTGGGCCATTGTTGTAGGCCAGTTGCAGTCCAGTGAGCAATGTTATCTTTGCACCTTCCAAGAGTCCTTCCAGTGGCTCTGCCCAACACACATCAGCTATTGTCTGGGCAAGCAGCAAGTGATTTTATCTTTGTTGAGTCACACTAGGAGAGACAAGCTTTTAGTCTCTCACAGCTTGAAAGTAGAGAGGTAAAGAGTTTTCTTCAAACAATATATATATATATTGTTTAAAGAAAAAATATATATTGTTTTTATATATATATAACAATAACAGGTAAGGTTCACAAGGGCAAAGAACAAGGATGGTTGGGAGGGGGACAAAGAAGAAGAATACAAAACCAGTCTCTCTCTGAAGAGGTGCAGAGGCAGCCAGGAGAAGGATCAGGCCCGACCACATGGCAGAGGAGCAGGAAGGCAGCCACAGTAACTCTCATCCAGGAGAGTCAAGAGCCAAAAGGCCTAATGGCTGCAATGCCCTGCTTTTTATACCCTAGCTGGGCAGGGAGGGGGGAGTGGAACAGACTCTGTTTCCCAGGGGGAAAGCACCCTGAAGCGAGGGCAAAGCACACGTAAGCCCTCCACCCTGTTTTGTGTTTGTTTGTTTTTTTTTTTCAGAATGGGCATTAACCCACCACAGGTTTGCAGTTTCTGGACAAGAAGATATTCCAAACATATTTTTAATGTTGTTGGAAAATATATAATTAATAAAACTGTTAGATTCTTCTGCCTCAGCTAATAATGTTTGTCCACAAATAGTATAACTGAAATCATTAGGACAACTTCCAGGAAACAGTACCCTTGAAGATGGCTATGTGACCCCATCTAGTTCAAACATACTTTACTTCAATGATCATATTCAAGTATTTTTATGCTGAAGTAAACTTTCCAAGTATATAAGAAAAAAACTTATTTGCAATCATTTTTTCTCATCCTAATTGACAAGATGCTGAGGGTTCATTTCATATATGGAAATCTCAGCAATACTGATGCATTTAACATTCCTTCTGTGTCTGCATATTCACAGCTCACCTTCTCAAATAAACAGGAAAACAAAAGATCTCTGGTGATCGTTTCCATTATATTTGAAATCCACAGCATTAGGGATGCTTGCTGTGGATGCAAGCAATAAGAGAAGATAAAATATATGATAGAAAGGTGTTAATAAAACTCAAATTCCACAAAACCAGAAATATTCTTGATGTTCTTTATGAAAAGTCAGCACAGACTAAATATAGGTTTTCTGAATGTGAACATAAGAGCACACAAACCAAGAACTAGAGTTCTCATTTCATTTTGGTTGCAATAATGTGGTAAAATCCTCACCAAAACCACAAACCCAAAATCCAGATGATCACATTTCATTTGCACTATTTGTACAGTGCAACATTTAAAAGCAGAAAATTAATATCTAAAATACAAAACCCAACTCAACCCAAAACAAAAAACCCCAAACAAATAAAAATCTCAAAGAAACCAAACCAAACAGAAAGAGGAAAAATGCATACTTCCTTCCTGCTTAATACACTGTTATTGGTGTGTGTAGATTTTCAGATTTTTTTATGGTTGCTTGCATCCTATTTCAGTTAAAGTGCTGTTTGATAAATGAGTTTAATACATAGATGTCTGCCTTAGAGAAAATTCTCACAAATTTTCAAAGAGGCATTTGTGCATATAAATGTGTTTATCGCACAGTTTAAGCCAGGATATGATCAGCTCTTTTACCTTGGCAAATGCAATCTTCTCATTAGCTTTAAAATGGGATCTAGACAGGTTAGAACTGTGGGCCAATGCTAATTGTATGAAGCTGAACAAGGCCAAACACCAGGTCCTCCATCTGGGTGGACATTCAGTACTGAAACTAAGTAATCACACAAAGACATCTACCACTTGGAAAAAAATGCTCCTAGCAAAGCTAAATCATTAAAAAGAAGCTTTGAAAAATACAGATGGGAGGCGATACAAATGGCAATTATATCTGTTTGCTGTGTGACCTATTCTTTGAAACAGTATAGAAATTTTTCTACATTCACATTTCAAAAGTGACTATATGTTTCAAGGTAAAACCAACTTCACATATTTACCATGCTAAGCAAATATCTCATTAAGGCCTTTTTTTCTTTATCATTTAAAATCATGTTAAAACAAACAAACAAACAAAAAAAACCCAAACAACAAAAAACAGCCTATAATATTCTAGTAACATTTTACACAAAAACATTTGGATGGAAAATTCACTAAACATTCACAAAACATTTATTGCATGACCTTAACAGTCATTTTCATATGAGGTAAAGAACTAGAAGCTACATATAAGCTCTTTCACCACTGTATCTCCCACTAACTATTGGTGGGTTGAGGTGATCTCTAACTATTTTTAAGAACAGAGGCAGATTTGCGGGGGGGGGGGGGGGGGGGGGGGGTGGTGGGTATTAATGGTGAAAAGAGGAAATTAATGCGTGAAATGTATGACTTACCATCAAATTTAAATGTCTTGATTAGTATGATTAATAGTAGCATGAGAAATACTCCAGCCATCACAATTCAGAAGCAGCAGTACTGCTTTTACACCATGGATTAATTGTAACTATTTCTTTGGCAGCAAAAAGCACATTTAGCATATCCCTGGATGCTTTCCCTAGGCTTACTTTTGTCAGATTTTCTCTTCACCATTACTTCAGATACTGTCCCACTTTGACCTTCCCATTGAAAGCATCACCATGCCCATTCCTCCATTTTGCTCTGACTACCCTCATCCATCATAGGTGTCCACATGCCATTTTTGTGGTGTAGTTTTCATCCAAGCTTCAGTTCCATGACTGCACACCCTTCCCCCACAGAAAACAAACAAACAAAAAAATCCTTTGGAGGAGCAAGAACTGAGAGAGCAACATTCCGTAATTCATGCTACTGCTATCACTTTTTGACTCATTTCTTTAAAAAGGAGGTGGGACATCATTGATACTCCAACTGAAATAAAAGTACTTCCTCTGAAAAGAGTTAATCTCAATTATTCTATTAAAATAAAATTATTAAAATATTTTAAAAGCCAAATAATTAATACAAAGGTCTCCTATATATAACATGCATATTACTTCATACCAAAAAATACCTAAAATACAGTCTGCAGTAATTCAACTTTTAAGAAAACTTTATTTAATGTTCATTATCTTTTTTGGGTTTGCTTCTAAAATCCTGTGTCACTTGATTCAGCATATAATAAATCCTTGAAGCACCATGAAGGAAAAAAGGAAAAAGCAGGGATAAATTTTATTTAACTGTATAATTTTTTATTAAAAAGTTTTATCTTGCTTGTTAGAGCAAGATGAGAAGTTTTCTATTAACTCATCTGGGAAGCCTTAGGGGCCACTGAAAACTTTTTAATTGCATATTTAATTAGAAATGTGCTAGAGAGCTGGTGTTTGGCTTTTCTGAAACTCATGGCTCCTGACAAAATGTCTGCTTTTAAGCCATTTTGTCTCTTGATTTTTTTCCTGATAAGTGGGTTAAACAGAAGAAGCTTTAATTTTGGCTATTTTCACTTCAAAAAGATTTCACTGTTTTTTTTCAGTCCTACTCCTAAATCAAGGTCAAATGACATCTTCAAAAGTAGGCATTTTCAGGTAAAGAAAGAACAAACTTCAAAGTTTCTAACAATTGTTGTTCTGCCTAGCTCACCTGCAACAGTGGAAGATGAAAAAAAGGAGAGGGGGATTATGTCTGGCTACTACAAGTAGAGAGTTTGTAAAAGCAAACCATAATCTAGTTTATCAAGCAGCCGATGATACAGCTGAAGAGAAATAATTTTACAAATATTTCTTTTGTGTTTTGGGTAGAATAACGTTGATAGCACTGATTGCAATTGTCAGGGTTCCCAGCATTTCCTCTAAACATGGATAAAATATGACAAGGCCAGTATGTCTTCTGCCTGTGCTCAGTCACTCCTCTTTTACCTAAAACGTTCTCAGACAGAAGTTTGCTTGAAATATAGGTTGCCTCAGAACTGCTAGTTTCCCCTGAGGAAATTTAATGGGTAAGGGAGAGCAGCCCAAACAACAGCTGACAACATTTCAACTCTCAGCATTGCAGGTATGAATAGCATTAGTTATGGCTGGATGAAAATGCTACTGAATCATAGACTAAACTAGTAAAGTGAGCTACTGACTTGTTAATGAAACACAGTATTTGAAAAACAATGGAAACATTTTGTTGTTTGAAATAGTAGCTTGCATTAAACAAATGGTAGAAATACATGGGAATTAGAATGGAATGGAATGGAATGGAATGGAATGGAATGGAATGGAATGGAATGGAATGGAATGGAATGGAATGGAATGGAATGGACCAGGTTGGAAGAGACCTTCAAGATCATCGCATCCAACCTATTATCCAACCCACCTAATCAACTAAACCATGCAACCAAGCACCCTATCAAGTCTCCTCCTAAACACCTCCACACTGAGAAATAAATATATGCAGAAATACAAGTAAATAATTAAATTACATGTTGTATGAGACAGTACAAATAAACAAAGAGAATGAGCAAACGTCCTTTGATACACACAAAGGAAAAATCCAGCAAACTTGACATGTTACATTAGTTGTGACAGTGTTTTCTAAAAACATAAAAGTGCTAATACATTTCTGCCCTTACTTCACCTTAGCTCAATAATACAGCCAGACACTTGAGATTCCCTGCCGTATGCCTACTCAGATAACTTAATATCTTCCATTAATGACTAGTAAAACCCAGCAAGTAATGCCTAGACCTTTCATTAACGTTAGAACTAGAATGTTTCTTTTTTTTAATATATCATATATATGAGCTTGTATCGTATCATGATGGTGAATGAGTTACGCTGCAAAAGATCCACTTTATTGTACCACAGCAGCAGAATTAAGAATCAGAGTCACTGACAGGTGGTAGAGTTGCTTTCTATATGAATAATATGTTGAGCTTAACCCAGGGGGAGATGATAAAAGCATTGAAAGCTTATGGGTAAGAGTGAAGGGACATACAAACATGGATGGGACATACAAGCATGGATGATATGGTTGTGGGTGTTTACTACAGGCCACTGAACCAGGAAGAAGCTACTGACAAGGCCTTCTACAGGCAGCTGGAAGTAGCCTCAAGATCAGGTGCTCTGGTACCCATGGGTGACTTCAACCTTGCTGATATTAGTTGAAAAGATCACACAGCCAAGCACAAACTGTCCAAAAGGTTCCTGCAGTGTATTGATGACAACCTTCTCCTGCACGTAGTTGAAGAACCAACAAGGAGAAGTGCAATGCTGGACCTGGTATTAACAAAGAAGGACTGGTTGTAGATGCTAAGGTTGGGGGTAATCTTGGCTGCAGTGACCATGGCATGTGCCACAAGGCTGGAGCACCTCTTCTGTGAGGACAGACTGAGGGAGTTGGGGCTATACAGTCTACAGAAGAGAAGGCTCTGAGGAGACCTAATTGTGGCCTTCCAGCCACACCGTCCATCAGCAGTAAATTTGCAGATGACACCAAAGTGGGGGCAGGTAGTGATCTGTTACAGGGTAGGAGAGCTCTGCAGAGGGACCTTGACTCGCTGGACAGATGGGCACAATCCAACGGCATGAAATTTAACACATCTAAGTGCCAGGTTCTACACGTTGGCCAATAACCCCATGCAATGCTACACCTGGGGACAGAGTGGCTGGAGAGCGACCAGGCAGAGAGAGACCTGGGGGTACTGGTTGATAGTAGGTTGGACATGAGCCAGCAGTATGCCCAGGTGGCCAAGAAGGCCAATGATATCATGGCCTGGCTCAGGAATAGTGTGGCCAGCAGGAGCAGGGAAGTCATTGTGCCCCTGTACACTGCACTGGTTAGGCCACACCTTGAGTCTTGTGTCCAGTTTTAGGCTATGCCTTTAAGAACAGTTACTGAAACACGCTAGCTGAATGTTTTGGTGTAAAAAAGGAAAACAAAAGATGGTTCTAAACAAATTTCCTTGGTAGATCAGTGGGAATGCAACTTTAAATTGTAGTTTTAGTTCAGTTTGAGTCCCAGTCTGTCTGTTTCAGCCTGCCTGGACGGCTGTTTCTCTTTCTGTGCTTGGCTGACCTTGGACTAATGAGATAAGAAACTAATTCTTTTTCTCCCTTAGCATACACTTTGAACTAACAGAATTTCCCCCTTAATAATTACTTTTCTCTCTCTAACCCTTTTTGGGAAAAAAGGGAGGAAGCGGGGTAAAGGGCTTTTTGGGGTCCCTCCTCCAGCAAGGAGGGGCAGGTTTCCTGTGTTACGTTCTTTGCTGTATGTTTTTGTATATACTGTAAATACTGTATATTGTGTATATATTCATCCCATTTCATCCTACTTGTAAAATATAGCTTTTCCATCTGCTCCTCCAACTGAGTTAGTCATGGTTTCTCTATGGGGGGAGAACTGAACTTTCTCTCACCACCACACAATCATACACCAGTATAGGTTAGGGGCTGCCCTGATAGAACGCATCTTCACAGAGAAAGACCTTGGAGTGCTGGTGAACAGCAAGTTCTCCATGGGACAGCAATGTGCCCTTGTGGCCAAGAGAGCCAATGGTATCCTGCGATGCATCAAGAATGGTGTGTTCAGCAGGTCTAGGGAAGTACTTCTACCTCTCTACTCTGCCCTGGTGAGACCACACCTGGAATACTGTGTCCAGTTTTGGGCTCCCCAGTTCAAGAAAGACAGAGACCTGCTGGAGAGAATCCAATGGAAAGTCACAAGGATGATTAGGGGACTTGAGCATTTCCCCTATGAAGAGAGATTGAGATCCCTGGGATACTTAGTCTTGAGAAGATTGAGAGGGGATCTCATCAAGGTGTATAAATACCTGAGGGGTGGATGTCTAGTGGATAGGGCCGAGCCCTTTTCAGTGGTGCACAGCAATAAGACAAGGAACAATGTGTTCAAGCTTGAACATAGAAGATTTCACCTTGACATGAGGAGGAACTTCTTTACAGTGAGGGTGACAGAGTACTGGAACAGGCTGCCCAGGGAGGTTGTGGAGTCTCCTTTTCTGGAGACTTTCAAAACCCACCTGGATACATTCCTGTGAGAACTACTGTTAGTGATCCTTCTTTGGCAGGGGAGTTGGACCCAATGATCTCTTGAGGTCCCTCCCAATCTCTGATATACTGTGATACTGTGACACTGTGACTTTATCTCACATATTTTTAATGTAGATTAATATTTTAGAGATGAACAATGCACAATGAGATACAGTTGAAAGCATTATGAACAAATGATAATGTTTTACTCATTTCATATTAGTTCCACTTTCTTAAGCATTTTAGTAAGCAAATTGGTTAATGTATCTCTGCAGATATGCTTAGTTCATAGAACTTAAGATGTCTTAAATGGAGCAAGACTGAAAAACAGGCAGGTGCTTGCTTTACTGGCTTGGGCTACTAACATATTTTACCCAGTGCTACAACATTCAGTTTTACCAGTTACAAATGGACAAAACATGTCCTTAGTAAAAATCATTCTGCTTTCAAATAAGTCCTTGATTATTTCAAAGATGAAAACCCATAACTGGGAAAAAAGATCGGCTTAAACTACTAAATGCAGGTGTTTAAAAGCTTCCTATATTAAACTCTTCTCTTCAAATTAGGAAGAAATATTTCTTTAACATTGCATAATATCCTCTTCCATAGTTTGCATTGTTTGTTCGTCAAATTTAAGAATAGCTTATTTACCTGTGTTGCTTTTATAGCAGCAATAGCATAAGCTTTTCAGTTTTTTTAATCAGCTGAGTATCTGTTTCCTATTTTCAGTTCTTCCAGACTATTCTGGATAAAAGCAGGTGATGCTATTTAATTTTTTTTTATTTCCTTTTTTACTGTCTCAGAAAAAATATTGCTTTTTTTTTTTATGGGCCATAAGGTTACTTCAGAGCTTGTGGAGCATGTTTCTAGCTTTAAGAGGCTTAAGGGGAGAAGTAGGTGCCTTTGAATGCCTGACCGTTGTTCATGGAATGATGGCCTAACATCAGCAAATAAAAGACATCAAGGGCATGGCTCATTTGTAGCTGAATAGAATCTGCAGAGAATTAAATAACATCAGAAGTATGTTAATATTAAAGCAGCACACTACTGTACAGTATTTAGACATATAGAAAGAGATTTGAAGCAGAACCTAAGGAGAATCTGAAAGGATTCAACATAGGAGGTGAAGGAGGATGGTTTGTCATTCCATTGCATTTTTAAAGAAAGATTTGGATACTCAATGACAATTTCCATATTTTTCCTTTGTTTTATTTTCTGGTAGAACCCAGATTTTGCCCCACAAAGAGGAAACAGAGTGCTTCATAGAATCTATAAGAAGTCAGCAAGAGTGGCAAGCCTATCCTTTTCCAAGAGCAAATGATTGTCTACATTTCAGAATGTATCTGCTCCAACCTAATGATTTTGATGAAGTTCCCACTTTGTGCAGCTTATGGTATGAAAGGCAGTAGTATTCCTACAGTTAAGAACTCATCAGGAGTCCTGCAAGGTAAAATACTATCAATTAGTCAATTGTAAGCCAGTAAGTACCAGGGATGCTGCTTCACACTGAGTCCAGAATCACCTTCTTGCAAAGCATCAGCTCTCCAGCCAGCAGTTCAGTGTCCTAATTCACTAGAACTGAACACACAGATTTATAAAAGTTTATGTAATTTGTGCATATCTTTGCATGTATGTGTATTTCTATGCATAGACCTGTTTCACAATCTATTTTAACTGGGTTTTTTGCAAAGTCATTTCCATAATATCAAAGAGGCTGCTTGTAATCTGAGTGACTTTGTCATCTAACCAGATCCCCTATGTCCCAAAATCACATCCGATTTCAGTGGTTACTTGTAAGAAGCAACTCAGAGGAGCAAATTATTTGCTTTAGTTTATGAAGGTGGAGTCTTGTCAGTGCTGGATTTCTAGTCCCTTTGATAAAGTAAGGTACAAATACTTGAGTTTTAGCACATTTTGCATATTCCCCATTTAATTAAAAAAGAAGCTACCAGACATACCACATTAAAGTTGGTTGTAATATTTCAGGTTGGACTAAAGGATTTCTGTTTTGCAGTGCTACATTCATTTCTTCCTTTCATCCCTCTGGAAGTCTCGTGGCATCTCTAAATTTCAGATCTGGTGTCTTGGTTTAGCTGTACAATTCCATTTTAATGACCCAGTCTCATGGCAAAATATTTATACTTTGTTATGCATTCAGCAATTATACTTTTTGCTTAGTTGATATTACGTACCAATAGATTACTTTAAGTTATTATATATTTTGGTTGGTAAGAGATATGACTTTGTAATTAATTTTTGTCTTTCTGACATGTTATTATTTAAAAACAGGGAAAAGTGTTGTTTTAATAGGAACTCATGGTAGTATTCTAATGACTATAATTTGTCCACCAAGGGCCTAAAATGCATGAGAGTTGCACTTACATATAATATGAAATTTAACTGCCAAATGCATTGATTACTTTAATCCATATCTGAATCATATAAGATATGAGTAATTTAAGATTATTTTATTCATCTTTCACTTGCTAATTCTCTTTTCTTGTTTCTTATATCATGCTATTCCAAAGAATTAAATCAAAATTATGTATGTATACAAATTTCCCCCAGCAGTGTATACTAACTATTTATTTCTGAGTAAAGAGCTTCTGAAGGGTTTCTTGATGAAGAACCAGATGCTCATTATGGAAAATAAATACTGACTATTTTTGTATGAAATTCCAAACTAACATCTAAAGCTTTGGGACACCTGTTTTCTTCCTGAACAGCCAAGAACTGTCATAGATAATACATGAACCCTTCACTGGCATCACTGAGCAAGATGGGAACACACAAAGGAACTGTTACCCTTAAACATATTAGCTGTGTAAGTATTAGACCTCTGAAATGTAGCTGAAAGGGGAACACTTTCCCCCTTTCCTCCTTTGATATTTCTGGAGCAGATGTCTAAGAAGCTTAGCTAGAAAAATTAAGGCCAGTATAGAAGAACATGTCAAACTATTAATCCGAATTCTGGTAGCTGTATCATCCTATGAAATGTTACACTTCAGGCCCTTGATCTTGCCTGAGACTTCATACACATAGTAAAAAAAATAAATAAAATTGTACTTTTAAAAGGAATAAGGGTAGTCGCCTAGGTAAAACGTGCTTATTAAATTTGCTACTGTCATAAGAATAGAAGCCATTGTACATGTAGTAGAAAATTAATAGTTACATGGTGTTCAGACTCCTCGGAATGCACAGTGGGAAGCAGCATCAATCACTTTTCCTGCTTCTTTCTACTCTCTCAGATGACTCCAAACCCCACATCTAATCCAGTTATATCATAATTAATCCCAGCCTTCCTTTAAATGTTACTCTTTTCTACTTGACAAACTCTTACTCCCACAAAACTGTATTAAGATGCATCCAAGAAAAATATTTTGATTGCAAATGAGTCCACAGAAGTCTTCATATGGTCTTCATACAAACAAGTCTATGGGAAACAGTATTTGTGACATGCTGTTTATCATTGATAAACCACAGATTCATAGAATTATAGAATGATTTGCATTAGAAGGGACTTTCAAATGTAATATATTCTGACTCCCTTTCTATGGGAAGGGCCATCTTTCACTAGATCAGGTTACTCAAAGCTCCATGCAGCCTGATCTTGAAAACTTCCAGTGATGGGACATCCACATCTTCTCTGACTGGCTTGTTCCAGTGTCAAAGAACCCTCACAGCAAAAAAACTTCTTCCTTACCAATCTAAATCTATCTTATTTCTGTTTAAAGCAATAGCCTCTTGCTCTGTTCCTACCAACCTTCTTGAAAAGTCTGTCTCTGTGTCTTATAAACACCCTACTTATATTGAAAAGTCACAGTAAGATCTGGAACCTTCGATATTTCAGGCTGAACAACCCCAACTTTCTTAATCTTTCCTCACAGGAGATGTGTTCCAGCCCTCTGATCATCTTCACAGCCCTTCTCTGAACCTAATCCATTACATTTATATATATCTTGTACTGGAAACTCCAGAGCTAGACACAGAACTCCAGGTGTGTTCTTATTAAAGCAGAGTAGAAGGGGATAATGACTGCCCTCAACCTGCTGTCCATTCTTCTTTTGGTGCAGCCCAGGATGCAGCTGACATTCTGGAGTGTGAGTGTACAGTGCTGAATCATGTCGATCTTTTCATCCACCTGTCCCCCATCACCCCTTCTCCACAGAACTGTTTTCAAGCCCTTCATCCCTCGGCCTATGTTGATACCAGAGGTTGCCCCAGCCCAGGTGCAGGGCCTTGCACTTGACCTTGTTGAACTTCTTGAGATTCACATGGGCCAGATCCTCAAGCCTCCCAAGATTCCTCTTGACGGTGCCTCTTCCTTCAAGCAAATCAAATGGACCGCTCTGCTTGACATCATCTGCAAACATACCAGGGGCACACTTAATCCCATTAAGTCATTGACATTGATATTATATAGTGCTTGTTCCAGTACAGACCTTCAAAGTATACTACTCATTACTGGAATCCACTTGGACATCAAGCTATTGATTGTAACTCTTTGGACACACCCATCCAGCCAATTTCTTAGCACTCTAACCCCCACCAAAGCCATCTATCTCTAGTTCAGAGGTAAGAGTGTTGTGGAGGACAATGTCGAGGGTCTTTAAGAAGTTCAGGTAGATTACATTTGTTGTTCCTCTGTCTGATTCCGACAACAAGGAGAAATAAAAGGGAACACCATCTTTTTTCTAAAATTATTTCTACACCCAGTGGTAGATCTATAAATGAGAATTAGGTCATGCCTGACAACCAAGCAAAGAACTTACACACAATTCAAGAAGATGGTGAAATAACTGTGAAGCAAATTTTTAACGTACGTTGGTTTATTTTTTCTTAATACATCAGTAAATGGATCAGGCAAGTGAAGAATGGGAATTTGCACTTTCCCATCAATGCCTTTTGAATAACATCTACACTATCATGGTTTTCATCAAATATTATTTTGGACAAACAACTCTTTCACATTCCTGTCATGACAGTGGTCCCCTACTAGCAAAAGGGTTGGAGTCTTATTAGATATTCCCTATTGATAAGAAAATTACTCAAGTGGAAAAAATGTGTAGATTTTAATTTTATCAAGATTCTTGGGGAAAAAACACAAAACAGTTTACTATAAACTATTATATTTCTGTATGGTATTTCTGAGCAAAACCATACTTCAAAGACATAGAAGGAAGACCTCTACATTGTGGATCCCAAAAATCCTCAGAAAGAAAGTATTTGTCCAGATATCCATTTCTCTCAGTTTTCAGAAAAAGACTTCTCAGATATCAAAAAATGCTGCAGGCATGAGGGGAGGTTGATTCATGTGAAATCTCTCAGAATTTAGATCTGAATGTGCAAAAATGAAAAGAAGGATGAGGGGAGACCTCATTGATCTCTACAGCTACCTGAAAGAAGTTTGTAGTATCACACGATAGAACAAGAAATGGCCCCAAATTTTGTCCGTGGAGGTTTAGATTGGATATTAAGAAAACTTTCCTTATTGAAAGAGCCATCAGGCATTGGAACTGGATCCTGGAGGAGGTGGTGGAGTCACTATGACTGGAGGTGTTCAAAGAACAAGTAGACATGGCACTCTGGGACATAGTTTAATGGCCTTGGTGGTGATAGGTCAATGATTAGACTTGACGACTCTAGAGGTCTTTTCCAACCAAAACAATTCTATGTTCATGTAAGTGCAATATTGTTCTTTAATCACTAGAAGTTGTTTACAATATTAATAGAAATTGATTGTAATCTGTATTTGAAATCTAATTTCATATATTTCTGTATTCTTTTCAAAGATACAGAAAATGAAAGGATTTTTATTTACTGTATCATCCACTGGTTCAAGAGTCCTGTGATGTGGATGTGGTAAGTAAAAAGTTATTGTTTTCATTGCCTCATTTTCTTGTTCTTTAAAACGTGACGCATACACTGAGACAGATTTAATGATCTCATGTCAAAGCATTTTTTAAGATGAGATGTGAATGTTGTGCAAAGTCCACATTAACCTCAGATATATTAACAGCAGGTTTTAGAATTTTATTTCTAATCAAGCCTTACTTTATCCAGAAAGATTAGTCTGCAATGCAAGCATTCAGTACATTACACTATGAATTCAATCATGTTTTGTATGTCCAGAAATGAAGGAATAAAACTTGGTGTAACAGTATACTACTTCACTAACCTAGAATTAGTTGCCATATAAAAAGATAAGGCTGATTAAAATGCATATCCAAAGTCTACAAATGCTGCAAATATTTTAAATAAAACTAAGGATACTTTTCTTATACTAATGTAATGTTAATGGAGAGTACTCAATTTTAAAAGATGCTAGCTGTCTGCAGCAAGAGTATGAGAAATCTAACTCCCTCCTCTGTAGTTCATCATAAGGCACTCAGAAGCCCAAAGGAGCAAGTTGAATCACTCAACACGAAATTTGTCCAGTTGCCTAACAAATATTATGGTGAGTGGGAAAAGTTAGTGTTACACTGTGAAAAGTGTGCTTTATGCTTTGCAAGCAAATCAAGAAAAACTGTCCTGAAGATCTCTTAGGCTGCTTACAACAAGCTTTCAGAGTTGCACCTTCTGTGTAAGCCCTGAGGAGCAAAGGTCTTTGAACATTAGGAAAGAGTCAGAAAATATATAAACTATGTCACCAAAATGATGCCATTACAAAAAGGCAGGAACAGGAGCCTATACTGTAAATGTAGAAAACACTTCTGTTCCAGGCTGGTAACATAGGAGGCAAGAAATAAATGTAGAAAACACTTCTGTTCCAGGCTGGTAAAAGAAATTGAACATAGGAGGAAAGAAATACAGAACCTGAGGTAAATTTTCAGAAAGGGCTCTTTTCCTGGGCTACAGTTACATCTTTAATTATGTTATCCCTTTTGGTAGTCCTTCTGGGGAACTAGAATCAGCTCCATATCCATCAATAAGCAACTCCAAGTGCTCTTGATTGGTCACCAGTTTTCTCAGTGTTCTGGAAATAAAAATGAATACTTCTGTCATCTTTCTTCACAAAATAACTTTTGGTACCTTTCTGATGCTTTCAGAAGAAATAAGAGAATTAAGGGAGGACTTAGAGAGATGAGACTCTATAAGCTTTCACAATTATATTAACTCACATTACTAATGACTTCAACGTTCAACTCATATGAAAATATATTCACTTTTTTGCTATATTTTGAAAAGCATCTTCAGTTTGGATTGAATAAGAGGTTTTCAAAATTTTATAAATTATGTCTTTCTGCAATTTACTACCATCACATTTGTGTAGAAAAGTTGAGATAAGCCATGTTACGTCAATCAATATAATTTTCTGCAACATAGTCTGAATAGTAAAAGATGTCTTTTTTTTCCACTTCTGAATCTGGAATGGGGAAATCAAAAGTCTTTTCTAGTTTTTCCCTAAGTAAAATCTTGACAGATGAGTTCTTTACAAAGATGATGCTTTTTTACCTATTTGCATGATCAGTACTTTTTCAGTTCAGTGAGGAAATAGAAAAAAATAGCATGAAACTTAAAACTGGATTTCAATGAGAAATATTTTACATCTGGAATTATGTTATCCTTCCAAAAAATTGTGTTCTGAACAAAGAGAAAGGCTAATGTTTGTTCTCTATCTTAAGACATTTTATGATAGACCAGTAAAGTGATACCATTTTCTTGTATCTCTTTCTTGTTTGCTTAAACATTTCAAAGCTGAAGAAGTAACATTCATTAACTTTATGTTTTAGATCAGAAGTAAAGTAACAAAAAAATGTTGTTTCTGAAAGCATTGAATATTTTAGACTATTATCAGGCAATGTTCATGTATTCATAATGTTCAGTTAAGTAGAAGGAAAACTATTCTCAGACCATAAGACGTTTCCTACAGGAGAGATTAAGCATCATTATTTTAAAGTATGACCTTCCCAGCAGCATTTGTAATTATATTTCCAAACTAATATACTCTTGTATTAATTTATGAATTGTGAAAATATGAAAAATTGAACAGACCTTTATTAACATTGAAAATTATTAATAGCCATTGAACAGTATTTATATGAAGATCCTAGTGCACAGTCGTGAAATATATCCCATAAACTGGTACAGTATAACAATTTGAACCCAATTAGAAAAATATGAAAGTTATTCAAATAGGAACCAGGGGTGTAATTCTGCCACTTGTCCACCAGATGGCAACTCGACAAGACATTTGCGGCTTGGCTAAATAGCTGGAAGAGACAGGGCAATACAACTCAAGGGGACTCTTCAGAGACTTTAATCAATTTTGATAACGAATTATGGCTCCAGGCATTCTGGGGCACAGTTTTTAAACCTTAGATTACAATACCATGCCAGATAAGTGCAGGGATTTTAAACAGAACCAAATCTGGGGTTAAACACATGAATACTGGAAAGATACAGTGTTTTGCTTACTAAGCTAGTTGCTAAGCTACTGCTACGCTGGCTGGCTGCTGAAACTGGCTCCAGGGACCTGGCTGGGACTGTGGCTGCCATGGCTGGTCCCTGCAAAAGCTCAGGGGCTTGTGGGGACTCAGAGCTGGTCCCAGGGGCAGTCCCTTTCAGACACGGCCATGGGGGCAGCTTTCTCTGTGGGGGCATGGTGCAGACTTCTGCTCACCTGGACAGGCTCTCTCTTGAGTGGCTCCCTTGGTGCTGTGATCCTGTGGAGTCTGCAGGGCACTGTGGGGTAGCAGTTCCCCTCCTGGGGCTGCTGGAGATCATGGCAGGAAGAGGGGGTGGTTGACATGGAGTGTAGCAGTGCAGCTTTCCCCTACTTGGCTTAAAGTGAGCAAGATCTTGGAACACTCACGGGTGGTCCTGGCAGAGCACAGGCACTCTGAATCACATGGGGTAATGGTGGCTCCTCTTGTCCCGCAAGTGGTGCGGTCCTTCTTTGCAAGCGGGTGCACAAAGGCTTTTGCTTGCAGGTCTGCTGCCTTGTGGCTGTGGCAGACACTGTTAGGACTTGCTAAAGGATTCAGAGTATTCCTCCCCCAACTGGGTCAAGCTTACCATTGGGGTTCAGTCCCTTTAAGACATGGTGGCAGCTTCTTCATACCAGCAGGATGGGGATATGATGCAGAGCTGGCTGTAGTTGCAGAACAGCTTGCAAAGGATTCTATGCAGTCTTCTGGGTAAACTGAAGCACAATGGCACTTTGTGGGTTGCTGGCTTCTCTCCAGACTGCAGACACAGGTAGTGTGTGCAAGAGGGTAGAGCACATGCAATGGAGCTTTACAGCCAAAGCAACAAAGCTTAATAGCCAAAGCCAAAGCAAAGAGTGACTTGTTTACAATTTAAGGAATATTTATAATATGCTCGAGGCTTGGATCTGACCACTAGTCAACCTTGATAATATCTTCAACCAATGGAAAAGCATGTGGCTAGAATTATGCCCAAAACTGGGAGAAGCACAAGTATAGCATAAGCATCCCACTTGTTGGGCACATGATGTAGTTTACACCAAAGAAGGCAGGTTGGGTTGTTTACCTTGGCTTGCTGAAGCCTGGCCTTTGTTTCCTTGGATCTGGGCTCAGCACCCACTCCAGAAAGGAGGGAGAAGGAGGGATGTGAGCAAAATATGTTGGAACAAGTTGTGATTAAGAGATTATTAAATTTATTCATATTAAATATTAATTATGAAAATATAATTTTTTATTAATTATCAAACTTATTAATAACCGATGAATCACTAACTTGTATGCACGTTCTAGTGCATTTACGGAAATACATTCCATAAGTGGCTTAGTGATATAATTAGAACTCAATTGAACTATCTACAGACTTTTATCTGTATTTATATGAGGAAGACTGCAGTTCCACCGCTTGGCCACTAGATGGCGACTCGGTGGGACGTGGGTGGCTTCAAGCTATACACAGCGCTATTACAATGTTTCTATGCATCAGAGATTATCTGCTAGACGTGGATACTTTGAACTGAGTGCTAGTGGATGGAAAGCATGTGGAAGATACTTTATAGCTGTGGTTTGTAGCAAGGTGGAGGTCCGGCAGACTACTGTTGCTGGACTGGTTCCTAGTCGATTTGGACGGCGGCGTTGGGCAGCTGTCTCCTCCCTCCGCAGCAGTGGAGAGGGAATAATGGAACCTGGGCTTAGCCTGTAAGCACGGTTCCCTTCAGGATTCAGCTGATTCCCTCCAGACAATAGGTATCGGTCCTGGTCAGGGTCAGCCCGTGGGGTTGGCCCTCGGTTTCGGCTAGCACGTCAGAGTGGGGCAACGATTGCTGGTACGTGGGCTCAGATGTTTCTGATCGGACATGATAGCAGGCAGGGCTGTGAGGTCGGCCTGGCTACGACGATTCTTGGGGCTGATGTAAACAGCCTCGGGGAGAGAATGCGGCTGCGTCAAGTGGCGTCTTCTCATTTACTTGTCTTAAAGGAACAGCAGGACTCTTGGAGTGGTCCCAGGGTGGGAGCAGTATAGGCACAAACGGTGCTTTAGTCTTCCCTAAGGTTTACAGGGCTCAGAGTGGCACAGGTGGCGGCTCCTCAACCGCTACTGCAGGGACTAGGAATATGTGGCCTTGGTCTCAATCAAGTCCCTTCTCCCCAGCAACTGGGCAGATCTTACCCTCGGGGGCATGGTGGGCTCTCCCGGTCAGTGTGACTGGCTGTAACGACGCTGGGCTTCTCGGGCTCAGCAAAGGTCCTCCCTCTGGAGATGATCCTCATGATTGCTTCTCACAATTCAGAGGCTTTCAGTATGCGTGCATGTATGAATAAGAGAAGCTAGTAGCTCGAGCATTGTTCTCTCCAGCAAGGAGAGATACAAAGTGAAAGAGGGGGCAACTCATTTACCGACTGGGGCAATACTTACAGATTCCTCGAGGCTGGGTTTGACCAACGGTCACTCTCATAAACAACTGGCTTCAGCCTATAGAAAGCATGAAGCTAGAATTATGCCCATACTTGGTATTTGCACGAGCACTGCATGTGCTGGGTGTGTGCTGGCCTGGCTAATGCCTTGGCTTTTGTCTTCCTCCTGAAGAAGGGGAAACTTGTCCACATGCTGGGACAAGATTCAATATCTGGGCATAATGTGCCTTCACCACACAAGTATTGGCAATATCTGGGGCATAATTCTGGGCATAGGCTTCCTTCATGACAACTCTCAAAACCAGTTTCTCAATTACTGAGTGTATCAATTCCATTCCATGGGAAAAAAAAAAAAAAAAAAAGTGAGCTTTTGAAATACAATTGGGAACTTTATACTATGGAAAATTACAGATATCCACAAATCCTAAATAATAATAGGCAACATTTACTTTGTGAGGCACTGGCAATGACTATTAAATGCAGATTTGTCTTGCCATCAGTCTTGAGAATAAGAGATCATGTTAAACAAAATAAACTTTACCAATATTAGGAATATTTTTACTCTTCTGCCTACTTATATATATTAACATAATTCAGTGATATAAAAATATCTATACTTTTCATATGCTAGCTTTAAGTTTATGCTGAACTTCTAGGAAAATAACATCTCTGTAAGTTTTCTCAAACATTCACAGAATTCAGGTAGAGATTGGAGGTAAGATTTCATCTTCTATCTCTGAAACTGGTTTAATGTTCAGTTTGCAAACAGGTACTCACCTAAGTACCAGGTGCAAGTAATTTATCCTACACACAAAGTCACGATTATACCTTGGACAGATGTCTGTATGCCTTTCACACTTGACCCCTAAAACCATAGTATCTGACTGAAAAGGAGAGAGAGACCTGGAAGGAGGACTCAGAAACTTTCCCACTGCTAGGACCTTAACTGATAGGACTGTAGATCAGTATATCTGATCTTCCTGCTCTCATTTTTTATCCTATTCTTGTATTTGCACCTCTATATTTGTTCACCACAGGAAAAAAAAAAGGCAAGATACTATTTTGTAGTGTACAAGACCAGTCTTTTAACTGACAAGGAGCTTTCTTGAAGGATGATAAATGATGTTAAGTAGAATAATGCTCTTGCTCTTTCTGGGAAAACATTTTTCTGAGTCACACAGCAGTATGTCATCTGTCTTTGTTTTGCATTCACAATCAATGAAGCTGCTGTGCTCTGAGCTCACTGCTTCCTGTTGTGCATACATATGCATTTGAGTTTTAGTTAAATCAAGATTATTTTTGCAACAGATTTCCCAATTATCTCCCATTTCGACATTTCATTCAATATCACATTACAGAAATTATTTTTTTCTTGGAAATAAAATGAGAAAACCCACTCCAGAAGGATATTCAGTGTAGTCCAGTTGCTAATTGGCACTTAGTCCTTAAAGCCAGATAAGACATACTCTAAAAGGATTCTGTGATTCTACACCTATTCTACCACACTACCAGCTAAGGCAGCCATAACCTATGTGCATTAACCAGTCAGAGCAAAACTAAGTAATATTGTCATTTCAGAGACCTAGAAAAAAACGAGGTACTTTTTTAGAGACTGAGTCATGAGAAGGTAAAGTAGCTGACTTCTGTACATGCTTAAATTCTTGGGCGATTAAGAAATTTTGAGTACCTGGTATTCAATTGTTAGCCTGGTTACACATGTAGTATCAAATAAAAAAGGCAGGAATGCAGACCCAGGTATAGAGTCATCTGTACTTTTTCATTATTAGCATACTTGCAACTTGTTGTTCTGTGTATGCTACAACATCTCTTAGACAATGAGTACACACAAAGCAAGGGAAAGAGAAGTCCAAAGACTTTTTCCAAAATTGCTGATGTGATTTTCTGAGGGAAAAGTTCACCTCTCCCTAAAAGGAGCTGAAGAAAAGAGTTCATACAAACTGTGAATTCTTTACTAAATTCCAATATTTTTATCTGTAAGTAAATAATCTGAAATTTTTTAGAGGCTACTATGATACTAAACATGGCTCTTGAAACCATGGTTTAGCTAGTCATGAGATGTTAGGTAATAGGTTGGACTTGATGATGTCTTGGGTCTTTCCCAACTTTATTGATTATATAATTAGTCAGTGAGATGAGTGAAAACCAAAACATCCTTCTAGTACTGGTCAACTTAGTGCTGACACAGAATTAATACCTATCCAAAAGCTATGCTTAAATAATAAATCCAATAAAATAATAAAAGGAGCTCTTAACCTACCAGAACCTGTATCTGTTCTAGCATCTCCACTATCCAGTGATGGCCTCAATTATTCAGCTATATCTTTAAGGCAAACTTTCTCTCCATCTTCAGAGCGATCTTTTTTAACAGCAGAATACCCCTCACCAGCAGAGGGATATTGCTGTTCTCCTGCACCCACTCCTGCATCTGTCTTGTACCTTGTGCCTCCACCGTCTATCCCAATGGGACTGCATTTGAATTTGCAGCAGGCTTAGCAGAAGCAGTGGGACTTTGCAAGGAGGCAGCATCAGCAAGCAGGCTTTGAGATCCAGCAGCTGTTGCAGAGGTCACCTCCGGTCCTGCTGCTGCAGTAAGAAATTATTTTGCCTCTCTACTGGCTGCCAGTGAAACTGCGGCTGCCATCTTAGGTGCTGCCGTTGTAGGCTGTGTTTGCTCCCCCTGCCACTGGCTGAACGCCAGAACTGCTGGTGGTCTCATTGAGAGCTGCCTTACCAATAACTCCTCCCTGCCTATTCCTAGCTGTTTGCCTTGTCTCTTCATCACTAGAAATCTCTGGATTTGAATTAGAACTCCTTCTCCTACTTCTATGCCTACTGCATCTAAAAAAAGAACTCTGGTTTGCTGCTCATCTCTCCGAAAGCAAAACCATTAATAAGAACACATTAATTATTACCAACAACTGGATAACACACTGCAAATAAATCACTTTGGAATCCCACTTGTTCACATAGCTTTCACTTACAGGAATGCTGAATTCATATATTTCTATGGGCAATGTGGTTGTGGTCACATTCCCATACTTCTTAAGCCAAAAGAGCCCTAAGCAACAGTCATACAACATTTGCAGCCTGGAAAGCTGGATGGTTTAAAAAAGTTATTTAAGGGATTAAGGACATGACAGAAGAACATAAGAAATTATAAGGCAACAAAGTGGAATATGAAGTTGATTGTAGATGAATGTAAAGTGGAGAATACTTGGAGCACACATCCACATTCACATATTAAAAGCTGAGTTTAGTGATGAGTATTACTATTCAGAATCATGACAGAGAGTTTCATAAAAATATCATCTCGGTGCTTGGCAGAAGTCAAAAGAAAACAAGTGAAGTATAAAGAATTAATAGAAAGGAAAGAAGGAATATAATCAGAATATTATGTCAAAGTGCAAATGCAGGGTCTGTCCACAGTTGTATAGTTGTTGTCCACTCAACTCTGCAAAGGATACAGGACAATGAATGGCATCCACAATTGTCTTCACATTCATGTAACAATGGAGAAGAGGAAAAAAAAAGAAAATAAAAGAAGAGGGGGGAAAAAGGAAAAAAAAAAGGTGTCGCTTTCATTTCCCTGCATGAAATGGCCTCCGATTCAGACACTTAGATATCCACTAATATTTAACCATACCTGGGTTTAGCATTTCAGTGATCAAGTAATTGTAAAAAAAATTAATTTCCAGAGACATATCTTTGTAGTGAAACTGAAGCCCCCTTAAGAATACGAATCCTTGGGATGCTCCAATTCCTCAGATATCCAAAATTCTGTTTATCTTTTTGTCTACAGGCACTTTGAACTTGACAGTAATTATTTACTGCCTTCTAGATCAAGCTTGACTTGTTCTTTTTACTTTTTTTTTCACTTTCAAGATCACAGTAACGAGAAGGGCACAGAAAGGAAGATGTTCATATAATACATTTATTGAACAAGTACCATCTGGGCCTCATCCTTTTTAATATCTTCATTGATGATCTGGATGTGGGGATTGAGTCAGTCATCAGCAAATTTGCAGATGACACCAAGTTGGGAGCAGATGCTGCTCAGTTAGAGGGCAGAAGGACTCTGCAGAGGGACCTTGACTAACTGGACAGATGGGCGGAGTCCAATATGATGGCATTCAACAAATGCCGGGTACTGCACTTTGGCCACAGCAACCCCATGCAGTGCTACAGGCTGGGACCAGAGTGGCTGGAGAGCTGCCAAACAGAGAGGGACCTGGGGGTGCTGATTGAAAGCCACCTAAACATGAGCCAGCAGTGTGCCCAGGTGGCCAAGAAGGCCAATGGCATCCTGGCCTGCATTAGGAACAGTGTGGCCAGCAGGAGCAGGGAGGTCATTGTGCCCCTGTACTCTGCTTTGGTTAGGCCACACCTTGAGTACTATATCCAGTTCTGGGCCCCTCAGTTTAAGAAGGACATTGAGACACTTGAACGTGTCCAGAGAAGGGCAACAAGGCTGGGGAGAGGCCTTGAGCACAAGCCCTATGAGGAGAGGCTGAGAAAGCTGGGATTGTTTAGCCTGGAGAAGAGGAGGCTCAGGGGAGAGCTCATTGCTCTCTACAACTACCTGAAGGATGGTTGTAGCCAGGAAGGGGTTGATGTCTTCTCTCAGGCAACCAGCACCAGAACAAGAGGACACAGTCTCAAGCTGCACCAGGGGAAGTTTAGGCTCGAGGTGAGAAGAAAGTTCTTCACTGAGAGAGTCGTTCACCATTGGAATGGGTTGCCCAGGGAGGTGGTGGAGTCACCGTCCCTGGAGGTGTTCAATAGGAGATTGGACATGGCACTTGGTGCCATGGTGTAGTCATGAGGTCTGTGGTGACAGGTTGGACTTGATGATCTTTGAGGTCTCTTCCAACCTTGGTGATACTGTGATACTCTGATAAAAAAAATAAAACAAAAAACAAACAAACACAAACCACCACAGCACAAACCCAAACGTAACTGCCATTTTGCTGAACAAAGAGGCAAGAATACTTGTCAGTGTCTTTTAGATAAGGATATAGTGCTTAGAACCTTTATCTAGGACATAAGATATTCTTGGTTTAATTCCTTCTCAGCATGAGGACACTTAAAATCAGAGCTCCTATTTATGCACTTTACACTTCAAATACTTAATCAGCTCTTGGAGATGAATCTAAATTCCAGATGTCCAAGAGGAAAGTAGTAAGCAGTAGAATATAGTTCATTCACTTTATCCCATCTCATCTTCTCCAACATGGTACAGACTTGTTGTAGGTCAAGTGGAAAAACTTCAGATAAAACTTCAGATAATAGGGCTCCTTGCACACTCATTCCTAATTTCTTAGCCTAACTCACTGTTACCTGGCTCTAGAGGTCTATCCCTCTGTTCTTGATGTGAAACCTGTAGCCCACAGACTGCACTTACTCAACAGCAGTGTTTCAGGACTTGATGGACTTGTCTTGGGCTTGAAAGAATTTTAGTATAAACAGAATTTAGTATGTTTTTATATTAACATAATTTTCATCATGTCCTCTGCTACACAAACATAATCCAGTTATGTCATTTCATAGTCTAGGACTACATGTTGGTGATAATAAATGTCAATATACAAAGAACATTTAGACAGTTAACAGACGTGTAAGCTGGTTAACTACTATGTATCTTCTTAAGAAATTGATTCTTAAAATCTTTTATTAGCAGTTAACAGCTGGTGTATCAGACTGAGACAGTTGGAGCTAGTCAGTCTGGAGAAGACTCTGAGGAGACCTTATTATGGCCTTCCAGTATCTCAAGGGGATCCTCAAGAAAGCTGGTGAGAGACTTTTTAGGGTGTCAGGTAATGACAGAATTCAGGGGAATGGAACAAAAATAGAAATGGGTAGATTCAGATTGGATGTTAGGAAGAAGTTCTTCCCCATGAGGGTGGTGAGACCCTGGAATAGGTTGCCCAGGGAGGTGGTAGAAGCCCCATCCCTGGAAGTTTTTAAGGCCAGGGTGGATGTGGCTCTGAGCAACCTGATCTAGTGTGAGGAGTCCCTGCCCATGGCAGCGGGGTTGGAGCTAGATGATCCTTGAAGTCCCTTCCCTTACAATTCTATGAACACAGTAGAATCAGAGTCATGGATTGTGTGAGATTTCATCTTGTTCAGCGAATATGCTCAGAAGAATACACTGGAAGACTTCTTCAGAAAACAAAGGGGCCCAGTATAGTAATTTCACCTCCTTGAAAAGTAATAACAGTCCATTCCAATAACTTCCTGAGCCCTGATGCACAAGGAAGTATAAGAAATCAGAGGAGAAAATTCTTCTTGCAAAGAATCTGCTTTGCTAGGACAAACCTGATGGACATTTGTTTTAAGAATGCTAGAAACCACAGAGGTATATTTTAACACCATTGTTTCCAGAGGCTACTTCAGCTATTCCTAAAGTCTGTCTGGAACGTATATGAATGTGATTATTAATTATCTGATCTACCTGATCCTATTGAAGATGTCCCTGCTCACTGCAAGAGGGTTGGATTAAACAACTTTTAGAGGTTCCTTACAACCTAGGAGATTCTATGATTCTATGATGCTATCTGACATTTTTGTCTACTCTGAACTTGCAGAACTATGCACATGTATCTAATTAGATCATATTAGATATTGGCCTACTTTATCCCCCAAGCTGTGATGTATGACTTCTTGAATACTTTCAAGAACTGATTTTCTTCATTTAAATTTACATTTTACCCCTATTGCACTTTTTCATAATTACATATGCACATACATTCACATCAATTGCATCCAGAACCAGAAATACAAGCAAAATTAGAAAGGTTAATATACTAACCAAGATGGGAAAAGGAACTACTGAATGTTAAATACTCTGTATTAACAGCTAAAATACAGAGGACAAGTCAATACAATTTTTAATTGATTTTTTAAAAAAAATTATTATTCACAGCATGTGAATGTCTCCTATGTCTGGAATTGGACTAGGACTTTATTTTTTAAATGTCTAACATGTCTACATGCTGGATTCTACACACTGGCTACAACAACCCCATGCAGTGCTACAGACTGGGGACAGAGTGGCTGGAGAGTGGCCAGGCTTCTGCGGGTTATAGAATAGAATAGAATAGAATAGAATAGAATAGAATAGAATAGAATAGAATAGAATAGACCAGGTTGGAAGAGACCTTCAAGATCATCGTGTCCAACCTATCAACCAATCCAACCCATCTAATCAACTAAACCATGCAACCAAGCACCCCACCAAGTCTCCTCCTGAACACCTCCAATGATGGTGACTCCACCACCTCCCTGGGCAGCCCATTCCAATGGGCAATCACTCTCTCTGTATAGAACTTCCTCCTAACATCCAGCCTAAACGTCCCCTGGCACAGCCTGAGACTGTGTCCTCTTGTTCTGGTGCTGGCTGCCTGGGAGAAGAGACCAACCTCCACCTGTCTACAAACTCCATTTTAGTTGGTTGGCAGTAGGCTGAATATGAGCCAGCAGTGTGCCCAGGTGGCCAAGAAGGCCAATAGCTTCCTGGCCTGGATCAGGAATAGTGTGGCCAGCAGGAGCAGGAAAGTCATTCTGCCCCTGTACTCAGCACTGGTTAGGCCACAGCTTGAGTACTGTGTCCAGTTCTGGGCTCCTTAGTTCAAGAAAGATGTTGACTTGCTCTAATGTGTCCAGAGAAGGGCAACAAAGCTGGGGAGGGATCTGAAACATAAGCCCTATGAGGAGCAGCTGAGGGAGCTGGGTTTGTTTAACCTGGAGAAGAGGAGGCTCAGGGGAGACCTTATTGCTGTCTGCAACTCCCTGAAGGAATGTTGTAGCCAGGTGGGGGGTGGTCTCTCCTCCGAGGCAACCAGCACCAGAACAAGAGGACACAGTCTCAATCCATGCAGGGGGAAGTTTAAGCTTGATCTGAGAAAGTTGTTCTTCACAGAAAGAGATTGTCCATTGGAATGGGGGAGGTGGTGCGGTCAACATCCCTAAAGGTGTTTAGGAAGAGACTGGATGAGGCACTGTGACAGTTTTAGGCTATGCCTTTAAAAGTTAGCTTCAGAGTTCAAGCAGAAGAGTGGAGAAGTATGAACAACTCACAGTTGGGTGTAAAATGGAAAACAAAAGATTATTCTAAACAAATTTCATTGGGCAGATGTGTAAAGGGTACTTCTAGCACTCTCACACATCTCACTTCTTTTCCTTTCTTCCCCCTCTGGCAGCTGCTTCTGCTCTGCTCAGCTGGGAGAATCTTATCACCAATGACCTTCAGATAACAACACCAATGACTAACAAGGCTTTGAGCTAACAGCATTCGGAACTTCTTTCTCTTTCCTTCTAATTAAACATAGAAAGGGGGCGTGGGTGGGTTAGGGGAGAGCTAGAACAGTTACCCCCACTCCTCTTGGGATCCCATTAAGGGTTCAGGGGGGTTTCCTTGCTGTATTCTGATTGTAAATACCTATATAATATTGTTTATACTATATATTTGCACATATTCATTGCATGACATTGTAGAGTCATGTCAGTTTTAGGCTATGCCTTTAAAAGTTAGCTGCAGATTTTTGAGTGGAAAAGTGGATAAATATAAACAAATCCACAGTTGCCGTAAAAAGGAAAACAAGAGATTATTCTAAGCTAATTTCATTGGTCAGATGTGTGGGATGTATTCTAATGATCTCATATTCTTCTTTCTTTTCTTCCTTTGCTGGCATGCTGCTTCCTGCTCTGCTCAGCTGGGGGGATTTTACTGCTACTAGCTGACCTTGCAGATAAGACTAACAGAATTCTCTAACATCTCTTTCCTCTTTTCTTCTAATTAGACAAAAACAGGGGAAGGTTAGTAGGAAGGTGGGGCAGTTTTCCCCGTTCAGGGCAGTTTCCGTGCTGTGTTCTGATTGTGAATACCTGTATAATACTGTAAATACTACATATTTGTACATATTCATTGCATTCCATTGTTGAGTGTAGTTATTTCTTGTAAATATAGCTTCCATTTGCTTTCCCGACTGAGTGAGCCATGCTTTTCTTAATGTGATGGTAAATTCCAAACCACTGCAGGCTCTTAGTTCCATGGTCTAGTTGATTAGACAAGGTTGGGTTATCAGTTGGACTTGATGATCATGGAGGTCTCTTCCAACCTGGTTGATTCTGTTATTCTGTGATTCTGTAAATAAGAGGTTCTTTTCATATTACAGCTGATGACAAGGTCCTACTATTTTATTTCAAGATATCGTTACTCTCTTACTCCTAATGTCCCTAAGTATTAAAACATATCCTGATAATATAGCTTAATAGGAAACATGGTCAGAAAATTCTGCAATACATAGCACAACATATATTTCTTAAATTGTTCAGTAATCCTTTAAACTTTTTTACTTTGTATTTAACATTATTAACACTTAAACCAAGAACTTCACCCAAACTGAAGTACTCAGTACATATGAATGTGAGGAAAGGTCTGTTTTGCCATAGTGACTTTGTTGATATAAGTCAAAGTTTTTTCATTATTTGGAATCTGATATGTAATTTTTTGCTAAAATAATATACTAAACCAGAATAGACTCTCAGCATCTCTGGGATAGAGAAAGATTGTGAGGTACTTGTAAATCAATTTCTTTAGAATTGATTTACACAAAATAGCCAAAGGATAAATGCAATATTAATAGACATGCATGATATGAATGTAAATTATTCTTAGGAGGAAGGAATTTGTTACTGTAGAAAGCATACCAAGTTATCAATTCAGTAAAGAAAAATTTGGAGAAACAATATGGGGCTTTGTATTCCATACGCAACATCACTGCCAAAACAACAGAGTACTGTGACTTCTCTTACCTCCAAACAATGAAGAAAAAAATTCTATTTTCTTTTCATTGATAATTGAGATGATATCCACATTCAATTGAAATTAAATTTGGCACTATGAGAAAAGGCTGGAGAATAAATTTTTGTTATAGTGTTATCACCTACTCACGCTCAATAGTAAAATAATGAATTTGTATGAATTGTTACCATCTAGGGACCTCGCACAAACGGGAAAAAATGGATCTGTATATAAGTATTCATCTAATTGTGGAGAAAAAAATAAAAGCAAAAATAAATGTGGGGGTTTGTTCAAGAATGGCAAATCTAGAGTTTGAAATCCAGATGGTAATATTCACTAGGACAGGTGTTACTTTCTCTACAAGATGGTCTTATGGATGATAATAATACGATCTAGTCCTATTATCTGTGAAATTTCTTTTGTTATCCTTAGATATCTTCACCAGTTCTAACAACAAAAATTGCAATGATTAGCTGTGTCCAAAAAACCGCTTTTGCAAATGTGAAATCTGCTTTTTTTGATTTGCACTCAAAATAGTGGAAGTGAGGTGATTTGCCCAAGGAGTATGTTGAATATATAAAATGAAGTTACTATTTTGAACAGATAGTTTCAGGGATAGAGATTAATAGCTTATAAATTAACATATTTTGTAATGTTTGCTTTCTTTAGCTAGAATACTGCACTTTGACATGGAATTTACTGCCCTGCTTTATGTGTGGGTTCTTTTGTGTTTGTTTTTTTTTTAACTTCTAAATGTCCCTTCTGCATCTTTCCTGGTTTTCCTCAATAAATTCAATATGTTTGAGGGTTAAATCTTTGGCCTTTCAGACATTTCCATTAGCAAAGCATACCTCCACTCCAACACAATCACTAAGACTTCTGTTGTGGAACATCAAGTATTTCGGTAGACAGCAAAACCATAAATTTTCATTTACTTGTTGAATATATATGCTTACACTTTATCTTATCAGTTAATAACAGAAGAGAGATTGTTATAGAATAGAAAAACATAATAGAAAACATTAAATCATAAATGCAGTTACTTATTCAGTCTTCTCACTGATCTAAAAACACAGTCATTTTAAACTGCCATAAAATGTTTTGTTTATTCTCTAGTACCTATGTTGAATATCAACTGTAGTATACCAATATGAGATTAAATTGACAAATAATATAATTTTAATAGCATATTATTAAGACTGTGCTTTGTGAATGCGCTAAAGACTGTTTGAAAAATACAAGCCTATAAAGATGCTAAATAAATATATACTGACACACAGAGCAAAGAAGGAGCTAGCACAATAACATGCTGTTTCTTTTTTACTTCAACTAAAAGAAAACGCTTACTCTGGTTTTGGTCTTTATTTTTGTTCTTACACTATTCTACCTTCATTTTAGTTTGAAACCAGTCATGCCAGTTTTTACCACTAGAATGAATGTATGAGTAAGAATAATATGTTGTAAATATATATTGGCTAAGGGCAATCCTTTTCCTACTAAAATGAGTGGATGTTTCAGTAGTTAGAATATCAGTCTCTGAGGGAAGCGAATAGGCTGGATAGTCATGCATGAGATAATAAGGTTTAGTGTTTGCTTCCTTTTTTTTTTTTTTAATTCCTAATTTGGTATTAAAACACATAACATGAATCACACTGCTACAGTTCACTCTACAACTGGACTATCCAAGTTTTAAATCATGCCAAATTTTCTAAGTCTAATAACATTACTGAAGTGCTATGTCAGTAGATTTGGAGTTCAATCATGCCCCCTCACTAGCAAGAGTATGTAGTCATCTACAATGAAAGATCTTTCATAATGTTCTACATGCTAAATAAAGTGTTGGTCTTATTTATACAAACCCGTAGTTAGTTTCATATCCTTAAAGTAGTTCTACACTAAGTTGGCATGCTTAAGGACATGGACAAGTTTTTGATTACTCCTCTAGATTACTCCTCTAGAAGTCTTTGAACAATTATATCTGAGCCTATTCCTTTCCCTTAAGTATAAGTATTTATTTCAGTGTCAATGTGGTATGTATTCCTGCTTTCTCAACGCTCGGCTGTAATCATGAGACCATTTCATGTCTTCTCAGAGGGAGCAGCTGGCTCATGAACACTCTCACAGTCAGATACAACCAGTGTGGCCTATCTCTTTCTTGGGACTAGTGTGTGTAATAGGATGGTGTAATGGTTTAGCACAAGGGCTAAAATCCCTGCTCCCCCAGCAAAAAAAGTGAGGAAAAATAACACACAAAACTCAAGGTTGAGATAATGAGTTTAACATAACATGAGATATCATAATCACAATGCATAATTACCTTAGCTAATAAGCTAATTAATCTAATAATACAATGCATGATCACCTTAGCTTAGGCTATTTGCACAAGAAACATAATGAAATACAAGGGGGGAAAAAAACTAAACAGCATAAAACAGAAAGCCAAAACCAGCAGCTCTACCCAGCTCCCACCTGTTCCTCCACAATGCCTGCAGAAAAGAGCCAACACCCAAGAATGTGGAACCCAGAAGCAGCAACTGAAACAGGAAGCCTCCCATGTTGTAATCTGAACTTCAAGCACCATAGTGCTTTGCTCTAGTTAGCACTTTCATTTTTGAAGCTGGCATGATTGCAGCATGGTATGATTAACAGCAGCAGATTCAGCTCAGTCCATGACAGATAGTAATTTAAGTAATGTGAGTTTGGCTGACTGGTTAGTTTTCTTCTGCAAAAAATTTACATAGCCAAAAATAATTATAAATTCATGGGTTTGCCTTGACTTTTAATTTCTATTATTTTTCATTTTGACTATTACAAATCCAGATTTGGCTATTTCTTGCCTCATATTCTTTAACTTCTGTTCTGTGTTGCAGTCCAATCTTTCCTGTCATGTAAACCAAAACCCAAAACCTGCATAGGACTTACAAGTGCAAGACCACTATTTTGGCTGTTAGTTGAAAAGTATGGAGTCTGAGACAGGCTAAGCTATGTGTTGGATCCCATGATAACTCCTGATGTTAAGTTTTTGATTATGCCCCAGTAATTTTGAAAAAGTTTCATTCTTATAGTGAAAACATACTTTCAGTTTTATGTATTTCCTTTAGATATTTCTGTTGTTGTTATAACTGTAAAAAATAAAAACATTGTGTTGTGGCCTATTTCTCTTAATCTTCCTAACACAATGCAAAATGTGGTCTTTATACCAGTAAATAACCAGAAGTATTGCAAAATATCTTAGTTACTGTTTCTTTTAGTACATACAAATTAAATACATTATTCAAGGGGGAAAAATTAGTAGTGGAGGATTAAAACTTTTACAGGTTTGCATATTACACTGGTGTTAACTGAGAAGCAGGTAAAAGAAAACAAGTGTCACAAGTGGCATGCAGAAGATTGTTATGGATAGAGCAATGTAAATGTGGGGTTTGGGCCCACTGAAAATTAAGGAGGGTGTTTAGGGTTTTTTTCTCTGTTCAAAAGTTTGTATGCAAGCAGGCAGCTGATCTTCTTGAAGTTATTTAGAGTTTACATTTTTTATTAATTTCACATAAAATAATTTAGGGAGGAGTATTTTTCCTTTGTCCTCTGCATTGTAAATTATCACTTATTGACAAACAGTGGGAAAACTTAATTTAATGTATTGTAAAGATTGATTGCAAACATGTTGTTTCTAAGAGCTAATTAATAATTGATGATCTACAAAAGACAAGAAACCATTCATCTAATGGTAAAAAGGCAAGAGAAAAAGAAATAATGCAAATTAAAGGATAACTACAAGTTTTAAAATAGTGTTTTGAACAATGGAAGCCTTCAACAGCATCTTGTGATGCTATATGCAGTATGCTGGGGTCAAAGTTTCTTCCCTTGGTTTCCCAGTCAAGACAAGGCTCTGCAAATCCCTCTTCTAGGCAACATTTTGCCACTGTTCTGTGCTGCTATTATACAATTAGCCCAACTGTTGTTTCATCATTTTGAACATGCTGAAATGCTAAACACATGAAAATCTGAGAAGTCTCATTTTATAGAAATAAGAAGCATATGGAAAAGGCAGTGAAGAGCTTAGAAAAATTGTGCACATTATGTAGCATTTAATTTGCTTATTTTTTTGCTTTTTAATGGAAGGTATATGTAAACCACTGTGATCTATTGAATTGTTATCATTTTTGCTACCTTTCTGCATCTTGCAAACCTTCTCAAGAAGTTAATTTTTGACAATAAAGAGAGATCTGATACCTAGATGCATGCTATTTCACATAGGAACTGACTGACATATCAGTTTCAGAATGAGCTCCTTAGTGTCTGACAAATGATGTTATTCTAGAAATAACATGTAAGGTAAAAGCACTTGACATTCATATTTAATAAAGAACCAGACCCCTGACAAAGTTTTACTCTGTTCCTCTAACATTATTCTACCTCACAGTGTAGAAAGATCATCCTACAGTAGTATAAAACATTTGTATTCAGTTAAGAGTCACTTCCAGCAATTACCCAGTTTTTGCTACCTCCATTCCTCTGCAGAACGTATTCATTTTACATATTAGATATTACAAAATATTTCATAAGATACATGTTAGAAAACTGTTGTAAATGTTAAAAGTGTTAAATTCTAGCCTTTTCCTTGCATATTTTATAGATTAACCAAAAGGTCAGCTAACTCCACCATAGTTCAAGTTTAGCCTGCATTTCACAATTATCTGGCTGGTCACAATAGCCTCAAGCTGTAACTGGGTAGGTTTAGACTGGGCATTAGGAAAAGAATTTTCATGGAAAGGGTGGTCAGGCATTGGAATTGGATGCCCAGGAAGGTGGTTGAGTCAGCAACACTGGATGTGTTTAGAGGTCATTTGGACGTGGTGCTTGGGAATATGGTTTAGGGGTGAACCTTATAGAGTAGGGTTGTCAGTTGGACTTGGTCATCTTGAGGGTCTTTTCCAACTTGAACGTTTCTGTGATTCTGTGGTAAGTGTCAGACTTCCCTTTGTCATTGAACTAAGTTTGAAACAGAAAAATACATATGTATTTTCTACTCTTTGGTTTTAACTGTGACTTAACAAAGTACCTATTTTTTCTAATATACTTTTCCATGTACCATATATAATATTTTTTCATAGAAAGTTCAAGTAAATACTAAATAAAAGTCATCAAGTCAGTATTTTTTAACAAAATGCAGTTTGTGACATAGAAAACAGTACTGTAATGGAAAGTACTGTCTAAAAATGCAGTCCTTATAATGACACAGGACACGGAGAGATTATTTTAACATATTTAATATATATAATTACAATACTGCTGCACAACAAACTTAAACTCTCTTTAAATATTAGTGAAAAACAGAAAGATCAAGTTTGCTGTGCAGCTCTGTTGAGGTAATGTTTGTATTTTGAACAGAAAAAAATGAGAGGGAAAAATGAGGGCAGGACAATTGAGATTTTAAAGGAAAGCAGATGAAGGGGTTAAAAAAGGAAATAGAAAAGTCATTTCAGAGCCTGTGGCAGCAGAAAAGAAGGATGGGCAAAGGAGCATAAAAGCAAAGGGGCAGAAGAGCATGTCATAGCATTAATAATATTTTCTCTTTGAAGAGAGTTCTGACATTCTGTGGAGGTATTTTTTGCATCAGTTTCAATATGCATTTTCATACAGCTTACACACTTAAATCTCGCAGTATTTCAAAGCACATCCCATATTTGTGAATGTTCCCTGAATTTAGAATAAAGTTGCAATTTCCCCCTAAGATTCAGGACAAAAATATAACTGTATACATCTGTCGTACTTTTAAATACTTGAGAAGTGAATTGCAGAACTTGTGAAAATATCCTGGTTAGTTGGTCCTGGAGAACAAATTAGACTGCTGACTTGCAGATCAGAAGTCATCCTCTAATCCTCTCTAATTTCTTTCAGAGGAAACAATGAGATAAATTTATTAGTTTGTTCCTTTTACACATACAGTTCTTAGTCCCCCTATTAGAACCAGAATTAGGGAATTCAGTGTAGCACCAGAACCTATTCACTATAATTTGCTCAATAAAATGACTGAGAAGCTGAGAAGCTTTGCTCAATATATTGACTGAACACATACCAGTAAAGAGTCTCAAACTTTTTATCATTACTCATTACTATTACAATAAGGATCTGGATGTGCTGGAACATGGCTATGAGGATGATCAGAAGGCTGGGCACCTATCCTATGAAGACAGATTGAGAGAGTTTGGGCCATTCAGTCTGGAGAAGAGGCTCTGAGGAGACCTTATTGTGGACTTCCGGTATCTGAAGGGGGCTACAAGAAAGCTGGTGAGGAACTTTTTAGGGTGTCAGATAGTGATAGGACTAGGGGGAATGGAACAAAAATAGAAATGGGTAGATTCAGATTGGATGTTAGGAAGAAGTTCTTCACCATGAGGGTGGTGAGACACTGGAACATGTTGCCCAGGGAGATGGTGGAAGCCTCATTCCTGGAGGTTTTTAAGGCCAGGCTGGATGTGGCTCTGAGCAAGCTGATCTAGTGTGAGGGGTCCCTACCCATGGCAGGGGGGTTGGAACTCGATGATCCTTGAGGTCCCTTCCAAACCTAACAATTTTATGATAATGAAATGTAAAGCGGAGACTGTGGACTGAATTCCAGAATTCTAAATATTCAAAATTCTGGAATATACAGTTTTCTTGGTTTTGTTTTGTTGGGTTTTTTTGTTGTTGTTTTCAGGAATATCAACTATTTTTCTTGTATTTTGATCATGCAAGAGGTAGCATACCTAATGAGTTAATCTAGTATTTTTTGTGTCCCTGGTGACTTCTCTTCTCTTAAATTGATGTCTGATGTTAAACTTTCTATCTCTATCTGTGTCCTTGGTGAAGTGTTCAGACATCTGCAGTGGTTTGAGACTTAACCAGGATTTAAGAGCTCAGATCGGGGGGGGCAAGACTGAGAATCACTCCCCCACTTCCCCCTCTCCATCCTCTAGGAAAAAAAAAAAAGGGAAAGAAAGGGGGATAAGGAAAAGAAAGGAGGAGGTAAATCTACTGAGAAATAATTTGGAGTCAGTTTGGAAGTAGAGAGGTAAATTTTTCTTTAAACAATATATATATGTGTAACAGGAAGGGCTCACAAAGGTATGGGAAAAGGATAGATAGGGAGACAATATATACAAAACCAACAGTCCATTGAAGATGCAGCAGGGAGAAAAGGGCCAGGCCTGACCACATGACAGAGAAGCAGGAAGCCAGCAGTGACTCCATCCTCTCGTCCAGGCAAGGCAGATGCCAAAGAGAGAAAATGGCTGCAGTGTCTTCCTTTTTATAGGCTTGCTGGACAGGGAGGGGGAGTGGAACAGACTAACTCAGTTTCCCAGGGGGAAAATCCCCCTCCTGGGAGGGCAAGGCTCTCACAAGCCCTCCCCGCCGCCTTGCTTTCAGGATGGGCATAACCCATCACAACATCTTACAGGTTCCAAATGGAATTGGCTGTTATTTCCACTGATGTTTTCACCGATAGGGCAAGTTTGGGTGAAGATGTTCTCAGGTACTTGTTTTAAATTTTGACAGCATGCTAGTTACAATGGTCATGTTAGGAACTTTCATCTAAATTTCTGAAGCCAAAACCTATCCTATACTTTGGTATTTCCCTTTCTGTTTATACCTTCAGTAGTTTTATTATTGAGAAAGGAATGGTTTTCATTAAGTGTATATAAAACTGAAGTACAGTGGGAGAACAAATCTCAGTATAAATATTTTTAATTCTAGAGAAATAGATTTTAATTTAGCTGCAATTTGGGGAACGCTTCGGATGAACAATTTCTGCCAGTTAGTGACATTAAAGAGGACTAAGATACACAGTTTGGCATCCAGGAGTCATTATGGAAAGATGGATGGATCTCTTGGGTCTTTTGTTATAACTGCGAGATTGTGGCAATGCAATCACAATTGACAGAACTGAAAAATACAACACAAGATTAGTCATCTATAGCAGTAAAGAAAAATTCTTCAACAACAGAATAAAAGCCCTTCAGTTCACCCTTAAGTCAGAGAGGTATAAGCACTTCCATCCTAAAATTTTCTATATGGATAAATGTGTTGATCCTTTCAAGATGGTAGTCTCTTCATTTTATTTATAGAGAACTAAACAATTTTGTGTTTTATTTGGGGTAGGGGTATCTGAACAACTAAAGAAAGTGTGATGAACGAACCATGAAATATTTTCTACTAAAGACATTTCAAAATCAAACCTGGAAGGAAGGCTAGGAAAAAATAAATTAGAACCAATAAGCCTATGTCCTGGGTCTCCAGATAAATGTGAGGGCTAAAGAAACATGTGACAAAGATTCTACTAAGATGCAGTCCTCTATAGCAGTGGAGTGTTCTCCCAATCTATGTAAATATTAAGATTTCACCTCTCAATGAATACTGATGTACAAGGCCTATTTGGTCACTGAACTACTAAAGCAGGTAAAGATTTCCAGAGAAATTAAAATTACAATAGTTTCACATTCACAATAAGCACTTGAGTAACATGCTGAATTTGATCTGAGTCTAAAAGTAATACAAAGAAAGAAAATCCATACACTAGTAGTAATCACACGAATCCTGACATGCCCACCGGGCTTCTGAAAATCGTGATTTGTGTGAACAAGAATTATTAGATAGCTTTACAGTGCCAGAGTCTACCTTTCATATATCTTAGTGCATTATTTACCAAGGAAATTATTACATTTATAAGGTCCAAGATTATCAACTTTTTTAAAGTTAGTAAGATTTAATAACTTTTACAGAATCATAGAATCAGTCAGGGTTGGAAGGGACCACAAGGATTATCTAGTTCCAACCTCCCTGCCATGGGCAGGGACACCTCACACTAGATCAGACTGGCCAGACCCTCATCCAGTGTGGTTTTTAACATCTCCAGGGATGGGCCCTCAACCACCTCCCTGGATAACCCATTCCAGGGCTTCACCACTCTCACGGTGAAGAACCTCCTCCTCACGTCCAGCCTGAATCTCCCCACTTCCGGCTTCATTCCATTCCCCCTAGTCCTATCACTACCTGATAGCCTGAAAAGCCCCTCCCCAGCCTTCTTGGAGGCCCCCTTCAGATACTGGAAGGCCACAATGAGGTCACCTCGGAGCCTTCTCTTCTCCAGACTGAACAGCCCCAACTCCTTCAGTCTGTCCTCATAGGAGAGGTGCTCCAGCCCTCTGATCATCCTCATGGCCCTTCTCTGGACACCTTCCAGCACCTCCATATCCCTCTTGTAATAGGGGCTCCAGAACTGGACGCAGTACTGCAGGTGGGGTCTCACCAGAGCTGAGTAGAGGGGGAGAATCACCTCCCTTGACCTGCTGGCCACACTTCTCTTGATGCAGCCCCGGATCTGATTGGCTCTCTGGCCTGTAAGTGTACATTGAGAGCTCCTGTTGAGCTTCTCGTCCACCAGCACCTCCAAGTCTCTCTCCTCAGGGCTGCTCTCCAGCCAGTCACTGCCCAGCCTGGATTTGTGCCTGGGATTGCCTCAACCAAGATGCAGGACCCTGCACTTGGTCTTGTTGAAGCTCATGAGGTTGGCTTGTGCCCACCTCTCCAGCCTCTCAAGGTCCCTCTGGATGGCATCCCTTCCCTCCAGTGTGTCGGCTGCACCACACAGCTTGGTGTCATCAGCAAATTTGCTGAGGGTGCACTCAATGCCACTGTCTATGTCATAGAATCAATAAGGTTGGAAAAGACTGGTCCCAGGCCTGATCCCTGAGGGACTCCGCTTGTCACTGGCCTCCACTGGGACATGGACCCATTGACAGCCACTCTTTGGGTGCAGCCATCAAGCCAGTTCTTTATCCATCTAGTGGTCCATCCATCAAACCCATGTGTCACCAGCTTGGAGACCAGGATGTGGTGCAGGACAGTGTCGAATGCTTTGCTCAGGTCCAAGTAAATGACATCAGTTGCTCACTCCTCATCTATTAATGTTGTGACCTGTTCATAGAAGGCCACCAAGTTTGTCAGGCAGGATTTGCCCTTGGCAAAGCCATGCTGACTGCTCCAAATCACCTCTTCACTATTCTTCTGAGTCAGTAGTGCCTCCAGGAGGATCTGCTCCATGATCTTTCTGGACACAGAGGTGAGACTGACTGGCCTGTAGTTCCCTGGTTCTTCCTTCTTACCCTTTTTGAAAATGGGAGCAATGTTTGCCCTTTCCCAGTCTGTGGGGACTTCCCCAGTCTGCCATGACTTTTGGAATATAATAGAGAGGGGCTTTAGCAACCTCATCTGCCAGTTCTCTCAGCACCCGTGGGTGTATCCCGTCGGGTCCCATGGACTTGAACACTTTCAGGTTCTTCAGGTGATCATGAACCTGATCCTCACTTATTATGGGCAGTTCATCCTCCTGGTCCCTGCCATTATCTTCCATGACTCCAGGAGTGTGGCTAGAGGCCCTTGCAGTGAAGACTGAGGTAAAGAAGTTATTGAGTAGCTCAGCCTTTTCCACATCACTTGTGACCAATTCACCACTTTCCTTTCTCAGGGGGCTCACACCTTCCCTGGTCTTCTTCTTGCCATTAATATACCTGTAGAAATTCTTAGTGTTCCCTTTAACCTCCCTGGCTAGATTCAATTCAAACTCTGCTTTGACTTTCCTAACCAGGTCTCTTGCTGCTCGGGCAGCTTCCTTATACACCCCCTGTTCTAGCTGTCCTTCCCTGCACTTCCTGTAGAGTTTCCTTTTAAGCGATAGTGTGTCCAGCAGCTCATCCAGGCAGGCCTCATAGTATTCTTTCCTGCTTTTCTCTTTGTTGGTATACATAGCTCCTGGACACAGAGGAGGTGGTCCTTGAATATTGACCAGCTGTCCTGGGTCACTCTTCCCTCTAGGGCTTTGTCCCATGACACTTTGGCTAGCAGATCTCTGAAGTGATCAAAGTCTGCACACCTAAAGTCTAGGGTCGTAAGCTTAGAATACATCCTCCTGATTGCCCTGAGGATATTAAATTCAACTGCTTCATGGTCATTGTAGCCAAGGCTGCCTCTGAGCCTCACATCCTGAATTGCTGGTACCTTGCCATGTTGTCCCTCTGGCAGATGTCAGGGTGGTTGAAATCACCCATGAGGACCAGGGCTTGTGACCTGGAAGCCGCTTCTGTTTGCTTGTGGAGGGCCTCATCTGCTTGGTTCTGCTGCTCAGGTGGCCTGTAGGAGACCTCTACAGTAATATCTCCTTCCCCTGTCCTGCCTTTAATTTTAACCCATACACTCTCAACCATCTCATCCTCCCTCCCCAGATGGAGCTCCACTGATTCCAGCTGGTCATTGACATAGAGGGCAACACCTCCTCCTCTCCTTCCCTGCCTATCCTTCCTAAAAAGCTTATACCCGTCTATCCCTACATTCCAGTCATGGGAGTCATTCCACCAAGTTTCAGTAATGCCACTATGTCATGGCCTCCCAGCAGCACAGTGGTCCTTAATTCATCCTGTTTGTTGCCCAAGCTGCGTGCATTTGCATAGAAGCACTTCAGCTGGGCTTGCCCTGTAGTCCTCTTGTGCCAATTCCCCTTGATTTCCACAGAGTGTCCTGGTGCATCATTCATGGCTTGCCTCAGGGCAGCAAGTTGAGAGCCCTTACTAGCTCTCCATCCCTGTGTCTCTGGTGAGCTGCCCCTCTGTTTGTCACTGGCCAGCAGGAGACTATTGACCCCTCCCCCCTTCAAATCTAGTTTAAAGTCCTATCAATGAGCCCTGCAATTCCTGTCCCAGGATTCTTTTCCCCCTCTGGGACAAGTGCATCCCATAAGTTGTTTGCAGCTCTGGTGCCTTGTAAACCAAGCTGTGATTGTGGTACCCTAATCCCTGTCGATGGCACCAGCCCTGGAGCCATGAATTGACCTGTTGGCTCTTCCTCAGTGTTCCCTCATCCATCGCTGACATTAGAGGGATAGCAGAAAACACAACTTGAGCTCCTGATCCCTTTAGCAGTTGCCCTAAGGTTCTTAAGACTCTTTTAATTGGTTGTGAGCCTCTTGTTGTATCATCGCTACCCACCTGAAAGACCAGAAGTAGGTAGTAGTCTGAAGGACTCACAACATTGGGAATTTTACCTACAATGTCTCTTACTTGGGCACCAGGGAGGCAGCAGAGCTCTCTATGAAAGGGGTTTGGTCTGCATATTGGGCCCTCTGCTCCCTTCAGTAGGGAGTCTCCTATAACGATGACCCTACAAGGTTTCTTTTCCAGATTAGTTTTGATGGCTAGCCTGAGGCAACCTGTCATTGGTGCAGCTTCTGACCTTCTTGAGTCCTCATCCTTGCTGATGACCTGTTCCTCCTGCAGAGCCTCATACCTACTCTGTAAGTGCACTGTAGGCAGCATGCTGCTCAAAGTAGCACGCTTGCTCTGTTTGCATTTCTTCCATCGGGCAGAGACCTGTTCCCACTGGCCCTGCTCATGTGGGTTACTACAGGGAGGCTGAGAGGCTTGCTGATGGGAGGGTATCAAACTCTCTGTTCAACTAAGAGTTACCCCTAGTTCTGGTTTTGCAGAGGTTAGATTATGGAAATAGTCAATTTTCCTTTTGCAGTCTCTTATAGTTCTTAGCCTTTCCACCTCTTCTTTTAGTTTGGCCACCATGCTCATCAGATCACTGATCTGCTCACACCTAACACAGGTGTTGTTCCTTCCATCCTCCATATCAAGTGCCAGGCTCCAGCACTCACTGCAGCCGCCTGCCTGAACATCGGCATGCTTGTGTGTAGTCTCTGTTTGGGTACCCACTGTTTTTCTACTGGCCTTTGTTCAAGTAGTAACCATCGTTCAGTAATCACCCTCTCCACCCTGCCTGTTTTTGTGTTTTTTTTCCCTTGTCAGTGAGCAAGCCTGGCTGAGCTGCTCACCGCTGCCTCCTCTCCCTAGCCATCTGCTGGGTTCTATTTGGTTGTCGCACGGTTTCCACAGCAACCCCTCCCCCTGCTACATCACTGTGCTCAGGCATGTAGGCAACCTGAGCCTGCTGCCCCTCCACCCCTCTCCAGGAGGTCCCAAACCTCCAACCCCTTTTCGCCTGAAAAGAAAGGAAAGAAAAGCCAAAACAGGCTCCCAGAGCTGAGCTGGTCGCTGCTGCCTCCTCTCCCTGCAGCCACACGCTGGGTTCAAGTCAAATTATTTTTAAAGCCATCTTTATATGACTGCTTTATAACAATACATGGAATTTTAATTGTTAATAAGAAAAGGTGCAAAATATAAACATAAATTGGTTGGCTCAAAAAAAAAATCAGAAGCAGATAGTTTTTTGTTTATTAATTAATTAGTAAAGGTTCTAATAAAGCTAGTATATCATCCAATAAAGCTAGCTTATCATCCAGTCTGACATTGTTTTAGAATATTTTGTTAATCTTGCTTTTTGAGATATGTAGACAAACAACACACATCAGATTGGGGCCTCATTGTAATACACCTATGTTACTCTTTGCAGATGGAGACTGGCAAAAGAAACAGTCATTGTGTAATCCAGGCACAGAAACCACTACTAAGCAGTAGTTGAAAATTATGTGTTCACCTGGAAACTGCTGAGAATACTGTTTTGTTTCAACTAAAAAGGAAAATAAAGTAGGTATTAAAATAGCAAAACTTTTTCCTTCCTAAGTGTAATTGATCTTAGTTTTAACAAAAAGCAACAGAGAACACTAAGTACAGTTCCTCAGCCTCACAAAACTCTCAAGATAGCCCACAAATGACAGAAGACTTAACCAAAGATTAGCTAAATAACATTAGACATTAGTTATTAGTTTATGGGTGCATAGGCTTAGACTCAGATTAAAAGTGATGAAATATGCCTACTGAGAATAATGACCCTTTCAGAAAGGAGTACATCTAATCAAGTGTGTTATGCACCATTGAGTTTTTGTTCAAGGAGCTTGTGGTTTAATAGCTGTTTGGTGACATTTGGAACAGGATGCAGTTATTAAACAATGTAAAAAGCTAGTTTGTTTCTTGGCAGGAGGAGTTAGTCCTTTTGCTCCCACTCAGATTAAAATAAAATGACTCTCAAGTTAAATAACTACAGAGAAGGTAAATCACACATATGTGATAATGAAAAGAATGGACAGGCTATTATTAGCAATCTTGCAATCTTCTGTTGGAAGGCTACATTGAAAAAAATATATTTCAAATTACTCTGAATCTGAAAGTATTCTGAATAGAATAAGGATAACAGGGACAGAATTAAAGATATAATCCATAAAGAAAGCTTTGGTGCTGTTATTTTCCAGTTGTCTAGTGAGATATACTATAGTATATAGTAGTACATCATAAGATATCAGGACCACATAAAATCTACAGGATTGCATGATGTCCTTGACTAGGCATCTTGAATCAAGCAAGATCATTCTAAAATTTATTTGTGGTGATACATGACTATGAGAATTATGCAGCTGTTTTATTAATCAATCCTTTCAGCAGTTTTAAGATTCAATTTTCACTTTGCTTCACAATGCCAGATTAGAGTCCAAAATCCAGATGCAAAGGACACATTAAAACTAGCCTTTGTCACAGATTCAGAAATAATAGAATCATTCCCTCTATAAAATAATATGCATTTAAAAAAAAAAAGTCACATGTCTATGTCTATGAAATTCTGATCATTTTTACTCAAATACTGTTCCCAATGACAATTTACAAATAATTTCCAAACTGCTGCATAGAAGTCATTTATTGCATCAATTTTTGACAAACTTGGGATTCATCTGACCAGACAGAGAGGACAGATAAAAAGTCATAGCAAACACAACATTGCAATATAGATTTGAATCCAATGACTTATGTAACAGTCTAAACTAAATAGATTAGATTAATTTTGTGCCAGAAGGTCAAATTCAGTTGCCTAACCTTAGATATCTCATGGTACTTGAGATGCAGTAAGATGTTCCATCTCATCATGATATGCTAATCCTAATGGTTGCACCTTGTGAATAACTTGTTTACATATACCAGTCCAATGGAGTAGACATCTTAAAACCTTAAGATAGCCCAAGATGTCTATGTTTAGACATACATCAGCCCACAATGTCTACTCATCTCTTCTGCAAAGAGTTTTAGAAGTCTAGCTCAGATTTTGCTATCCACATCTTCCAGCCATGGTGATCGAATACATCTGATTCTGCTAACAGCCAGGTCAAAAATGGACAGTTTAAATTGCTTCTAAAAACATTGCATATTTGAATTTGCCCTGAAATGGACTTAAGAAAGTCCACTGAAAGCTAGATGTTTTCTAATTGTGTATACTTAACTACAGTATATCCATCTGATTTTCCTCTGTATGCCAGCCTATCTAAAGCCCAAACTGATAGGGCTCAGTCTGCCTCACTGTAAATGAACTGAAGGTATGTGACCGAATTTGTGTGGAATGGTATAGTGCTCACTATTGGGTCAATGTGAATGCTCATATAATCTTCAGCTCAACTCAGAACAAGTTAATCATCCCAACATTAAAGTTCACCGCTGTTTTCTATGGATATATTTGTAAACTAAGCAGGAGCAGACCACTCCTTTTTAGCACTAATACATAATTTTCATACTGTCAAACTTTTAGCACTGCCCTTCATTCAGTTTTGATCCATTCGAACTTGTGGTCTTGAACCAGTGATTATGCAAGACAAAATCCATGTATAACAGAAGTTATTTTTAATAGATAGCTTGGTTATTGCCATCCCATTTGATCAACATAGACACAAGCTGTACATTGCAACTTCTTCTTAAGGTCAGAGGACTACTCTGGTCTGTTTTATTTACTAGTATAGGTATAGTCTGTATAAATATCACAGTTTCTGGCTCATTTCGGACCTTGACAATTACTTCTCTCAAAAGGTAGCATGGACAAGACTGTCTCAATTTCTACTCCCTCCATCCTCTGTAGTCTTCTAACACTGTTCTCATAGGTGTTGGGCTAAAGCATAGCTTCCACTTACTGCAGAATCTCCCAACTAATATGCACACCCAGTTGCACTCGTGTGTTGGGGTCATCACATATGTCCCGGAGGAAATCCATAGGCATGAACATTGAAGACATTCAGACTTAGCCTCAGGGTTAGAGAACAGTAAGAAGCTTTGTTTTATATAGCTGTCATTCAAGTCTGGTGGTTATCCATTTACACTTAACTGTTGTTTCAGAGGTGTGGACTTCCACTTCAGTATGCTTGCACCATAAAGAATTTGAGTCAGTGAATTATTTATTTTTTCATATTTCAAGATTTTTTTTTGCATTACTTTTTCTTCAGTATTTCAAAGAAGTTGAAATATTAAGATAACAAAAAATGAAGGTTTCAGAAAAATTCTGGTGAATAGGGTTAATACATGAATTTAAAAAAAACCAAACCACACCACAAAACAAACAAAGGAGTTGCACTACAATATTTCATATTTCATTTGCATGGAAAAAAATACAGCTACAAGAAAGGCCATAAGGAGCATCAGGGAAACTCTTAACCTGTCAGTCTCACCTTGGTACTGGAGAAGGTCATGGAGCAGGTCATTTTTAGTGCCATTATGAATCATGGTCAGGTCAAACAGGTGATCACATCCAGTCAGCATTGGTTCATGAAGGGCACATCCTGCTTGACAAACCTGATCTCCATCTACAGTGAGGTGACCTGTTTAGTGGATGAGGGCAAGGATGTGGTGGTTGTTTTTTTGGACTTTAGTAAAACATTTGATGCTGTCTCTTACAACATCCTCCTGGAGAAGCTGGCTGCTCATGGCCTAGATGAGTGGACACTTCACTGGAAAAAATATGGTTGAGTGGCTGGGCCCAAAGAATGGCAGTAAATGGAGTTAAATCAGAGGGTGTTTAGGGGCCATTGACCATGAAATAATAGAATTTTCAGTATTCAGTCAAGCTAAGAGGGGCAGCAAGAAGACCTCCACTCTGGACTTCTGGAGGGCAGACTTCAGGTTACTCAAGGAACTAACTCAGAAGGTTCCTTGGGAAAAAGCCCTTAAAACAAAGTGGTCCAGGAGAGCTGGACCTGCTTCAAGGAAGAACTCTTGAAGATGCAGGAACAGGCTGTGCCAGTGTGCCAGAAGATGAGCCGCTGGGGCAGACAGCCAGCCTGGATGGGCAATGAACTTCTAAAAGAACTAAGGGAAAAAAAGAGGGTGTACCATCTTTGGAAGAAAGGTGAGGCAACCCATGGAATGTTTAAGGATGTTGCTAGGTCATGTAGGAAGAAAATTAGGGAGGCAAAAGCACATTTGGAGCTTAGACTGGCCCCTGCTGTGAAGGACAACAAAAAGTCCTTCTATAAATATATTAATAGCAAGAGGAAGGGCAAGGACAACCTCCACTCCTTGGTTGACACGGAGGGGAACGTTATAACAAAGGATGAGGAAAAGGCAGAGGTACTTAACACCCACTTTGCCTCAATTTTTAATAGAAGGACAGAATGTCTTCCAGACAGCTGCTCTGCAGAGCTGGCAGATGGAGCCAGGGAGCAGCACAGCTTCCCTGTGTTCCAGGAAGAGGCCATTAGAGATGTCCTCAGCCGCTTGGATCCTCACAAGTCCGTGGGACCAGACAGGATCCATCCTAGGGTGCTGAGAGAGCTGGCAGATGAGCTGGCCAAGCCACTCTCCATCATTTTTCAACAGTCCTGGCTCACTGGAAAGGTCCCTGAAGACTGGAAGCTGGCCAACATGGTGGCCATCCACAAGAAGGGCCAGTTGGATGAGCCAGGGAATTATAGGCATGTCAGCATGACCTGAGTGCCAGGCAAGATTATGGAACAGGTCATCTGGAGTGCAATCACACAGCACTTACAGGATGGCCAAGAGATTAGGCCCAGCCAGCATGGATTTAGGAAGGGCAGGTCCTGCCTCACCAACTTATCTCCTTCTATGATCAAATGACCCACCTGGTGGATGTGGGGAGGCCTGTGGATGTAGTCTACCTGGACTTCAGCAAGGCCTTTGATACCGTCCCCCACAGCAAACTCCTGGCCAAGCTATCAGCCCATGGCTTGGACAGGCAGTACACTATACTGGGTTAGGAAGTGGCTGGAGGGCTGAGCCCAGAGAGTGGTGGTGAATGGTGCCACATCCAGCTGGTGGCCAGTCACTAGTGGTGTGCCCCAAGGATCAGTGCTGGGCCCCGTGCTCTTCAACATCTTTATTGATAATCTGGATGAGACCATTGAGTCCATCATCAGTCAATTTGCAGACAACACCAAGCTGGGGGCAGGAGTTGATCTGCTGGAGGGTAGAGAGGCTTTGCAGAGGGACCTCGACAGGCTGGACAGATGGGCAGAATCCAACGGCATGAGATTTAACACATCCAAGTGCCAGGTTCTGCACGTTGGCCACAACAACCCCATGCAGTGCTACAGGCTGGGGTCAGAGTGGCTGGAGAGCGGCCAGGCAGAGAGGGACTTGGGGGTGCAGGTTGATGGTAGGCTGAACATGAGCCTGCAGTGTGCCCAGGTGGCCAAGAGGGCCAATGGCATCCTGGCCTGCATCAGGAACAATGAGGCCAGCAGGAGCAGGGAGGTTATTCTCCCCCTGCATGCTGCACTGGTTAGGCCACACCTTGAGTACTGTGTGCAGTTCTGGGTCCCTCAGTTTAGGAAGGATGCTGACTTGCTGGAGTGTGTCCAGAGAAGGGCAACAAAGATGGTGAGGGGCTTGGAACACAAGCCCTATGAGGAGAGGCTGAGGGAGCTGGGGTTGCTTAGCCTGGAGAAGAGGAGACTCAGGGGTGACCTTCTTGCTCTCTACAACTACCTGAAGGGAGGTTGTAGACAGGCAGGGGTTGTTCTCTTCTCCCAGGCAACCAGTACCAGAACAAGAGGACACAGTCTTAAGCTGCACCAGGGAGGTTTAGGCTGGAGGTTAGGAAGAAGCTCTACACAGAGCGAGCGATTGCCCATTGGCATGGTCTGCCCGTGGAGGTGGTGGAGTCACCATCATTGGAGGTGTTCAGGAGGAGACTTGATGGGGTGCTTGGTTGCATGGTTTAGTTGGTGTTGGATGATAGGTTTGATGTGATGATCTTGAAGGTCTCTTCCAACCTGGTTTATTCTATTCTATTCTACAATCCTGAATTATGACTCTGGGTATGCCGGGGAGGTTGCTTGTAAGGCATAGGTTACAATACCATGCAGCCTAAGCACAGGGATTTAAACAGAACCATAGCTAGTGCTAAACGGCTAAACATGTGAACACTGGAAAGATACAGTGTTTCACTTGCTAAACTTGTTGTTAAGCTACATTACGCTGGCTGGCTGCCAGAGCTGGCTCCAGGGTTCCGTCTGGGGCTGCGGCCGCTGTGGCTGGTGCTGCAGCCAGCTCCTGGGGGCGGTCCCTTCTGGGAGGTGGTGGCGGCACCCTCCTAGGGTTACAAGGCTGTCCTTTGTAAAGCTGTACAGGACACTCACAAGCGGTTCCAGCTGTGAATCGCCCCGGGTCAGCTTTTGACTTAGAGGGCTGTGGAGTGGCACAGGCAGCTCCCCTCTCCCGTGACTAGGATGGGCACACAGGATGCAGCTAAACGCAGTTCCTGCTTTGTCAGCTGGCCTACAAAGGGCTTTGGCTCATAAGTCTGTGACTTATGCCTGTAGCAGATGCTGTTAAGGCTTGCTGAAGGGTTCAGGCTAGTCCTCCCATGACTGGGTAGGCTTACCAGTGGGATTCAGTCCCTTTAAGACATGGTGGCTGCTTTTCCTACTGGTGGGACTGGGAGATATGGTGCTAAAATGTGGTGAAGAGAAAGACTCTTTGTGAGTTTATGGGTAAACTGAGGCATGGCGGCTCTTCCCAGGTTGCTCACTTCTCTCTGGACTTCAGAGGCTGGCATTATGCATGCACAGAGCTTAATAGCAGAGCAAAAGCAAGGGTTTAAGCAAAGAACTCAGGCAAAGAGTGACTTGTTTACCATTTGCGGACTATGTATAGGTTACTTGAGCCATGAATTGGGCCAATAGTCAACCTTGATTAGACCTTTTCACCTACAACAAAGCATGTAGGTAGAATTATGCCCAAACTTGGAAGGGGCACAGGTATAGCATAATCATCCCATACAGTGTGTGCATGATATTGTTTACCCCAAACAAGGAAGGTTGACTTGTTTACCCAGGCTGGCTGACTCCTGGTCTTTTTTTTACTGGGCTCTGAGCTGAGCACCCACTCCACAAAGACGGGGGAAGGGGGGATGTGAGCAAAACATTTTGGGACAAGTTTTGGCCATATCTGGGGCATAATTCTGGGCATAGGGTGCCCTCACCACATACATACTTCTGCTATTACTCTGGTTGATCACATTTCTGCATGGTATTTTCTTCCAGAGTGCTTTAATAAATGTCACCCGGTAAGATTCTCTCTGAGATGGATGTGGCACAGAGGAAAGAGTTCTACAAGACAGCTCCTAGCAATCACCAATTGAGTCCTAATAAAAAAATAATAATTGTGGACTACAGACATAGGAGCCTATGAACTGATTACCATCAAACCCTCAGAAATTTTTTATTAAAAACTGGCATTAAAGAAACCTGTCAAAGAGTAAATGTATATAGGATTTACCGACATTCTTTGAGGAGCAGAAATCAGAAAGGACACTGACGTGGTAAAAGACTTAATGATTGCTAGAATCGTTAAACAGCACCTGTTTATTGCATGCATGGATTCACAGTGTATTGTACGAAAAGGCTGCAAACTCCAAACAAAGCTAATCACATCTCTTATATAGAGCTTAACAATACATATGCATCAGGATTTCTAAAAGCTTATTTTACATAGATAAGGTCCTTTCACTCCTGGGTCTTCACTGTCAGCTTCTGGTCTTCCAACATTACTGCTGAATCTTCTTCTAGTTAATACTTCATGTTGGTTTCCAGCCAATCTTCAAGCAGGTGAGAACTTTTATCTTGGCCCCTCCACATTTAGCAACTGTGTCTGGCAGCTGCAATTATATCTGGGCTCAAGGTTGTACTGATACCTATGTTAATTAAAACATGTTATGTATTTATGTCTTATGTCTTATTTCTTATGTTACTGGGAACATTTTCTGACAGACAGAAAGTCTAACAGAAAGAAAACAATTAAAAACAACCAGGCAATTTTGAAAGAACACTTAGAAGAACTTGTATATGTTATAAGTAAGTATATCATAGTATCCCCTCTGTGGCACAAAAACCATTTCCCATATACACTATTCCTAATTTTCTCACTCCTTTATCGTTTTGTGTAATTGTGTAATTTAGAACATTGTAGCAGTATTGGGGTAATATCCTAAATAATTTAGATGGCTTATCTGTACAAATCTTATGAGAAATATAATTTCTGTGCTCGAAAAGTATTTGTATAATGCGGTATGCACCCAAGATTTCCCTGACAAGAAAGCAAGTAATTTCTGAATTTATCACCTCTGCTTCAAGACATAGAGAAATAAAGTTTAGTTAACCTGGAAAATACATTTATCACATTTTCAGTAATCTTTTACTGAAATATGTTTTGTGTTTTACTTAAGAATTCCCTTGCAACTTTCTCTTTTTTCCTGAAGTGATGAATAAGCAATTTTAGCTACCTCAGATTCCATGGAATATGGAGTTAGAAATTACTTTGCTTAGAAAATATTTTGTTTGGTTGGTTGTTTTTTGTTTGTTTGTTTTTTCTTTAAAATGAACTTATTTAGTAAATAGTCTCCAGTTCCTGAGAGAAACAATATCAATATGAAATAATCTGAATGGTTCAAAATACTTACAATAATGAATCTCTTTTAGAATTATTTAAAAATAACCAGCAGCAGTTTGACAGTGAAATATGTTGTTTGTCAAAGTGCTATTTATGTAAACAAAGAAAGTCATATATGGAAAATCAAAGATGACCCTATTTGTCTCATCAGTCTGTAATTTTCTGTGGAACCTACCATAATTGCATCTAAGCATTTTCCTGTGAATTCATATGATGCATATAATCAAAATGTTAAGTGGGTTAGCTAATTTTAGGATTCCAATATGTTTAGTAGGAATTCACTGTCAGAAAAATGTGAAAGAATTTATAAAAATTTTAGTCAATTCACGCTTCCATTTGGGAATATAACTGCCAAACTACAATTCCAAATGCAAAAGATTGTATTATCTGATAAAAATCACATTCATTTAACACTTTAAGAAGCAATATAGTACCCAATATTTATACAGAATACTGGGTAAGCTCAGCAACCACACTATTAGGGATTTGATCCAATGTTCATCCACATAAATGAAATTAATTATATTTTGAAGAACTTACTTAGAATACACCTGGGGGAAAGAGGGATTTTTTCCCAATACATTATAGTACCCTAGGCTCTCTTATATCAAGTGCCAGTTAATAACAGTGCCAGCTAGAAATACTGGTCTTATCTTAGTTCAGTAGCAGCCCTATTAGAATCTTATTTTTCTTTGGTAGGTCATGCCCAAAAGTTATCCAGAGACATGGCTTCTTAGGCTATCTGCACAGAATTCCTTATACATAGTAGTTAATTGTCAGCTCACTGTCAGGGTCATTATAGACTATCCTAAAGAGCTCTCTTCAAAACAAATGTGCCACAGAAAAGCTCACTCTTTGGCCATGTGGGTGTAAAGCAGCTTGTTTCCTTTGGATTTGGACCAAGAATCAGACTGCAGATTTCCTTTATTTAGCAAAATGATCTTAACTGTAGGATTCAGTTGTCTCTGAGACATACTTAGCGTCACAGTGTTTTAGCACATATCTCCCACATCCTAAAGACAGACTCAAGAATATTCCTTTTTCTTGGCTTTATATTGTCAGTGATTTTAATTTTACATAGAGAACTGAAAATAGAACTTTTCTGATGAGGAGCTATAGCCCGAATCCAAACTAAAGAATATAGAGATGTTGGAACAAAGTCTAAAAGTTGATGTCAAGTCTAGGTGAACTATATGAAGAAACTGTTGTGGAGGCACCCAAAATTACTCAAAATTACTTGGCACAAAATTTACTTACAAGTTCAGATATCAGCCTGGAATATACTACTACAGAACTAATTCTTGAGCTTCAAGAAATAGTCTTTCTAGAAAATGAACCAAAGTGTGTGCACCACACCCCCACCACCGCCACCACTCAGTGGTACCTAAAAAACATCACAGTATCACAGTATCGCCAAGGTTGGAAGAGACCTTGAAGATCATCAAGTCCAACCTGTCACCACAGACACCATGACTAGACCACGGCACCAAGTGCCACATCCAATGCCCTCTTGAACATCACTCAGCCAAAAAGAGCAAGAGCTCACTCAAGGATATATCCAGAAGTAATGTACACTCAGCAAAGACGGGGAAGTGGAAGTTTCCTTAGACGATATCCCAGCCGAAAGGGATGGTTCAGCAGTGCAAGGCCCACTTAATCTGACAGAACCATCTCAAAAAGGCCCTCTGTCAGGGCTCCATGAGATGAGGACACACTGTGGTCATTCTAATTAGTCAGGGCAAGCCCACAGATTAGATACATTTTTGCCAGAGATTAGATACACTTTTCACCAGGTGTTCAATTATTTCCACTCTCTTTGTGAATATAGTGTCTTTTTTTCACTATTGGTTATTATTCATGTCGCCTGTTTACATTTCAAGATAAATCTGTTTATCTGGTTAATGGATATATTCTACAAGTATTCTTCAATTTCTGCTGAAATAAGGTGAAACTGTTCACGAAGTAACACACTGTCAATGTTTTTTTTTAAGTGATTGAATTTTCATGATTTGCCAAAATACTTTGTTAAGGGAGAATAAATAATCACAGAAGTCAAGCATACCCAGCATGCTGTTTAAATGAGTCAGCAGACTTCAAGTGCACCTAAAATGTTACTACTAGATCTATTTTTTTTATTTTGTTTTGAGAACTACTTCATTTCTATCCACCACTCCTGTGATGACATGTCATATTTTACTACTGTTCTTTTCCAAATGGATCTTTCTGTCATGTCTGTTGCCCTTTTATTCCAATTAAATCATGTTGGATATTGATTAATACAAGCCACCATGGAATTTAAAATCTAAACAAAGGAGAGGTTTCTGGGATTTTTTTACCAAGACAAAATGTTAAATGATTTTGTATTTTTCAAACCCATGGCAAAAGACCAAGCAAGCATTGTGCTCCATTTTAAGTGGCTCTGGCCATATGATAAATGTCCTTTCACTGTAATGAAACATTTTAAAATTGTATATAGAAACAATGCACTTGGGGATGTCACTTTCAGTCTATGTTCATGGTGCTTCAAGTGCCTAAAATGTAACAAACTAAGAAATATGCAGGAGTGAGAATAAAACTTTGTTCCAGAATGTTGTGAAACAGAAAAAAAATGCATGAACGATTAACTAGATTAGCTGTATAAGGTTAAGGATTTTCATTACTCTTGCTAAAACATATTTTCTATTGCATCTGTTCTACATTTTAAAGATACCTGTGAAACTGACTAGTCCTGGAAGAGCCTTTTAACAGGAAAAATATTCGTAACATTCCAATCAGCATCCACTTTTGTACATTCCTATCCTTTAATATCCATTGCAATGGTAAACATAAGTAAAATGGAGGTTTTGCAAGGGTTGATTTTTCTCTTCAAGTATTTTGCAACTTCTAGAAAGCTGTTTCAGGGAGCTGTCTCACAGGTTGAGGCTAAGCTGGTGACTGAATGAATGACAGATGCTCCCTATTAATATCTGTCCCTTCCCAGAAGAGGATGAGAAAGGGAATGAGAGGGGAAAAAAAAAAAGCAAACCAAAACAAACAACAACTTTAATGACAGAGTAACTATATATATATATCATTCACAAGAAAATAACAAAATACCTACAAATATATATAAAAGCAGTATTGAACTACCCCAGTGTCCCAGCTGGACTCTGCAGCAGACAGAAATGGAATTCACAAACTGGATTCAGGAATTTGTGAGTTGAGATCAAATGCAGAAGTATGGGCAGAGTTCTCCTCAGACACCAACCATAGAAGAAAAGGGCTTGGTCTTTGTGATCCTTCAGCTTTATACTGAACATGATGTACATGGAATGAAATATCTTGTGGGCCAGTTTAGTAACACATCTGTCCTGCCTGCTCCTCGCTGCAGTTGTGAACTTTTTGCAGCACCTCATTGCTCTACACAAGATTTATCAGTGATTTTGGTTTCTGTAGGTGCAAATATAATAAGCAAGAGCCTTTCTGCATGCTGATCCTTAGTAGTACCTATAAATGTCAAGCAATATCACTTCTAGGAGCAGACACTGTCTAATTTCAGAGAGTGCGCTTAAAAGAGACATAGCTGAAAAGTGAAATCACATAACAGAATTAGTTCAGTTCTAGCTCAAACCACAATGTGTCAGTCTGACAGTGTTTTACGTTACTCATACTAAGCAAAAAAACTTTATTCACAGAGGAAAAAAGCCCAGGAGTACAGTAAAACAATCTCAGAGGAACCACAGACAAAATTCTGACAAATTAGCAAGGTAATTGTGACTTTCTTACTAAAATGTGTATTGATTATGTTTTATTTCATTATAATATATATATATTATATTGCATTTTTTTATTTTATCTGTGGTTCATTAATTCACAAATACATATATCCCAGAGTAAGTGCACTGGTATGGACACATTATATGATAGAGTATGTTAGTTCAGTTAAAATGTGTAGTGTTATACTATATTCATTCCATCTGAATTGACATTTTAAATGAAAATTTTCTATTTAGTTAGATATTAATGCATTTTGTAATTTTATTGGAGAGAATATTTCACAGAATCACAGAATAACTCAGACTGGAAAAGACCATTTGGATCATCAAGTCCAACCATTAACCCTACTCTACAAAATTCACCCCTAAACCATATCACCAAGTACCACATCTAAACAGCCTTTAAACACATGCAGGGTTGGTGACTCAACCACCTCCCTATTCCAATGTCTTACTACTTTTTCTGTGGAAAATATTTTCCTAATGTCCAGTCTAAACCTACCTTGTTGCATTTTGAGGACATTCCCTCTTGTTCTATCACCGTTTGGCAAGAGAGCTGGTCAGGACTGGCACTGGGACCAGCATGCTCAAGCTGAGAGGTGCTCTACTTTGGTTTCTTTTGGGGGCTTTTTGGGGTGGGAGGACCTCAGCAGACAGCAAGGACTGGCAGAGTCATCTTCTTGCATGCTTGCTCAAGAGGGTGATGTCAGCTGCGAGGAATTTAAACAAGGCAGAGCAAAGCCATGCAACTGCCATTTGGCAAGAGAGACTTCTATCTGGATTGCAGCGAGCAGTGCGTCCCAGGTCAGCTGACAGAGTGTAGAAGCCTCTGTGGTAGCTTGGGCAAAATAGAGTAGTCAGGTGGAATATCTATATTTAACAACAAACAATAAAAACACCTAAACTTAATTTCACCTTCCTGAGGAGATCCAGCCATGGTAACAACTTGGCCAAAGGCTACTAGAAAAATGGCAGGTACCCAGACAGAGCCAGTGCACAAGCATACAGGTGTCCAGGCTGCTAGCTGCAGAGAGTTCTGGACCCTGGCACATGGAATGGAGAGGGAAGGAGACAACACCTGTGTGAGGTGTGACCAAGTGAATTATCTTCTCAATCTAGTGGCTGAGCTAACGGATGAAGTATCAAGACTCAGGACTATAAGGGAATGCAAAAGGGAGTTAGATATGTGGGAGCAGGCTTTACAGACCTCCCCTGTTGAGGGAGGTGTCCCCAGAAATGGGGGAATGGGTATAGGTTCCTGTTAGGAGAAGCATGGGGAATCCATCCTGGTCCTCTTTGCCTCCCCCATTGCTCTTCCACAATAAGTATGAGGCCCTTCAGGTTGAGGGCAATGTGGATGAGAAGACAGAAGAGGAACCATCTAAGGGGATGCCTATAGCAAATCGGTCCCCAAAAACCATCAGGACTAGTGCCATAAAGAAAAAGAAGAGGGTAATTGTTGTTGGTGACTCTCTCCTGAGGGGAACAGAGGGTCCTATACGTTGTCCTGACCCATCTCACAGGGAAGTCTGATGCCTACCTGGGACCCAGGTAAGGGACATCACCAGGATACTACCCAAGCTAATCCAGCTCTCTGACTATTACCCATTGCTGGTAATCCAAGCTGGAAGAGATGAGATTGATAAGAAGGGCACCAGGACAATCACAAAGGAATTCAAGGCCCTTGGACAATTGATTAATGGGTCAGGAGCTCCAGTGGTGTTCTGCTCAGTTCCCTCAGTAGCAGGGGTGTACACTGAAAGGAACAGGAGAACCCATGTCATTAACAAATGGCTCAAGGGATGGTGCCAGAGCAGAATTTTGTGCTCTTTGATCAAAGGGCAGCTTTTACTGCACCTGACCAGCTGGACCTAGATGGGGTGAATCGATATAGAAAGGACAAGAGGGCTCTAGCACTGGAGTTGGCAGGGCTCATAGGGAGGGCTTTAAACTAGGTTTGAAGGGGGTGGGTGATGAAACCAGTCTCTCCAGAGAGGAGAGAGATGGACATAAACTAGAGCTAGTTGAGAAACCAGCAGCCCAGCTGAAGTCCATGTACACCAATGCACACAGTATGGGTAACAAACAAGAGAAACTGGAAGTCTTGGTTCACGAGGAAGACTGTGATGTAGTTGCTATTACAGAAACATGGTGGGACAATTCACATAATTGGAGTACTACACGGGGGGCTCTTTAGGAGAGACAGGTGGGGGAGAAGAGGAGGAGGGGTGGCCCTGTATATTAGGGAATCTCTTGATACCACAGAACTTGAGGTTGCAGATGAAAGGATAGAGTGCCTGTGGGTTAAAATCAGAGGGAGGGCTAACAAAACTGACATCCTGGTTGGAGTCTGTTATAGGCCACCCAACCAGGATGAGGAGGCAGATGAAATATTCTACGAGCAACTGGAGGCTGTCTCAAGATCATCAGATCTTGTCCTGGTGGGTGACTTTAACCTGCCAGACATCTGCTGGGAACTTAATTCAGCAGAGAGGAGGCAGTCCAGAAGGTTCCTAGAACGTATGGAGGATAGCTTCCTGATGTAGCTGTTAAGTGAGCCTACCGGGGTCAGGCTCTGCTTGACCTGCTGTTCTCCAATAGAGAAGGGCTGGTGGGAGATGTGATGGTAGGAGGTTGTCTAGGATGCAGCGACCATGAGATAGTGGAATTTCCAATATACAGGGAGATAGGGAGGAGCAGTAACAGAACCCTCACTTTGGGCTTCCAGAGGGCAAAGTTCAGCTTCTTCAAGCAACTTATTCGGAAAGTACCCTGGGCAGCAGCCCTTAAGAACCAAGGGGTCCAGGATGGTTGGCCCTACTTCAAACAGGAGCTCTTGAAGGCACAGGAACTGGCAGTTCCCACATGACAAATGATGAGCTGGTGGGGAAGGCAACTGGCCTGGATGAGCAAGCAGCTCTTGAACAAATTAAGGGAACAAAAGAGGGTGTATCACCTTTGGAAAGGGGGGAAGGCAACTCGTGATACATTTAAGGATGTTGTTAGATCATGTAGGAGAAAAATTAGAGAGGCAAGGGCCCAGTTAGAACTTAAGCTGGCCACTGCTGTGAAAGATAATAAAAAGCATTCTTATAAATATATTAATGCTAAAAAGAGGGGCAAGAAGAACCTCCCCTCTTTATTGGACCTAGAGGGGAACATTGTAACTAAAGATGAGCAAAAAGACTGATGTTCTAAATACCATCTTTGTCTCCATTTTCAACAGTAAGGCAGGAGGACTTCAGGATAACTGGCCTCATGAATTGGTAGATGGGGTAGGGAGCAGTATAATCTCCCTGAAATCTATGAGGAATTGCTTAGAGACTTGCTGAGCCACTTGGATACTCACAAGTCCATGGAATCAGATGGGATCCATCCTAGGGTACTGAGAGAGCTGGCAGATGAGCTGGCCAAGCCACTCTCCATCATTTTCTACCAGTCCTGGCTGACTGGAGAGGTCCCAGATAACTGGAAACTGGTCAATGTGATGCCCTTCCACAAGAAGGGCTTGGATGGAGGAACCTGAAAACTACAGGCCTGTCAGCCTGACCTCAGTGCCAGGAAAGATTATGGAGCAGATCATGTTGGGGGCAATCACTGTGTCCAGTTCTGGGCCCCTCAATTAAGAAGGATATTGAGACCCTTGAATGTGTTCAGAGAAGGGCAATGAGGCTGGTGAGAGGTCTTGAGCACAAGCCTTATGAGGAGAGACTGAGAGAGCTGGGATTGTTTACCCTGGTGAAGGGGAGGCTCAGGGGAGACCTTATTGCTGTCTACAACTCCCTGAAGGGAGGTTGTAGCCAGGAGGGTGTTGGTCTCTTCTCCCAGGCAACCAGCACCAGAACAAGAAGACACAGTCTCAAGCTGAACCAGGGTAAGTTTAGGATGGAGATGAGGAGAAAGTTCTTCATGGAAAAAGTTATTGGCCTTTGGAATATGCTGCCCAGGGAGGTGGTGAAGTCACGGTCCCTGAAGGTGTTCAAAAAAGGGTTGGATGTGGCACTTGAAGCCATGGTTTAATTAGTCATGAGGTCTGTGGTGACAGATTGGACTTGGTGATCTTTGAGGTGTTTTCCAACCTTATTGATTCTGTGATTCTATGATTCTAATTACCTGTGAGAAGAGACCAGCATCAACCTCTCCACAGTGTGCTTTCAGGTAGTAGCAGAGAGCTATGAATTCCCCCCTCAGCCTCCTCTTTTTCAAACTAAACTGCCCCATCTCCTTCAGCTGCTCCTCACAAGATTTATTGTCCAGGCCCTTCACCACTTCGTTGCCCTCCTCTGCACTCGTTCCATCACCGCAATATCTCCCTTGTCTTGAGGTGCCCAAAACTGAGCACAGTGCTAGAGGTGTGGCCTCACCAGAACTGAGTACAAGGGGACAATCACCTCCCTATTCCTCCGGGTCATAGCATTTCTAATAGAAGCTAGGATGCCATTGCTTTCTTGGCCACCTGGGCACACTGCTTGATCATATTCAACTGCCTGTTGATTAGAACCCCCAGATCCCTTTTTGCTAGAGAGCTTTCCAGCCACACTGCCCCAAGCCTGTATCGGGTTTTCTATTAAAAAAAAACAAAATAGTATTAGAAGAGACTTGCAATATAGAACTTTCTTATGACTACTGAAAGAACAGAAAAGAAAAAATACAATGTTTTAATATATCATGGTATTTCTTTCTAGACATATTCTTCCTACATACAATTGCACATACTAAGCAGAACAACCTCCATGCAGCACAGACGTCCTGTTGAACAGAACTGAGAGGATTTTTGCCTTTATTCATACACTGCAGTTCAATTTAATTAATTTAATTAAAAATTAATTTGTCCTATGACCTATTAGTCCTCTCCTCTGGCTTGCTGGTTTAGCACTACACAAATGTAGTGCAGCATAACAGATGTCCTAGCTTTGTACAAAAGTATCTATCTATCCTATATTTCTAGCATCACCGAGGAAATCTGTAGGGAAATGTCTGGAACATATGTTTAGTTTTGCATATCAGGCTAGAACTGACCTTCTAGATATAAATGTTCAAGCCAGAAGACTTAGAAGTGTCTGTTTCATTTGCTTTACTTAATTCATATTCAGTATACAATCAGCATACTAGAGGATTGAGAGATGATGACTGTCACAACTGAGAGGCGGTAATAGCTGTTATTACATCTGTCACTGCAACTAAAAATGCAGATTCAGCTGACAAAACATCTAAATTTGGTTGAAGGATGGAAAGCAACTTGGCAGATCAGAAATTAAAATACTATGATCCTTCATTTTGTTACTTCAGCATTATACAAGTATGGGGCTGAGTTCAGCAACTGAACACTTACAAAACCAGCAAATCAGACCTCTACACTTTTTTACGGGAAAATGACTGAATCTCATAAAAATACACCCACAACCAAAGACAAGTGGCTCTTTTGCAGAAATGATGGATTTTTTTTTTCTAAACACTGCCCTTTCCAATATAATGTCATAAGTCTGTAGAAGCATGGCTAAAAAGGCCTCTAATTGGAAGTTGTGGTATTCATAGAGTCACAAAATGGTTTGAGTTGGAAGAAACCTTGAAGATCACCTAGTTCCAGTCCCCCCTGGGATGGGCAAAAACATCTTCCTCTAGACCAGGTTACTCAAAGCCCCATCCAACCTGGTCTGGAACACTTCCAGGGATGCAGCATCCACAACTTCTCTTGGCATCATGTTCCAGTGCCTCACTACTCTCATAGAAAAGAATTTCTTTATTATGCGTGATCTAAATCTGCCCTCTCCATTTAAAGCCATTTCCCCTCATTCTATCAGTACATCCCTTTAAAAAGTGTCTCACCATCTTTCTTGTAGGGACCTTTTAGGTACTGAAAGGGTGTTTTAAGGTGTCTCTGAAGCCTTCTTTTCTCCAGTGTCCTGGTTTGAGTTAGAACTAATTCTGCTCAGTGATTTTACTTTCATCTCATTCTCTTCTAACTGCACTTCTGAAATTACAGCATGTTTTCACAGCTTCTGCTTTCAGTAGTGATAATGCTTGATGTTTCTGTCACTGCTAACTCTTGTGTACTCTGTGAGGGTGCAGAGTAAAAGGGCACACCTCCAGGGAGGAATCTAAATTGACCATCTAGGCATTCTGCTCTATCTGTGTCATATTCGGTGTACAGCTCAGGGGTCACAATATCAAGCTCTCTCTCTCTCTTCAATGACTCACACCTGAGGAGGACTCTGTTCTGCCTTTGATTCAAATCCATGTGTTCCTGAATCCAACTTCACAATCCAGCTCTTAAATCTGGTTCCTATCTGCCACTGAGTACAGTCTGGGAATTCTTCCACAGCAACAGTGGCAACAGTGGTGTAAATGCTATCAGAAGAGGTGTGGATTCTGTATTGGCTTAGTATGTATTTGTATTTATTTAATTGCATCACTGTTATTTTCCTTTTCAAATGCATAATAGAGAGCATCTGTTACCCATACAGTGGCCAGCCCAGCCCTAACCTTTGACATCCAGGCTGAACAACCCCACCTCTGACAGTCTGTGCGCGTAAGAGGGGTGATCCAGCCCTCTGACCATTTTTGTATCATAGTATCATACTATCAGTCAGGGTTGGAAGGGACCACAAGGATCATCTAGTTCCAACCACCCTGCCATGGGCAGGGACACCTCACACTAGATCAGACTGCCCAGAGCCTCAACCAGCCGCGTCTTAAACACCTCCAGGGATGGGGCCTCAACCACCTCCCTCGACAACCCATTCCAGGGCTTCACCACTCTCACGGTGAAGAACTTCCTCCTCATGTCCAGCCTGAATCTCCCCACCTCCAGCTTCATTCCATTCCCCCTAGTCTTATCACTACCTGATATCCTGAGAAGTCCCTCCTCAGCCTTCTTGTAGGCCCCCTTTAGATACTGGAAGGCCACAATGAGGTCACCTCGGAGCCTTCTCTTCTCCAGACTGAACAGCCCCAACTCTTTCAGTCTGTCCTCATAGAAAAGGTGCTCCAGCCCTCTGATCATCCTCGTGGCCCTTCTCTGGACAACTTCCAGCATGTCCATATCCCTCTTGTAATAGGGGCTCCAGAACTGGATGCAGTACTCCAGGTGGGGTCTCACCAGAGCTGAGTAGAAGGGGAGAATCACCTCCCTTGACCTGCTGGCCACACTTCTCTTGATGCAGCCCCAGATCTGATTGGCTCTCTGGCCTGTAAGTGTACATTGAGAGGTCATGTTGAGCTTCTCGTCCACCAGCACCCCCAAGTCTCTCTCCTCAGGGCTGCTCTCCAGCCAGTCACTGCCCAGCCTGGATTTGTGCCTGGGATTGCCTCGACCCAGATGCAGGACCCTGCACTTGGTCTTGTTGAAGCTCATGAGGTTGGCCTGTGCCCACCTCTCCAGCCTCTCAAGGTCCCTCTGGATGGCATCCCTTCCCTCCAGCGTGTCTGCTGCACCACACAGCTTGGTGTCATCAGCAAACTTGCTGAGGGTGCACTCAATGCCACTGTCCATGGCACCCACAAAGGTGTTGAACAAGACTGGTCCCAGGCCTTATCCCTGAGGGACTCCGCTTGTCACTGGCCTCCACTGGGATATGGGCCCATTGACAGCCACTCTTTGGGTGCAGCCATCAAGCCAATTCTTTATCCATCTAGTGGTCCACCCATCAAACCCATGTGTCACCAGTTTGGAGACCAGGATGTGGTGCAGGACAGTGTTGAAGGCTTTGCTCAGGTCCAGGTAAACGACATCAGTTGCTCACCCCTCATCTATTAATGTTGTGACCTGTTCATAGAAGGCCACCAGGTTTGTCAGGCAGGATTTGTCCTTGGCAAAGCCATGCTGGCTGTTCCAAATCACCTCTTTGTGGGGGACTGTGTCCCCTGGACTGAATGATTGAAGATGAGAAACTGCAAGGAGAGATGAAATGGGAGCCACCTGTTGATGGCTTAACAAGTAACTCCAATAGATGAGATAAGGGTCAGCTGTGCTACCCTAATAAGTATCGCCAGCCAGTAAGAGGAGGAGGTCAATTAACCAATCCCTTGCAGCCACTCCAAGGGGTGAGCAATGGATGTGAGCTGCCATGAAGGCAGTTGTCAGTCTCATGGGCTTGCTGCTGCAGGTAGGAGCTTTTGACCTGGGCGCTCCTTACCTCCCTGCTTGAATTCCACCCTCGTCGCTGTGGGTGATGCCCGGAACCCTACTGCGACACCTCTTCACTATTCTTCTGTGTCAGTAGTGCCTCCAGGAGGATCTGCTCCATGATCTTTCTGGGCACAGAGGTGAGACTGACTGGCCTGTAGTTCCCTGGTTCCTCCTCCTTACCCTTTTTGAAAATGGGAGCAATGTTTGCCCTTTTCCAGTCTGTGGGGACTTCCCCAGTCTGCCATGACTTTTGGAATAGAATAGAGAGGGGCTTAGCAACCTCATCTGCCAGTTCTCTCAGTGGACTCCTCAGGACTCACTCCAACACATCAGTGTCTTTCTTATGTTGGGAGCCTCAGTGCTGAATACAGTACTTCAGCTGGGGTCTCATGAGAGTAGAGCGGAGGGGATGAATCATCTTCCTTGAACTTCCAGTCACATTTCTTTTGATACAACCCAGGATACAATTAACTTTCTGGGATGCAAGTGAACATTGCTGGGGCATGTTGAGCTTCTCATTAACCAACACCCCAGGTCATTCTTCAGAGACCTACCCTCAATCCACTCACTCCCCAGCCTGTATCTGTTGCTTGGGATTGCCCAGCCCATGTGCAGGGCCTTGCACTTGGTCCTGTTGAACTTCATGAGTTTCTTAAAAATCCTACTGGGAAGAGTCAAGTTGATGGGCAGTGATTGTAAAGAACCTTATTTCAGCTTGTTAAAGAACTAATCACATGATTTTCAAATGCTTCCAAAGAAACAAAACAGATGCAAGCAAACTAAACCCACCTTCTTCTTTTAGAGCAACATTATATACATTTAAGTGGAGACTAGTAATTTATTTAACTGGGAAATGTGTGGTCTTTATAGACATCCAACTGTGCATCGACAATCTGGCCATTCAGTAATTTGTTGTCATGAATGTTGCTTGCGAGGCTATAGGATGACAGAAGTACTTCTCTACTTCTTGGTGAAATATTTCTTAATTCACATATGGGATATTAAATTGCCTTTTATTTCTATCTGCCACTCTATACAAGTAGCAAAGAGAATACACTAACTGCAGAACATGGCAATTTACAGATTTTATTCTCTCAAACCACTGGAAGCACTACATGTAAAACTGATGGCTGAGCTTCAAACTGCATGCAAAACCCTCATTTCTTCATCCTGATTTCAGAGAACTGCCGAGAACAGCCCTGAAGAGGGAGTAGCTTGAGTCACAGGTGGGGCTGTGGAAACAAAACAAATAGAAACACCAATGGGTAGCCTTAGGCATAGCTGCTTTGATTGTATTTTGTATCTATCTTTGAAAGGCATTCCTGTTAAAAAGTCAGATTAAGCGGAAGAGTTTGCAATTTTTACTACGGTGAGTTGTCATTCAGTCTAAATAAATAGCTTATGATATTGGCATACAGAAGTCGAAGAGGCAAAGAAATTAGCACTTTTCTGTAAATCTTCCTTAAGCTAGACAGAAACAGAAGTTGTGTGTACACACTCTCTGCAAGGGGACATGGCTATATTTTCCATTTTCCAATTCCCTGCATGCATTTAAAAATATGTTATAATAACACTTCTTATTTTCAGCTATATCAAAAAAACTCTTAGTATACATTTTTGATTTGATTATTTATTTTTTTTTTATAGAGGAGATGGAAGAATACAGAGTTGATAGAGCCAAGGCTAGAAGACATAGGAGTAACATGAGAGATGGGCAGTGGTAGCTGCCAGTAGAACAAGGAATTTCTGGTAGAAAAGGCTGTGTGCATGGGCACAGTTAGCAAAAGCAATTTCAAAACCTTGAAATGCAAATGAAGGTTAGTGCAGTAAGGACAACTTGACTACATGGTCTATTGCCTGCCTTCACAGATGAAAGGGCTGTATCCCAGGGAACCTTCTGAGTTAGTTCCTTGAGTAGCCTGAAGTCTGCCCTCCTGAAGTCCAGAGTGGAGGTCTTCTTGCTACCCCTCTTGGCTTGGCTGAATACCGAAAACTCAAAAATTAGTTATTATTAACCTATGTACTTATTTATATTTTTATTGATATAACATTTTATTCAGGCAATATAAAAAATTTATTAAACTTTAATTTATGTCTTCAAATAGAAGACCTAGTTATCTGAGCACAAAAAGCTTAATACAACTATTGCATGTTTTCTGAGAGATGATTGAGCTGCTATTTTAGAAGCAAGCCTTTAAATTTTATTCTAGCACTTGTTGATGCCCATCATGTCTAGGCAGGATGGTTACATAATCATTTATTTTTAGGGAAAAAAAGGATTATATCAAATTACAAAATGAATCCAATTATCAGATTGATAATATGCTTTCTAAATTAATCCCTTAGACTCCCTAGGACAAATCTGGATTGCAGTAGTTCTGCTTAGCTCTCCATCTTTAGAATAATGAAGTATCACTAATTCAGTGACGTTTGATACAAGAAAGTTCCATCCAGCTGATGCAGGATGAATAAAGTCACTGTCAGGTTAAATTGTGTGTTGAGATGATGCCTGCCTGAGTGATATTTTGGTTAGGTTCAGAGAATAGCAATCTAATCTAGTTGGGGATGTTTCTGCTTAGTTCAGGGAGGTTGGACTAGGTAGTCATTAAAGGTCCCTTCCAACCCAGTGCATTCTGATTCTGCAATAACCTGATTCCCAACTGTGACCGGTTGATCTTTCCTACACAGAACTTAGTATAGATAATATTTAAATGACAATTTTAAAGAAGTAATAAAATGGTCGACATTAATCATAGAATCACTGAATGTATTTTGAATCATAGAATGGAATAAATATCTGCTGCCAAACACACAGATACATTATTATATGCAAATGTTGAATGTTGTTAAACACATGTAAAGCTTTACTCTACAACACTTCCATGCCAAGGACAGTTAAAACTTATGTAGTTTGTTTAAAAAAAAAAAATCAAAACAAAACAAACAAACCAACCAACCCAAACAAGCAATCAAACAAAAACACACAAAAAAAAAACCCACAAGGGAAAAAAAGCAACAACAGGCAATATTAATAATGAAGCAGGCAAATTTGTGTGGTTAAAATGACTTGGCAGAGTAGGGATAGGGGTGTTGGGGGAGAAAGGATGCCGTGTATGGAGGAAAACCACACTCACCCAGAAAGCTTGGGGTTTTTGCAGACAGTGTATCACAGTATCACAGTATCACAGTATAACCAAGGTTGGAAGAGACCCCAAGGATCAAGTCCAACCTGTCCCAACAGACCTCACAACTAGACCATGGCACCAAGTGCCACGTCCAATCTCCCCTTGAACACCTCCAGGGACGGCGACTCCACCACCTCCCTGGGCAGCCCATTCCAATGACGAATGACTCGCTCAGTGAAGAACTTCCTCCTCACCTCGAGTCTAAACCTCCCCTGGCACAGCTTGAGACTGTGTCCCCCCTTGTTCTGGTGCTGGTTGCCTGGGAGAAGAGACCAACCCCCTCCTGTCTACAACCACCCTTCAGGTAGTTGTAGAGGGCAATGAGGTCACCTCTGATCCTTCTCTTCTCCAGGCTAAACAATCCCAGCTCCCTCAGCCTCTCCTCAAGGAGAGTGGTCACAGAAAGGAATGTTTTAACAAATTACTGGGGGATGATAGTTTAGAATTTTGGTTAATGATTTTTAAGTTTCCAGGACTAAATGATGAAGAATCTCCTGATAGGTTAGATGTTACTTTTCATTGTCTAATCACAGATGCTGCTGAAGCCATCAAAGGCCTTTGACAATGCAGAAAAATCACAAGTGTCTGTATCAACCAGACATCAGCTGTGATACCCATCCACAAGAAGGGCTGGAATTGAGGAACCAGGGAATTACAGACCTGTCAGCCTGACCTCAGTGCCAGGCAAGATTATGGAACAGGTCATCGTGACTGCAATCAAACAGCACTTAGAGGATGGCCAAGGGATCAGGTCCAGCCAGTGTGGATTTAGGAAGAGCAGGTCCTGCCTGACCAACAAGATCCCATTCTATGATCAGGTGACCTGCCTGGTGGATGTGGAGAAGGCTGTGGATGTAGTCTACCTGGAATTCAGCAAGGCCTTTGACACCGTCCCCCACAGCAAACTCCTAGATAAGCTGTCAGCTCATGGCTTGGAAAGGAGCACTATGTGCTGGGTTAGGAACTGGCTGGAGGGCTGAGCCCAGAGAGTGGTGGTGAATGGTCCCACAACCAGCTGGCAGCCAGTCACTACTCGTGTTGCCCAGGGACCACTGCTGGGCCTCATCCTGTTCAATATCTTTATTGATGATCTAGACAAAGGGATTGAGTGCATCATCAGTAAATTTGCAGATGACACCAAGGTGGGGGCAGGTGTTGATCTGTTAGAGGGTGGGAGAGCTCTGCAGAGGGACCCTGACAGGCTGGACAGATGGACAGAGCACTATGGCATGAGATTTAACACATCTAAGTGCCGGGTTCTACACATTGGCCACAACAACCCCATGCAGTGCTACAGGCTGGGGTCAAAGTGGCTGGAGGGCAGCCTGGCAGAAAGGGACTTGGGGGTACTGGTTAATAGTAGGCTGAACATGAGCCAGTAGGGTGTCCAGGTGGCCAAGAAGGCAAATTGCATCCCAGCCTGTATCAGGAATGGTGTGGCTAGTAGGAGCAGGGAAGTCATTGTGCCCCTGTACTCAGCACTGGTTAGACCACACCTTGAATACTGTGTCCAGGTCTGGGGCCCTCAGTTTAGGAAAAATGTTGACTTGCTGGAACATGTCCAGAGAAGGTCAATAAAGCTGTTGAGGGGTTTGGAGCACAAGCCCTATGAGGAGAGGCTGAGGGAGCTGGGGTTGCTTAGCCTGGAGAAGAGGAGGCTCAGGGGAGACCTTATTGCTCTCTACAACTCTCTGAAGGGAGGTTGCAGCCAGGTGGGGGTTGGTCTCTTCTGCCAGGCAACCAGCACCAGAACAAGAGGACACAGTCTCAAGCTGCAGAGAACAGCCCTGAAGAGGGAGTAGCTTGAGTCACAGGTGGGGCTGTGGAAACAAAACAAATAGAAACACCAATGGGTAGCCTTAGGCATAGCTGCTTTGATTGTATTTTGTATCTATCTTTGAAAGGCAGAGGAGGTTTAGGCTGGATGCTGGGAAGAAGTTCGTCACAGAAAGAGTGATTGGCTATTGAAATGGGTTGCCCAGGGAGGTAGTGGAGTCCCATCACTGGAAGCATTTAAGAGACTGGATGAGGCACTTGGTGCCATGGTTTAGTTGATTAGATGGTGTTGGGTGAGAGGTTGGACTTGATCTCGAAAGTCTTTTCCAACCTGGTCTGGTCTATTCTATTCTATTCTAACCTGTTATATATCCATTCTACTACAAATAAAGACTGATTGTGTGTGTGTGTCTGTATATATATGCAATGTGCTTTTAATTCTCCTTTATTTTTTGAACTTTTCAACTTTCATCAGTATGCTTGACATAAAAAAAAAAAAACATGCACACAAAAACCAGAAATGTTATGTGCGAAGTAAGACAGTGCAAAAGGTTTTTTCTCCTAAAATTATATGTTGAGATCTTAAGATTTATACACTTACATGCCTTAAAGGGGCAAGATTCATGTCTGGTATGTCTCATGTAAAAATTTGTCTTCAGTCCTTACGTAACAGTTCTGGTGGAGTTCCTTTTCATGTCTCAAAACTTCACTTAAATCTTCAGATTTCTTTTTCAGTTTTTCTTTTTTTTTTTCCTTAATCAAACATCATTATGACTGTGATCCATAAAGCATAATAAACTTCCAGTAGTCCCAAAAGGGGAAATGCAAAATACGAATTTAAATTGCTAGTGTGATGAGTATCTATGAATATATAAACTCTTCAAACCACAAAGATGTTATGCAGAAAAAGATATTTCCCTAGTGCATATGTTCAAATAAGGAAGATCAGACAAAAGTATTATCTCACAGAGAAGATGGGAATACACTTTCTCTAATCTGCAGCAACTTACTACAGCCTCTTGAAGCTTATTGCCAAGACAATGTCTTCTGTGCAAGGTCTGTAGCAAGTAAGTTTAGGCTGGAAATAAGGCTTCCTTTTGGAAGAAGCTTTGCCCTTTTCATTCTGCTTTTCTTCTGTGCACATTTTAGTGAGCAGCTTTAGTCTTAGGATTTTATGCAGGCAGCTTATGACTTCAGAGATCAAGCCAGAACACTTGTTAAATTAATTAGTATCACAAAGAAATTACAGGCAGAATGAGAAGTAGCATAAATAGTCGATACTTAACCTAGTATCTGGGGAGAAAAGGAAGGTCTTTTCCTGCTTCTAGCACTTTGTTCTCATCCATCTGTGCAGCAGAAGTGTAGCTCTAAAGATTTTGTATATGTTTACTTCTCGAGGTAAACATACACCTCTTGAGGTGGTGGAGTCACCATCACTGGAGGTGTTTAAGAAGAGACTGGATAGGGAGCTTGGTGACATGGTTTAGTTGATTAGATAGTGTTGGGTGATAGGTTGGACTCGATGATCACAAAGGTCTTTTCCAACCTGGTTAATTTTATTCTGTTCTATTTTATAGGTCACTTGCACCTTACTTTTACTACTACATCTCTGTCTGAAGCTACCTGACACACTAATTTTTTAGCATGTGTAAGTACAGAACAATTGCATTTTTATCACTACACTGAGTACAAGATGGTTTTCATAAAACTGGGAAATGCTCTTTCTCGTGTTCCTCAAAGGTATTCTTTGCCCATCTTCACTGAAAACAAACAAACAAACCTCCCACCCTCTAACATATTGTCAGAAATTTTGTACTTCACTAATATAATAAATCATTAATATGGTACTTCTCCCTTAAAATACTTTTATCAACTTCAAAAATTTTGCTGGTCCAATAAATATTTCCTAATTTTACTTAGTGCAATCTTCAAGAGGTTTTTAATCATTCTCCCTTTTTCTACTACCTCCTATTGTATTATTCAGATTCTTCTTGTGGTGTTTAAATCACACATAATTCAAAGTAAAGTACAATCAGAAATACTTCCATGTAAAAGTAAAAATGGTGGCTGACATATCAAAACCACTGTAAGTTCTACCCACTAAAGATGGAAGTCAGCAAACATTTAGAGACAATCTAATAATTTTATATTATTAAATAGTTTATCATAATTATATGGATATATAATTTGTATGCAAACTCAATGTGGAGTAACATAATAGCACAGGTATGTTACTATCACAGAGTGAGAATTAATGAAGAGCACTGTAAAACTTCCTCTTAGTTCTTCCCTGTTAGTTCTTCCCTGAAGGTTGCCACATTTCTTTCCACATGATGGAAAATGCAGATTTTTTTTTTTTTTGGTCAAAAATTTAAAACTTTACAGATACTGCCCTAATTTCTGTACTAGACTTATAACTAGTTTCAATGGATTTATAAAGAGCAAAATGAAAGACAATTTAGGAAAAAAATGCAACAGTTATAGATTAAGTTATTTATACAGGACATACTTGGCACAATAATAATAGTAAGTACCGACAATTGTCATTGAAATGATGTAAAATTCATTTTTTATCATCCTTTTGTTTCTCAGGTAACTGTAAATGTAACTGTAAAATTCTCCATCTAACTGGTTGGTCAATTTGAGCTGGAAGGTTTTTTTTTTTTCACATGAATGGAAGTCCATATAATTTGCAGTGGAAGCAATCAGCACTTTTGTGTTTTTTTCTATTAGATTAAATATAATGAACACATTCAATCAGGTAATGACTTAGAAAGATTTATAAAACCTCCTAATTTTTAAAGCTTTAAAACAGTTATGGAAACTGTCTAAAATTATTGAACTGAATAATGTGAATTTAATGAGCCTTGAGAAGCTTTTAAATATTAAAGTATATATTGCATAGGTGTCCAAGATTAACTTGCATCAACCATTACAGAAAAATACTCCATCTGTATATAATCATGTGTATAATATCACCTATATGAAAATGATTACAATAGGGGTTTGCAGCACTAAATATTTGACATAATATTGTTTCTCTAGGTTAAAGTAATAGTATTTTTCTCATTGATTTGTATACAGATGAGAAAACTAATAATTATTAGATGTTAAGCATAGTGACACCTTCAGAACTCAGTTTCACTGCATCTCTAGACACCCATTCAGGGCAGAGGATAGTTGTGTGCATCTGGAGTTAAACCTACAGTGATACTTCACACTTTGGATAATCATGTTACTAAAATCATACAAAACAGGGTTTATGAGTTTTCATGTTATGTGGTGGAGCAAGACTGATTTTGCTAGGCTTAACAACTGACTCTATTAAGAGTCCTCTATTTAGGACACATATATGACATCTTCTTTAATAAGCTGTGAGGTTTGCAGTCATTTTTAACTAACAGGGTGTGTCTCCTATCATTTTTATCAATACTGTCATTACCTTAACAGTCAAGCAGTCAACCTCAACAGTCCTGCATAAGTGGTACTTTAAACTATTAGAAACTTTTTTAGAGCAGCTCTGCACACAATTCCATGTAATTTAAGGGTAACTAATTCTATTAAGATATAAATTCTTCACAAAGTATTTAATATTCTGTGACAGTTTACGCTGTGATTCTGAGCAAATCTACACTTGGCTGTAAAAAGGAAAACAAAGATAATTCTAAACTAATTTCATTGGTAGATGAGTAGAATGCAGTTTTATGATCTTACATTCTGTTCTCATTCCATTTCTTTCTGCTAGCATGCATGCTGTCCTGGACAGAGAGAGGCCACTTATCAGCATAACTTGAGATAAGCATTACTGACTGACTTACAACGCTTTTGAACTAACTGAAATTCCCCTAACAATTTTTCCTGTTATCTTTTCTTCTAATTAACCAGAGGAAAAAGGGAGGGGAGGAGTTGGGGGGGGAGGCAAGGTGGAATCCTCCTTCCCAAGGAGGATTTCTGTGCTGTTTTCTTTTTGTAAATACTTGTATAATATTGTATACTTGTATATATTAATTGCATTTCATGCTTGCAAAATACAGCTTCATTTGCTTCTCCAACTGTGTTCAGCTGAGCTTTTTTCAATGTGTGTGGGTTTAACCATCACATATTCTTTCTAGGCAGTTACTAAAGAGTTGTAGGATTTTTGCCTTTTTTTCTTTTTTTTAAAACATGACTCAATTATTGTAGAAGACATGAAATAAGAACTTTCTTATTACATTAGCTATTGCTTCTACCTGGCAACAGCAAGTATTTTTGCTCGGGAGGGATGGAAAAAATTGCTGAACTATTGACTCTTATGAAGTCATGTAACACTTACCCTAGTCAGGACAAAATAATTTATTATTGTCCTAAAATCAGTTTTGGTTTTTAATACCAACTATTTAATAGGACCACCTGTGAAAGTCCAATCTTCTGTTGTCTCAAACAATGTGTAACATACCTGGTCTGAATAGGCAGGGCAATGTTTTTTTTGATAGTCTCTAATAGCTCTCAAGGAGAGCTGCTAGCCTGGCAGATGGTTTAATAACCAGAAAGAGAGAAGTTCTGCAAAAGTGGAAATTCCTTCTTTTGTTATTTTAAAACCGCTGCAACAGCACCATGGGAAGGCCTGGTGACAGACATTACCCTGGAGGAGCCTTATCATGCCTACCTCTTTTTGTGATTTGGAGACACCACCTCCCCCATGCCCAAAAGGTATAAAAGGACTGCAACTTCTGAGGTCCAAGTGTTGCATCTACAGCAGAAGCACTTGTTGAATGTATACCCATCACCAAAGAACTTGGACTATGCCTGTGAGGTGTCACTGGAATCAAGAGTGGTGACATCTTTCTCTCTCTCTTTTGTTTTTTTTTCCTCTCCTTTTTCTTCCCATTTTCCTTTGGCTCCAGTCCAACCATCCTTAAGGTGCAAGTGACTGACAGCTTTCATTAGATCAAATAGATCCAACTCATCAGCCATTTGGTGTAGGCTCATCTTACTTTACTCTGAGAGCATTTTTTTTAATCTTAGCATGACCCACCCCACTCAGATGTCCAGGGTTGGATCAGAACATCAAGTGGTGACACAAACAGACTGAGTCCAAGGGATATAATTTTCACCTGTGATATTTTTGTCTCAGGTGATTTGTAGCAATCACTTGACTTTACAATTTACTTCCACAGGCATATCAAAACCAAGCACTTTGTTGTTATCAGGCTGGAATAGTTTCACTTTCATTGATAATTTTTTGGTACTTTTCTTACAAAAACCCCTCCATGTTCACAGTCTTCCAGAAGCATAGCAGGGTTTTTATATTGGCTTTCATTGGCCCAGCTGAATAACTACAAATATTACAGGATCACGAGATGTTAGGGGATGGAAGGGACCTCTGGAGATCTTCAAGTCCAATCCCCCTGCCAAAGCAGGACCATAGAACCTAGTGTAGGTCGCATGGGAATGCATCCAGATTGGTCTTGAAATTCTCCAGAGAAGACTTTCTCTGTGACCCTTACTGCAAAGTTCTTCCTCATGTTGAAATAGAACGTCCTGTAGTTTACATCCATTGCCCCTTGTCCTATCACAGGGAGCAAGTGAGAAGAGACTATCCCTTCTTGACATCCAGTCCTCATATATTTATAAACATTCATTAGATCCCCTCTCAGTCTTCTCTCCAGACTAAAAAGCTCTAGGTGTCTCAGCCTTTCCTCATAAGGCAGTGCTCCAGTCTCTTAATCATCCTTGTAGCCTTCTAGTGGACTCTCAACTAGATCCCTGTCCTTCTGCAACTGCAGAGCCCATAATTGGATGCAATATTCCCGATGGGACCTCATCAGGACAGAGTAGAGGGGGAGGAGGGCCTCCCTTGATCTGCTGGACACTCTCTTCTTAATGCACCTCAGGATACCATTTGCCTTCTTGGCCACAAGGGCACATTGCTGTCCCGTGGATAACTTACTGTCCACCAGGACTCCCACATTCTTCTCCACGAGGCTGCTCTCTACATTCTAACCTGTACTGGTGCAATTTATTATTCCTTCCCAGGTGCAGGACTCTGAATTCATCCTTGTTGAACCTCCTTATATTCCTCTCTGCCCAGATCTCCAGTCTGATCCCTAACCCAGTCTTCATTGACTAGTGGTGAGTCTTCCCTCCTCCAGGCTTCCTCATCTTCATCCAGGGGCTGGAGTTTACAGGGGCTGGAGTTTACAGGGGCTGGAGTTTACAGGGGCTGCGATTAGTGAGCAAAGACTGAAGCAAAGAAAATATTATCAATTCTGCCTTCTCTGCATCCTCAGTTATCAGGCCTCCCTCCTCATTCAGCAGCAGGCCCACACTTTGCCTAATCTTCCTTTTCCTACTGATACATTTGAAGAAGCCCTTCTTGTTCTCTTTTACTTCCTTTACCAGTTTTAGTTCTAAGAGGGCTTTGGCCTTCCTTGTTGCCTTCCTACATGCCCTGACAACTTCTCTATAGTTCTCCCAAGTGTCATGTCCCTTCTTCCCTAAACTGTAAGTTTCTTTCCTCCATGAGATTTCCTTCAGAAGCTCTTTGCTCATCCATGCAGGTCTTCTAATATGTCTACCCTACAATTACCTATAATAACTTTCAATTGTCGCTAATATTTGTGACATAAAAATCTTTGGCTTTCTTAAGACATTTATATAGTAGAGCATCCTCTGATAACATTAAAATTAAACTACTTAGTTTGAGAGTTATACTTTGGTCTCTGATACTTACACTTACAGTAAGATCTCAGACAGTAGTCTTAAAAGCCAGTTGACTTGCCCATGCTTAGTGGTAAATACCTAAGGTATTGGGATTTGGATAAATGGGGTGGGATTTGTTTCACAGAACGTTAAATAAAATAAATGCACATACCTACATATGAGCTCTTATTATGCTCCAGCATAGTTAGAGGAGGTCATCAATATAGTACAGTTTCATCTCATGATAAAGCTGACATGTCTCTAGAATCTGTTAAGATAGATTTGCAGTCTTATAAGTAGATACATTTAAGATACTGAAGGTAGGACTCAATTCTCTAAAAACTGATTTCTGATACATTTTCTATACCGTATTATACCTTGTCAGGTCTCCAGCTTCCACGAAGAAAGCCACAGGTCTTCCTTAAATTCTGTGTTTTACCTTTCAATCATCTGCAGGTTCTTCAGAAACTGTTAAGGTGTCAGTAATGATACTAGACATATATGCTTAGGCAGGTGCGTTCCTCATAAGGCTCTCTGGATATGAACTCTATTATTCTGATGGAAAAATCTCCTTCCCACTCTCATACTGTTTTAAATCAGACAATAGAGCATGAGCAGTTCAGCCATACTTTTTCAGAGCAGAGGCTGACAGCACCTATGTTCTGATGATGAATAGCAGTGGAAGCTTCCAGAAAATGACAGTGAAAAGCTACAGAATGGAAAGGGTACTGAAGTACTGGTGAAGCTTAACTTAGCATTCTTTACAAGACATTTTTAAGGGACAGATTAGTCAAATTTCTCTGAAAGAGGCTGTAGGGGTGCAAAATTTATGCCTCATCTTGGATTAGATAATTTTTTTAAGTGCATTCCTTTCTTTCAGCTCTATGTCGCTTGTATGGTAGCTGAGTGGACAGCAGGAATTTAGATTATGGCATTGGCTTTATACAGTCTGGTTTTTTATTTAGGCCAAAATGAAAAGGCTTAATCAGACAAAATGTTTCACAGTCCTGAATAAAAACAATTCAAAAATTATGATACTCCAATAAATGTATTATTTTTTAAATAAAGTACATATAAAAGAATAGAATAGAATAGACCAGACCAGGTTGGAAGAGACCTTCAAGATCATCACGTCCATCTTACCGTCCAACTTACCATCCAACACCACCTAAGCAACTAAACCATGCAACCAAGCACCCCATCAAGTCTCCTCCTGAACACCTCCAGTGATGGTGACTCCACCACCTCCTCAGGCAGCCCATTCCAATGGGCAATCACTCCCTCTGTGTAAAACTTCCTCCTAACCTCCAGCTTAAACCTGCCCTGGTGCAGCCTGAGACTATGTCCTCTTGTTCTGGTGCTGGTTGCCTGGGAGCAGAGACCAACCTCTGCCTATCTACAACCTCCCTTCAGGTAGTTGTAGAGAGCAATAAGGTCTCCCCTGAGTCTCCTCCTCTCCAGGCTAAGCAACCCCAGCTCCCTCAGTCTCTCCTCATAGGGCTTGTCTTCCAAGCCCCTCACCAACTTTGTTGCCCTTCTCTGGACACGTTCCAGCAAGTCAACATCCTTCCTAAACTGAGGGACCCAGAACTGGACACAGGACTCAAGGTGTGGCCTTACCAGTGCAGTGTACAGGGGGAGAATGACCTCCCTGCTCCTGCTGGCCACACTGTTCCTGATACAGGCCAGGATGCCATTGGCCCTCCTGGCCGCCTGGGCACACTGCAGGCTCATGTTCAGCCTACCATCGACCAGCACCCCCAGGTCCCTCTCTGCCTGGCCGCTCTCCAGCCACTCTGACCCCAGCCTGTAGCACTGCATGGGGTTGCTGTGGCCAATGTGCAGAACCCGGCACTTGGATGTGTTAAATCTCATGCCGTTGGACTCTGCCCATCTGTCCAGCCTGTCGAGGTCCCTCTGCAAAGCCTCTCTGCCCTCCAGCAGATCAACTACTGCCCCCAGCTTGGTGTCATCTGCAAATTTACTGATGATGGGCTCAATGCCCTCATCCAGATCATCAATAAAGATGTTGAAGAGCATGGGGCCCAGCACTGATCCCTGGGGCACACCACTAGTGACTGGCCACCAGCTGGATGTGGCACCATTCACCACCACTCTCTGGGCTCGGCCCTCCAGACAGTTCCTAACCCATCGCAGTGTACTCTTGTCCAAGCCATGGGCTGCCAGCTTGGCCACCAGTTTGCTGTGGGGGACAGTGTCAAAGGCCTTGCTGAAGTCCAAGTAGACTACATCCACAGGCCTCCCCACATCCACCAGGCGGGTCACCTGATCATAGAAGGAGATCAGGTTGGTCAGGCAGGACCTGCCCTTCCTAAATCCATACTGGCTGAGCCTGATTCCTTGGCCATCCTGTAAGTGCTGTGTGATTGCACCCCAGATGACCTGTTCCATAATCTTGCCTGGCACTAACGTCAGGCTCACAGGCCTATAATTCCCTGGCTCATTCTTCTTGTGGATGATTCATTAAACTATGATAATATCTACTACAAATCCTTACAGTTTTTGATAATCAGTGGAGACTGGTCTTAAAAAAAATCAGCTATTTCTGAGATCTGATGATAATAGTTTTTTATACTCATCACTCCTGGAAAATGACAGGATATTCAGCAAATAATAATAGGTGAATTTTGTTTGTTTCAGACAGATACTTAGGGCATATCTAGTCCATCATTTGTTTGCCCTTGCAAAAGACCTTAAGAAGACTGCAGATAAGCCCTTCTTTTCTTAAACATATTTTTAATTCAGTCTGGTATCAAGACTTTACAAATGATGTAAAACTTACTTGTCCTCTTATCAATTGTATCAGCTAAATAAATTGCTTTCATGTCCTTGCCTCAGGGTCCTCAGCCCAGTTTTGAACACAATTATGGTAAACAAATACCAGCTACAAAACACCATGTTCTACTTTAAAGTATGTATAAAATCAGCTTCTTTTCTGGGCTTGTGTTTTTGTTGGGGTTTTTTGGTTTGTTTTTTTTATGGGTTTATTTGTTTGTTTGTTTGCTGGTTTGTTTTAGAGGGGTTGTTTTTTGTTTGTTTCTACTCTGGCCAGAAGAACAAAATTACTCTTTTCATCTAGAAAAATCACTTATACCTACACATGGAAAATGTTTGTAAAAGACTACTGATTTTATAACTTTAACATGGTTTCGACATATTAAAAAAATGTAAAAAAAATTGTCATTAGTGCTCACATACATAGGGAATCAATGGATATCGATTAAGCAATTCTTGAGCATCAACTTATTTACAGACTGGTGTAATCCATTAATTGTATTCAGGTTTCAAAAGGCCAATTGTAAGCTCCTCAATTACCATAGTATAACCAACAAGCTATGCTCATTACAGCTGCTTAAAGTATTAGAAAATATTAGGAGCGTGCAAGTAGATATTCCTGTAAGGTTTTCACTACCACTACAGATTTTCTATAGCTAGAAAGCAGCCAGCATAGGTTTCTTCTCTCATGGAGTTCCTTTCTTTATGTGGAGACAAATAGCTAAGTGCTTCAGTCTACCCTTGGAAAAATATAGTCCCGTAATTTTCACTCAAAAATGACTGAACTAAATCCTTTCTTCACTACTGTAAGTTAAAGAAAGGGGCATCATGTTCTTTAATCACCTATAGCTGAAGGTGCTTGATAGTCAGGCAGCATTAACTGCTTCAACCTTGGTGATTCTGTGATTCAACAGATTATAGGCTTCTGCAGCATACTTTCTTTAGTGTTTTCTCTCTGATTTGAAGCTCTATCAGTTAAAAGTACAATTCAAAAATCATAGAATCAACAAGGTTGGAAAAGACCTCAAAGATCATCGAGTCCAACTGGTCATCCAGCACCTCATGACTACTAGACCATGGCACCAAGTATCATAGTATCAGTCAGGGTTGGAAGGGACCACAAGGATCATCTAGTTCCAACCTCCCTGCCATGGGCAGGGACACCCCACACTAGATCAGTGCCACGTCCAATCCCCTCTTGAACACCTCCAGGAACAGTAACTCCACACCTCCCTGGGCAGCCCACTCCAATGGTTAACAACTCTCTCTGTGAAGAACTTTCTCCTCACCTCGAGCCTGAACTTCCCCTGGGGCAGCTTGAGACTGTGTCTCCTTGTTCTGGTGCTGGTTGCCTGGGGGAAGAGACCAACTCCCTCCTGGCTACAACCACCCTTCAGGTAGTTGTAGAGAACAATGAGGTCTCCCCTGAGCCTCCTCTTCTCCAGGCTAAACAATCCCAGCTCCTTCAGCCTGTAGCACTGCATGGGGTTGTTGCGGCCAAAGTACAGTACCCTGCACTTGGACTTGTTAAACGCCATCACGTTGCCCATCTGTCCAGCCTGTCAAGGTCCCTCTGGAGAGCCCTTCTACCCTCTTGAGAGATAAACATCTGCTCACAACTTGCTATTATCTGCAAATTTACTGATGACTGACTCAATCCCCTCATCCAGATCATCAATAAAGATATGAACAGGATGGGGCCCAGCACTGATCCCTGTGCAACACCACTAGTGACTGGCTGCCAGCTGGATGTGGCACCATTCACCACCACTCTCTGGGAATGGCCCTCCAGCCAGTTCCTAACCCAGCACAGAGTGCTGCCATCCAAATCACAGGCTGACATATTGGCAGGAGTTTGCTGTGGGGGGCAGTGTTAAAGGCCTTGCTGAAGTCCAGGTAGACTACATGCACAGCCTTTCCCATATCCACCAGGCAAGGCACCCCAAGATGATCTGCTCCGTAATCTTTCCTGGCACTGAGGTCAGGCTGACAGGCCTGTAGTTTCCAGGTTCCTCCATCCAGCCCTTCTTGTGGAAGGGCATCACATTGACCAGTTTCCAGTCATCTGGGACCTCTCCAGTCAGCCAGGACTGGTGGAAAATGATGGAGAGTGGCTTGGCCAGCTCATCTGCCAGCTCTCTCAGTACCCTAGGATGGATCCCATCTAATCCCATGGACTTCTGAGTATCCAAGTGGCTCAGCAAGTCTCTAAGCAATTCCTCATAGATTTCAGGGAGATTATACTGCTCCCTACCCCATCTACCAGTTCATGAGGCCAGTTATCCTGAAGTCCTCCTGCCTTACTGTTGAAAATGGAGACAAAGATGGTATTTAGAACATCAGTCTTTTTGGCTCATCTTTAGTTACAATGTTCCCCTCTAGGTCCAATAAAGAGGGGAGGTTCTTCTTGCCCCTCTTTTTAGCATGAATATATTTATAAAAATGCTTTTTATTATCTTTCACAGCAGTGGCCAGCTTAAGTTCTAACTGGGCCCTTGCCTCTCTAATTTTTCTCCTACATGATCTAACAACATCCTTAAATGTATCACAAGTTGCCTCCTCCCCTTTCCAAAGGTGATACACCCTCTTTTGTTCCCTTAATTTGTTCAAGAGCTGCTTGCTCATCCAGGCCGGTCGCTTTCCCCACCAGCTCATCATTCGGCACATGGGAACTGCCAGTTCCTGTGCCTTCAAGAGCTCCTGTTTGAAGTAGGGCCAACCATCCTGGACCCCTTGGTTCTTAAGGGCTGCTGCCCAGGGTACTTTCCGAATAAGTTGCTTGAAGAAGCTGAACTTTGCCCTCTGGAAGCCCAAAGTGAGGGTTCTGTTACTGCTCCTCCCTATCTCCCTGCATATTGGAAACTCCACTATCTCATGGTCGCTGCATCCTAGACAGCCTCCTACCATCACATCTCCCACCAGCCCTTCTCTATTGGAGAACAGCAGGTCAAGCAGAGCCTGACCCCTGGTAGGCTCACTTAACAGCTGCATCAGGAAGCTATCCTCCATACGTTCTAGGAACCTTCTGGACTGCCTCCTCTCTGCTGAATTAAGTTCCCAGCAGATGTCTGGCAGGTTAAAGTCACCCACCAGGACAAGATCTGATGATCTTGAGACAGCCTCCTGTTGCTCGTAGAATATTTCATCTGCCTCCTCATCCTGGTTGGGTGGCCTATAACAGACTCCAACCAGGATGTCAGTTTTGTTAGCCCTCCCTCTGATTTTAACCCACAGGCACTCTATCCTTTCATTTGCAACCTCAAGTTCTGTGGTATCAAGAGATCCCCTAATATACAGGGCCACCCCTCCTCCTCTTCTCCCCCACCTGTCTCTCCTAAAGAGCATGTAACTCCCCAATGCAGTACTCCAATTATGTGAATCGTCCCACCATGTTTCTGTAATAGCAACTATATCTTAATCTTGCTTAATCTTACCGGAAGTAACATAGATAGCATGAAATACCAGGTAGCTATGTGTATACTTACATTAATTCAAATTCTTTTGCCTTCGTTTTGCCATTGGTTTTGTAAAAGGTACATATCTAGCCTGAAAGTGAGTAAAGCAATTTTTTTTAATAATTAGAGAAATTGAGTTTATCTCCTTTTATATGCTGCTTTTATACATGTCAATAAGCAGAAACTAATTTACAGAATTCTTCAGGAATTATTTTCTTCGTAAAATCTATGTGAGGCTGTAGCCCTGTCTGACATTAGGCAAATTTGTATGGTTTCAGAGTTTGATCTAGTGACTGTATATGACATTTCTATCTGTGAATCAAAGCAATGAAGTCTGTCCTTACAGCTATTTAGGATAGTATAGTCTTTACTTTAAAAATCAGACTTGGGAACATATGAAATTCCTTTTCTGTTTTACCTTACTGTCTCAGTTTGAGGCAGATCCTCTCTTGCCTCCCACCAGGGCAGAAAAATGATGAGCCTCAGACAAATGGATTGTGGAAGTGATGGAAAGCTTAAATGGAAAAGCAGTGAATGTTTTACAGAGAGCTACAAGCACAGTGACAAAAGAAATTCAAAGCATAAAGAGTCCCTTACAGCATACCCAGAAACCTTCCAGCACTCCCCTTCACCCTACCTGAGGGTACACCCAAAACCCCCAGGGCTCTTTCTTCCCCCCCTCCACTGTTAGGCTAATCTCAGCTGGCCAGATCTGAGATTAGCCTTCCCCCTTATCCTCCTGGCATTAGGCCTAGCCAGGCCCAAGAGGCCTTGAGATAACTCCCCTTCCATTACCAGGTAGGGAGCATCTCCCACAGGAGCAGTGAGGGAAGAAAGAGGAAGTGTGAGACCTTGCTGATAGATTCATAGGGAGCAGGACATTATAGGAATGAAATGTGCAGCTTCCTGTGTCCACCCACTGGGCTGGACACCTGGGGCACCAGAGGTGCACCCCATTGTGGCAGCAGCAGGAGGCACCCAGCCCAAACTGTCACACTTACTACTTGTGCATTCAAGATCTACTTTGGACAAAAAGCACTGTCTCTTTTACAGAGAAAAACAGCAGAATTCATTGCCTGGATGTGACAAGTTAGCACATTAAACTTCTGATTAACACTGCAACCTTCTCTCCTTGTCACTCCATCTGTAAGTTCTCCCAGCTTTGATCCTCCCTGTGAGTTTGGTTACCCATGTACAAGGATCCAAGACCCAGCACAATTTTACCTTGACTCAGACTGTTGAGTAAATTATTAAATAGTGTGAAGAGGCACTAAAAAGTCTCTTAAAAGTTAAGAAAGGTAGGAATAATTTCTGTTTCAAGGGTTCAAGAGGAAAACCAAAATAGAAAGATACATAATCCTAAAACAAAACAAACCAAAACAACCCCAAACCCCCCCAAAATTATCAAAATTAAAACAACAAGGTACTGGTCAATCATTGATCCATGCCATCAGCTTTATCAGTATCAAAATGTTTAATAAAGGATGGCAAATTGGCAGCGCTAAGCAGTGGGAGCAATGGAATTGCTCTAGCCTAATACCCTGTCTGCCAGAGAAGTTTCCTGTCAATTTTATCAGGGACAATGGCAATAGAAATGCCTTATATCCTGTCTGTTTTTCTGTGTGTAAATGAGTAACTAATTTAACTAATTTATTTACATTTCTAAGCTGCCTTCACCCTTTTGCAGTGCACAAGCAAAGATACCTCAGGGATAAAGGAGCAGAAGAAATGTGACAGCTCTTAAAGGACACTTTTCTTATAGTGCAAGAACTCTTGACTCCCATGTGTGAGAAGGCAGAGAAGGAAGGCAGATCAGCAGTACTGAGTGAACAATTAATGGTCACATTAGAATGTAAAAAGAAACCAGGGACATGTATCCTGAGAAGAATGTAGGGATGATGCCCAGATGTGTGGGGATAGGATCAGGGAAGCTAAGATTTTGCTGATCTGGACAAAGGATGCAGAGAAAAAGAAGAGTTTCTACAAGAATGCTAGCCAAAAAAAAAGGAAACCTTAAGAAAATATGCTCCCCCTGATAATCTCAGTTATTCCTGGTAATCACTCTTTCCATAGTTCTTATGTCTTTAAACTTCAAGACAAAGTCTAGGAGAATTAATTCCCTACTATATTGTGATGATCAGGTTGAAGACCACCTAAGGAAACTGAACATTCACAAGTCCAGCGTGCCACTGGGTACCACATCACAGTCACATGCACAAAGCACACATGCTTGACTCAGCCAGCCTTTCCCTCACAAAAAAGGCATCATGTCAGTATGGTATTGCAAACCCATTCACTTATTCAACTGCCTGTCTTGGTCGTGGCCTCTTCCAATTTCTTGTGGAGGAAAAAAAAAAACAGGAAAGGAAAAAAAAACAAAAAACACCACACCTGGAAAAAACCCCAAACCAAAAACCCCAAACTCCACAAAATACAAGTATTGGACAAGGGGCAATGGTTTTCAATTGAAAGAGGGTGTGTTTAGACTGGATATAACACAGAAAGTTGTTCTGGTAAGGGTGTTGAGATGCTGGCACAGGCTGCCATGTGAAGGGGCAAATGCCTCATTACTAGAAGCATTTGAGCTCTGGCTGGACTGGCTTTTGAACAACCTGATCTATGGAAAAAATGTCCTCACCCAGGGCAGGGTTTATTTCTAAAGGTCCTTGTCAACCCAAAGTGTTGTGTATTTCTATGCCCAAAAGGTATGACCTAAAAAGAGGTGGTGATAACACCAAATTTTTTTCTAGTATTCTCTAAGCTAAATTCCTATGAGGCACTATGTGATCATAGTGAGGAAGCACGGGAAGAATATTATCAGAAAGAGAAACTTTTCTAAGCAGTTGTTTCACAGGCCCTGCTTTCTTACAGAGCTGCTCTCTAGAATCTTGTTCCATGACATCCTCCTTTCCAGCAACTTATTTAAACAAAAACATCGCAAAATTCTGACCCATTATCCCATCCTGTTCTTGAGAAGCAATTTACAATAAAACTACTTATTTTCAGACTGCTTTCCTTGTTCCCTTGAAAAGGAGACAACGTCTTGACATTCTCACATGAAAAAAATCTTTTTTTCTTCTCTATTTCAGTGACCTAAATGCTCTGCAATTCCTTGACAAAGAAAGAGGCTTTAGGATGCTTTCTCACTAGAGGAAGGAATTTTAGGGCTTGGAAACAGAAAAGAAAATAATTAATCACAGAAAAAAAAATATCTTTTAAATCTGTTACACCAAGCAATAATGTAAATGTTAGTTTGATGTTCAGCAAATCATTCAGCAAACTGTGTCTGCTAAAATGGTAACACTGGTCATTTCTTCATTAAACTTCTTAATTCTTAGTGTAAGAATAATTATACTTCAGGACAATTATATTTCAGCTTAGTGAATAGAAAACAGAAGAAATGTGACAAATATAAGAACAGCCAAAAACCAAAACTTTGTCAGGAAAGCAAGGAATGAAGGCAGGCAGGAATTAGGTACTTTTAAACAGCAAGTATTTTATTTCTGTTTAGGCAAGATAAGAAAACAAAAATTTTAAATTAATTATTTCATAGTTTCAGTTAGGGTTGGAAGGGACCACAAGGATCATCTAGTTCCAACCCCCCTGCCATGGGCAGGGACACTCTACCCTAGATCAGGCTGGACAGAGCCTCATCCAGCCTGGTCTTAAACACCTCAAGGGACTGGGCCCCAACCACCTCCCTCGACAACCCATTCCAGGCCTTCACCACCCTCACGGTGAAGAACTTCCTCCTCATGTCCAGCCTGAATCTTCCCACCTCCAGCTTCATCCCATTCCCCCTAGTCCTATCACTCCCTGATAGTCTGAAAAGTCCCTCCCCAGCCTTCTTGTAGGCCCCCTTCAGATACTGGAAGGCCACAATGAGGTCACCTCGAAGCCTTCTCTTCTCCAGACTGAATAGCCCCACTCCCTCAGTCTGTCCTCATAGGAGAGGTGCTCCAGCCCTCTGATCATCCTCGTGGCCCTTCTCTGGACACGCTCCAGCACCTCCAGATCCCTCTTGTAATAGGGGCTTCATTCTAAGAGAAAATCCAATGCTTCATTACACTAAAACTTCTATAGAAATATATACCTGCAGCATCTACTTTTGCTTCAAGTACTTTTTTCATGATCAATGGCTCCAACAAATGCCAATAAAAATATCTGCAGTAGCAGGAACAGTCTGATGTACAAAGTAATTTCTTCTTATCCCATTGACATAAAGGAACATAAAATTTAATCATTACCCATTGCATTTGGTAACATGCAAGTGACCAAGTAAAATAGTCTTTTTTTTTTTTTCCCCCAGCTGCCCAAGTAGCACTTGCAATACTCCAAGCTGTCTACACTCTCTGCAACATTTTGTTCACTCAGGAGAAAAATCTCTTGTGTGTGACATACTTGGAGGTGAAAGGAAGAATTAGAAATCGAGTAGGAACCTGAGGAACATGATGATGAGTCATCTAGACTAGGTGTAATAATGGTAGACTGCAGGAGGACAGGAAGGAGACAGTTAGAAAAAAGAATAATTATAGTTATTGAAGAGGGAGTGCTGCAAATGGAGTTGCCTGAACTTATATATGTCTCTAACATGTTTGTTTCTAGAGATCATAGAACAGGAATCTGTATGAAACTGAAGTAAATTGCCTTCTGTTTAACACGATAGTAGCTCACCATTTCTGAGGTTTTATGGCAATTACATCCTCACCTTTTTTGTCAATGCACAAGCTGCTTCTGGTACCTAGTAGTTTTATCAAAGCAAATTCTTTTTATTACTTTTTATACATCTGGATATTTACTGTATCAAATTCTTATATCCTGTATCCACAAAGAATATCTAATGCAAATGAGTATTTTTCTTGGGAAAACATGTTGCTGTGAACAGAAAGTAAGGCATGAAAATCACAATCGTGGGGAAGAAATATAAAAGATTCACTAAAGCACCCAATACATTGTGCTGCTACTGTACCATTGATCCCTACAAGATCTGATAGCGTTTTGTTCAGAGCAGCAATAATAGTCCTGAATTAATCTGTTTCCTATTAGTTAAGATTTCTCTTTGTCAGGAAATTTTATACTCCTCACTTTAATTTTTGCTGCACTTTGTTTCAGTCCATTAGACCTAATTAACTGTAATTTATCACTTTTAATCATTTCACTTTCTTCTTGAAGTCTGGTTTCCTGAACATTTATAGTTGCTACAAAATCTTACTCTTGAAGCCAGCTCTCTAGAAGTCATTGTTTCTGCTCTTATCACAGTGATTTATTTTTTTTCCCTTGTACTCTGCACTCTATTTAAATTGTCACTATCATTGTGGAAAGTGGTCCTGATAACCAGAAAGGGTATTTCAGATGAAGGAACTAATTTTAATTCTGGGTTCAGAATAGTCCAGTGAAGAGCAGCCAGGATGACTAAGGGACTGGAGCACTTCTCACATGAAGAAAGGCTGAGAGCTGTGATTACTTGAGAAGGCAGTTGAACAGATACAGTATCACGGTATCACAGTATCGCTAAGGTTGGAAGAGACCTCGAAGATCATCGAGTCCAACCTGTCACCACAGACTCCATGACTACACCATGGCACCAAGTGCCACATCCAATCCGCTCTTGAACACCTCCAGGGATGGTGACTCCACCACCTCCCCGGGCAGCCCATTCCAATGGTGAATGACTCTCTCGGTGTAGAACTTTCTCCTCACCTCGAGCCTAAACTTCCCCTGGTGCAGCTTGAGACTGTGTCCTCTTGTTCTGGTGCTGGTTGCTAGAGAGAAGAGGCCAACCCTTTCCTGGCTACAACCATCCTTCAGGGAGTTGTAGAGAGCAATGAGGTCACCTCTGAGCCTCCTCTTCTCCAGGCTAAACAACCCCAGCTCCCTCAGCCTCTCCTCCTAGGGCTTGTGCTCAAGGCCTCTCACCAGCCTTGTTGCCCTTCTCTGGACACGTTCAAGTGTCTCGATGTCCTTCTTAAACTGAGGGGCCCAGAACTGGACACAGTACTCAAGGTGTGGCCTAACCAGTGTTGAGTACAGGGGCACAATGACCTCCCTGCTCCTGCTGGCCACACTATTCCCAATGCAGCCCAGGATGCCGTTGGCCTTCTTGGCCACCTGGGCACACTGCTGGCTCATGTTCAGGCAGCTGTCGATCAGCACCCCCAGGTCCCTCTCTGTTTGGCAGCTCTCCAGCCACTCCAGTCCCAGCCTGTAGCTCTGCATGGGGTTGTTGTGGCCAAAGTGCAGCACCCGGCACTTGGACTTGTTGAATGCTATCCCATTGGACTCTGCCCATCTGTCCAGTCAGTCGAGGTCCCTCTGCAGGGCCCTTCAACCCTCTAACTGACCAACATCTGCTCCCAACTTGGTGTCATCTGCAAATTTGCTGATGACTGATTCAATCCCCTCATCCAGATAACCAGTGAAGACATTGAAGAGGATGGGGCCCAGCACTGATCCCTGGGGGATGCCACTGGTGACTGGCGTCCAGCTGGATGTGGCACCATTGACCACCACTCTCTGGGCCCAGCCCTCCAGCCAGTTCCTAACCCAGCGCAGAGTGTTGCTGCCCAAGCCACGAGCTGACAGCTTATCTAGGAGTTTGCTGTGGGGGACGGTGTCAAAGGCCTTGCTGAACTCCAGGTAGACTACATCCACCGGCCTCCCCACATCCACCAGGCAGGTCACCTGATCATAGAAGGAGATCAGGTTGGAGAGGCAGGACCTGCCCTTCCTAAATCCATGTTGGCTGGACGTGAGCCCTTGGCCATCCTGCAGGTGTACAGTTATTGCTGCCAGGATAATCTGCTCCATCATTTTCCCTGGCACTGAGGTCAGACTGACTGGCCTATAGTTTCCAGGCTACTCCATCCGACCCTTCTTGTGGATGGGGACCACACTGGCCAGTTTCCAGTCATCTGGGACCTCACCGGTGAGCCAGGACTGGAGGAAAATGGAGAGCGGCTTGGCCAGCTCATCTGCCAGCTCTCTCAGCACCCTAGGGTGGATCCCATCCGGCCCCATGGACTTGTGAGTGTCCAAGTGGCTCAGCAGGTCCCGAACTAATTCCTCATGGATATCCAGGGAATTACACTGCTCCCTGACCCCATCACCCAGCTCAGGAGGCCACTCCAATCTCAACCTTCCAATCTCAACCATTCTGTGATTCTATAGCTTTATAGAAGAGCAAAAGCAGGCTGTTATTTTCCCAACAGAAGCATGCACATTACTTGTAGAGACACTGAAGATTTTTTTCATGTTTCTTAATTCAACATTTTTCATTGTTATTTACATACTGAATATATGTGGTTTAGAATAGTTATGTCCTAATGTCTTGTTTTCCAGGAACATCTTGCATAATTTTAATTTCTAATCTTCAGCATTTCTTTTTATTGTTGTTTCACTGACATTTGCAATGTTTCTTGAGTTATCATCAGCAAACATTTATGAGCATGATCTGTTCTACACACATTTAAAAACAAAACTCTGTTTCTCAGCAGTGAATCAGGGGACATATCATGACATTTCTCCAAGACATACCAGTTGAGTCTAGAGAAAAGACAGGAGGCAATGAATTCCATGTTATCTTTTGCACACTTTGTCTTCTTTCTCTAAACATTTGCTTGACATTTAGAATAGGGAAAATGTTACATATGTTGTTTACTGAACATGTATTTGAAAAACCCATAACTATTTGGCATGAAATGTTTGTCAAAGTAGCATTACTCTTTTTATTTGAGTTTTCAAGAGTCTGCAGCTCATTATACTTTTAATGTTCCTACATATCTAAATTGGCCTCTGTTTTTGTTTTATCTCTGGGATACATTTCAGCCTTTTCAGCTATTTCTTGAATCAAAGCTGAAGCCTCCTGGAAAATTTTATAATGCATTTTAGGTAAAATTGATGACAAAATATTAATGTCCAGAAACTCCTACTTATCTCATTCTAAGGGGAATGACTACATTTGGTCAAATGCACTGTATAAAAGATTCACTCTCAGCTGAACAAAAACAAAACTTAGGGCAGCTATCCCAAATGTAAGTGGTCAAAGCCAAGATAGATGAATCCTGTCTGGGATCTTCACCTTCAGCATATACATGGATCCCTAATCTGTCTTTCAGGATTGGATCAAAAATTCTTTTCTAATTAATTCCAGCAACTCTATGAACTGTAGCCTATGGTAATAAATCACCAATTCTGTTGTGTCACTGTACATATAGACAACATACCGTTTTGCACTTCTGGAGAGATGAATGCTTAAGATCTTTTCAAATGATAAAATATTCTGGTTAAAAAAAAAAACAAACACAAAAAACCACAAACAAACAAACAAAAACCCCACAATGAAAATAAATCATTCAATAATGTAAATTTTATGTGATACATGTAAAACATTTCTGGTGTGAGTTGCCTAAGGACAATCCCAGCTCTTCAGAATTCCCTATAATTTATCTAATATCACTGAAAAAAAAATATTTTTGGTGACTTACAGCATTCTGGTCTATCCATCCCAGTGAGAAAATATCACATTTTACAGCACTGAATAGAATGCAGAAGGAAGATGAACTGCCTAACTCAACCACTGAATTCTCTGACTTCTAGTTCATGATGCAATAATTTGCCTAAATCAAGCTAGACATTGTAAAGTCATCAGAAATAGAACGAGGGAGGAAGCAGCCAAGAGTTAAAATCCTGTTACTAAGCTTAAACTAGTCTCCTTTCCTGGTGAACACAAGATTGGATTTCTCAAACTAATAAGATATTCTTTAAAAAGAACAGTAAGCTTGACATGAGAGGAATCATAGGGTATTTCAAATTGGAAGGGATCCATAAGAATCTTGAGTGTACACAGGAAGTATACCTAAGAAGTATACAAAAGAATCTTGCAGTATACAGTACTCAGGGTGGAGCCACACCACTGCAGTACAGAATGGGACAATCACCTCCTTCAACTGCATAACTAAGTTGTGATCAGTGTAGTTCCAGGACACAACTGGCCCTTTTACCTGCCAAGGAACACTGTTCCCTCATATTCAACTTGCTAGCAACCTAGACCCGCAGATCTCTTTCTGTGAAGCTGCTCTCCAGCCTCATCCTCCCACTTGTATGTTTGTGATAATTTACTCATCACAGATGCAGAATATTGCGCTTGCCCTTGTAAAATTTCATACCGTTGGTGATTGCCCATCTTTCTAGTCTATGAAGGTCTATCTGTGCTTTCTACTCTCAAGGGAGCCTACAGCTCCTCCTAGTTTGGTACCTGCTATACATTTGATGGCAGAGGCCAGATCATTTATAAAGGCAAGGGGGGAAAAGGGGGAATAAAATGAATAGACACAAAACATTTTGCTTCATAAATATTTTTAAATACTTTATAAACCAAAAGTTTTGGTCTTTTTGTTAAAGAAAATGAAAGAATGCAGTTCATTTATAAATTTCATTACTGGTGATGTTATTTGCATTAAAAATAACATTGTGATTAATTTCTTAAGTTACTTCAGCATGCATTTACATATACATAGCATTTAAAACAAAAAGTAAGTCTTTACTGACTTTTTTTAATGACTTTTTTTACTGCTATGAAGGATGGGACAATTAATGCCAAAGGTTCTGTTTCAAACTAAAGTTACCTTCATATGTTCACATGCTTGCTCCTGAAAAGAGATAACTAAACACCATATAGAGAGGCAAGCCATTTCTCCTGGGAACCCAGGTCAAAATGTTTATTCAGTTCAAAATTTCAGAAACTGACTTGAAGCAGATAGTAAAACATTTTTCTTCTACTCTCTTATGCTAATTTTTCACTTGGAATCTTTCAGGTAACAAAAAAACCCACATTCCAACTTTCAGAAAAACCCATCATTCCATGCTTAATAACTTATTCATACACCCACTAAAAGAGTTAATTATAATAATACCAAATGATGATGCCTGTTAGAACCATGTATACTGGCTACAGCTTGTCAAATAACATTTCAAATAATGGTGAACTACAATCTCAGTCTGATGTGTGAAAAGTGTTTTCTATTCATAAAATATTAGTATGTGTACATACTATGGTATTCCATGGATCTGCATTAAGTTACAAATCCATATCTATTATTGAAAACAGGTAGAAATATTTCCTGAATTTCACATGGAAATACAAATGTTATAATCACAAACAAAGTTATATTTTCTCTTTATATCTGCACTCAGAATTACAAACTATGTGTTTATCCTTCCACGCTAATGAATTAACAAAACATGCTACATCAAGTATAGCCAGAAAATTCTTACAATGTCATCTATTTGTTTTTTTTTATAAGTTTGAGTTCTCTTCCACCAATTAATATTACAGAGCATTAAGCTCAGAAAATCAGATGAGATGTCTACATCATTTGGAAGGTCATATAACATAGGGTCTATCAGCTTTACTTTGTTCTAACAGCCTATTTGATATCCACCACAACTATGGAATCTGAAATCCACAAACTGGGCAAACTTGCTCTGTAATTTTGTAACACCCTCTAATGACTTTTTTAAATCCTGGCAGGCACATGAAATTTTGTTTGCAGTATAGAAGCTTAGGCTTTAGACAGGGTTTTCCAAGATCTGCATATTCAATCACTATTTCTTCACTCTGTGATTACTGCTAAAATTTCTCTAAGACGTCACTGGAGAATTCTAATGACACTGTCAAATTGCTGCATATAACTGACATGTTTAAACTTTATACTTTGGGAAGCATTCAATACTTCTTTCCATGCCGTTTTCCAATAATATCTATTTTCATGATCTGGACAATGCATTTTATCCAGCCTCCAGCATGCCAGGTTACTTAAAGCTGCAACATAAGCTACACAGGTTAAACAAAGAATTATATGACATAGGTTTCATTAACTAGCAGAGGAGATCAATCTATTTCAGATGCTCTAAAATTATTTGTCAACCAATAATATTTCATTAGATAGCTGTTATGTAGTCATCATACTCTTAATTACATGAAAATATATAAAAACAGTGCAAAAGTTCAGGCCGTACACGCTTTAGATACACCTGCACAATTGAGTACAAAGACATCTGCAGTCATTCAAGAATACCTAATGTATGTGGCAACTCAATCTCATAAGCACTAAAGCCGCATTTGAATAGCAATGTGATAAGTCTATAAATCAAATCTAGATAGAAAGCTCACAAAAGTACGTCATGATTTCTTAGTCACAGTAACATTAAGCATATTGATTTCAGGTAGGATTTGATACAGGTGTTATTGTATAACAATATTAATACATACCAGCTTGTCACTAAATCAGACATTTTTCTACCATCATTCACTGTGTAAACATGTTTTCTGACATTATTCTGACATTATCAATCTTCTTATGAATTAGAAAGGTAATGTGCCCTGAAATGCTTATTAGGATCAGATCTTTGGGTCACATAAAGAAAATAAACCCTTGGATTTCAGAGATGTATCATTTGAATTCTGTCATTCATTGACTGAAAGAGCATATCTATTTGAGGGTTTATTTTAACTTGCATTATCATAAACAATGGGTGTCATTACTATTTTCCTAGCATTGCATGCTTTGCTATGGTAAATTATGGAAAATGAAAAATCTGCAAAAGTAAAATATGGGAAAAGTGCTGAAAAGGGAGTTGGGTTGTGTGTGTGATTTTAGTGATTTAAAATAGATTGATATACAAGAAAAACAATAGTCTATGGTAGCAATGAATCTAGGAACAGCTTTCAATAAAATAAAATTGCCTCAAGTCTCACAAAGATATCTGATTGTTCAAGATAAACCTTGTATATTCCAAGGATGCTAACAAAAGTCTCAGTGAGTGCTTATCTGCTCTTATAGGCACCTTAATTTCTTTAAATCATAGAATCATAGAATTGTTAGGGTTGGAACGGACCACAAGGATCATCTAGTTCCAATCCCCCTGCCATGGGCAGGGGCACCTCACACTAGATCAGGTTGCCCAGACCCACATCCAGACTGGCCTTAAAAACCTCCATGGATGGGGCTTCCACCACCTCCCTGGGCAATCTGTGCCACTGTCTCAACACCCTCATGGGAAAGAACTCTGGCTTACAGTTTTAAAAAAACACCTCCTCTGATCATACCTATGCACATCATTCACAGATAAACTATGATATTTTTTAAAAGCAGATTTTTTTCCTTTAAACTGTACCTAAATCTCTTCTCTTCATTCATGAGAGTTTATATAAACACCACGATAAAGTCAACAGGTCAGTCAACAGCCCTGCTGCTTCAGTGTCCTGATGCTGCCAGACTGGTAATTCTTCTCAGTAACTACAAACCAGGGACACCAAACAAGCAAGCAAAACCCCAGACAGGCAAACCAAACCAAACAACAACAACAAAACCAACCATCAATATAAAGGTGGAAGGAGGGTAAGCCGCAGGCAAAAGGACTTGAGTGGGAAGTTGTTTTTGTTCCAGGAACTTGGTATTCTGATAAGCCATTGGTGCTTGAACAGTTCCATGGCTGGTTGTGCACAGAAGAAGCAAAGTCATTTGAACGGTAAGTTGGAAATCTAGGAAGGTATTCTTGGCTTCTTGTTTGCAGTGCAAGGGCTCCTTCAGCTCACCAAGTACATAACCTGTAAACAAACAGTACTGAATGCAAGCACATGACAGATTCTTGTTACCACCTCTAACCAAGGCAAGTTCTTCAGCTGGCAGATGTATTAGTCTAATCAGTACATTTTAACTGAGCCTAAGATTGTGGAGACAAGAGCACAGTAACTGAATACATAAACCAATCCCAAGCACAATTCTTATGTTAAAAAGAAAATTACCTATACTGCCATCTCTGTGTCAAATTATGTGATAATTAAATACCCAGGGAAAATAAAAGCAGGAATCCTTCAATCTTACTCTTCTTCTACCAGCATGCATATCTTACTTCTATTACATCATTTATAGAACACTTTCTGGTTGCCTGCAGAAAGCTCAATATATTTTTCTGTAGTGTTAAAGAATCTGATGACCTATGTCCACATCTGATGAGCAAATTAAAACTCATATAATTGTCTACTTTAACTCTACAAAATGCTTGAAATGAGGCTACAGGGAGACCTTATAATGGCCTTCCAGTACCTGAAGGAGGCTACAAGAAAGAAAATAATTTTTACAAGGGCTTGTAGTGATAGGATGAGACAGACTGGATTTAAGTTTGAGGAAGGTAAGATTTAAATTGGATGTTAGAAACTAATTCTTTACAGCAAGGGTGGTGAAACACTGGAACAGGTTGCCCAGGGAAAGTGTGGATGTCCCCTTCCTCGAGGTGTTCAAGGCCAGGTTGGGTGGGGCTTTGAGCAACCTGGTCTACTAGGCCAGGTGTCCCTGCCCACAGCAGGGCAGTTGGAACCAGAGAATCTTTAAAGTCCCACCCAAGCCAAACCATTCTGTGATCTCTGAATCAGTTATGCTACTGGTTTTTTTACGAATGGACATTTAACATGCTCAAGTGTAGAAATGTAATTTGCCAAATTATGCTTATTTTTTGATAGTTGTTTTTGGACAGGACAGGAATAGTGTTTGCCAAAACAAAGAAACTACAGTTACAAGTCACATATTATATTTTAGGAACAGAGTAAGTATGGTTTCAACTCCACCATTTTAGACTAACTCTCTTCCTATAATCTGGAACCTCTAACAACATCCATACTGAAATAATTATAATGAGTAAGAGCTTCAGCATTTGAGTGTCAGTCCAGATTATCTTTCAAACTGCAGATTTTTGTTAATGAAATTTTCAAAACCCATTTGATCCAGGCAGGAAAAAAAAAAAAAGAAAAAAGAAAGAAAAAGAAAAAAGAAAGAGAGTAAAGAATATGTTGTGCAGAAACCTGAACTCCTTCTTCTGGCAAAATGCCTTATGAACCTAATGAAAACATCTGAGGAAAAGTGCAATGATTGAACTCTAGCTACATACATCAAAAGCAAAACAAAAAAAAAAAGGTTCCTCTGAAGAATTCTATTGACATAGAAAAAATAAATCACAAAACTAGCATTCATAGCATGTCCACCTTCTATTGATAGAATTAATCTCATTTGGACAGTAGAGTGGGGTACAGAGCAGGGGTGGGTGATCCAATGCCATACCTTTATTTTTGAAAACAAGCTACACTTTGTTCCATACTTGTTTTCCCTAGCTGAAACATAGCTTTGCCTTGTAACTAATGTTGTTAGACTGTATTTCTTTCCTCACTTTCAAATATTTTATCCAGCTCACCACAAGCTTTAAGTCCCCAGAGGGACCTAAAACTTCTAAGAGCTTTTGCAAAAATAGATGCCTCAAACCAAACAGCAACTCAACAGGTAAGTTATTTGAAGTTGGTTTCTTTCAAAGAGAAATTCGCCTTTCAAGGTGAGCCAACATTTTAGAAACATGTTATATGTTCATTGTCAAACTCAAATTCATAAATTCTCTAACATCTCTATAAAACTGGAATAAAATAATTCTCTTTTTTTTATCTGAGAGACTTTCAAATATATTTATTGATATTTATTCCATATTTTACCACTTTGCAAAAATGTGTTGTTTTCCTGCTTACCCAATGTACTTAAAATAGATGCAATTGTTTTTATTGCATAAGTTTCAGAAGCATTTCTCTATAGCAGTACATCCTTCCTTTCCCTCAGCATCATTGAAAATGTCAAAATTTATCTAGGATAATATTAATCAACTAATGCTTCAAGAGCATAAAAGGGAAAACATGTTATTTTTTGTTGATGAGTTTTCTCCCTCCTGAGGAAGAAATTAAGTTGAAACATTTAGGGAGGAAATGTATTCTGTCATTTTCATGGTGATATTGAGTACAAAGCAATAAGACTAAAAATAAGTGATCTATTCTGCCCTAAATACAAGCACAGGAGACTCTGAACTAGAAGAGAGTATTGAAGAACAGCTCTTTTCTGCAGAGATCAGAGACAGAGAGACTGAATGCTTGAAGCAGATGGATGCAAGAAAATTTCTCAGTTGATGCTCCTCTGCAGAAGTTATCATCTTCAGTGTATATGCAGATGAAATACAGAAAGTGGCTGACTCTATTCCTCTTGCTGAACAACTGTGTCACACAAGAAGAGTTGAAGGTTTTATTTCTCTAAAATAAATGGAACTTTTACTCAAGTAATCATGAAATGCTTTATTTAACCCACTCCATTTATTTTGGTGTGAGCTGTTAGCATTTCTCAATTTGTTGTAATAGGTCAAAGAAGGTCCATACATCTGAGATAACATGCTTGCAAAGATTGGACTAACCTCATCCATCTGGTTAAAAAATCTTTGTGAAATTAGTGTCTTCACATATCTCAGATTTAATATGCATTACCTAAGAGGATTCCATTTTTGTAATCGTTTTGGGGCAAGATGAATTTCAGAAAAAAATATCTATTTTGAACAAAAGAAATAAATTATAAGATGACATTTTTCTCCTTTGGAATAGAATAACCTACCCTTCAATCAACATTATATATATATATATATATAATATTTTTTTTAAATGTCCTGAGTAATTCCAAGGAATTCCATGATTTGTATGATATCAGTAATGTACAAGAAAATACAGAAAAGTAAAGCAAGGGAGACCCCTTCTGGACTCATTCTCATCTAATTAAAATGCCACTCAGAGGTTCTAATTGATTACAATATACTACAGAAATAATTATATTTCCTATAAGTAAATGTGATAAATAATACTCAAATGTTTTATAAAATAAATATGCAGATTTTTATTATAAATCAGCATATATTTTTACTCATGGAGTGTATAGAAACATACTTTGGACTTTAAAAATGAGAATGCTATCTCTCAGAAAATTCATGGTCTGAATATTTTCATTAATGTGGTTCAAAACTGCAACAACATTAAGTTAAATTTACAGATTCAAGTAAGTAGCTTATTTAAAATATCCAAATAGAACTTTCTGCTTTTTCAGATAAAAATGAGTGTGAAATTATGCTCAGATACCATAATAAGCATGGTCACTGAAAAAACTCTCTTCACAAATTACTTATTGACTGAAAAACATTTTCAAAATAGTAATTTGTCAAACAATTTCCCTGGTAGGGCAGACTGTCTACCAATACTGTTATGTTGGGGTTTCTTTATTGGAACTGGGGAGTTTGATATAGAGAAGCACATAACCCTTAAATATTTAGACAACCAACCCTGGAGGTGTTCAAGAGGGGATTGGACATGGCACTTGGTGCCATGATTTAGTCATGAGGTCTGTGGTGAAGGGTTGGACTTGATGATCTTTGAGGTCTCTTCCAACCTTGGTGATTCTGTGATTCTGTGAACCTCAGTCAGAAAGCAATCCCTGCAAAAGAAAATGAAAGGAAAGAAAAAGTTTGGGGGGGTGGGATCAGAAAAAGAGTCTCAGACCTTCAAGATTAATTCAAAAGTGTTGGGGAAAGAGAATTCATGACTTTACAAGATGAGGAAGTATCTTACAGATAAAGGAGTAACAACCATGCTGTCTAAGTTAGGAGAAAAATATAAAATGTTAGTGTCAGTCAGAGAGAAATGTCTTAGCAGTCCTAGTTAAAGCTGCAGATACTCTAGATTTCCAATCAATGTGATATTCTCACAGAAGGAGGAGGACACAGAGGAAGAAATACTCTTGGCTAAAATGTTCAATCTCCACATTTCTTTCCCCTGTGATTTCATTGTAGTTCATTTCAAAATAGACACTGGAAGAGCAAGCCATAGGTGAGGAAGACCTCTTGCAAAGCACAGATCTCTTATGACCAAGATGCCATTCATTGCATTAACATTCTCCTCAACCCAGCTTGAAGAATTTGGGGTGTTTTCAAAAGTAAAACACTTTTTTTTTTTTTTTATAATTTGAAGGACGCTAGTAAAACAAATGCATGCTTGTGACTTGATTCCTAATGCAATTGTGCTATATCTTTCTTTAAGTATTCTGATGAGAAACCTGGATGTTGTTGCAACAGAGACCTGAAAAATAAGCACATAGAACATGAACTGGCAGATCATGTACTGTATTATGTCATCAGAAAGTAATTACATTGTACCCATAATCATGTTGTGACTCAGACACACTTGAAAGCGTAAGGCTAGATGGAAGTAGAAAGACCAGCTCATGGAATAATACATAAATTTATGTTACTACACAATGGGAATCAGGAATTTTCTTCAAGACTGTCTCTATGAGCTATTTCTTCTTTCATTATTAATGCCAGAGAACTACTCCAGTGTGACGCTCCAGCCCCTGTAAGCACCCTGGCTGAGACCAGCCATAATCCCCAGTACAACTGGCCTGGGGTAGATCTGCAGCTCAGTGCCTCATTACAGGCAGCTGGGAACACATCACATGTGAGCTGGGAATTTATTGCTGGCCCAGTTAATATTTTAACAGTCTAACAGTCCACATTACCTAGTTATTACAGAAAGGCCCATTAATCATACCCTTAAGTCTGTTAAATAGAAAAGCCTTAGAATCTATCTTTTTTTTTTTTTCTACTGTTGTACTCTACCATCTCTCGTTTCTGTGGGCCATCTTCTGTGGGCCATTTCTGTGGGCCATTTCAACCTTCATCAGGAAGGCCAGGGTCTGAGAACCTGATAATGTCACTGGTACTTTTGTGGTCCTCGTTGGGACAAGTTGGCCAACTACAGCAACTATGGTCCCTCTGACCAGCGCCCTTCTTTGGTCCCTGCACATGCTTCTTGTCCCTTCCTGCAGTTTCATTCTGGGGGTCCCTCAGGAGAGAGCAGCAGGTGCCCCTCCACTCCATGCCACAAAAGGCAGTTGCTCTCCAATATGTACCTTCTGGCAACAGATAATTAATCTGTGTTTCCTAAATTTTTATGAATGAATATGCATATCTTTCCTGCAAGAGTCATGGCTTGGGTTTTTTTGTGAAACATCTTGTTAGGGCTATAATTGCATTTGTATATATATGTGCATCCATGTTGGATCAGCCCAATAATCACAAGAAATGACCCCTCATGGACTCCAGTGAAGAGTAACAATTAGATAAATATATGATGCAATTCCCAGTACTCTGCAGCTCTCAGATTTTTTTTTTTCAGCTCTCAAACACCATCCATGGATTGAGGGCTGTCTTAGGCCTGTGAAGTCTTCTTTATAGTAACCTACATTTGATCAGTCATTGAATGCTTTTCCAGGCTTCTTGAATCTTGCACTTTCACCTGAAAAACTCCTCAACATAGTACCACAGAATACAGGCAGGTGCTATCTTTCAATATTTCTCTGATTCTTGTCCTGGGGGGGAAAAAAATTCTTTTATTCACCTTCTTCATGCTATTCATTTAATAGTTCTTTGGCACACATCCCTAAAACTGGGCCAGGTTTTAAAATACTAAGTAGATAGACATTTTCTAGGTATTTAAAAACTGTTGTGCATATAACTTGAGCCTCAGAAATCCCCCTAGATGACTTACTGTATCTTGATATGTCAAAACACTTGTAAAAATCTGCTCAAAATGCGTAGAATGATTCAAAGAAAAATATATCTCACTTCTATTAGCAGATCGGATTACTTTAAGCTATTATATTGAAAATGGGTTTACATCAGCCCAACTGAATTTATAATGTTGCTAAATGGTTGCAAGGATCAGAATGATGATTTTTCTCAGGAGAATTCTGATTTACACCATTTCTGAGCTACCTTTTACTGTGGGGAATATTGACTCCATATATAATTATAAATTGCATTGATTTGAAAATGAAATGGAATCATGACCTCTAGAATCTGCAGCATCTTTTTTCCCATTGTCCCCTACTTTTACAATTTACTGTGTTTTCTTTCAGACTTTATGAAGTGGATGAAAAGCACTAATGATGTGAGCCTGAGTAATCATATGGAAAAGAACTACTGCAAGCCGCTCTTGAGACATAGACATGTGCAAGTATATGCAAAATCTAAATCTTTACAAGAAAAACAAAACAAAACACATGCATACATACTCCTGTATTTTTTTAGTCAATATTTCCTTTTCCTTGTTGTTTTTCATTAATATGGGAACAGCCCAACACATTATGGAAAAACAACTTTTTATTTTTTGCATTTTCTGATCTCTATATAGAGGAGACACCAGCGTTAAAAAATGGGAAGGCAGAAATCCTATGTTTGTAATTCTGAAAGAGGAAACCACAATTTTATTTTATAATGTAGCATGCTGGGAAACCTGAAAATTGTTTTGTAGGAGAACAATGTTACAGACCAACAAAAATTAGTTACTGCTGCCTGGGAATTATCATGACTGTGGTGCCCTTACAGCTGATCATATTGTTTTGAAGAGTAGGTGGTATTTCTCTTTTTTTTTTTTATTTTGGTCTGCACAGATCTTTAGATCTGCATAGTGCCAATGATGAGCCAAAGCATTAAATTTAACATATATTTCTCTTCAAGAGTATTAATGGCTCTGTAGTCAGCTTGTAACATTTTGGGGGACATTGCATACCCGCAATTTGATTTTTGTGCTAGCATAGCCTTTGGCATGGCCTTTTTTATGAACCTAAATTAAGAATGTTCTAATATAATCATTCTTCATTTTCTTGAGAGTATGATGTTCCAGGTAGTGCATTTTGAAGCTTCATGCACATTACCTGTGCAAGTCTCATTAACCATTTTTCCCCTAAGTAATTTTGGTTCAGTGCTTTTAACTTCAATATCATGCCAAAATAGTGTCATTTCCAGCAACAAACTTTAATAATGGCCACAAAATTCTGTGTTATTGAGCTACACACTGTGCCAGCCCATCTAAAAATCACCATTTTCTGTAGCACATATGTAGCTAAAACAAAATTCTAAAATCTCTTTCAAGGAAACAATATATGGATAATATCACTTCTTCTTTTACTTAATTAATTTTATAGTCTTAATTGTATTAAAGTTTGAAAAAATACATATACAAACTCTAACACATCAGTCATTTAGAATGTTTAAACTATGTATATAGAACAGCTCCAACGATAATTTCTTTTATCAGAAATTACATCAACTCTTTTTTTTCACCCAATGAAGTCATGAATTAAACACTGATATTTTCATTTCCCTCTCTTTTGTTATAGTCATTAGGAAAGTAGTGGTTAACATTCAAGGCACATGATGCTTATATATTATGTCCTACCACATATATATATATATGTATATATATATATATATATACACAAACAACATAAAATAAAACAACAGGCTGAATTAATCAATAGAGGTTTAGTTATGCCAAAAATCTGTGCCATGCATAAAGAATGTGATCAATAATGTTATGTCCAGAAGACAGCCAGTGGCTAGCGGAGTACTCAGGTGTCACAGGTGGACTCCATTTTCTTCAAAATCTTTGTCAGTGGACTAGACAACAATATGGAGTAAAATATGAAGAAAGCTTTAAATGGCACTAAAGTTGGTGGAGTGGCTGACACAAGTGGCAAAGTGTCAATTCAGAGGGACATCAAAAAGTAGAGGCCTGGGCCAACAGAAACCTCAATGATGTTCAAGAATCACAGAAGGGAAGGTTGAAAGGGACCTCTTAAAATAGTGTAGTCAAACTCCCTCATTCAGGAAGTCAACCAGAGTAAGTCTGCAAAGAGCTTGGTTCCCTCATCTTCAATCCCATATGTCAGGTATTTATACATATTAATAATATCTCTCCCTGAGCCTTCCCTTCTCCAGGCTGAGCAGTCCCATCTTTCAGGATGTTCTCATGTGCACCTTTGTGGCTTTTGCTAGACTTGCTTTGGTAAATCTATATCTTTCTCTTAGTAAGGAGTCCAAACTGAATGTAATACTCCAAATGCAGTCTTACCCATGAATTGGAAGAAAAAGGATTGCCTATCCCGAACTGCTGACAGCACTTTTCCTAATGCAATCCAGGACACTGCTGACTTTCTTTACTATGAGAAATTACCAGCTCATGTTCATCTGCTGCCCACCAGGAGTCTAAAGATCTCTTCAGAGCCAGTCACTAGGCACTTGGCACTCAATGTGTCATGGTGTGTGGGGTTTTTCTTTTCAGAAGGAGCATGTTCAGTACTCTTTACAATTTTCAGGGGTTTATCACATTGTATTTGTCAAAATATGGAACCTTATGGAACCCTTATCAGAAGGTGACTGAGAAACCTTTGAACAAGGCATTCTTTTATCAATAAAAGTCTATCACAATTTGAGTGTTAATATTATAATAATAGAAAATAACACATTTTAAGAAAATAATAAAACATTGGTGTTCTGTATATATGAATTTATCATCAGTTCAGGGTTTTTACAAGCCAAACTATATTCAGAAAGAACACAAGTGTATTTTGTTCTCTTGCTGTGCATTTTTTATTCAGATATAGGTAATGTGACAAAGGTCCAGCCCACTAAATTTCAGCAAAGACCACGAAACTCTATGTCAAATTCAGTAAGATACAAGGGATGATATTTCTGTGCAGACAGAAGCAGCTGATCACCAATTCCCACTGAAGCTGCACATGGTATGTAATTTATGTAGAGTTGCAGGATGTTGTGAATTCTAAAAGGCATATATGACTTCAGGTCAGGAATAGGTACACAAATCCGTGACTGAAAAATGCAGCATCTGTTAGAAACAGCAGGCAAAATGAAACATCTTTCTCAGGAATGCCAGAAACCTCTGTCTTATCAAAGATGGAAAGGTATATGGTGTGTAGGATCAGTCTGTATATAGTCTGTTATTACAATTTTTTTATAATAATCTGCTGCCATCTCCAGTAACATCACAAATAGGTTGGATTCTATCAGTATCTTTATTTTATGTTATTCCTAATGGAATTAAAAAACAAAACAAAACAAAGCAACAACAACAACAAAAAAACAAAAAAAAAAAATCAAAAAAAACAAAACAAAAAAAAAAAAACAACTTTTGAGCAATAGAAATATTAATAGTCCAGTTCAGTAGGACTACACAAATAATACAAGAATGTGAGCAATACTGTATTGGTTATGAGCTTTTTCTCATGTTTGAATCAGAAGCATTTATTTGTTCAAAAAATACTACAAGGCAAAATTTTTATAACATCACAACTCTATGTCATAATGCTTCTCTTATTTTTTTCACACTTTATTTGGCTTTAAACGAACATGGTTGCAAGCGCAGCTGAAATCACAAATTGATTATGTCACATCTCTTGACAGTAGAAGAGTATTTCAAGGACTACTAACACAGATGACTGAACTCAGAGTGGTTTATACTGCTGCGTGGTAGGAATTTTGGAAACAATCATTACTTCCTGTTAACACTCTGTGACAACATTTTAGGTTACTTTCAAGGTAAAGACTTTAGTTCTCAGGAAGTTATATGATTTCACTTGGTCATTCATCTTCATACAATACTCCAACAGAACAGTCTGTTCTGGAAAAAGAGTCTTCATTTTATTGCTGTAATGAATAATATTATCTGCTAGATTAGGTCAACTGTTCTGTTGTCTAAAGAGAAAATTAAGAATGGTCAATGTCTTCTGTTATATCTGACCTTAACAGATATCTGAAGACTCCAATGAAAACATTGTTGCAAGCAATGAAAGCCTGTTTATAATCATATTGAGAAGTCAATGAAAAATAAATCTTCAGTGTGGAAACATAAGGAAAAAATACAGTTCTTTCTTATCTTACCAGTGAAAGTGCTAGTCAAGTCTGGTCTTTGACCAGGCGGGATCTTCTGCTGTTTGTTAATTATAAATATCTGTAAATATTGTTCATATTGTATATTTTGTACATATTCATTGCATTCCATTGTAGATTGTCAATGTGCCTGTAAATATAGCTTTCATTTGCTTCCAACTGGTCTGGTCTGGTAAAGTTAATGTTGAGGGGGGAAATTTCAACCCACCACATTATAGCATTTCAACTTGTTAAAATAACACTGCTTTCTGTGTTTGTTACTGATAGTAGAACTTAGGTGGAAGGAATAACAGATGTCTTTTAAACTTCAAGTTGCAGAACAGCTGGTGTGAATTATTAGGGACAAATAATTAGGCAGGTCTCCCTTTTTGTCTCAATGAATTCCTTATGCTTTGACATAACAGTTCCTTTCATCATCATCATTATTGCAAATTTTCTTTATTCATACATTATTAAATAATAATATATTCATTATACCAGCAATTTCAAATTATTCACTTTGAGTTAGTAATAATAATTAATCACTCTTTAAGAATTTTAACTTTTTTTACAGGCAGAAAATCAACATCAAAGGAATGTCAGTAACATCTTCTTTCTATTATTCATATTTTGTACCAAAAAAAGTAGCAAACTGCAGGAATATTTTTATAAACCAAAATTAATTTATGTTGATATGTAAATTCATTACTTTGCCCCACTCAGTTTCTGCAAGAAATACATATTGGTATATAGAATAAGGAAAAACAGATAAAGGAACCTGTGTTCTGCCAATCAATGTGGTTACTAGAAGCTGACAGTTCATGACTAATGAAAAAAGTAATTCTTACAAATCATTAAGCTTTCTAACCCAATATGAGGAACACCTTATCTAAACATGTATATTAACGAACAGTACATAAACTAGATTTATCTTACGTATGAATCTTAACTGGTCCAGGCTAGTGTCTGGACGATACTAGGCCACTTTCTTGTGCAAGTCAGGTGCAGTTAGAATGATACATATCAACAGACTTTAATGTGTCATTTTCTACATTTCTAGAATGGCTGGATGTAGTGGTGTGATGGTTTAATCCAGCCACACCAACAAAAACTTGGCTGGGCAAAGTCGGAGAAGCAAATGAAAGCTGTATTTTACAAACAAACATGAAATGCAACAAATATATGCTAAATATACAGAATTTACAATATTGTACAAGAATTTACAGAAAGGAAAGCAAACACAGGATCCCACCTCGGGTTCCCCCCAGCCCTTCACCCCTTCCCTTTCCCTCTAGTTAATTAGAAGAAAAGAGTAGAAAAAGATATTAGTTAGCTCAAAGTATTGTTAAGAAGTTAGCTGCTTATCTTATCAGTTTCAGTCCAGGGTCAGCACGCACGCACTCTGGCCAAGAAACAGAAGACAGACTGAGGCAGAATGTAAGATCATAAAACTACATCCCACTCATCTACCAATGAAATTAATTTAGAATTATCTTCCTTTTGTTTTCCTTTTTACACTCAAACATTCAGCAAGAGAATTCTGCAGCTATCCTTTCTTAAAGGCGCAGCCTAAACCATCACACTGGAACAGTACATGAATATTTTACAATCTGACAGTTTCTAAATTGTAAAACAAAAACAAATAAACAAATAGTTTTCCAACTCTTCATAGAGTAAGGGACCTTCCTCACCAGTTACTTCTTGTCCTAATATAGGGAAATCTCAAATCATAGAAGATAAAATCTTCCCTTCATAGGCATATGTATATTTCTTCATTAACTCTTAAGAACAGGTTTGTTTGGGATGTTTTTATTTATATCTGAAATTCTCAGATGCATTATTATATCTTCAAAGCAATTTTGAGTTATAGGACCTTTCAATAAGACATACAGGTTACCATCCTGGATGGGACTGTTGTTTCTGAGTACAACCCTAGGAAATAAAATTCTGTGAGAGATATGTAAGAAATATGCAAGTGCTTATTTACATTTTTAAATACTTTGCACTTTAATTGCCTTCTACATACCTGCTTGTGCCTCTAACACATAGCTGTAAATATTTGCCTATTGCATTAACAGAAAATCACATTGCTACTTTGCACTTTGCTGGTACACAGTTCACTTACTTGGTCCTGCACTGTTTGCAATTTTTCTTCTAACATTTCCAGGTCTAAATTAATTTTTTTTCTGGAAAGTGAATGTATTTGGACTCTCCTCTCTTCCAGATTTATTTTTTATTTTATCACATTAAAAAAAAAAAATCTTAAACCAAAGATTGTCAGAACTTTTAAGTCACTTTTCTAGACAATAGTTTCATGCTAGGATGTGGTTTACTATCATACAAATGTAAATGTTATGGTTTTCCTTGATCTAGTAGGTCACTTTTATTTTTCCAGAGGAAAAGGTATTATGAAATAGAACATTACATAAGATTTTCATTTTAAGTGGTTTTGGTTTCATTTCAATGAGAGACACAAGTTGCATTTCTTATTACACAGATACTAAATTAAAAACATAAAGCAAAAATTATTGATGCAAATACAAGAACACCTGTTTCTCAGGTGAATTCCTTCCCTACTAGGTTATACACAGGATATTTCTCATGTTGTCTCTTCATAGTACCATAAATTGAGTGTGTTTGTCTGCAAGACAGTCTTCAGTCTGCCCCTGATGATCATCTAAGTCTAAACAGGTAAGCTAAAGGAATATCCCTGAATTCTTCTTTTTCCAATACACAAGAGAAAGGAGCAATTTAACTAGACATTGCACTTCATGCTTACTTTGATACTAGGAAATGAAAATGATAGGGGTATGCATTGGCTTTTTTGAAAGTAGAGCAAAAGCTGTTCCTTTCTCTGCAAGAACAGTTATAAGTGTTCTTCATAAAAAGATTGAGGGTAGATTGTCCCGAATTTTAAATGCCTAACCTCTCAAGAAAGAGAGGATTTGAAAAAAACCTACATGCTTAGCATTTTTTCTTGTCGGCCTCTATTCCATCTAATGTCTAGTATGTCATATGGACAAGTCTGAGACTGTCTCCTTATATGCTGAAAAAGGCATATAGGGAACAGCATTTAGAATGAGGGCTGTACTTTTGAGGTGTAGAAAATGAAGCACTAATTTGCTAACTCGATGGCTTTAATTACCTCTTTTCAATTAAATCCATAGCCTGTTATAACTTTTTAGCCAAATTTATTTGAACATGTTAAAGAAATCAGAGGCTACAATACAAGTCTGCATTTTAATCAATAATTGAAGGAAAGTTGGTAGAAAAAAATCTAGTTGACAGTTTAAGTTCATTTTCATGATTTTTCACTTTCCACTGTATAAACATTTAGCAGCAATGGTTTGTGTAAATAATATCCCCTGAAACAGAAACATAGGTCTTTTTTCAATTTGAATAACAGAACAAATCAGGATTAGATTATTCCAAATCCTACTGTTACTTTTTTCTTATTTATTTGGAATAAGTCCCGGTAGCTAAAAAATTATAGTTGTCTTTGTCTCCTTTTTCCCCTCACTGCAGGCCAGAACTGTTTATGGTTGTGAATTTCATGTAGTCAGTCTACAATACTTACTAAATGCTTTTAGGAACACAGCAATGTCTTTTCCATTAATAACATGGGTTAGGAAGTAAGTTTGATCACTAGACCCCTTACCATGCATATAGCTGTTAGTTATTTGCTGGGTTTTTTTCTCCACACAATACTTGAACATGCCTTGTGGAATTGTATACCGTAAGAACTCTTCTTGACAAGGAGTAGGGATAAGATTACACCATGGTTGCTCCTAACTGTCCTCTCAGACTGACTCAACAGGCTTTCCACTCTCACACTTACATGCTTTTATGTGACAACCTTGTGAGAGACTAAATCTTGTCTCTCTTGATGTGACTCAACAAAGAAAAAAATCACCTTTGCTGCTTGCCCAGGCAATAGCTGATGTGTACTGGGCAGATGCCACTGGATAAAGACTCTCTGGAATGTGCAGAGACAAAATCATCTCTACCCATTAGCTACCCCAGAAAGGGAGGATGATTCAAAGGATAAAGATTGCTCACCAGACTGCAGCTGCCCTGGAAATAATGGGCAGAGACCACTGCTATCCATACTCTCTGGTATATGCATATTCACCACATGGACACATACCTAAAAAACTATCTAAAAGATCTGAGCAATTACTGGCTTGGAAGAAGGAAAAGACCTGGGCAATGCCACTCTGAAGAAAAATGAAGAGAATACCAGGAGAGAAAAGGACAGGCACAGGAGAAAAAGACATCACCGTATAACCTGGAGGCAGCAGGAGGAACCCTCTCTCCATGTCCTAAGTTCTGCCTGCTGCAATGCATGGAGCTGAAGAGGCTGCTCAGAGAAAGGCTTGGACTTGGACATTGTGATCTCTCCCTCCCCTCCTCCAGTGGAGGACAGCACAGCCAACAAGTATAATCTTTCCTCCATGCCAAAGCCTCAGCAGTCTTCCTCCACAGACGCAACATCTCTTCCATGCCAAAGCAGCAGCACCCTTCCTCCACAGACCCAAACTGTCTTGGGGGATGAGGGGTGTGGTAATATAATTCCTTTCCTCTTCTCTCTCCCTCTTCTCTCTATCTATTTTCTCTCTCTCTCTCTCCTTCTGATCCATCCACTTTATTCTGTTAATAAATAGCCTTGCTGTTGATTTTTTGGTCATGTTTGTGCCTCTAATTTCCTTACACATGAATTATCAGAAGAACTAAGTCTCTTTCCCTCTCTGGACTGAGACAGGTCCCCACTGACTGGAAAAGCAGAAACATAACTCCCATTTTCAAGAAGAGAAAGAGGAATGACCCAGGGAACTAAAGGTCAGTCATATACAAAAGAACTGAGTCTCTTGCCCTCTTTGGACTGAGACAAATCCATACCCAGGAATTAGTGAAACTGATGGTTACACACGCACTCAAGGAGCAGAACATCCAATAGCTCAAGACCAACAGTAAGTAGTTTCAAATCTTCTGATTCTGGCACTAACCACTTACAAATTTGTAACCTTTTTTAGATCATATAGAACCAACATGATCCACTGAAATTCAGCATGAATGCTAAAGCTTAAATCTTACAAGTTACGTGAGCAATTTCAAATAGAATTTTAAGATGTCCTTTTTTATCTTTGGGACTTGCCAGGTTTCTTATATTTCTTATATTTTTCTCATTCCTTCTGCAAGAGACTAAATCTCATCTCTCTTGATGTGAATCAACAAAGATAAAATCACCTTTGCTCCTTGTCCAGGCAATAGTTGCCCAAGGAGGGGATGGTGAATAGACCTTCTGGCAACAAAAATATGTAGTGGGCCACTGGATAATGACTCTCTGGAATGTGTATAGACAAGATCATCTCTACCCATCAGCTACCCTGAAAAGGTGATGAAAAGAACAATGGATTGATTCACCACCTGGACACATACCTAAAAAAACCTGTGACTAAAAAACTGTATAAAAGACCTGAGTAATGCCTGCTCAGAAGAAAATACAAAGAGAGAAAAGGACTGACACAGAAGAAAAAGACACCACCATGTAGCCTGGAGGCAACAGACCAGGAAGAAACCTCTCTCTGGAGCTCTCGCATGGAGCTGAGGACACCGCATGTTGAAGGCATAAGAAGGACTTTGGCTTTGGATCTCTCCCTCCCTTCCTCCAGGGAGGAAAGCACAAGCCAACAAGGATGACATATCCTCCAAGCCAAAGTGGCAGCACCCCTCCTCAGACTCAAACTGTGTGAGGTGTGGTAATATAATTCCTTTCCTCTTCTCTCTCTCCATTTTTCCCCTCTCTCTCTCCCTTCTTCTATTCTGTCCACTTCATTCTGTTACTAAATAAGTGCCATGGTTTAGTTGATCAGATTGTGTTGGGTGATAGGTTGGACTTTATGATCTCAAAGGTCTTTTCCAACCTAGTTAATTCTATTCTATTCTAAATAGCCTCGGTGTTGATATTTTGGCCTCGTTTGTGCCTCTAATTTCATAACATGCAAATGTTCACAAAGAACCAAGTCTCTTTCCCTCTCTGGACTGAGACACCTTCTTTTATAACTTAAGGAACTCATTATCCAAGGCATTCTCACCAGGGCCAAGTGATTTAACTTTTTTTTTCCCCACCCTATCCTTCTAGATACATTTATTATGCTTCCTAAAAGGCACAAATGCTCCATTAGTTTTCAGGTGTACAGTTAAGAGTTATATATTTGCATTTCTGCAATTAAAACAATGCACATCTTCTCTTCAAACTGACCTAGTTATTGAGAGGAAGAAGGTGAGAAAGGGAAAAAACAAACCAAATAAAAAACAAGCAATCAAACTCCCCAAAACCCAATCCAAACCCCTTTTTACTAGGCTATTTCCATAGAGTAATTCAAAGGAATTTATCCTTTTTTTTCCCCTTGTCTTTATTATGCTTGCTCTGTACTTCTCCTTTTCAGAAAAGAAAATATATTCTTCCCCCATCTTCCTAGGCTTTTGGGTGAATAGTCAAAGCTTCTTAAAAAAAACATTACAGTGTAACTTAGACAGTCTCAGAGTAAGGCTTTGATTCTTTGTTTGATTCTTTGTCAGTTATTTTCTGCAGTGGTTTATGCCACTAAGAAGAAAGAGGAAACTTTAATCACCAACTGAGATAGGTTTCTATTGAATTGGACCTCAAACTGACCAGGGACACTACCTATCAAAGACAAAACACAAGTATTTGTCCTAGAACTGTCAAAAACCTCACATTTACAATCAATCCTTGAGAGAGAAATCTTTTTTTCTCCCCCTTTTTAAAACGTTTTCCTTTGACCTTTCTTGTTAATACATATTCTCTGATCATAGATGATTTTGGAAAACTATTTATAAAAAATGGAAGACCTTCCTTTTCAAGTAGTCTAAGAACAGTTTGCTGTAACCCAGTTAACAATTCTACAAGTGAAGAAATGGTAAGAAAAAAAAAAAACCAACCTGGATATTTTACTCCTATGGAAGAGAACATAGAATAGTATCTCATAGGTAGGGGTAATATTAATACCTGCTGATACAGAACAAATTGAAAATTCTTGCTGGGTGGATACTATATGACATGACAGAGCTGCAAAGAGAGTGGAACATCTCCCTTATGAGGAAAGGCTTAGGGAGCTGGGAAAACTTTTTCACTGTGATGGTGACAAAACCCTGGCACAGGCTGCCCAGAGAGTTTATAAAGTCTCTTTCTCTGGAGACATTCAAAACCCACCTAGAAGCATTCCTGTGAGATCTACTCTAGGTGATTCTGCTCTCGCAGGGGGGTTGAACTGGATGATCTTCCAAGGTCCTTTCCAACCTCTAATGTTCTGTGATTCTCTGTCTTGACTCAGCACTGATAAGGCCACAAATTAAATACTGTGTCCTCTTCTCTGATCTCCAGTACAAAAGAAGTATGGAGCTTCTGGAGATAGTCCACTGAAGGGTCTCAAAGATTATAAAGGGACTAGAGAATCTTTTCAATGAGTCAAAGGTAGGAGAACTGGAAATGTTCTCCCTGAAGAAGAGAATGATCAGATATCCTCAATTTGCACAAATAGCTAAGCTCTTCCCAGTAGCACTCAGTGACAAAACCAGATCCAATGGGCACAAACTGAAACACATGTGGTTCCATCTGAACATTTCACTGTGCAGCTGACGAAGCACTGGCACAGGCTGCCAAAGAAGTTCTGGAGTCTCCTTCTAGGAGTTAACTTACGGTGACCCTGCTTGAGAAGGGGTGTCAGAACAGATGACCTCCAAATATGTCTTATGACTTCAACCATTCTATTATATGGTGTTTCTGATTAGTTTTTATTTTTGCTATAGTTTTAGAATTTTTTTACCCCTCCAACAGTTCAGACATATGAACTGACACGTGAACTCTTTAAACAAGATCTGACTAACTGTAGTAGTTCAGAGATTAGATGTAGTTGTGGAAGAAAATTTATCTGTCCTCAAAGAATATAACTGTTTCTCAGTTAGTATATATGCTGCACACAATTATAGCTCCCAAAATTTGGAAATATAGAATTTTAGTGTATTATTAACTAAAACTTTTATTTAAAATGATCACACTAAGAGATGTTAAACAACTTGAAATCTCCAAAGATTGGACATTGTGCTGGTTTTGCACAATGTGGAATTTACCCCAAAGGAGTAAATAACAACACTTCCACAGAATTCGAAAGTTAAATGAAAATAATACTTGCAAAAGTAGACTAAATATAAAAGTTAATAAACTCATACAGAATCACAGAATCGCAGCATCACCAAGGTTGGAAGAGATCTCAAAGATCATCAAGTCCAACCTGTCACCACAAACCTCATGACTAGACCATGGAACCAAGTGCCACGTCCAATCCCCTCTTAAACACCTCCAGGGATAGTGACTCCACCACCTCACTGGCCAGCACAATCCAATGGCGAATGACTCAGTGAAGAAATTTCTCCTCACCTTGAGCCTAAACTTCCCCTGGCGAGCTTGAGACTGTGTCCTCTTGTTAGAATAGAATAGAATAGAATAGAATAGAATAGAATAGAATAGAATAGAATAGAATAGACCAGGTTGGAAGATACCTTCAAGATCATCATGTCCAACCAATCAACCAATCCAACCCACCTAAACAACTAAACCATGGTTGCTTGAGAGAAGACACCAACTCCCTCCTGGCCACAACCACCCTTCAGGTAGTTGTAGAGAGCAAAAAGGTCTCCCCTGAGCCTCCTCTTCTCCAGGCTAAACAACCCCAGCTCCCTCAGCCTCTCCTCATAGGGCTTGTGCTCAAGGCCTCTCACCAGCCTTGTTGCCCTTCTCTGGACATGTTCAAGTGTCTCAATGTCCTTCTTAAACTGAGGGGCCCAGAACTGGACACAGTACTCAAGGTGTGGCCTAACCAGTGTTGAGTATAGGGGCACAATGACTTCCCTGCTCCTGCTGGCCACACTATTCTTGATGCAGGCCAGGATGCCATTAGCCTTCTTGGCCACCTGGGCACACTGCTGGCTCATGTTTAGCTGGCTGTCAATCAGCACCTCCAGGTCCCTTTCTGTTTGGCAGAACATATATAACCTGACAATATTTCAGGCCACATTGGGCAGCCAAAAAATATTTATCTCTGCCTGTCCCCTCTGTTCTAAGCCTTACCTCCCACTCAGCTCAGCAAACCCAAAGTAAGTTACGCAAAGAGCAAGAGAGGAAGCAAAGCACAGAAAAGCAAAAGGGGTGTGCGTGTGTGTGTAAGAAATAACAAGCTGTAACTTCAGATTATATAGAGAATTTCAAGGGGAATGGGATGGGATAAAAATATGGGATAAAAATTTCCAAACCCCTGGGGACCATGCAGCCCTCCCCCTCTCCCCCATGGACTCTTGAATATGCTGGAAAACTTTATTTGCAATAGGACACTAGGACTAAACCTATAACAGACATACATAAAATAATTTTTTTTCAATTATAATACATTTTTATGTATTTCTTTATTTATTATATAATTACATCATAAATTGGTACAAAATATGAATCTCAATATATGTGTGTGTATGTACACCAGTTAAAGAACTGGCAATCATTCCCACAGAAAAGTGTTTAATAGAAAACAAATCAAGCAAGTTTCAAACTTTAAAAAATCTTTACTAAATTCACTCATTAATGACACACTTCATGTTATTGGTTTGATCTTACACATTATTAATCATCATCTCTAAATATAAAAAACTGTTAGTCATGTGACAACCAGATTCCACATTACCTGTGAATATACAATACTGTGGAACAGGCATTATACTGTTAGTATTGATGGTTATGGTCCAGGGAAACACCAGCACATGCAGGTCTCTCTGGTATGTTGGTGGCCATGGTGATGGCTGGGAATGGCCAGATGGCAAGAATGAAAACTAATGGAGTAACTCCCTTTCTGAAACGCTTATATACCAATTTATAGAGCATGGGGAATAAGCAGGAGGAGCTAGAGATCTGCATTAGGCTGCATGACTATGACATAATTGCAATTACAGAAACATGGAGGGGCAGCTCCCATGACCTGAATATCATCATGGATGGCTATGTACTATTCAGGAAAGACAGACCAACAAGGCAAAGCGGTGGTGTTGCACTTCATGTGTGAGAGCAATTGAAATGTATGGAGTTCTGTCGAAGGGGGGAGGTAGAACAGGTTGAAAGCTTGTGTGTAAGAATTAAAATACATGGAAAAGTGGGTGAAACTGTTGTTAGTGTCTACTATAGACCACTAAACCAAGAAGATAATATTGGCCACACCTTCTACAGTCAACAGTCTACAGCCTCTAGGATACACTACTTGGTACTCATGGGTGACTTCAATCACCCTTATATTTCTTGGAAAGCCCACACAGCCAGACACAGCCTGTCCAAAAGGCTCTTGCAGTGTATTGATGATAAGTTATTGACACAGGTAATGGAGGAGCCAAGGTGAGGTGCACTACTGGACCTTGTACTAACTAATAAAGAAGAACTGGCTGTGGCCAGCCTGTTCTAGTGTGGGGTGTCCCTGTCCATGGCAGTGGGGTTGGAACTAGATGATCCTTGTGGTCCCTTCCAACCCTGACTAATACTATGATACCATGACAAGTGGCAGTGGATGTAAACTATGGCACAGGAAGTTCCACCTCAACATGAGGAAGAACTTCTTTACTGTAAGGGTCTCAAAGCACTGGAACAGACTCTCCAGAGGGGTTGTGAAGTCTCTTTCTCTGGAGACTTTCAAGACCCATTGGCTGTGTTCCTGTGCAACCTGCAGGGAGGTTGGATTCAATGATCTCCAGAGGTTCCTTCCTGTGATCTTGTGACCCAATGTAGGTCATAGTAGCAGGAGCCATGGAGATCAGGCCTGAAAACTCTTTAAATTAATATTTTAAACCAAAACAACTTATCTGTTTTAATTTCCAGCTTCAATGGGCCATCCTTAGTGTTTTATGATTCTCACTCTCTTTTCCTACCTCAAAGGAGCATCGCAACTATTTGTTATACTTCTTGTCTTGCTTTCTGTTTTGATGCTCATTCTTCTTGCATTTTCAGTACAATACCCTGAATGTTTGGATAGTTACTGATCTTTATGCCATCTTCTATACCGTAACTTTTGTTACTCAGATGTCTCCCTTATGCAACTGCACTCTTCATTTTTTGCCTTTTATGGTCACATTGCACACACATTGCTTGTGGATTATGTTTGGATACGGCAATATAGTGTTACAAAATGCATAGTATTGGTGGCTGTACTATTTTTGTTTGTGCACATTTGTATTGAAGACAAGATATATTATATACTGATTAGTGCATTTTTAGTGTATAGTTTTCAAATGTATCTGTTTTGACACTCAATAAAATTTATACAAGAGAAAATAAGTTGGACAATGTAGCAATTCCTCTTGCCCTCAGTGTCTTCTCAGGATGGGTTCTTCTCATCAATACTCTCCCTAGTCCAGCAGTTTTCATGGTTTCTTTAAGGCTGCCTAACCTCCAGATATTCTTTTCCAGTTCACTGGATCTTATTTATTGTTATGTTCAAGACTCATGTCTTAGCTCTGGGTTTACTGCCTCGTGCAAGCATGCAAATGGACACTTAAAAGAGGTGGCTGATCACTGCTTCCATTGCAGTGCTGTTCTGTTCCCTGTTATTTTATTCATTACCTTTCAATCTGTCTTGAACCCTGAGGTTCTTCAAGCCTGACATATGCTATTGTCTTCAGTTGAACCAGAAAGAGATTCAGTTAGCAAAAAATGTAGCTTCATATTAAAGCAAAAAAAAAGTTTATGTTTTGCTATCTACCTCTCTTACATTGTCACCAGCATTTATACAGTCATGAAATCCAGGAACTGACCCAGATCAAACACAGCCTTCTATTCTTGGGGGGGGGGGGGGGGGGGGGGGGGGGGGGAAGAGAGGGAAATATTTCTTTTCAGCTGTTCAGGCATGTCTTATTCAGCTACCTTACAGACAGACAGATGTTAAAGCCAGAGCCACAGGAGAAGAGCAAAGAACCTCTTAGTAACTTCAGTGTTAACCAGCTATGAAACAACACAGCTAGTGCTATTGTAGTCACAATGAGACAAAACAGCACCAGTTTCTACCACCCTGCTATTTCAGTTCTAAGAAGATGTGCTGTACAATGAGCATGTAATAAATCATGGGCAGAAAATAAAACCATACATCACCACATGAAAGAAAATCTTATCTCATTCCCAGGCCAGAAAGGACTGTAGGAACAGGTGTAGAGACATCCCAATACATACAGTTAGGTTCTTTTGAACAAGGTTAGTTCTGCATAAGTTCCAGATTGGCAAGACAGCTTCTTGCAGAGCGACTCAGATGTTTCTCCTAAGCTCCACAGGGTCAGAATGCCTCATTACCTGAGACACTGGGAAAAGGATGGAACAGATTATCCTGGAGGCAATAACTGCGCACCTGAAGGATGGCCAAGGGCTCAGGTCCAGCCAACATGGATTTAGGAAGGGCAGGTCCTGCCTCTCCAACCTGATCTCCTTCTATGATCAGGTGACCCATCTGGTGGACGTGGGGAGGCCTGTGGATGTAGTCTATCTGGACTTCAGCAAGGCCTTTGACACCGTCCCCCACAGTAAACTGCTGGCTAAACTGTCAGCTCGTGGTTTGGACCGCAACACTCTGTGCTGGGTTAGGAACTGGCTGGAGGGCCGAGCCCAGAGAGTGGTGGTGAATGGTGCCGCGTCCAGCTGGCGGCCAGTCACCAGCGGCGTCCCCCAGGGATCGGTGCTGGGCCCCATCCTCTTTAACATCTTCATTGATGATATGGATGAGGGGGTTGAGTCAGTCATCAGCAAGTTTGCAGATGACACCAAGTTGGGAACAGATGTTAGTCAGTTAGAGGCTAGAAAGGCTCTGCAGAGGGACCTCGACCGACTGGACAGATGGGCAGAGTCCAATGGGATGGCATTTAATAAGTCCAAGTGCCGGGTGCTGCACTTTGGCCACGGCAACCCCATGCAGAGCTACAGGCTGGGGTCAGAGTGGCTGGAGAGCTGCCAAACAGAGAGGGACCTGGGGGTGCTGATTGACACCCACCTAAACATGAGCCAACAGTGTGCCCAGGTGGCCAAGAAGGCCAATGGCATCCTGGCCTGTATTGGGAATAGTGTGGCCAGCAGAGCAGGGAGGTCATTCTGCCCCTGTACTCTGCATTGGTTAGGCCACACCTTGAGTACTGTGTCCAGTTCTGGGCCCCTCAGTTTAAGAAGGACATCGAGATACTTGAACGTGTCCAGAAAAGGGCAACAAGGCTGGTGAGAGGCCTTGAGCACAAGCCCTATGAGGAGAGGCTGAGGGAGCTGGGATTGTTTAGCCTGGAGAAGAGAAGGATCAGAGGTGACCTCATTGCCCTCTACAACTACCTGAAAGGTGGTTGTAGACAGGAGGGGGTTGGTCTCTTCTCCCAGGCAACCAGCACCAGAACAAGGGGACACAGTCTCAAGCTGTGCCAGGGGAGGTTTAGACTCGAGGTGAGGAGGAAGTTCTTCACTGAGCGAGTCATTCGTCATTGGAATGGGCTGCCCAGGGAGGTGGTGGAGTCGCCGTCCCTGGAGGTGTTCAAGGGGAGATTGGACGTGGCACTTGGTGCCATGGTCTAGTTGTGAGGTCTGTTGGGACAGGTTGGACTTGATGATCCTTGGGGTCTCTTCCAACCTTGGTTATACTGTGATACTGTGATACTGTAATACATAGAATTTGCTCTTGCCTAGTACTGTAACTGTCAGAACTTGGTACTCTGGAGACCACAGACAAGTACAGCTAACCAGAGATAATAAGCTGTGCAACTTTGAAACTGATGGTGTGTTTTGATCTGTTTCTGCCATTCTCCTTCATGCCCTGCATTCTAGGAACACAGTCAAGTGGTTTCATTGGTTTCTAGACCCAAGTTATTTCTGAAAGTAATAAACTAATAAGGTGTAATACATGTTTAATGTGTTACAGCTTCTTTATTAAATACCACTCATTCCTGCCATTCCCAAATACATACACACAGAGTCCAAAATGTTACAGCCTTATTTTGTTTGTATTCTTACTGCTCTGTGCCCCTCCATCATACTCAGCAGCACTCATAGCTGCTAAAGCACAGTGCAGGGACAAGTGATTTGATTCTTCATTCTGAAGTTTAGGTAAGCGAGGAATTATGGACTTGTGCCATGGTATATAGTTTCCAGTAGCTACTGCTTCTGCTATCTTCCTTACCTACCAGAGAGTGTTACCATGTTTTTCCCATCCTAGCACTAACTTTCTCACAAGAACAAAGAGGCAGATGGGCTGTCAAAAGAATGTAAGAGGTTTCAAGGGATGGAAAGTGGAAAAAAATCTAACAAAAGAGGAAGCTGAGCCGTGAGATAATTGCATTCAGAGTAAGAAACCCTGGCATCTGACAGCGAGAAATTGGCATCTGACACAAGCACAGATATGCTGAAAAAATGGTATTGGATGAACGCAAGAGAAAAGCTAATCCCACATCAATACTTCAGCTAATGTGAAAAGTCCTGAGTAAGGTAATAATGCAATTAACAGCTATTATTAGTTGCATAGATTATTTTTATTTAATCTAAATAAAATCTTTTTATAAGTTGCACTTATTTATCTCACAGAATCCTCTTTTCTTGGTTCATAGAGATTTTTCTGTAATTTGGGTTTCCCTAACCTTTCTAATTTATTTTTAAACATCCTTGTTTGTATTTTAGAAATATTCAGCTGTGGCAAATTTAACTGTTTTTGTTATTATCATTGTTTATTACATGTTTTCATATTAAAATTTCTTTTTCCCCTTCTTTCTCTCCAGACAGTTCTGTTCATCTGTCACATCCTTTGTCCTAGTTTTCCTTCAGTCTGTGGCTTAGAACTTCTTTTCCTCTACTTCTTTTCATGTTGAAAAATATTCAGGAATGAACTATAATGCCTAAAGGCCAGGACTTAGCATTATAGATAAAAGAATGAGGCGTTGAAACTGATGCAGACTTCTAAAGTTACAGTTTGCCCTAAAACCAGACGCCAAAAATATGATATTTTAGCATTCAACATTCTATGTGAAAAAAATTCCCTGTGTGGGAATCCTTAGTAACTAGGAATGAAAATAAGTTACATGAAAATGGCTGTATTGCTATTTGCTTTTGTTACACATCCTGAGCTAGAGGAACATACAGACTAGTTACAGTATATAAATATTATGAGGACATACCTTCTTCTCTTCTGCACTCATTATTTGTCACCACAGAAGCCAGATCCACACTAACATGTCCCAGTGTAACTAACCAGTTAACAAAGTTTCAAAGGCAAAATTTGAAGATCTATATTACTTCATCTAAACATACATATCCCAAATTAGCTGGAAAGTCTGTGTATATGAAGTGAACTTCACATTCAAACATGTCAGTGGCATTGTCTGGGACCTAGCAGCTCTAAAACGTTTCCACTTCTCTCTGTGAATTCGAAGCCAGGTATTATGAGACAGTCTACCAAATGTCCAGAAAAAGGCTAGAAGGAGAATGTTTATTCTTTATAAATATATGCATAGGGAAAGGAAATATGGTATTTGAAAGTTCTTTGATCAAATAAGAGGTCTTTGATCAAAGACAAAAGCAGAGCCAAATCCTATGCCCAGCTGTCTCTTGTTCTTGACATAAGTTATTTCCATCTTAATTGAAATTTGGCATTGATTACATCAGCAGGATGGAAGTTATTGGCAGAGGATGTGTTCACAGAACCACTTACTGAGAAAGGATATGAAGATCTGATGTGACAGGAAAATTAAATACATGACCATGTGCTAGATAACACCATGTGAGCCCTGATTTCTGGCTTAGGAGAAAATATCCCTGAATGGAAACACATGAGGGTCTAGAACACAATGCACTCATGGAGAACCATTAAATTCCAGGAGGATGATGTGCTTTTGTAAATAACTCTGAGATAGAATCAATTAATATCCTACAGTGTTCCAAATAGGATCTCTTTTCTCAAGGTTATCGTATACTGATTATAGATATCAAATAAAGAAGCAAGCCTAACTGAAAACTGATAAACATCGAATTTTTCTGCTTTTATTATATTTTTTTTCAAAGGCAATACAATTGTTATGTTTAAGAACTTTAAAACAAGATCAGAAAATAAGTTTCTTATTTAACATATTAACCATAACAAAAATATGAGGATGTACAAATATATAGGTAATAAAAATTGTAGTACACAGCCTAGATCCCTGACATCATTAAAAACTAGCTCAGGGGAGAGGGCTGTTAAAAAAAATAATTAAAAATTACATATAGTAATTAATTTACACTGCTGTGGTCAAGTTAGATAAAGATATCAGCCAGGCTATAATGGTGCCACTGAGACTTACAAGGTACTTAAGATGATGTAAAATGATGCCAGGGTCAATGGTTTCTGAAGAAGGTGTTAAATTGAGTAAAATGGGCCATGCAAGGACATTGTTAACAGTCTGGAGACGGAGAACATTGCGAACGTTTTCAAGGGCAGCATTGCAGAGCACTCCCATTTTAAATTAGCATCATTATCAGAAGATGGTAGGTATGGAAGTGAAACACTAACTGTTGTAAAAACTTTTTTTCAGCACCTCTGTGGGGAAATTAATGAGTTCTGCTTAGTGATAAGTCTTGAAATTATTAAATAGATTACATCATTTATTTCAAAGGTTAATGTAACTGAAATGTAAATCTCTAAGGTGTTACCCCCCACTAAAATGAACACAAAAAATAACCCCTTGCAAAGTAAAGATAAAACTAAATAGAACATTATAACATCACATAATAGAAATACAGGACAAAGTTTCCCCATCCATAAAATGGCTTAATATGGCATCATAATTTAAGACATCTCTCCTGACTACGCAGGAAACATATACAAGAACTACGATCTAGGCACTTCAGTCAGGTGCTACCATCTGGTGTCATGAGCCTTATCTCAACTGTTCAGGACAGCATCTGAAAACAGTATTTTTTACAGTGGGAGCAATCACTCACTGGAACAATCTTCTGCAGTGGAGATTTTCAAGATATGTTTGGAGAGGGTGCTAGATAATCTCATCTAGGATCTCTTTCCCACAAAATGTTGGACAAGATGAGTTTTCAAGGTCCTTTCCAACCTCTTACTCAATCTCAATTTTTAAAAAAAGTTTGATAGTTGGCTTTCAGAAATCAGAAACTAAAAATTCCTAGTGATTTTGATAATCTTGATTATTATACCTATTTGGAAAGCAGTTTAGCAGAAATGTCCAGGGGGAAAAAAAATAATCCAGAACTTAATCTACACATATATGTCTACAAACCTCAGTCTTTTCTTACCTCATTTTCAGTGTTTTAAAGATTTATTTTTTTCCCCCCGAAACAAAGCAAAGTACTGTTCTTAAAAAGAATTATTTTATATTGGTGTCATAATGGCCAAATCATAGTCAAAACTCTGGAAAAGTTAAAAAATACAGGACAATCACTAGTAGCAGAGCAAAACTTAATATTTGAATAATTCATATACAGTAATATAATAAAAGAATATTAAGTATAGCATGTTGTTGTGGGTTGACCTTGACTGGCTGACAATCCTTACCCAGCTGCTCTGCCAAACTCCCTCCTCAACAGGATATGGGGAAAAAGTAAGATGGAAAAGCTCAAGCATTAAGATTAAGGCAGGAGGATCACTTAACGATTACCATTATGGGAAAAGCAGGGGGGAAAATTCATGTAACATTGCTAATTAAAAATAAAATATGGATCAAGACAAATGAAAACAAAATCCCTCAATCCACCTTCCTCTCAGAATTGACCACTTTTTCATACCTGACTTATCTTCCTCCTCCCCACAAATGGCACAGGGGATTGGTGAATAGGGGAGTTATGGTGAGTTACTAACATTTTTTCTCTACCCCCTCTTTCCTCCTCATGCTCTTCCCTTGCTCCAGCTTGGACTCACCACAAGGTTCCTTCAAGGGTATATCCACCTGCTCTAGCCTGGTGGCTTCGATAGACTTCTGTGTGAATGCCTGTTCCTCTGTGCTCCTCTCCACATGTTGCAGAGGCATATCTGCTCCACAAGAGCATCACTAGAGGCTACAGCAAAACATCTATTTCTCCATGGTTTTCTCCACCATTTGCAGGAGAGTATCTGCTCTGGCCCATGGAGAATCTCATCTCTCTTCTGCTCTGCACTTGGTGTTCATAGGATTGTTTCTCTCACATTTTTCTTCAGTCCTCACTACCTGCACAGAATTTTGCTGTTTTTCAAGTACATTTTCTTAGAGGTGCCATCATCTTGGCTGATGGGCTTGTCTATGTCCCATAGCCGTCTGCTTTGGAGCTGGCTGGACCTGTCTGTGTCCAGTACAGAGTGGTCTTTTGTCACAGAGACCACCCCTGCAGCCCCCTGCGATCAGCCCATTTGCATCTACACCAAATACAAGTGTACAAACTGAACTATATACACAAATTTGCTGCTTTATTTTTGTGTATTACATCTTCATATGAATATGGATACAATCACAGTATTTGTGTTATTTTTTAATATTCTTATTTCATACTCATATGCAACTATTGAGGCTTTTCCTTTTCTAATGATCCAATTATTGGGTATAAAGATCCAATGCACATAAGCCCAAAGTTAAAAGCATTAACATTCAAATGAAAATAATCAAATCTCTTCACAACTGTGTTAGTAGATATGAGGAAGAGATGACCTCCAGTTCCTGCTCTTGCTGTTTCTACAGACAACAGTAACAAAGGTAGTAATTTTGGAAATTTTGTGTAAATATTTACCATAATACATTTATATTACACACTTTCACACATAATTGCTTTATATAACTCATACCCTGGCACACAATAAATCTGCTGTTACCATATAAACCTCAACAGTGTTGGCTTTATGTGCCAATTTAGCCTGGGTGCCTCCTGTTACTGCCACATAAGTGATACCTCTGGTGTCCTGAGTGTCCAACCCAGTAGATGGACACAGGAAACAGCCTATTTCTACTCATAAATTCTGCACCCTATAAATCCCTCTGCAAAGTCATTCTCTTCCTCTTTCTTCCCTCTCTGCTCCCATGGGAGATGCTCCCTATCAGGTAATGGTGGAGGAGTATTTCAAGGCTTCTTAGGCCTGTCTAGGCCTAATGCCAGAAAGAGAAGCCAGGGGGGCAGTCTCAGACCTGGCTAGCCTGAGACTAGCCTAGTGGGGGCAGTGTTAGGATAGGGGGGAGGAAGAACTCCCAGGGCTATCAAAAATGACTTCAAGGCCCTGGGGGATCTGGTGGAGGGGTCAGGTGCACAAATAATTTGTTCATCTATACCCTTAGTTGCAGGAGAGAATACAAGAAGGTCAGCAGCTGTAGTCAACAAGTGGCTTAGAGGCTGGTGTAGTCTGAAGAATTTTGGGTTTTTTGATTTTGAAAAACTTTCTACTGCAGCAGGTCAGCTGGTAACAGATGGAGTACATCTGTCCCAGAGGAGGGGAAAGGTCACAGTACACGAGAATGGCCTATCCCCCAAAGGTAAAAAGATTCTGGGAAGAGAATTGGCAGGTCTCATTGACAGGGCTTTAAACTAGCTTTGAAGGGGGAAGGGGCTGGAACCAGTCCCCCCAGACAGGAGTCTGAGGGTGGTAAGCTGGAGTCAGGGGCAAAACCAGCAGCCCGGCTGAAGTGCATGTATACTAATGCACGAAGTATGGGCAACAAGCATGAGGAGCTGGAAGCCTTGTTGCAGCAGGAAAGTTATGATGTAGTTGCCATCACAGAGACGTGGTGGGACGACACACATGACTGGAGCGCTGCAATTGATGGCTACAGGCTCTTCGGGAGAGACAGGCAAGGAAGAAGGGGTGGAGGGGTGGCCCTGTACATCAGGGAGGCACTAGATGCCATTGAGCTGGAGATCAGGGATGATCGGGTTGAGTGCTTGTGGGCAAGAATTAGAGGGAAGAGCAGCAGGGCAGACATCCTGGTTGGAGTCTGTTATAGACCACCCAACCAGGAGGAAGATGTCGATGAAGCATTCTATAGGCAGCTTAAGGCTGTCTCAAGATCGCCTGACCTTGTTCTCATGGGTGACTTCAACCTGCCTGATATCTGCTGGGATCACAACATAACAGAGAGGAGGCAATCTAAGAGGTTCTTAGAGTGCATGGAGGACAGCTTCTTATCCCAGGTGCTGCGCGAGCCTACGAGGTGTAAGGCTATGCTTGACCTCCTCTTCACTAACAGGGAAGGGCTGGTGGGTGATGTGGTGGTCGGAGGGTGTTTAGGCACCAGTGATCACGAGATAATTGAGTTTTCGGTATTCAGTCAAGCTAAAAGGGGCAGCAACAGAACCTCCACTCTGGACTTCTGGAGGGCAGACTTCAAGCTACTCAAGGAACTAACTCAGAAGGATCCTTGGGAAACAGCCCTCAAAAATAAAGGGGTCCAGGAGAGCTGGACCTACTTCAAGGAAGAACTCTTGAAGATGCAGGAACAGGCTGTGCCAATGCGCCGGAAGATGAGCTGCCGGAGCAGACGGCTAACCTGGATGGTCAATGAACTTCTAAAAGAACTAAAGGAAAAAAAGAGGGTGTATCATCTCTGGAAGAAAGGTGAGGCAACCCATGGAATGTTCAGGGATGTTGTTAGGTCTTGTAGGAAGAAAATTAGGGAGGCAAAAGCACATTTGGAGCTCAGACTGGCCTCTGCTGTGAAGGACAACAAAAAGTCCTTCTATAAATATATTAATAGCAAGAGGAAGGGCAAGGACAACCTCCATTCCTTGCTGGGCATGGAGGGAAACATTGTAACAAAGGTCCCAGAAGACTGGAAGCTGGCCAACGTGGTTCCCATCCACAAGAAGGGCCGGTTGGATGAGCCAGGGAATTATAGGCCTGTCAACCTGACCTCAGTGCCAGGCAAGATTATGGAGCAGGTCATCTTGAGTGTAATCACACAGTACTTACAGGATGGCCAGGGGCTCAGGCCCAGCCAGCATGGATTTAGGAAGGGCAGGTCCTGCCTGACCAACCTGATCTCCTTCTATGATCAGGTGACCCGCCTGGTGGATGTGGGGAGGCCTGTGGATGTGGTCTACCTGGACCTCAGCAAGGCCTTTGACACTGTCCCCTACAGCAAACTCCTGGCCAAGCTGGCAGACCATGGCTTGGACGGGAGCACTCTGCACTGGGTTAGGAAGTGGCTGGAGGGCTGAGCCCAGAGAGTGGTGGTGAATGGTGCCATATCCAGCTGGCGGCCAGTCACTAGTGGTGTCCCCCAGGCATCCGTGCTGGGCCCCATGCTCTTTAACATCTTTATTGATGATCTGGATGAGGGCATTGAGTCCATCATCAGTAAATTTGTGGACGACACCAAGCTGGGGGCAGTAGTTGATCTGCTGGAGGGTAGAGAGGCTTTGCAGAGGGACCTCGACAGGCTGGACAGATGGGCAGAATCCAACGGCATGAGATTTAACACATCCAAGTGCCGGGTTCTGCACATTGGCCACAGCAAACCCATGCAGTGCTACAGGCTGGGGTCAGAGTGGCTGGAGAGCGGCCAGGCAGAGAGGGACCTGGGGGTCCTGGTCGATGGTAGGCTGAACATGAGCCTGCAGTGTGCCCAGGTGGCCAAGAAGGCCAATGGCATCCTGGCCTGCATCAGGAACAGTGTGGTCAGCAGGAGCAGGGAGGTCATTCTGCCCCTGTACATTGCACTGGTTAGGCCACACCTTGAGTCCTGTGTCCAGTTCTGGGCCCCTCAGTTTAAGAAAGATGTTGTCTTGCTGGAGCGTGTCCAGAGAAGGGCAACAAAGTTGGTGAGGGGTTTGGAACACAAGCCCTATGAGGAGAGGCTGAGGGAGCTGGGGTTGCTTAGCCTGGAGAGGAGGAGACTCAGGGGTGACCTTATTGCTCTCTACAACTACCTGAAGGGAGGTTGTAGACAGGCAGAGGTTGGTCTCTTCTCCCAGGCAGCCAGTATCAGAACAAGAGGACACAGTCTCAGGCTGTGCCAGGGGAGGTTTAGACTGGATCTTAGGAAGAAGTTCTATACCGAGAGAGTGATTGCCCATTGGAATCGGCTGCCCATGGAGGTGGTTGAGTCACCTTCATTGGAGGTGTTCAAGAAGAGGCTTGATGGGGTGCTTGGTGCCACGGTTTAGTTTTTTAGTTGTTTAGGTGGGTTCTATTGTTTGTATTGTATTGTATTGTATTGTACTGTATTGTATTTAGGTGGGTTGGATTGGTTGATAGGTTGGACACGATGATCTTGAAGGTCTCTTCCAACCTGGTGCATTGTATTGTATTGTATTGTATTGTACCAGAACAAGAGGACACAGTCTCAAGCTGCACCAGGGGAGGTTTAGACTGGATGTTAGGGAGAAGTTCTATACAGAGAGAGTTATGGCGCATTGGAATGGTCTGCCCAGGGAGGTGGTGGAGTCACCATCATTGGAGGTGTTCAGTAGGAGACTTGATGGGGTGCTTGGTGCCATGATCTAGTTGTTTGGGTGGGTTGGATTGGTTGATAGGTTGGACGCGATGATCTTGAAGGTCTCTTTCAACCCGGTGTATTGTATTGTATTGTATTGTATTGTATTGTATTGTATTGTATTGAAAGAGCCCTGAGGGTTTTTGGGTACACCCCCAGGTGGAGAGAAGGGAAGTGTTTGGGGCCTTTGAGTGTGGTGTAAGGGACTCTATGCTTTGGGATATCTTTCCCACTGTGCTTTGGAAATTCTGTAAAACACCATTTGTTTTTCCTTTTAATCTTTCCATCATTATCCAATCCATTTGTGTGAGTGTCATTCTTTTGTCCCTCTCAGGACAATAGAGGATCTGTCCAGCCTCAAACCAGGACGGTTTACAAGATGTTCATACATTTTTAGACAGTGGCAGCCCTTAGTATATCTATCTATCGCTGAATTCTCAGTCTTGTGAACTTATATTCAGATACCTAATTTTACTAAAGAGAAGAATGTTATTAGATAACAAAGATAAGCACACATTAAAGTGATGGCAAGACTAGGTATGCCATACAGATTTTAACTTACAGTAGGTAGAAGTCTATACAGAAAACATGTGGTAAGTCTCTGCACTTTCACAGAATTCACAATTATTTACTTATTCTAGTTATAATAACAAGTAATTGAGATTAGAACCATAACCAGTGTTTGTTTGGTCTCCACTAGCATCATTCTAGTAGTATTTCTGGTCAATAAAGATTTATTAGCAATCATTTTAAAATTTAGCTAACTCTGCCTCTTTAATGCCAGAACCAATTTACCAATTGTTGTGCTTTTCATTCTGTCTTAAACTACATTTCACCTGGTATGCTCATTTTTTTCTATTGAGCCAGCAGAGTAAGAAAAACACCAAATACAGCATTTATAATAGAAATGCTGACAAATCATCAAATACAGAATGGCGTTGAGCATTGCTCTTTTTCTTTTAGTTTCGTAGCAATAATTTCTCCTGTGCCAAACTGTATTGCAATAGAAAATAAATCGACTAAATATGAAATGTGTCAGTTTCAATTTCAAAACAGAATTTGATATCAAGACTGTAAATGAAGCCAATTAAACTAAAAGACAAAATCACATGAAGGCAACTGGCTTGCTATCCTTTCTACTTTCATACCATTTAATGTTATAAGTAAGCCCAAAGCAATATTATAAACAGAAACAAATTAGGAGCTTTGCAGGTATCTAGACTCTGCTCAATTGTCTCCAGGTATTTTATTTCACATTCTGAGGTCTGAAAAGCCTTTGGAGGCAGAAAATCATAATACAAATTTTTCTTGAATTGGGCAGACACGGTAAATATCTGGTACAAGAACGAATAGAATAGAATAGAATAGAATAGAATAGAATAGAATAGAATAGAATAGAATAGGATAGGATAGGATAGGATAGGATAGGATAGGATAGGATAGGATAGGATAGGATAGGATAGAATTAACCAGGTTGGAAAAGACCTTTGAGATCATCGAGTCCAACCTCTCACCCAACACCATCTAATCAACTAAACCACGGCACCAAGTGCCCCATCCAGTCTCTTCCTAAACACCTCAAGTGATGGTGACTCCACCACCACCCTGGGCAGCACATTCCAATGGCAAATCACTCTTTCTATGAAGAACTTCTACCTAACATCCAGCCTAAACCTCCCCTGGTACAGGTTCAGAATGTGTCCTCTTGTTCTGGTGCTGGCTGCCTGGGAGAAGAGACCAACACCCACCTGGCTACAATCTCCCTTCAGGTAGCAGTAGACAGCAATAAGGTCTCCTCTGAGCCTCCTTTTCTCCAGGCTAAGAAACCCCAGCTCCCTCAGCTTTTCCTCATAGGGCTTGTGCTCCAAACCCCTCAACAGCTTTGTTGCCCTTCTCTGGACATATTCCAGCAACTCAACATCCTTCCTAAACTGAGGGACCCAGAACTGGACACAGGACTCAAGGTGTGGCCTAACCAGTTCAGTGTACAGGGGCAGAATGACCTCCCTGCTCCTGATGGCCACACTATTCCTGATATAGGCCAGGATGCCATTGGCCTTCTTGGCCACCTGGGCACACTGCTGGCTCATGTTCATCCTACCATCCATTAGTACCTCCAGGTCCATTTCTGCCTGGCTGCTCTCCAGCCACTCTGACCCCACCCTGTGGCACTGCATGGGTTTGTTGTGGCCAATGTGTAGAACCTGACACTTAGATGTGTTAAATCTCATGACATTGGATTCTGCCCATCTGTCCAGCCTGTCAAGGTCCCTCTGCAGAACTCCCCTGCCCTGTAACAGATCAACACCTGCCCCCAACTTGGTGTCATCTGCAAATTTACTGATGACAGACTCAATCCCCTCATCCAGATCATCAATAAAGATGTTAAAGAGCATGGGGCCCAGCACTGATTCCTGGGGGACACCACCAGTGACTGGTTGCCAGCTGGATGTGGCACCATTCACCACCACTCTCTGGGCTCAGCCCTCCAGCCAGTTCCTAACCCAGTGCAGAGTGCTGCTGTCCAAGCCACAAACTGACAGCTTGTCCAGAAGTTTACTGTGGGGGATGGTATCAAAGGCCTTTCTCAAGTACAGACAGACTACATCCACAGCCTTCCCCACATCCACCAGGTGGGTCACCTGATCATAGAAGGAGATCAGGTTGGTCAGGCAGGACCTGCCCTTCCTAAATCCATGCTGGCTGGGCCTGATCCCTTGGCCATCCTGTAAGTGCTGTGTGATTGCAGTCATGATGACCTGTTCCATAATCTTGTCTGGCATTGAGGTCAGGCTGACAGGTCTGTAATTCCCTGGTTTATCCAACTGGCCCTTCTTGTGGATGGCCATCACATTGGCCAGCTTCCTGTCCTCTCTCACTGGACCTCTCCAGTGAGCCAGGACTGTTGAAAAATGAAGCAATGCTCTGAGTTTGTATTTGTAATCTAAAGGGCAGGAATAATCCAAAAGGTAGTATCCAAATTAGAGGAAGTGAGAGAGAAGGAGACACACTGCTGTGGTGGAGATCTGAACACTATGCTGCTAGGACAAAGGAAGCTAATTGCCCTGAAGATAGGAGCACGAAGTAGGTGCTTGTTGCCGCCTCAAATCCCATTAATGAAGAGGGGGAGAGAGGACATGAGAGATAAGAGAGAAGAGAAAAATATGTGGGCTCTGAAATCTTCCCCTATAAATTCCTTTTTTGAAAACTGAATGGCCCAATGACACATTAGCTATTCAAATCCTGCCAATCAGTTCAAAATGTTGTATGGCAGGCAAAACTGCATACATTTTCTCATATAGCATCTGACACATGCAGTTGCCTCTCTGAAACATGAGGCTAGGCGTCCAGCTTCCACCCCCTCCAGGCAGCCTTATTGGGGCCTGCCTATTGGCTTCTTGAACTCAAACCTAGACCCTGCAAAAAGGGGATGGAGGACAATGGGCAGAGGCCAAAAAGATTTAGCTGGCTTGTGTATGCCTCTTCCAGGATAGTTGTCTGAAAGTTGCTGTTTCCCCATCACCCTCTGCAGTGCAGGGGCAGTACCTCAAGATCTGGGCAGAGTGCGGTGCACATATTGGCCTTTCAGTGGCAGTGTTGCAGTGGTTTGTGGAGATGTTGTCAGGCTAGGTATGTCACACCCTATTTGAGACAATAAAATAACTAGGGTCTCACAATCTCTTAAACAAGAAACACTAGTGACAGAAACACCTGAAATAGTGTGCAAGTATTATATAGTTTTAATTAAATCTACTACACATATAAACAGAAACCTTGAAAACCAGGTTAGCATGCAATTTGAAACCATTATTCCTATTACTGGAAAATAGGTTATGATTTTTTTGACTGAGCCACTAGAACGTCATTGATGTGAGGAGAGCTTCATTTCACTCATTTGAAGACTGATTTGAAAGAACAATTTATTTAACAAAAAAGTTTTTCTTCTTTCAGGATGATGACCAAAAGATACTAATTTTGCAAACACAGGAACACTATTACAGCCCATACTTTTATTGTGAGCATGCATGTCCTTGTCATGAATCATCCTGCATTTAGTATTTTTTCAAAGTCCAAACTCCTGGAATTTAAACAAAATTAAAGAGCTTCTCCATGTATTTATTTATAATGGAATAGGTGCAATGAAATACTGGGATAGAAGAGCTCATGCACCTTGAATATTAGCAATTAAAAAAAAAAAAGAAAAAACCTCAGACACTGGACATTTCTTAATATTTGGGGTTTTTTTCAATCATGTATTTAAATGCAACTCAACTACAAAATCAAAATTTGGTAATATATCTGGAAAGCAAGACTATAAAATACCTTATAAAACTGTTTTAAGATACTTCATTTAAAAAAATAAATATTTAATGTAGCTTGACCTGTGCAATATAAAGTTTCATGTAAGTAAGTTTCATATATCTTATTGGACATTTATAGGATTATTCTTAGTTGCCTCCTTAAGATACATTAGAAATTAAAGATTTCCTGTGACTCTTTAATGAGGGTTTGATTTTAATTATATTCACATACTATGTAAATTAGTTCTAAATTGCTCAGTTTATTAATAACATATCTGGAATTGCAAAATGAATGTCATTTAAATTTCATTAAACATGCTTACAGTTTGGAGCTATTAAAGAACATGCATATTTAATTGTATCACAAATTAACAAATTAAGGGTTAAAACAATGTTTCTTATCAGCTGATTTAAAGACTTGTAAATGTGGCACTGGTGTAAGCACTTTTTCTCACTCAAAGCTAATAGGAAAAAAAAATCTATGAAGTTTATTTTTGCTTCAAAATCAAAATTAAGCTTCAGTAATTTCCCCCTTGAATTTCAACATGTAATCATATGAAATTAATACTGTGTTCCTTCATGCTTTTCTGAATGACATTTTCTAGTGCAAACTTGTTTCTACTGTATGCATCAACAGTTTCTAAAAATCATAGAATCATAGAAGCAGAAAATGGTAGGGGTTGGAAGGGAGGTCTGGAGATCATCTAGTGCACCTTTCATGCTAGTGCAGGTACACCTAGATCACCTTGCACAGGGACATATCCAGGTGGGTTTTAAAAGTCTCCAGAGAAGGAGACCCCACAACCTCTTGGGCAGCATGTTCCAGTGCTCTGGCACATTCAAAATAAAGAAGTTTCTTCTTAAGTTCAAATGAAACCTCCTGCATTCTAATTCACACCTGTTGGACCTTGTCCTGTTACTAGCCACCAGTGAAAAGAGCCCAGCCCCACTCTCATGCGCTCCACCCCTCAGATATTTATACATGTTGTTCAGATCCCTTCTCAGTCTGTTTTTTTCCAGTCTAAAGATCCTTAGGTGTCCCAGCCTCTCCTGATAGGAGAGATGTCCCATTCCCCTAATCATCCTTCTGGCCTTCCATTGGACTCCCTCCAGTCATTCCCTCTTGAACTGGGAAGCCCAGAACTGGACACAATATGCCTGATGTGGGCTCACCTGCTGGCCACCACACTCTTCTTGATGCACCCCAGAATACTGTTGGCCTTATTGGCTACAAGGGCATATTTCTGGCTCATGGAGAACATGTCCACCAGTGCTCCCAGGTCTTTCTCTGCAGAGCTGCTTACCAGAAGGTCAACCTCTTTAGCTGTACTGCTGCATGGGGTTATTGCTCCCCATTTGCCCTTTTTGAGCTTCATGAGGTTCACTTATGTCCAACTCTTAAGCCTGTACAGGTCTCACTGAAAGGCAGCATAGACTTCTAGTATGCCAGCCACTTATTCCAGTTTTGCATCATCAATAAGCTCACTGAGAGTATGCCTTGTTCCTTTATCCAGATCTTGATGAATATGTTGAGCAAGACCGGCAAATTATTTTGACTTTTAAGAATAAACTAGCCAGGATTTAACTTTTCCAGAGCTTTAGAAGGTTTGAGTTGTATTTCAAGATTTGAAGATGAGAACAAATGATATGTCAAAGATATACATACAATTAAAAATTAAGTTAATTCATGTAATTTTCTGTTTACTTACTGTAATAATGGAAAGACCTAATAGGAGTAACTCTACCTATTAGTATTTTAGTTTATTAAAAAAAAAAGAAAGAATTGACAAAAAAATGTTGACAAAAGCCTTTTGATTATATTCCCATTTTCAAAAACTAGAAAAGATGCTGAAAGAGACTAAGAAGTTTGTTTAATGCTTCACAGACAGCTAGTGTTGAACTAGCAATAAAATGTCCAGGCTCTTTAATCATTAGATCATATAAATATCTCTATCAAACAGGACAGCTTCCTTGCAGATAAGGTTGCCCTTACATATTTTAATCTGTTCCAGTAATAAATAAATTAAAAATTGTTTCCTTTAAACCTTAGCCTTTCTGTAAAACTTTTCCAATGTTCTACACAGGATGAAATACTGCAGGGAAGTTACTGGAGAAGCATGCAAAGAGTAGAACTCAGCATATGCAAATCTTTCTTAAATAAAGACATAATTTCAGTACCTCTGCCTTCTGTGTGCTGCAAATGACTTCTTTGATACTTTCTATAATCGTGTTTTCAAAAAGTAACTATATATCATGGAAATGATAATTCATATTTAATTAATTTAATTAGGGATTAGAATGAAAATTCTATTATATATATTTGCTTTAAGTCCAATGAGTTGGTCATGATAAGTACTATTAAAACACAAGACTAATGAAGGCAGAAGTAGAATACACTGGAACTCTGATGACTTTTTATTTCCACTTTCAAAGCAAATAAATTCTTACAAAGATTTTGTATCTCCATTACTATTATTAATGCAGAGCTGATAAGAATTATTCAGCTATTATTCAGGAGCAGGAAGGTGACAGAGTAAAGCAGCTTTTCTCCTATCTCACTAAATGCATCCTAGTCTCCAAATCCTCCCATTTCTCAACACTCTCCAGTCCCCTGATACATTTACGATTCTGTATAGATAAAGGAAATTTCAGATAGGGCATGTCTGCCTAAAGCTCGCTTAGTGTGAAGCAGATATTCAGTCTCCCTGCTTTTCCAGGTTTGCTAATCTTGTTTAATGGAATTTCAAACTTCTAGAATTACATGTATATCATTAGAATACTATATTCAACAAGTGCCACTCTACAAAATTATATGTGCCTTAGACTGCATTTCTTGTACAGGTGATCAAAATAATTATACTCTATTGGAAACTGATGATCAGAATCAACACAAGTAAAATATGTCCTATACAGCAAAAACAGTTACAATTTTCTCTTCTGAAGTTAATAGTGCTCAGTGTTACACTGCTTAAGGACACAGGTCCTTAACCACTCATCCAAACTTATGTATAGACTTAACACTTGTAATTGTTAGATGAGAAGCAGAATGAGAATAAATTTCTTTGAAAAGGCAGCATAGCCTCCTGAATATAAACAGAAATTCTGAAAGGCCAAAACTGTGATCTAAAAATTGTGTTAGAAGGAATCATGGAAGAAAATTAATTTATAATGTTTTTCTCAAAATGGGCAACCCCATAGGATCTTCTTTGGCTTTTGTCACATCATTCACACAGAGTAACCATAAAATTCACATGGCATAAAAGAAATACCAGTGTCTGTGAATTTTTAGGTAAGATAGTTGTTTTTATACTTGTCCCAAAACTAATGGCATAGGGGACAAAATCAGAGCCTGGGACAGTAGTTAAATGAAGTTGACTCCAATTGCACAAGGAGTGTAGTGTAAACAATTCTTAACTGATCCTTGAAAAGCATAAACAATACAAAATGTAGAGTTAGTATTTTGGCTTTTTGGGTTTTACTTGCTTGCTTGTTTTTAAATCTATTCTGTCCTAGTTACTGTGTAGGCTCTAGCACTTTGAGTACATTTGTTGCAACTATTTTGATACAGAGATCAAGATGTTCTTTTTCACAGCATATTGAAAGTAGTCACTCATTACTCCTCCAGCACAGATGCAGGTTTGACACTTGGGATACCATTCTCCAATAGTGCAGGATACCCAGTCTGTGTCCCTCACATTCTTTTAAACATTTCTTTCCACTCCTTGGTTTTCTCTTTTCATTCTAACACAAAAACTCAGTAGCTCAAGGAACAGGTTGTGAACTATAGAAGCATTTGTTTTCAAATATATTTCTTGTTGTTCAGTGACCTGTGTGAAACAAACTAGTGACTGAAATTCAATTCCTGCAGCACAATTGCTTCACAAAAAGTAAAGCTATCATCAGTTTTGTGGGAGGGATTAGGGATACCTTTCTTGCCCACGTTTGTTCTGGAATGTCTTTCTGTTAAGCAACATGCAATACTCTCAAATTTTACTCTGTAAATACATGGAGCACTACAGCTATAAATACTACCAATCTGTCAACCTACAAAAGTATTACATTAGCTTTTTAGATCTGATGTGTCTGATTAATTATCAGGCAGCCCATTGTGGTAGGTTAAGAGGCCAATTCTCCCACCACAAGCAAATGAAAAGACTCAGACAAATGGATTGCAAAAATGGTGGAAAGTTTAAATGGAAAAAAGACAATGAAAATTTTAGAGAGAACCACAAACACCATGACAAAAGAGAGAGATCCCAAAACATACCCAAAAGCATCCCACCCCCAACCGAGGGTACACCCAAAAGCCCCAGGCCTCTTTCTTCCCCTCCCCCCTCCCAGCCTTGGGCCTAGCCAGGCCCAAGAGAGGCAGCTCACCCCATTATCAGGTAGCGGTGAGGGAAGAAAGAGGAAGAGAGGAACCCCTGCTGATGTCTTATAGGGGAGCAGGGCATTATGGGATGAAATACCTGACTTCCTGTGCCCACCCACTGGGCTGGACCCTTTTGGGACACCACAGGTGTGGCGTGTGCAGTGGTACCAAGGGTGGGTCCCCAGCCTGAACCATCACACCCATGATAAATTTTTGAATGCACGACACTGAGAAAGAACATAAAGAATGCCACCAAGGTCATATATATGCTTTTATCAAAATTACTTTTAATATCATCCCTTGGAACACCAACTATTCCAAAGCAGAATCTAGGTCCTTTCTTCAGACCTAGTTACTAGGCTTCAGGAGCACTATAGCTGCTGCCTCACTTGTTAGGTTAAAAAGGGATAGATATGGTGCTGGGATTCTAATGTCAGAAATGCAGACATAACCACTCTCTTTAATTTTTTCTTTCTGCTTAATTTTAAGTTAGTCTGTACACCTCCTGATGGCTTGCATTACTTAATCTGTTAACAGTTCAAAGTTTGTCTTCAGTGATGAAGTATATACCACGAAGCCAGCTTATGACATAGGAGTTTAAAGATTATAATATTTTTTTTTTTGTTGATAGGTGTGATGAAGACATCATATGCCCAAAATTATGCCCGAATGCTGTAAAACCTGTCCCAACATATTTGGGCACATTCCCCCTTCCATCCTTCCCTCCTTTCTGGAGTGGGTATTCAGCCCAGAGCTGAGGAGGAAAAAGGCCCATGCCCAAGCCAGGTGGCATAGACAACCCCAACCTGCCTTCTAATGGGTAAACAATCACATGCACCCATCACATGGATTGCTCATACTCCTGCCAAGTAAGGGCTTCATGCTTTCTATATGCTAAAGCTGTGTGTTTACAAGATTGCCCATTCGCCAACTCCAGCCTCAAGAAATGTACAAGTATTACCTCAAGCTGTAAAGAAGTCACTCTCCCATTGCTACCAAGCTCTCTCTTTGCTCAAGCTCTGTAAGATCGTTGCCTTTGTTCTTAACCGTTGCTATTAGGCTCATTGCTAGTAAATCTTCTCATTCCACACACAAGCAAACTACCAGCCTCTGCAATACAGAAAAGAAGCCAGCACCCCAGGATGGGCCATCAATCTGTGGTGGTTTAGACTGGGTGCCAAGCCCTGATGCCACTGCATGGGCTGCACCTGGGGTGCCCAGGCCAGTGGGTGGTCACAGGAAGCCAGGTATTTCACCCCATAGTGCACTGCTTCCCTATAAAACATCAGCGCAGGGTCCTCTCTTTCTCTTTCCTCCCTTGCCGCTGCCTAGGTAAAATGGCATGAGCTGCCTCCCTTGGGCCTGCCCAGGCTGAAGGCTGGGTTGCGGAGTGGGGAAGAAAGAGTCCTGGGGGGGGTTGGGTGTACCCCCAGGTGGGGATGGGATGTTCTTGGGTATACTTTGGGATATCTCTTGTCTTTTGTCATGGTGTCATTGTTGGTTTTTTTTTCATTTAAACTTTCCACCTGTTTTTTTTGCAATCCATTTTGTCTGAGTCTTTCTTTTGCCTGTGGTGGGAAAATTGGTCTCTCAACCTACTACACAATCATAGAATCATAGAATTGTTAGGGTTGGAAGGGACCTCAAGGATCATTTAGTTCCAACCCCCCTGCAAGGGGGTGAGGACACCTCACACTAGATCAGGTTGCCCAGAGCCACATCCAGCCTGGCCTTAATAACCTCTAGGGATGGGGCTTCTACAACCTCCCTGGGCAACCTATTCCAGTGTCTCACCACTCTCATGCAGAAGAACTTCTTCCTAACATCCAATCTGAATCTACCCATTTCCATTTTTTTTCCCATTCACCCTATTCCTATCATTACCTGACACCCTAAAAAGTCCCTCCCCAGCTTTCTTGTAGGCCCCCTTCAGATAATGGAAGGCCACAATTAGGTCTCCTTGGAGCCTTCTCTTCTCCAGACTGTATAGCCCCAACTCCCTCAGTCTGTCCTCATAGGAGAGGTGCTCCAGCCCTCTGATAATCCTCATGACCTTCAGTGGACACATTCCAGCACCTACAGATCCTTGATGTTATAGGGGCTCCAGAACTGGACACAGTATTCTAGGTGGGGTCTCACCAGAACAGATTAGAGGGGGAGAATCACCTCCCTCAACCTGCTGGTTATGCTTCTCTTGATGCAGCCCAGGATGTGATTTGCTTTCTGCGCTGCAACTGCACATTGGTGGCTCATGTTGAGCTTCTCATCCAACAGCAGCCCCAGGCTGCTCTCAAGCCAGTCACTGCCCAGCCTATATCAGTTCTTGGTATTGCCCCGATCCAGATGTAGGACCTTGCACTTGGTCTTGTTGAACCTCATGCAGTTGTCATGGGTCCATGACTCCAGCCTATCAAGGTCCTTCTGGATGGCCTCCCTTCTCTCCAGTGAGTCTGCCGCACCACACAGCTTGGTGCCGTCAGCAAACTTGCTGATGGTGCACTCAATGCCACTGTCCATGTCACCAACAAAGATGTTAAACAAGACTGATCCCAGTACTGATCCCTGAGGGACTCCACTTGTCACTGGCCTCCACTTGGACATGGACCCATTGACAGCCACCCTTTCAGTGTGGCCATCAAGCCATTTCTTTATGCACTCAATGGTCCATCCATCAAACCCATTCTGCACCAGCTTGGAGACCAGGATGTCATGCAGGACAGTGTCTAAGGCTTTGCTCACGTCCAGGTAAATGACATCAGTTGCTTGGCCTTCATCTATTAATGTTCTACCTTTTCATAGAAGAACACCAGGTTTATCAGGCAGGATTTACCCATGGTGAAGCCATGCTGGTTGTGCCAAATCACCTCTTTGTTATTCTTTTTCCTCAGAAGTGCCTCCAGGAGGATCTGCTCCATGATCGTACCAGGCACAGAGTTGAGGATGACTGGCCTATAGTTCCCTGGGTCATCCCTCTTTCCCTTCTTGAAAATGGGAGTTATGTTTCCCCTTTTCCAGTCAGTGGGGACCTGTCTCAGTCCAGAGATGAAGACTTAGTTCTTTTGAATATTCACATTATGAAATTACAGGCACAAACGAGGCCATTAATATACCTATAGAAATTGTCACTGTTCCCCTTGATCTAACTGAGCTTTAGCTTTTCTAAGCAGATCTCTTGCTGCTGAGGCATCTTCTTTATATGGCCCCCTTTTTAGATCTCCTTTCTTCCACTCCTTGTAGAGTTTCTTTTTGTGTGCTAGCGTGTCCAGAACTCCTTGCTCATCCAGGCAGGTCTCCTAGCATTCTTTCCTGCTTTCCTCTTTGGGGGTATACTTTGCTCCTGGGTGCAGAGGTGAACCTTGAATACTGACCATCTGTCCTGGGCCCCTCTTCCCTCTAGGGCTCTGTCCCACAATACTTTGGTCAGCAGATCCCTGAAGTGATCAAAGTCTGCATGCCTAAAATCCAGGGTTATAAGCTTGGGATACATCCTCCTACTTGCCCTGAGGATCTTAAATTCTATTGCTTTGTGGTCACTGAAGCCAAGGTTATCCCTGAGCCTCACATTGGTGACAAGCCATTCCCTATTGGTGAGAACAAGGTCCAGTAGCTACCTGTTCCCACTGACCCTGCACATGTGAGTTACTGCAGGAAGTCTGGGAGGCTACCTGATGAGAGGATATTGGATCCTCTGCTCCACTAAGAGTTGACTTCTTGTCTGTATTTGTAAAGATAAGTTTGTAAAAGTTATCAATTTCCTTCTCACTCTCCCTGGTGCTTCTTAACCTAGTCACCTCTTCCCTGCGCTCCATCACTTCATCCTGGAGCAGTGCCAATCAGCTAAGCAGGTCAAAAACCTGCTCACACCTCATGCACACATAGTCAGTGTTGCCCCATGTTGCCTATAAAAGCCTGTGGCATTCCTCACAACCTGTGGCCTGGGTGCCAATGTCCATTTTGGTAGGTGCAGAGAGCACAGTCTCCTCCAAGTAGCCACCATTATGCCTTCAGTAAGACTGAAACACCTTGTGTCCTCTCCACACACACTGCTCATGCCAATTACCGAGTTAATTCAAAAGGAGCCCCTGGAGTACACTCAGTCACTATTTGCACTCCCTGTGCCTGTTAGCCTGCCTGCACCAATGGCCTGGTGCTCCCAGCTGTCTAAACATGCCCCCTCCCTAGGTTGCAAATAGTGAGAAGGCTGTTGCCTCACAGCTCACAGTCTGAGAGCCTCTGCCGGTGTTGCCAGGTGTAGTAGTTTGGCCTACCAACATTAACAAAAATTCGGCTCACTCAGGGAAAGCAAATGGAAGCTACATTTAAAAGTAAAACTATGCTACAATGGAATGCAACGAATATGTAGAAATATACAGTATTTACAATATTATGCAGGTATTTACAGCCAGAAAACAGCAAGGAACCCCCCCTGAACCACTATTGGAATCCCCAAAAGGAGTGGGGGCAACTGCTCCACTTACCCCCTAACCTCCCACCCTTTCCTCTGTTTAATTAGAAGAAAATAGAAGAGATGTTAGAGAGTTAGTGCTCCTATCTCAAGGTCAGTGGCAATAAAAATTCTCACAGCCAAGACAGAAAGCAGCAGCCAGAAGAGAGAGAAAAGGAATGAAAACGAATGTGAGATTATTAGAATACTTCTCACACATCTGACCAATTAAATTAGTTTAGAACAATCTCATGTTTTCCTTTTTACACCCAACTGTGGATTTGTTTACAATTCTCCACTCTTCTGCTTGAAAATCTGCAGTTAACTTTTAAAGGCATAGCTTGAAACTGTCACACCAGGGTTCAAATTTCTTTGGGAATGCCCCCAGCCATGTCGCCCTGTCAGGCAACATCACAAGAGCCTCTGAGTCAGGTTGGGTCATGTCACCTCTCCCCCTCTCTCTCTCACTCTCGGTCTCCCTGTCTCCAGAAGCCCTCTTTCCTCTTCTAAAGATCTCAGCACAGCATGGAGCTAGCCGGTGCTCATGCAGTTGCCTCACACCTCTCATTCTGAGAGTCTCTGCTGGTGTTGCCTCAGTTTACCCAAGGAATCTGCAAAGGAGAATCCATCACTGAAGCCCCAGATGGCCAGAGCCATAGCTGCAGGTTCCATCAGATTGGAAGAGAGCCCACTGTGTCTTAAAGAGACCTGGACCCTTGAGGATAAGCCTTTAGCCCAGCTGGGGGAGGAGTAGCCCAAGTTTGTCAGTCTACACATCTGCTACAGCCATAATGCAGCAGACTGAGGAGTCACAACTAGCCATAACTCTGTGTGTGCTTAGCTCAAAAGCAAGAACAGTGCCAACCGTATCCTGTATGACCCTGCCCTTTGTGGAAGAGAAAGGGAGCTGCCACCTGTGCCCACTTCACAGCCCTGTTAACCCCAGGGTAGTTTAAAGTCGAGACATATGAAAGAAAGGGAGTCCCTGCAAACTCACTTCAAGCCAAGGGGACGCTGCCGACACTCCACACTACTGTGCCCTTGCCCAGAGCCACTCCTCCAGCTCCATTCTCCCAAGTGCACGAAGTGCCACATCCAATCCCCTCTTGAACACCTCAAGGGACGGTGACTCCACCACCTCCCTGGGCAGCCCATTCCAATGGTGAATGACTCTCTCAGTGAAGAACTTTCTCCTCACCTCTAGCCTAAACTTCCCTTGGTGCAGCTTGAGACTGTGTTCTCTTGTTCTGGTGCTGGTTGCTTGAGAGAGGAGACCAACTCCCTCCTGGCTACAACCACCCTTCAGGTAGTTGTAGAGAGCAATGAGGTCTCCCCTGAGCCTCCTCTTCTCCAAGCTAAACTATCCCAGCTCCTTCAGCGTGTCCTCATAGGGCTTGTGCTCAAGGCCTCTCACCAGCCTCGTTGCCCTTCTCTGGACACGTTCAAGTGTCTCAATGTCCTTCTTAAATTGAGGGACCCAGAACTGGACACAGTACTCAAGGTGTTGCCTAACCAGTGCAGAATACTGTGTACTACTGTACACAGTATTCCAGATTTGGTCTAACTAGGCTGAGTAGAGGGGAGAACCTCCCTCAACCTGCTGGGGACACTCATCTTAATGCATCTAAGTGTATTACTGTATCTTGGCCACCAGGGCACATTTCTATCCCATGGATAATTTACTATTAGCCAGGACTCTAAGGTCCTTCTCTGTGAAGCTACTCTCCCACAGGTCCTCCTCTAAAGTGCATGGTGTTATTCCTCCCCAGGTGAAGGTCTCTGCACTTATCCTTGTTGAACTTCATTAGGTTTGGCTTTGCCCAGCTGTCCAGTACATTCTAGTCTTGCTGTATGGCAGCACAGAATTCTGGTGTGTCAGCCACTCATCACGGTTTTGTGTCGTAAACAAATTTGCTGAAGGTACACTCTGTTCCTTCATCTAAGTCATCAATGAATATGTTGAACAAGAATGGACCCAGCACTGACCCCTGAGAAACACCACTAGCTACAAGTCTCCAACTGGACTCTGTGACATTGATCACAACCCTCTGGGTTCTGTTGTTTGGACAGTTATCAATCCATCTCACCATCTGCTCTTCTAGGTAACATTTCCTGAGCTTTCCCACAAAGATCTTATGGGATACAGTGTCAAAAGTCTAATTAAAGTCAAGAAAGACAGCATGCACTTCTCTCTGTGTGTACCCAGTCAGTCACACCATCACAGAAGGCTATCAGATTAGTCAAACATGACTTTCCCTTGGCAAATCTATGATGGCTGCTCCTGATAACCTTATTCTACTCTATGTGCTTAGAGATGACCTCCAAAATTAGAATTATAGAATTATCCAGGTTGGAAGAGACCTTTGAGATCATCATATCCAACCCATCATCCAACACTAACTAGTCAACTAAACCATGGCACCAAGTGCCCCATCCAGTCTCTTCCTAAACACTCCAGTGATGGTGACTGCACCACCTCCCTGGGAATCCCATTCCAATGGCCAATCACTCTTTCTGTGAAGAACTTCTTCCTAACATCCAGCCTAAACCTCCCCTGGTGCAGCTTCAGACTGTGTCCTCTTGTTCTGGTGCTGGTTGCCTGGGAGAAGAGACCAACCTCCACCTGGCTACAACATCCCTCCAGGGAGTTGTAGACAGCAATAAGGTCTTCCCTGAGCCTCCTTTTCTCCAGGCTAAGCAACCCCAGCTCCCTCAGCCTCTCCTCACAGGGCTTGTACTCCAAACCCCTCAACAGCTTTGTTGCCCTTCTCTGGACACGTTCCAGCAAGTCAATATGTTTCCTAAACTGAGGGGCCCAGAACTGGACACAGTACTCAAGGTGTGGCGTAACCAGTGCTGAGCACAGGGGCAGAATGACCTCCCTCCTCCTGCTGGCCACACTATTCCTGATACAGGCCAGGATGCCATTGGCCTTCTTGGCTGCCTGGGCACACTGCTGGCTCATGTTCAGCCTACTATCAAGCAGTACCCCCAGGTCCCTTTCTGCCTGGCTGCTCTCCAGCCACACTGACCCCAGCCTGTGGCACTGCATGGGGTTGTTGTGGCCAGTGTGTAGAACCTGGCACTTAGATATGTTAAATCTCATGCTATTGGACTCTGCCCATCTGTCCAGCCTGTCAAGGTCCCTCTGCAGAACTCTCCTGCCCTGTAACAGATCAACACCTGTCCCCAACTTGGTGTCATCTGCAAATTTACTGATGATGGACTCAATCCCCTCATCCAGGTTTTCGATAAAGATATTAAAGTGCTGGGGCCCAGCACTGATCCTTCATCTTTCCCAGGGATGGACATGATACTGACTGATCTGTAGTTTTCTGGGTCCACCTTCTTACCCTTTTAGAAGACTGGAGTGACACTGGCTTTCCTCTAGTCCTCAAGAACCTTTCCCATTTCCTGTGATCTTTCAATGATGATCAAGAGTGTAGAGCAACATCAGCCAGCTCTCTCAGAACTCATGGGTGCATCTTATTGGGGCCCATGGATTTATGTATGTTCACATTACTTATATGATCTCTAATCCAATCCTCACTCACCAGTGGAGAGTCCTCCCTTTCCCAGGCTTTCTTTCTTAATTCCAGAGTCTGGGGTTCCTGAGGGCTGGTCCCAGCAGCAAAGACTGAAGCAAAGAAAACATTCAGTAACTCTGCTTCTCTGCATCCTCTGTTACCAGGGCTCCCACCTCGTTCAGTAGTGGGCCTACACGTTTACCATATATCTTTGTTTTTCAGTTTTATGGTAATCTTAGACACGGATAAAACTGGTATTTGCTGTTACGAACACACACACCTTAGTAACACACTGACAAACCCCTTGGCATATTCTGAGGCAAAATAATGTGGAACTATGTGGAACATGCAAGGACAGACAAGGTGAGCTTCTAATGTGACTAAATCACTTTGCATGAGATTCACAGATAGCACCTAGCCAGTAGGAAATATTCTGTTAAATAGTAAGTAAGGGACAAGCTACTACAGTTCTAGTTTGAGAAAGGCAGTAACAAAGCATCTGGACAGTTCCGCCTGGGCACCTGAAAAAACAAAAGTAAAAAAAATTAAAGAACTGGAAATCTCAGCTGAGTGAAAAACTCTTTTTTATAAGGGAAGAAGATCTAAACTGGGTCAAACAACATACGGGAATAGATAAATAAATCTAAGCCTTCCTTTTTGCCACAAGTTGTTTCAAGGAATGGATACTGCATGTGCTTAACTTGCAGACGCTTGGACTTCACAATATGGGTAGTGTAGATGATATAGTTCATCCTAAAGTGATTTAATTGGGCAGAGGAAGATATGATAAAATAATGGAATGAGAGATGCAGCTGAACTGTTCTGATGAAAACTTAGAGATTCAATTAACTGTTAGCCTTTTCTCCAGCACCAAGAACTCTCCTGATTTGAGTAGATCTACTAATATTTCTGGTTCAAAAATTAAACTGAATCAAAAAGCTGCACTTCAAAATAAAGCTTCTGGGCACTGTTTTTCCAGCTGGGAGAAAGAGTCATCAGCTGGTAACAGCCCAAAATAAATGAAAATAAGAAGATACAACAGAAAATTTTAAAATATCACTCATTTCTAGATATGATAGGTTGTGGGCACATTTGTGCGAAAAAAATTCTAGTAGGTAGTTTTTCCACCCTAGTTGTGTGGCAAAGTCTTGCTATGAAAAGATACACTGTCACTTAATCTCAGACATATATCTTTCAGAATCAAAAATTACATCCTTCCTTCTGCTACACGGTGTACTATAGGAAAGATTTAATGATAGATACTTGGCTTCAGGAAATTCATGTTTTGTACTGAAACAGTTTAGAGCCAGACACTGCAGAAATTGCATGATAGAACTACAGAGAAATTGTCTTTGCGTCTAGTCTTGTTTTGTTGAAACTATAGCTATTACAGTATCACTGAAAATTTAACATCTTATGTAACAGCAATATGCCATACCTCAATAAGTACTTGCTGTACCAAACTGAAGCTCAGAAGGTGCATGACCTATCAAGCAAATACAGCAAACACACAAACACTATGCAAGAGTACACAATGTTTTTTTAATAAAAATACACACAGACCCTCACCCATACCCCAGAAGTTACACAGCAACTCATAAGACTGTTGGAAAAAAAGTACTTTATCTACCAGAGTGTTGAAAAAGTCCTTATTTGTGTGACACACCTGCCAATTCTTTCTGCGAGAGCTGAAAGAATGTTCATGGTTCATCACATAGTTCTTTCAGAGGTCTCTTCCAGAATAAACTTGTTGGTTAAGGAATTCACATAGATGTGTCCATGATGATGCCCTTACTCATCTCTTTCTCTCATCTCAGTAAGATATTAAAGTGAATGATTCAATACATACAATGACTCGAGGCCTTGGTAAGATATTATTATGAACATTAAGATTATGTTGATGGGAGGTGAGAGCTGGTACAAAGACCTGTAAAAGTATTTACCTATGCTTCATATCAAGGGTTCATTTCACTTTATTTTTGTATTTTTTATATTATGGTCTTTAATTTCTGGCATGTGTACATTCAAGTAAATTTTACTGCTTTGGAAGATTGACAATGGAGTACATCTTTGGAAAGATAGTCATTCTATAACCAAACTTGCATTGCTTTTATTTAGTTGCTTTGTATAAATATTTCATCTTCCCTAGCAAATAAAAGTAGAACATAGCTTCCTTATATTCTCCTACATTCTTTACTACTATTCATGATGTGTGCATTACAATTACGAAAAATTAAAAGATACGTCTGCACTCAGGGAAAAAAGAAACAAACAAAAAACCCCAACAAACTCAAACCCCAGAAACAGTATTCTCTAATGAGGAATCAAGCTCTCATTTGTGATAGGACAAATGACACATGCTAACTTGAAGTGTATGACAACTAGGCAGCAACTAATCCCGTCAATCTGAGATAAACACATGGTGCATTTTAAAGCGCAGCAAAAACTCTTATACATCATCCATCAAAAGTTAGTTTTAATTTATTCTGTAGGATGCCATGGTTAATAAAAAACAAATTATTTTTTAATATCCTACAGCTTTGAGATGTGCCTAAAGCCTCACCAGAGACTTCACTTGATAATATGAAGTTCATGGTTTATTCAACCACAGCAGCTGTTGTAAACCTTAGGATGCCATTTATTTTCCAACTCTTGAAACAAATTTATAATCTGATTTTAAATGTAACACACTTTTAGCCCTCAGATCTGTAGCAAAATTGGTCAGTCTGACACTTTAGAAGATAGATAAAAAAAGGAGGGCAATATCTTCATGGCAATAAAGAAACAAAGTAAAAACAAATGGATTTTTTTAAAAACACTCTTATAAACTCTTCAATAAAGAGAGAGGGAAAAAATCCTCATGTCCTTGGTTTTTTTTGGCAGTCTGAGCCAAGTCAATAAAATCATAAAGGTCTAGTCCATGCAATGATACAATTAAGCTTCTCAGTGTTTGTTTGGATTGAGTAACGATACCCTTTTCTCCAAATACTGTGGTCATATATTTTTAAATTTTACAAACTGATGCCAGATTGTGCCTTTTGTCTCATAGATCCACATCCCTATTATTTATGTCTGCCAAAATACCTTATTTCCCATGAATTATATGCTATTACCACATATTTTTCCAGCTTTAACCATTCCACAAGTATATCAGACTCAAATCCATGTCCATACTGCATGGGCCTCTGCCTCTAGACCTAAGACCTAAGCGCTTTTTGAAACTATTTCTAGAGGTTTTCTGCCACAGTAAAGGTTTCCCTGCTGTTAGCAAGACAGGTTTATGTTAAACCTCGATCATCTTCTTTGAGGTTTTTGAAAAATGTTAAAGGTATTTTAAGGAGTAAAGAAACATCCTCTAAGATCATTTTAAAAGGGCAACCTTCCATAAATCCAAAAGGAAAGATTTAGTTGGACAAAAAAGATACCTTGTCTGAAATAATAAATGTTAGTTCATGACTAATAATCAAGGGTTAGGGCTAGGCCATCCACTAAACAAGTGACAGATGTTCTCTATTAATCTGTCTCTCTACCTAAAAGGTAGAGAAAGGGAATAAAGCAGAGAGGCTTTAGAACTGGAAAATAAAATTAAAAATACCTTAACTAAAATAGTAACAATAAAATTAAAAATATACAAATATACACAAAACCAATAACAATCATAACTTCTCTGATGGCACTTAGACACCATCACCACTGATGCTGTGGCAGAAATCCCAAACAGAATTCATCAGGAGACAGGAACCAGATTCAGGAGCTGGATTCTGGAACTAGGCTCAGGAGCACATGGATCAGTATCTAAGGCAGAACTGTCAGAGTTCTCTTTAGATGGTGGCCATTGAAGATGAGGAAGAACATGAGATCTTGACACTCAACTTTATACTGAATATGACATATATGGAGTGCAATACCTTATTGATCAATTTAAGGTTGCCTGAACTATTTACTCTCCCCTGCAGGTATGGGGAGAGTATTTTACATTCTGCACCCCCATGTAGAACACAAGATTTAGCAGTGACCTTGATCTGCATACCAGTTCTTGGTGCTAAGTATAAACATCAAGCATTATCACTACTAGAAGCAGACACTGTCTTCAAAACCATGCTGTTAACTTCAGAAAACGCAGTTAATTAGAAAAGACTGTACTGAAAACTGAAATCACTAAACAGAGTTAGTTCTATTCTAATTCAAAACAGGACAGTAATGTTTTATGTCATAATTTGGAGCCAGTGAAACAAGTAACATTCTATGAGCAGTCATAGTAATACTTACCCATACCCATTACTATATAGTGAATGATGCACAATTTATCATTCTTTGAAGTCTAAAACTGATCTAAAAGATCAGTTACATCAATTCAAAAATGATAAACTTTTATGTATTCACCAACTAATTTATTGTGTTTAAATATCCTGTTTATTCTAAGTAAATGAACATTGTAACAGGCACAAATATGTAGTTGCCAAGGCTTGTAGGAAGGCAACATGAAAGGCCAAAGCCCTCTTAGAACTTAAACTGGCAAAGGAAGTCAAAGAGAACAAGAAGGCCTTCTTCAAATATATCAATAGGAAAAGGAGTAATAGGAAAAGTGTGGGCCCACTGCTGAACAAGGAGAGAGCTCTGATATCTGAGGATGCCAAGAAAGCAGAGTTGCTAAATACCTTTTTTGCTTCAGTCTTTACTCCTAAGATTGAACTCCCCTATGAATTCCAGACCCTGCATGAAGTAGAAGACCGGAAGAGGGAAGACTCTTCCCTAGTCAATGAAGACTGGGTTAGGGATTAGTTACACAAACTGAATATACACAAGTCCCTGTTATTCCCTGTAGAGATGCTATTGTCATCCAGAAAAAAATGGAAAAAATAGAAGGAAACAATAGGAAAAAGGTGAAACTGTTTCATGCTGTTTGATCTAGTCCTCTCTGTGGCCACAGTCTATACAAGAGTCTACACTCACATCATTAACAATCTCATTATGTGTGTATGTATATGTGTGTGTTTGTCTGTGTATGCATGACCACATCTGGAGTATTGTGTCCAGTTCTGGGCTCCCCAGTTCAAGAAGAACAGGAATATATCAGAAAGAGTGCAACAGAGGGCTACAAAGATGATTAAGGGACTAGAACATGTGTCATATGAGGAAAGGCTGAAAACCCTGGGGCTGTTTAGTCTGGAGAACAGAAGGCTGAGAGGGGATCTGATTAATATTTGTAAATGCCTAGAACGTGGATGTCAAGAAGAAGGGGACAGTCTCTTTTCAGTGGTGCCCTGTGATAGGAGGAGGGGCAAATGCACATTATTGGCTCACGTCCAGCTTCTCATCCACCAGTGCCCCCAAGTCCTTTTATGCAGCTCTGCTCTCAATTTTATCATCCTCTAGCCTGTATTGAGGATTTCCCAGACCTAGCTTCAGGTCCTCGCACTTTGATTACTGAGCCCCATGAGATTCTCCTCAGCCCACCTCTCCAGCCTGTCCAGGCCCCTCCATATGGCATCCTGTCCTTCAGGCTTATCAGCTGTAGCACTTAGCTTGGTGTCATCTGCAAACTTGCTGAGGGTGCACTGAATCTCACTGTCAATATCATTGATGAGGATATTGAACAGCACTGATCCCAGTACAGATCCCTGAGGAACACCACTTGTTACCCATCTTCATCTGGACATTGATCCATCAACCATTACCCTTTCTATGCTATCATCCAACCAATTCCTTATTCCCTGGACAGTCCACACATCAAATTCATATCTCTCCAGTTTAGAGAGAAAGATGTTGTGGGGGACTGTTTCAAAGACTTTCCAGAAGTACAGATAGATCTCTTGCTCTTCCCTCATCCTCTTATGTAGTTACACCATCAAAGAAAGGCACTAGGTTGGTTAAGCAGCAGCTGCCCTTAGTGAAGCCATGCTGGCTGTCTCAAATCACCTGCCTAAACCATGAACTACAGTATTTCTGAAATACATCATATATCTTTGTTTAAAAGATACTGGCAAGTTTTAGTGGTATTCATTATTTTTAAAATAAATAAATAAACACCTCATTGCTATTACCTTATTGATGCTCTCAAAATGAAATTTACTTTTTAGTAATCATCTTGGAAGTGTTTCGTTGTAACTAACAATGCTATTGCTACACAGTTGGACTTTGTTCTAGGACAACTTCTTTAACAGTTATCTTTTCATGGCTTCCACACCCCCAAAATAAAAGTGGTTAGTCAAATACCATTCAAAGAACATTCTCTCAAAGTTAATTGTTAACAAATTTTCTCACATTTAAGTTTATGCTTATTACTTTTTTTTGTAGGGTTACACCAAATGTCAAGAAAAAACAATGAGACAAAATCAACTTGAAGATGCAGACATATCATTGCCATTGCAGTAAAAAGGCCTGTATGCATATCTAAGAGCAGAATTTGACTCAGCCTTCCAACAGTATGAATTTTCATGGACAACAGAAAGTAAAGCAGAAGCTGCCACTCCTTTTCCATGTTCCTCTCATTAAGTAAGAGTGAAATTCTGTGAAGAAACACAAGCCCTATGATTGGAACACAAGCCCTATGAGGAAAGGCTGAGGGAGCTGGAGTTGCTTAGCCTGGAGAAGAGGAGACTCACGCGTGACTTTATTGCTCTCTACAACTACCTGAAGGGAGGTTGTAGCCAGGCAGAGGTTGGTCTCTTCTCCCAGGCAGCCAGTACCAGAACAAGAGGACACAGTCTCAGGCTGCACCAGGGCAGGTTTAGGCTGGATCTTAGGAAGAAGTTCTATACAGAGAGAGTGATTGCCCATTGGAATCAGCTGCCCGTGGAGGTGGTGGAGTCACCTTCATTGGAGGTGTTCAAGAAGAGGCTTGATGGGTGCTTGGTGCCACGGTTTAGTTGTTTAGTTTCATAGTTTCATAGTTTCAGTTAGGGTTGGAAGGGACCACAAGGATCATCTAGTTCCAACCCCCCTGCCATGGGCAGGGACACTCTACCCTAGATCAGGCTGGACAGAGCCTCATCCAGCCTGGTCTTAAACACCTCAAGGGACGGGGCCTCAACCACCTCCCTGGACAACCCATTCCAGGCCTTCACCACCCTCACGGTGGTGTTGTTTAGGTGGGTTGTATTGTATTGTATTGTATTGTATTGTATTGTATTGTATTGTATTTAGGTGGGTTGGATTGGTTGATGGGTTGGACGCGATCATCTTGAAGGTCTCTTCCAACCTGGTGGTGTATTGTATTGTATTGTAATTAGGGTTTCACAGTAAAGTTAGGGGTTCCATGCTTCCCTGTTAGGGTTGTTATACACTTCCCTAAGCATCTGTTGCTGGACTGTGTTAGAGATCTGGACAACCTAAACATTTGGTCTGAAGCAGTGAAGTAATTCTATTATTCTTATGGATAAGTACTCAGAAGTGAAGAAGTGAAGTCTGTTTATTGTGCCACTGACTTCATATGAGAATGGCTGAAATGGAAGAGTGCATCGTCAGATGTTATTATACAGGACTGATGAGGGAATTCGGGAGGAAACTAAGGCCCATTCAATTGCATTTAGAAGGCAAAGGAGCATAGAACATTGTCTATGAAGCTAGCCAGAATGACTCAGAAGATAAAGTTGTCTACTATGTATCACTTGTTCTGAAAACAAATGAATTCTGCTACGGCATAGAATTTTATTACTCCCAGACACAGACTATACAAAGCAAATAGGATTGTTTTCAAATGTGCTTTAATTTCTGTATGACTCTCAGACATTTAATCTACCGGTTCACACATTTTACAATATTTAAGTTTGGATCTGTTTACAGAGCTTTGATGTACTTTTTCCACAATATTACTCTCCTGCTCTATAATTAACCTTTCATTTAGCAATAGCAATTAAATTAACAAGCTGAACTATATAGTATTTCATGCTAAACCTGAAGCTGTTGACTTTGTTTCATTTTGAATATACCAAAGGTACTGAAATTTAGTTTTTTCCCCCATAATATTTTATTAAAATAATTACAGGCATCTTTTAAAAAGTACAGTCTTGAATCTAAATTAACTTTTAATTTGAACAATTTATTTTGCAATATATTGCAGATGTTGAAACTCACCATGAAACATAAAACATTTAAGGAATTAAATGGATAACAATTTTGATTAATTCCTGAGATGACATTAAACTGATTCTTCTTTAAAACATCTGTTAAATACCCTGCTAGCTTTTGTATAATCCTTTATAATTTCTGATTCTTTTCTTTCCTTTTAGCCCTCTTAATACTCAGCTTTTCATGGAGAATTGTTCAAATGTCTGTTATTAATAGTGTATCCTATATCTGTACAGCAAGTTTATTTGCTGGAAGAAAGAAAATGTCACTCCAGTCTTCAAAAAAGGCAAGGAGGACCCAGGCAACTACAGACCAGTCAGCCTCACCTTCATCCCTGCATGCATGATTGAGCAGCTCATGCTGGAGGTCATCTCTAACCACATGGAAGACAAGAAGGTTATCAAGAGTAACCAACATGGATTGACCAAGGGGACATCCTGCCTGACTAATCTGATAGTCTTCTATGAAAACATGAGCAAATGGGTAGATAAGGGAAGTACAGTGGATGTCATATACCTTGACTTCAGTAAGGCTTTTGATACTGTCTCACATAATATGGCTGTGCTGCCATCCAACAAGATCTGGACAGACTGGAGAGCTGGGTGTAGGCAAACCTCATGAAGTTCAACAAAGACAAGTGCAGAATTCTGCATCTGGGGAGGAATAACAACAGGCACCAGTACAGGTTAGGGGCTACCCTGCTGGAAAGTAGCTCCATGGAGATAGACCTTGAAATCCTAGTGGACAGCAAGTTCTCCATGGAACAGCAATGTGCCCTTGTGGCCAAAACAGCCAATGGTATCCTGGGGCGCATCATGAAAAGTGTGGCCAGGAGGTCTAGGGAGGTCCTTCTCTCCCTCTACTCTGCCCTGGTGAGACCATGCCTGGAATACTGTGCCCAGTTTTGGGCTCCCCAGTTCAAGAGAGACAGAGAGAATCCAACAGAGAGCCATGAGGATGGTGAGGGGATCTGAGCACCTCCCCTACGAAGAGAGACTGAGATCCCTGGGGCTGTTTAGTCTTGAGAAGAGAAAACTGAGAGGGAATCTCATCAATATATAAAAATATCTGAGGGGTAGGTGTCAAGTGGAGGGAGCAAAGTGACAGGTTGAACAACAGGTTCAAGCTTGAACATGAAAGATTTTACCTCAACATGAGGAGAAACTTCTTTACAGTGAGAGTGACAGAGCACCAAAACAGGCTGTCCAGGGAGTTTGCAGATTCTCCTTCTCTGGACACATTCAAAACCCATCTGGATGCATCCCTGTGTGGCCTACCCTGATGATCTCTTGAGGTCCCTTCCAACCTCTAATGTACTGTGATACTGTGTGATACTGCTGACTATTCTGTTCTGCCACATTAGATAACAATTCTTCCTTCTTATAGAAGTCTTTAATTGAAATCTGCTTCATCTTATATTGCCTCAGTTGGAAATATAAAATATTAATATGATTTATTAAATAACAAATTTTTTTTTCTGAGCCAATTTGATGCAGGTTCATTTGCTCAGTCAATGATAGGTTAATTACACATAATAGGATGCTAATAAACAGTGGAACAACAGTCTAGGAAAATCAGAACTTGGAATACAGAGGAACAAACTGGAAACTTCTTATAAGTGTGAAAACAAACGGCAATGCTGCCCCGGGTGGCAAGATGATCTACTCGGGTTCACAACAGAGCTAATCAACAGGCAAATAAGATATAAACCTTATGAATGACCAGGTAAATTAGTGTAAGTTACTCACAAACTGCCAAGATGTTAACTACCAAAACCTTTGCTGGATGAAGCAATGCTATGAGTTTGTATTTGTAATCCAAAGGGCAGGAATGATCCATAAGGTAGTATCCAAATTAGAGGAAGTGAGAGAGTGCACTGCTGTGATGGAGACCTAAACACAATGCTGCTAGGAAAAATAAAGCTAATTGCCCTGAAGATAGGAGCATGAAGTAGATGCTTGTCACTGCCTTGAATCACATTAATGAAAGGGGAGTTGGGGCGGGGGGGGAGGGTGCAGAGGAGAAGACAAGAGAAATAAGAGAGAGAGAAGAGAAAAGAACATGTGGGCTCTTGAAATCCTTCCCTATAAATTCCCTTTCTGAAAACTGTATGGCCCAATGGCACATTAGCTATTCAAATCCCACCAATCAGTTCAAAACATTGTCTGGCAGGGAAAACTGCACACACTTTCTCAAATAGGCTCTGACACGTGCAGTTGCCTCTCTGAAACGTGAGACTTGGGGGTCCAGCTTCCACCCCCTCCAGGGAGCCTTAACGGCACCTTGACCATGATCCTTATACACTGATTGACTGAGCTATCTGCTGCTATTCAGTAAGATCCCAAAAGTACAACGTGTGGTTCTCTGAAAAGAGCAGTCTAATGTTCATAAAAAAAAAACAAAAAAAAAAAAAAAAAAAAAAAAAAAACAACAACAAAAAAAAAAAACAAACTAAACCAAAAAACAAACCCAAACCACAAACCCAACACCAAAAAAAACCAAATTTTAGGAGTTTCTAGGAAAGGCACAAAAAAAAAAAAAGAAAAGCCACAGAAAATTCATGCTTACTACTTCATCTTTTCTACTTTAATTGTACAGTTGTGTCCTTCCATTTCAGAAAGGATGTAATGAAACAGAAATATTCAGAGAGAAGAAAAGGGATCACCAAATAAGAATTTGGAGGCACTTAGAAATAAGAATCTTTAGACAGGAAAAGTGAAAATCAGAGAGAGAGAGATGATAATAACAACGATGGAAGGTACAAATTCATGAATGGCAGAAATAAAGCAAACAGTGAATGTCTGATCATGTCTTTACTTTTCAAGAACTATAGGTACCTTTGACCTGACTTTACTCTGCTGTGGTCTCATACAGAATCTTTAGCCTTTCCACATTGAGGGAAAAAAAAAAAAAAAGTGGTCTTAATTTCTATATTGTGTACTCTATGTGGAAGTAATTTGCACTAGGTAGAGGTAACTTACAGAGTACAGCCACTGGCCTTGTAAATAAAGAAATTTGTCTTATTTGGGAGCCACACTTCTTAAGTTTGTTCAAACACCTGTAAAAGTCTGACCATTTTCTAGAAGCCAATGGAACACAGATCATACATTTCAGGTACTACAAGGAACAGGAAGATCTTGTATATCAGAAAGAAATTTTGGTAGAAATTATTTGCAAACTCTTTCTTCTCTAGAATCTGTTCTTCCAGTTCTGAAGGAAATCACATTCTCTCTCAGGCAAACTTCACCGTGAGGGTGGTGAAGGCCTGGAATGGGTTGTCCAGGGAGGTGGTTGAGGCCCCGTCCCTTGAGGTGTTTAAGACCAGGCTGGACGAGGCTCTGTCCAGCCTGATCTAGGGTAGAGTGTCCCTGCCCATGGCAGGGGGGTTGGAACTAGATGATCCTTGTGGTCCCTTCCAACCCTAACTGAAACTATGAAACTATGAAACTATGAAACATCGTGAACATAGTAAGTTTTCACATTACCTGATTTGGTATAAAGTACTAGAAGTCAGGACATACTATAAGGGAAAGACACTTTTAAAGAGTAAATTCTGGAAAAGATAATAGGATTGTTTTACCTGCAAACAAACAAACAAAAGTGTTGGGTTTTTTTACTATCCCTTTACAAGCAGTACTCCAAGTCATGATTATGGTTTCCCGCTCAGACTTCCATGCTACTAGGCTAGATGCCAAGAAAATTCAGGTTTACTTAAATCAAAATAATGTAATAGCCTCATATTCAGTACTAAAATAGTTTTTCATTAATATAATATGTTTCATGTTATATGACTACTATATGAGCTGTGAAGCATTTTAAGAAATATTTTGTCATTTCAGTTAATTTAATGTGGAAAAATTAATGAAATAAGACTTACTAGTCTAAGTTATTAAACTGAATGGTTTCATCCATAAGCTGCAGTAGCTGTTAGATGGATAATAAAATAACTGCCATTCTCTTGGCTTCAAAATCACAAGCTAAACATTTGCAGAGGGGCTTTATTACAGGAATTCTCTCATCATATTTGAACACTTGTGGGGTTTTCATTTGTCAGAGTAAATTGTCTATACTGGATACCCCACAGGCTTTGCATAAATAAAGGTCCTAGAAGTCAAATGGACATACAATATTATTTAAGAGCATGACCACCTCATTTTTCAGCATTTTTGTTTTATTCTTATGAGAATCAATTCTTGTAAGCTAAGCTGAATATGGCCATTTTATTTAGTTCCTTCATTATATTACAATACCCCCCACTATGGACCTGCCAGCAGCTCAGCTAAAGCCTCAGCCCCAGGCGCCTGTCCTCCGGAACAGACCAGGCCAGGAGCCAGCCTGGGGCAAGCCAGGCAGGCAGCGCCTCACTGTAACCTAGCAACTAACTTCGCTACAAACAAAAGACACAGTGTATCTTTTCCAAGTGTGCAACACTCATGAACATTCAGTTTATAGCACCCGCGCCTACCACATGACACATGACGTTGCTAGCTTAAGCCTCTGATTGAATTGCTTCAGAAACATTGTAACTTCTCTGTGTATAGTTAGCTGCAAGCATCCTGTCGATTAGCCATCTGGTGGACAAGCTGTGGAATTGCAACTTCAGGCCTTAATCGTGCACTAGAATCTGTATATAAAATAGTGATTAATTAGTTATTAATATTTTAATACTTAATTGAAAATTAAATATCATATTTCAACTTTCATATTAATAATTAATAACCTCTTCATCACAGACCCAATGGCACTTGGCCCTGTTAAATATCAAACAATTGGCATCAGCCCATCAATCCAGCATGTCCAGGTCCCTCTGTAGAGCCTTTCTACCTTCAAGTGGATCAACACTTTCTCCCTGCCTAGTGTCATCTGCAAACTAAATCAGAGAGCACTCAATGCCCTTGTCCAGATCACTGATAAACATATTAGAGAACTGTCCCCAAATCTGAGCCATGGGAAGCACCACTAGTGACCAGCCACCACCTGGATTTAACTCCATTCACTACCACTCTTAGGACCTGGCCATCCAGCCCATTTTTACAGTGAATTGTGTCTTGTGTAGCAAGTTTCTCCAAAAGAATGCTGTGAGAGACAGTGTCAAATGCTTTACTAAAGTCCAGGTAAACAACATTCACAGCCTTTCCCTGATCCACCTTGTCATAGAAGATAGGATTCTTCAAGCAGGGTCTGACATTCATGAACACCTAATTGTCCTGTACATGCTGCATAATGGCATTGTAGATCACAGAAACACAGAATAATTAAGGTTGGAAAAGATCTTTAACATCATGAAGTGCAACCATAACCCAACTATGATGACCGCTAAACTATATCCTGAAGCTTCACATACACATTTGTTAAACACCTTCAGGCTCTGACCAGCCTGTTCCAATGCCTTGCCACTCTCTCAGTAAATAACTTTTTATTAATATCCAGTCACTAGTTACCTGGGAGAAGAGACCAGCACCAGCCTCACTATGACCTCCTCTCAGGTAGTTGTAGAGAACAATAATATCTCCCCTTAGCCTTCACTTCTCCAGACTAAACAACCTCAGTTCCCTCAGCTGCTCCTTGTATGACATGTCCTCCAAACCCCTCATCAGCCTTGCACTTCTCTGAATATGCTCCAGGACCTCAATGTACTCAAGCTGTGACCTCACTAGGGCTGAGTACAGAGACCCTGCACTGTGACCTTCCCTTGAACCAAGCTCAGACTGTGAGGATTTCAGCTCACTTAAATACGGGTGACTATGTTTCTACTATAGTCAGTGAAAATCTGCTAAGTACAGTAGACGGAATTCAGGCATATTTATTGTACTCTAAGACAGACTTCTTATCTGAATGTTTTGTTACTTGAATATCCTTTTGGACTTATCCACTATACATATCTGGAAATAATTTATAGATTTAGAGAGTATATCAGATTAATTTGAAAGAATATAGGAAAAACTTCTGAAACACACATGAAGAGATTCTCTTAATTCTGGATCCAACACTTAACTGCTAGCATATGACTTAACCTGTATAACATATACAGGTGCTGACTGTCTGAAATAAAGCAATCTTTTTTTATTCTTCAGAGTATCACAGTATCGCCAAGGATGGAAGAGACCTCAAAGATCGAGTCCAACCTGTCACCACAGACCCCATGACTAGACCATGGCATCAAGCGCCACGTCCAATCCCCTCTTGAACACCTCAAGGGACGGTGACTCCACCACCTCCCCGGGCAGCCCATTACAATGGCGAATGACTCTCTCAGTGAAGAATTTTCTCCTCACCTCGAGCCTAAACTTCCCTTGGTTCAGCTTGAGACTGTGTCCTCTTGTTCTGGTGCTGGTTGCTAGAGAGAAGAGACCAACCCCCTCCTGGCTACAACCACATTTCAGGTAGTTGTAGAGGGCAATGAGGTCTCCCCTGAGCCTCCTCTTCTCCAGGCTAAACAATCCCAGCTCCTTCAGCCTCTCCTCATAGGGCTTGTGCTCAAGGCCTCTCCCCAGCCATGTTGCCCTTCTCTGGACATGTTCAAGTGTCTTGATGTCCTTCTTAAACTGGGGAGCCCAGAACTGGACACAGTACTCAAGGTGTGGCCTAACCAATGCAGAGTACAGGGGCACAATGACCTCCCTGCTCCTGCTGGCCACACTATTCCCAATGCAGGCCAGGATGCCATTGGCCTTCTTGGCCACCTGGGCACACTGCTGGCTCATGTTTAGGCAGCTGTTGATCAGCACCCCCAGGCCACTCTCTTTTTGGCAGTTCTCCAGTCACTCTGACCCCAGCCTGTGGCTCTGCATGGGGTTGCTGTGGCCAAAGTGCAGCACCCGGCACTTGAATTTGTTGAATGTCATCATGTTGGACTCTGCCCATCTGTCCAGTCAGTCAAGGTCTCTCTGCAGAGCCCTTCTGCCCTCTAACTGACCAACATCTGCTCCCAACTTGGTGCCATCTGCAAATTTGCTGATGACTGTCTCAATCCCCTCATCCAGATCATCAATATTAAAGAGGATGGGGCCCAGCACTGATCCTTGGGGGACACCACTGGTGACTGTCCTCCAGCTGGAGGTGGCATCATTCACCACCACTCTCTGGGCTCAGCCCTCCAGCCAGTTCCTAACCCAGCACAGAGTGCTGCGGTCCAAACCACGAGGTGACAGCTTGGCCAGCAGTTTGCTGTGGGGGATGGTGTCAAAGGCCTTGCTGAAGTCCAGGTAGACTACATCCACAGGCATCCCCACATCCACCAGGCAGGTCACCTGATCATAGAAGGAGGTCAGATTGGAGATGCAGGACCTGCCCTTCCTAAATCCATATTAGCTGGACCTGAGCCCTTGGCCATCCTTCAAGTGCCCAGTTATTGCCACCAAGAAAATCTGCTCCATCATTTTCCCTGGCACTGAGGTCAGGCTGACTGGCCTGTAATTTCCACTTTCCTCCATCTGACCCTTCTTGTGGATGGGGATCACATTGGCCAGTTCCCAGTCATCTGGGACCTCTCCAGTCAGCCAGGACTGGTGGAAAATGATGGAGATCAATCATTTATTACTTAATATTTCTTTTGCTTTTCAATGTGGACATGGAGAATTATTTAGCAGAATAAAACAAAACCAAAACAAACTATATTGCTTACCATGCCAAGATTTATTCATGACAATAGGGGGTTAGTTGTTAGCTAGATAAAAACAGTACTGAGAAACCTTACTTTGCAAATTGGAATTTTTTTAAATGTTGAGTTTCACATGAACCATTAAGGTAACTGTGACTATTTTCTCTCATTTCTTCGTACAGTGCCATGACTTTTATAAGGGCCTTTTGTTTCTGAAAATGTTAGAGTAAATTTTAAACTGGAACATTTTTTTATGCTCTGGTCTGCTTAGGTTCTCACAGTGTCTAATTTCTAATGCACGATTTCCACTAATTCTGGTACTCTTGAAGTGAATATAAGACTGTAAGAGTTATTTCCTTTTTTTCCCATTCAGTAATAGTCTTTCATGTTACCTGAAGTCATTCTGACCTCTCAAAAACCCAGACAATTCAAGCTGAAGAACTTATTTTTTTATTGTAAGTAATGGTGTCAACCAAGGGGGAAAAATGAACTAAACAAACCAAACCAACAAACAGCAGTACCAAAACAAAGAAAAAAAACCCATGTAATTTTGACTGAATTATAATCAGGTACACTGCATGCACAAATGCATTGTGTCTGTCATTGTCTCTCAGCAAGAGGCCAATCTCTGCTGAGGGCTGGCGAAGTAAAGGAACTGTAGTTTGACTCAATATTTCTTGCTCCTCTGTTGATCTTTTCTGTTAAAACTGTTCAGGTTTTAAAATATATAATATTACTTATATTTCCAGGATTTAATCTTTGTAAAATACAGCTATAGTGCTTTCTCCAAGCATTATTCTGTGAGTTGGAAGTTGTTTCTGTGAATTATTCTAACTGAACTCCACCTCTTTTCCAGGTAAGAACAAATAGTGTGTGGAAGGTCTCAACTGCTTGGTTACTGTCTATGAGAAAAGGCAAAACAAATTAAATAACAACTTCATTTTTCAGACCTTGTCTGTGCCATGGAGATTTCATATCGTCAGTATTTTTTGTCTTTCCTTTCTCCTGTCTCTTTCAACAAGGTGAGTGTTGTCTCTTATTTTTCAGATTATCAAGTGATGGACTTTTGTACCTCAGAAAATGTCTTCTTAGAAACAGCATGAAGTTTAGCTATGAGTAGAAGGTCAGGGTCTGTTATCTCTTTGATAAAGCCATCCTTGACCTTTTTAAAGTCATTCCTCCAAGCATCTGTTCTGAGGTTGTGATCTGCAAACTGAAAAATCCATTTCACTGGAATGATTTCTCTCTAGTTTCTGACTACTTTCTCTAGTTTCTGACTGCTTATAAATCCTCTTGTGGCACTACTATTGATTAGTATGTCAATAAGTATTTTGCCTGAATATCATTCAGAGTCTAATTGTCAATGATAGCATGTGAAAAGATATTACAGAATAGAATGGAATTTATGCTGTGTTTAGACTGACGAGATTTCTCATCAACTTGAATCCTATAGTTCAGACAGGTGAAAGCCTACACCAAAATCATACAGCTAACCAGTACAGTATGGCATTTTTACTAGTATTTTCACTCAGGACAGATGATCAATTGGGAGTGGGGTAGGTGGTATGTAGATACAGGGTGTTAATACAGAAACAAATTTGAAATTATTCTAGAGGTAAAAACATTTGCATTTTTATTGCTTTTTATTGCCATTAGAAATATGGATATATATTACAGCTATATCTCAAAAGTGACCTCTGGAATTGATTTTCAAAATATTAATTGAGCTCAATATAGAACTTGCTATTACTTTGTTTCTCTTTAGTAAGCTAAAAGGAGTAATAAATAAGTAATTCTTTCCAGGTTTTACAGAATTTAACATATAATTCTTTCAGCACTTTTTCAAATTCCATGTTTTGTGTGTAACATAATTCCAGACTAGATTTTTCTTCAGTCATAACATTTTAGGGATTTGAGGGTCTCATAAATAAATGGAGTTGTAGACCTGAAACTCATTGTCACAGAAACCATTCAGTGTCTCTACCCTTGATCAATAGTTAATAAAGGCATTTAAACTGACAGATTTTTTTATCTTCTAACTATGTTACACAATTAATATAGAGATTTCCTCACCTTGATAATGACATAATATTCACAATGGATTAGAAATTTGTTGTAGACCAGTGAATTACTAGGACTACTGTTAAAAAATTTTACCTGTAATAAGAATGGGAGATACTGATAGATACTTACTGATGCTTAACTGACATTTGCAGTGTAGTGATAATATTTTGAGTAGTCTTGCAAGCAATAATTCTTGACTAGCTCATGTAAATTAGAACTGGAAATGCTGCTTCTGTAACTTATTTTATACCACTGAGAGTACTGCAGCGGTAAATTTTCCATCTCAGTAATATGCATGATGAAAGAAATACCAACTTTGAAGTCCCCTGTTGGAACACTTGTGGATAGACATGCCACAATATAAACACATACCTTAAAATATGAAAAAGCTCCAATTCAAGGAAACAGAGCCTCAAAGATGATTAAGAGAGTGGAACATCTCTCTTATGAGGAAAGGCTGAGGGAGATGAGTCTCTTTAGCTTGGAGAAGAGGGGAATGAGGGGTGACCTCATTAATGTTTATAAGTGTTGGGAGTATGGAACCAAGCTCTTCTTAATGAGATTCAATGATAGGACAAGGGGAAACAGGTGTAAGATGGAGATGATACTCTGGAGAAAGGTGGTGCTCCAGAACACATCTAGTTCATCGATGATATCATCATCTGGGGTAAAATTGCTGAAGAAGTCTTCGAGAAAGGTAACAAAATAATTGACATTCTCTTGAAAGCCATTAAATGAGAGAAGATGAAAAGACCTGCCAGGGAGATACAGTATCTGGGAGTGCAGTGGCAGGATGCTCACTGTCACATTCTAGTGGATGTGGTAAACAGAGTCTCTACCATGGCAAATCCCATGAACAAGCAAGAAACTCTGCATTTCTTGGGGATAGTGGGATTTTGGAGACTGCACATTCCTGGATACAGTCAGATTGTGGAACCTCTGCATGATGTGTCTCAAAAGAGAAACAGTTTCCAGTGGGGAATCAAAAGAACAAGCAGCCTTTGACCAGATAAAACTAGAAGTAGTCCAAGCAATGAGTCTGGGACCTGTCCAAGATGGTCCAGACACTAAGAACATTTTGTACACAGCTGCAAGTGGCAATGGTCCAACTTGGTGCTTGTGGCAAAGAGCTCCAGGTGAGACATGTGGACCTCCTCTCGGTTTCTGGAGTTGAGGTTACAGAGGTTCAGAGTAAAATTATACTCCAACAGAGAAAGAGATTCTAGCTGCCTATGAAGAAGTAAAAGCTGCTTCTGAAGTAATTGGGACTGAGTCACAACTTCTCTTAGCTCCCAGATTACCAGTTTTGAATTGGATGTTCAAAGGTAAAGGTTCTACACCACCACATCATGCCACAGATGCCACGTGGTCCAAGTGGATGGCTCTGATAACACAGAGAGCTCGAATGGGAAATCTTGAAAGATCTGGTCTGGTGGAGATGATCAAAAGTTTTCCTGAAGGCACTAACTGTAGTAAACCTCCAGAGGAGAGAATAACTTTTGCTGAGGAGGCTTCCCCTTACAGTGACCTTTCTGATGATGAAAAGAAATATGCTTTTTTCACAGGCAGTTCCTGTCATCTTGTTGGGAACAAGCTAAGGTGGAATTCAGCAGTGTAGAGTCCAACATGCTAAGTTGCAGGGGCAAAGGATGGAGAAGGAGAATCCAGTCAATTTGCAGAGGTAAAAGCTGTCCAGCTAGCTCTTGACGTAGCTGAACATGAGAGATGGCCAAAGCTTTATCTCTACACTGACTCATGGATGGTAGCCAATGCTCTGTGGGGTTGGCTAAAGGACTGGAAAAAGAGTGGTTGGCAGAGAAAAGGAAAGCCTATTTGGGCAGCTGACCTGTGGCAGGACATTGCTGATCGAATCGAGAGAATTCCAGTGAAGGTGAGACACATTGATGCTCACATTCCTGAGAGCAAAGTTACTGAGGAACAACAACACAACCATCAGGCAGATCTAGCTGCAAGAATTTCTCAAGTAGACACAGACTCTGATTTTGATCTCGACTGGAAACACCGAGGTGAGATGTTCTTAGCTTGGTGGTCTCACGATTTGTGAGGACATCAAGGTAGAGATACAACCTACCAGTGGGCTCGTGACAGATCCATAGACATTTCCATGGCTGCTATCACACAAGTCATCCATGACTGTGACATTTGTGCTGCTATTAAGCAGGCAAAGTGAATTAAGCCCTTGTGGTATGGTGACATATGGTCCAAGTACGGTCAGGGGTTGACTATATCACTCTACCATGTTCTTGTTCTGGTAAGCAATATGTGCTTACTGTGGTAGAGGCAAACACTAGATGGTTGGAAACTTATCCAGTTCCACATGCAACTTCACGCAAGACCACTCTTGGTCTGGAAAGACAAATCCTGTGGAGACACAGAACTCCAGAGAGGATTGAGTCAGACAACAGAAACCATTTCAGAAACAATCTTGTGAAAAACTGGGCCAAAGAGCACGGCATTGAGTGGATATTCCACATTCCCTACTACGCACTAGCTGCAGGGAAGATTGAACTCTACAACAGTTTGCTGAAGACCACCTGCACATTCAGACCTGCTACAGAAAGTAGAAGGTGATAGAGTTTCTGTTGTTAGAGAAAAGAACCTGTTAGACAAAACTGTTTGGGTATTTTCTCCTTCAGGAGAGGCCAAACCTGTCCAAGGGGTAGTTTCTGCTGAAGGTCCTGGTCACACTTACTGGGTAATGCAAGAGAATGGAGAAATTCAATGTATTCTAAAAAGAAATCTAACTTTAGCTGAGAGAGTTTAACTTCAGAGTGTTGTACAGGTGCAACATCGTACCCAAAGGAAAAATCTATGAGGAATCTATGGTGCATGAACCCTAAGAACCCTGAGAGCTCTGAGTCAACTGAGAGTCCCTGTTCCTTTACTTCATTTCGTCTGCAGAGGGACAAACTCTTTTCTGCTTTCTGGGGTATTTTTTCTCTTGTTTCCTGGTTTTCTTGGACTTTTGAATCATCTACATCTGAGGACAGCCAGAATGGACTGTGAACTTTATTTACTGATTGTAGATACTGTTTTAGAGTAGATGGATAGTATTTACAATGAAATTGTTTAGAAGGGGTGTATTGTGGCAGTGTAAGCTATGCCTTTAAAAGTTAGCTGCACATTTTCAAGCAGAAGATTGGAAAAGTATAAACAAATCCACAGTTGGGTGTAAAAAGGAGAACAAAAGATTATTCTGCATGAATTTCTTTGGCCAGATGTGAGATGTACCCTTAGCAGCCTTGTTTCCCCCATTCATTCCTTTCCCTTTCTTCTGGCTGCCTGGCTGCTTCACTGGAAAGGATCTTATCTAATGACCTTGAGATAAGCGCACTAACTCTCTAACATCTCTGTCTCTTTTCTTCTAATTAAACAGAGGAAGGGGGCATGGAGGGGGTGAGGTTAGGGGGGGTTCCCGTGTTGTTTTCTCCCTGTAAATACCTGTATAATATTGCAAATACTGTATACTTGTACATAATCATTGCATTCCATTGTAGAATGTAGTTGTGCTTGTAAATACGGCTTCCATTTGCTTTCCCCGACTGAGTAAGCCAAGTTTTTGTTAATGTGGTGGTAAAGTTCCAAACCATTACAGACTCACTCAATCTGTAGAAGTATTCTCAGATGGCATCCTAACCCAGGGAGAGAAGGTTTGCCTATCAGGCATGACTACCTTAGTCTATCTGCAGAAGCAGCACAGTTAAATAAACTTGGGGGGCACACTGGGGGGAAGGGCAACAGCATAAAATGGCTTCTTTAATCTATTGTCAGAAGAAGCACAGTGAACTACAAAGGGGAAAACACAACTTTAAAAAAAAAAAAAGGAAAAACCGAGTGCTACCCAACTCCTTCCCATCTCACTGCCATGCCTGCAGAAAACAGCCAACATCCAAAAACCCAGAACTCAGAAACAGCAACCAGGATAGGAAGCCTCCCATGTTACAATCTGCACTTCAAGCTCCATAATACTTTGCTCCAGTTAGCACTTTCATTTTTTTGAGGCTGCCATGACTGAAGCACGGTATGAGTAACAACAGCAGGTTCAACTCAATCCATACAGGTACGGCTACAGATCTGATTTTAGTAATGTGGCTTCGTTTGGATTACAAAAAACTATACTACTGTCTCTAGAATTCTCCAGTTCAAACTCCCAGTGTCTGACAAGAGAATGGCTGGTGTGTATAAAATTGTGCACTAAACAGATATTTGAGCTTACAAGTATGCCTTGGCTTTGTAAATTATGTAAATTTTTTGAAACCTATTCTCTCAGCTAAGCTCAAGGTGTGGCTGGAGGGAAACAACCTAATCATTCAAAAGGTTTTTCATCAACATACAGAATTTATTGTTACATTACAATACTTCTAACCCACCAACATAATTTAAGGAGATAGTATTATTAAAGATAAAACCTGAGTATTTACAGAAATGCTACTCCTCCACACCCACAACTTTTTTGCACTACTAAAAGAGAAGGTTCAAACCAGCTTCACTACATCACACTACATCAGGTAAATTTTCATAGTCCTTGCTATGTTTCACTGTGAAACCAAAATAGAAGCTACCTTTGCCTTCCTCTGAATACCCTTGCAGAATGTTATGTTAGTGCCTCTGCTCATAAAGGAAGTTAAATACCTAAATATTTTGTTGGTTTAGCCTCTTAACCAGAATTTAATCAAGGTTTAATGTGATTGTAGTGTCATGCAAGTTCTCAGGTCCTCTAGCTAAACCTTCAAGTGTATTCAAGTATACTAAACATATCCAATACATAGCTTTTTTTTTTTGCAAGTCTGAAGACTTCACATATATTTATTTTGTAGCATCTGTTTTTCTCCACAAATCACATCAAATTCTAAGTTTCTCCATGAAGCACAGTCTCAATTCATTATATTGAATCCATCATGTTCTAGATAGTGTTTAAATTGCTTTACTTCTTCATAGGATAGATGCTTCTGCCTCCCATTTCCTAGGAGCATGCTCCAGCTATTAGACATTCAGTGGATTTGCTGATTGACTGCACTGATTTAGGGCATAACACACTTAATTTTCATCATAGTAGCTTGTATGGTGCTGTGTTTCAGATTTCTGCTGATAATAGTGTTAATCCCACACTGATGTTTTAGCTATTACAGAACAGTGCTTCCACATGGTCAAGGGGTTTGCTTCTTCTCCTACCAGTGAGTATGTGCACAAGAAGCTGCAAGGGGACATAGCTGGGACAACTGACCCCAGGTGACTAAAGGGATGTTCCATACCTTATTATATATGCTCAGCAATAAAAGCTGGGCGTGAAGAAGGGGAAAGGGGAGACCCATAATCCCAGGCAATCATTACAGATGATGAAGCCCTCCCTTTCACAAGATGGTTGAACACCTGACTGATGGTGGAAAGTACTGAATTAATTCCATGTTTTGCTTTGCTTGCATGTGTGGGTTTTGTTTTCCATGTTGAACTATCTTTATCTTAACCCACATATGTTTGCACTTTCACCCTTCCAATTCTTTCTTATGCCACTACTGTGCATGAGCTGCTGTATGGTGTTTAGTTGTCAGCTGGGGTTAAACCATGATGTTCACTTTGTGTACAAGTGATGATTTTTTGGGCTAAAAGGTGATGGAAATTAAATAAAAGGCTGCTACTTTCACCAAGACTCTGGGCTATGCCCCTGTGTGCATCTAGATTTCTGTCCCTTCTCCCAAAACTGTTCATGAAATTTGTGAAGTATTTAGGAGTGGAGTGTTCAGTTTGGTGTTTGTCACTAAGGAGGTAGCAGAATGGTAACAGGAGGCCTCCAGAAAAATCCTCCAGAAAAGACAGAACCTTATGTGAGGACAGTTGATTGGATGTGTCACACCATGCACCTGCTCTGTTGCTGGAACAGAAACAAACAATTATTTATGTTTAATAGTAAATAACATCAGGAGGGAAGAGAAGGTGTTTGGCAGGAAAGATTACCCTACACAGTGCCAGGAACTGCAGTGTTGTCTTAGAAGTGCCAGAAAGGAAAATTGGAAAGAAACAATACAAAATCTTTCTGTTTTGCAGTAAAGAGTCAACAGGGATTTTGCTGAACACTTTTTTTCCACTTCAGACAGCTAGTGCACAGCAAATATTCTTTTAGGTGCCCAGCAGTCCAGCAGATATTGGCACCTGGATATTAGTAGACTCAGCAGAACAAGGAGCCCCTCTCAGTCCTTGAGACCAAGGGGCATGCCACAGCCACCACTGCACAGCATAGCACTTGGTTATAGATCTTTTCTAGGCCTTATGTGGTGCCTTGCTGGCAAGGAGAACAGGCTGTTACTTTTTAGCTACTGATACACTGCTGATCTGCAGCATAGCATAAAACTACATGGGGGAGTTAAAGGAGTCAAAGCCTGATGAAATAGTGAGAGAAAATTAAACAGGGCAGAGGGACTCAAACAGAGCAATGTTGTCCATAATGCCTTTTGTGACCATTCCATTGGCATCTACTCACTTCATTTTGTGTACAGACAAAATCTGAGAGAACTCTGTTTGGCACAGCCAAAAGTGTACCAGTGATGACACTAAAAACTGAATTGTCAGAACAGTCACAGGCTAGTGCTGAAGATCATCCTCTAATCCTGTTTATTTTTCTAAATACAGATATAGCAAGGGTTTGGCTGAAGTCACAAAAAGATGCTGATGGGTGCAGCCTTATTTCAACTAGAAAAGACAACAAAGTTCTTATGCCAAAGTTAACAAAATTATTGACAAGAGATCTTTAGAGTTTCCAGACTTTATAGGACCATCACAACAGGCTCCAAAACAGATGATCTACAGTCTTACTATATGCTGGTTCATCACATGCTAAGCTGACAGCTGCAATAGAAATGGACTTTGATTATAGTTGCTCTGTTAGTATTTTTGATAAGGGATCTGATGACATACAGTATCATTACTAGCTTTTATTCCTCTTAAAAGTTCATCCTTTTTTTTCTCCCAAATCTTAATGTACAGATGCTGCAGATTGTAAAAGCATTCTGGCTCATTATGCAAGTCTTCATTGACAAATGCTTTTCTCTTTGCAGTATCTGTCCTTGTGAATTGGAAAACTAAGTCTTTGCATTAGTCCAGCTCAAAGTAGCATGCAACGTATTTTCCTCCTTATAGAGTGGTCCTAGCAGACTTATTATTAATATCTTAGCTTGGCTTTCTTAAAATATCTTCCTCTAATATCGCTTCTTTATCTCAGATTGATTTTTAATATTTCAGTAACAGTTTGGCCTTATTAACTAGAATGATTTCCTTTTCACCTGAGAAACAGCACACCTCTTCTGATTTATTCTTAATGTTTCTCTTATCCTCTTTCATAAGTTATAGCATTTGCTTTCTTTTGTCTGTATTCATACACAGCTCCTCTAGATTGAGTGTCTTTGTCTTTTCCTCCTCTGACAAGGAACCGTCTATTTAATTTTCATTTTCACCTACTTCATTAAGCACAACTAGCACTGGCATTTAAGGCATTAGCATAAAGCAGCAGCTAATTATAAACAGTCCAGCTGCTTTGCCAAAGGACAGGAGTTGCTCAGTTAAACCAGACGAATAAACTGTGAGGGCAACTAGTACTGCATAAAGCAAGTCATCTGTACCACTGCTTGAGATGGCTTATATTAAATCAAACTGCTAGCATTTTGAAATAAGCTATTTGGCCTTCCACCTTTTCTGCTATAGCCTCCAAAAAGGTGATAACAGTCCACTGTTTAGTACTCCTACTATGCCTAGGAAAAATTGAGTGCTTGGAAGTGCATCATATGTCTCAAAAGTCATAAAAGTCGCCTCCATTTAATAAATACTGGTATAAGCTGCACCTTTTCACAGAACCCATACTTACTGTCTTTCAAAATATCCCTTCACCTCAGCTTCTTCACTTTTTCTTATTTATCTTGAGATTCCTCATGAAGATATTCAACACTGAACTGGTCTAATTTCTTCTAACCATCTTTCCTGTCCATTGACAGCAGTACCTTCTTAAGACTGCACACGTAAACAAAATTCCTTCTAAGAAAAGCAGGTTTTGTGACTTTCATAACTGCTTTGACATCTGGCAGAAAGACTGTGAAAACCTTCCATTCATATAGGAACATATAATCTTTTGTTCTTTCTTGTGTCCTGTGAACTGCCACTGTTTTGTCCCATTATTTTCCAAGGTCTGGATTTCAGGAGAAATTCAGAGCATGTCCTGATCCAAACAGCATCTACATGCAAAGCAATGAAGCAGAGTATAGAGAGAGAAGCCCAGGATCTGGAACCAGGGATCATATTGGACCCAGGTTCAACAGTGTTTCTGATTTCCACATATTTCATCCAAAATTTGAAATTCAAATATATGAATTTGTGTCCCTACTTGAGCAGAATTGTTAGACCAAGTTACCTCCAGAGGCCCCTTCCAACTTCAGCTATTGTGTGACTCTGTGATGTACGTGACTCTGTGATGTACCCATTTGTTGACTGTTTATGTGGTCTGACTATAAAGAAAGCTGTCTTAAAGAAGGACCAGTGAAAGATCCCCAAGAGGACACTGGATGACAAGAAGCTGGGAGGTATGGATTCTCAAAGAAAACAATACTGCAGAATAAATTTCCGGAGAAATGGATTTACTCTGTTACATGTTAACCCTCACCTTTTCCATGTGACTCCTTGTAAAATGGGAGTCTCCATCTTCTTTATAGCCACCCTTTAAAAACTGGAACATGGTGGTAAGGTCTTCCTTAAGCCTTGTTTCCTCAAGGCTGAACAAGATTTTGCAGTGTTGACAATAAATAAGTGATGAGACAGAATTTTACTGGAGCTTTCGAGAGGGCTTTCAGGCCAGAACACGAGTTTCCTATTCTAAGTGTCCCATGTACTGGAAAGCTTTCTGAAAATGACATAGTTCTTTCAGAATCAATTTTTATGCTTTATGATAATTTGTTTTTTAATCAATCTAATCAGCTTCCAAAATATTTAATTCAACTATGAAGAAGAAAACTGCAGTAGAGAAATTTTTATTAGCACTAGTTGGTAAAAAGTGCAGTAGTTCAAAATACTACTCAATATAACATGGCTAATGTTGATTTCTGAAAATATTTGTGTGAGAGATGGTTCTGCCATCTGGTTCCACCTCTGTTTCACCAATCAAGTTTGACTTAAACTGGAAATAAATAAATTTGGCTTTACTGCTACCAAAGAATAATCTGGGGCTTGTGTAATTGGTGATCATTTATGTACCATTCCTACAAAGTCTGTAAAATAAAACAATAAAAACTGCAGAATTTTAATTCTGCAGTAATGGGTCTCCTCATTTCAATTCCAACAAAATGTAAATGTTTTGGGTTAAAAATACCAGAATTGTGATTTTACTTTTTCACATTAACTTAACCATGCTGTTTTTCCTATGCACATAGACTGTTTTTTCTTTATTTCGTTCTCTAAACAGATTTTTTTTCCTTTTTTTTCAGAGTATAAGGATGACAGAACTGTTAGAGCATGTATTATGTTTGGACAAAATATACTCAGGCTTTTCAGATAAGTGGCTTATACATAGGGGGGAAAGGGGAGGTTAAGAAAACCCAAGGACATGGAAAGAAAATGTGCACTAAGTGGCCTTGCATCACATTGAAGAAAGAAATCTCCAAAGCTTGCAGTGATGCTTAAGAGGAGTAATAAAGCAAACAGGAGTAGAGTGCACAATAACAGAGCACTCAGATCATATGAGTACATACAAATAAAGAGAAACTAATGAAATATTCTTCTAGAAGAGTCTGAATTATAAGTGCTATTCATACTCCTGGTTATCTCTGAAGAGAGCTTACTGAAGAGTAAGGGTAACAGTAAGGAAAACAAAGGATAGTAAAAGAACTCAGGCTGCTATAATAGCTGTTTATACGATTAAGGGGAAAGTCCATGTGGAGGGGGCAGTGGGGGGGGTTGTCCTGGAAGAGGCATTAGCAAGACAGCTAAATCTGTTTGAGTCACTGCCCCTCTCTCTTGCCTCTCTGTTACAGGGTCCAGATTGAGGTTGAGAAGTCCAATAGGCAGGCACTGTTAAGGCTGCCTGGAGAGGGGGGGAAGCTAGACCCCAAGCCTCACATTTCAGAGAGGCAACTTCACATGTCAGAAGCCATGAGAGCAGGCGTGTGCAGTTTACTCACTATATAGACATTTTGAATTTATTGGCAGGATTTGAATGGCTAATGTGCCACTGAGCCATTCCATTTTCAAAAAGGGAATTTATAGAAGACTTTGAATGCTCATTGCCCATTATACTCATTGCTCGTTGCTCTCTTACCTCTCTAGTCTTCTCCCCTCCATGTTTGTTAATGGGATTCAAGGCAGCAACAAGCACCTACTTGCTCCTGTCTTCAGGGCAATTAGCGTTTTTTGCCCTAGCAGCATAGTGTTTGAGGTGGGCCTCCACTACAGCAGCATGCTCTTTCTCTCTTCCTCTAATTTTGGATACTGCCCTTTTGGACTATAACTACAAACTCAGAACATCCCTTTGTTCAGCAAAGGTTTTGGTAGTTAGCAGCTCAGTGGTTCATGAGTAACTTACGCTAATGTACCTGGTTCTTTCTGAGGTTCATAGCCTGTTTCCTGTTGGTTAGCTCTGTTGTGAACTCGAGGTGGTACATCTACACCACCCAAGGCAGTATTGCTGTTCGGTTTCATGTATATAGAGAGATTCCAGTTTGTTCCTCTGTATTCCAAGTTCTGAATTTTCTAGACTGTTATTCTACTGTTTATTAGTCTTCTATCAAGTGTAATTAACCGATCACCAACCGGGCAAACAAACCTGAGTCAAATTGGCTTGGAAAAATACTTTTTTATATTTAATAAATCATATTCATATTTTATCATATTTCCAGCCTATCAGTCTATATAAACTAAATTTGGGGGGTGGGGGTTGGGAGCGGGGGTGAAGTGTGAAACTGCCTTATTCTAATGTCAGAATTCTGAAAAAAGTTGAAATTACTCTGAATCTCAGTCAGGGTTATTATGTACCAATACCAGAAATTTACAGAGACTTCTAAATCTTTTCAAAGTATTTACTCTAATTTTTGAACAAAAATGTATGCACTATTAAAAGGCAATAAACCACGATTATAGTGTTTAGATACATAAACCATACAGACAAACCCCTGTCATTAGATGCATCACATTTCTAGGAGTCCACTTTTAATAGATACAGAAGCCATTCTGTGGGTAACAGGATGTAACTTTTAAAGAGAGGATACAGAGAAGAGATCCATACAATATTACCTGCATTTGCAGACTCATTTATCTCAGGCCTCAAGCATTCAATAAGGAAGAGAACCCATGTCTGAATATTTGCCCTCATCCCATGCATCTGATTTCTTATTATGTGAAGAAGTCAGACTTAGCTATGTCCACACTCTCCAGATGAGTCCTCCACTTACTAATGTCTACTGATTTCTTCTTGTATAATCCCATCAGAGCTGGAGAAGCAAATCACACAAGTTGTCATCTGGAAGAGACTTCAACAACATGAGATTCATAAGAAGGGGAATTTTATGTGTATAAGGACACATGAACTATTTGTAGTGATGAGGAGTAAAAGAGCAATGAGGAGTAAAAGAGCAAAGTGATTTGTAATTCACATTGCTTAGACTTAGATTGCTGCAGACAAGTTGTGTCTTGGAGAGGGCCAACCCAGACCAGGGAACAAGCTAACATTTAAGCAGTGACTGCCCTTTATGTAGTAACACACACATGCTCTGTGGAAGGCAGATCATAAATGTAACCATTTGCCTTATTAATAGTTGATGTAACTGAAGAAAGCCTGCAAACAAGCACTTTAATGTTTCATCTGTTCTGTGTCACAGGACCTGTCTCTCCTGTTGAAATCATAGTCTCACAAGCTGGTCTTTCTAGGACTAAGCCCTGTGGGTTTACTTCCTTTTAGTGTACAGCAGTTCACAAGTACAAATTTTTTCAGGCTTGTATCAGTTAAATGACTTTACAAATAGTAAGAAAGAAAGCTAGAGCATCTATATTTAAAGATAGTGAAAAATAAGTTGATTCAAACTCAGGGAAGACAGAGTACTGGATCTCTACATTACCCTCATCAAAGATGGCTAATAACTCATGACGCAGTATATAATTACAGTGAATTTACTAATTGTAAGTTTCATTGTTTATCTGAAATATAAAACTCTTTCTTATTTGATAGAAAGAATGCTCAGAAATAGGCTTTGTTTTTATGAGCTTTGTCTAGAATATAAAAAGATCCAAAATAAGACAGAACTAAACTGATCTACAAGGAGAGTATTTTTATCTGAAGGAATAAATCCAACTACACTTCAAAAAAGTTGTCAGGCTCAATAAGTAAATATGCTAAATATTTAAAGAGACAATTTGCTTTAGTTATTAGTTATACCTAGAAAAGGATTTTTCGAATTTTATCTGCAATTGATTAATATCCTAGAAAAAAAAACTATATAATTTGAACTCAACTATTTTACCTTTGCAGTGCAAAGCACAATTGCATCCACCCTTTTCAGTTCCAGTTCTCTATAACAGGTGATTAATCATCTCAGGTACTGGCCAAGATTCAGAATCTTGCTTTATAAATTCCACTTGAATGTTTTAAAATGATGTTGTTTATATTCCAAGCACTCGATAAAAACCATGAATTATTGTTCATTATTCTGAAAGATAAGACTTACAAAATCATTTATTTTCCACAAGATGTAACTGAAACTGTAGTCACAGTTCCACTGTCAATTGTAAGCAAAGGGCCAATTTTACTTACAACAGAGATTCGATGAACTTCAAAGAGATTATTCTTTCATATAGAAGTGTGCATAGGCTTATGTATTTTGGGGATTGAGGACTGCATCTGTGGTTTTTCAGTAATCATTTTCCTTTTCTTTTTGCTCTATTCTTTGTTTAGATGTGACTATTAATCTCATGTTTTGACAGGTATCATTGTTAATTTTTTTTTATATTTGCTAACAGCAAATACATATGCATATAAAAGTAAGGTTCTAACTTGACAAGAAAGTGGTATTTCACAGTGTCTTAAAAAATATCATGGATTTTATTACCATTCCAGTGAAAATACACAAGGAAAAAAAAAAAGCATTCAATAACATCTCTATCCCAGATGAAAGTTGGGTGAGGGGAAAAAAATGCCATAGACATTATTAAACAGATTTCATCACTGCAGATTTAATGAAAGATGCACCACACTGAACCCTAGCATTTCATTACTTAAAAAAAACACCTCATATGTTTACATGAGGTAAATCAATGAGACTGAGACAGCCCATAATGCTGCAGCTTTAAAAACTCTAGAGGAATAAAATTGTTTTCTTTCACTTCAGTCACATGTACATAATAATGGCTTTTATCAATATTTTATTAATCCATGCTTTAAAAGAATTAATTTCCTGAAGTTCTAAGGACAGTTATTGTTTTCCATCAAGAGTGAAAAAAATAATAAAAAGAGAGATAAATACATAGATAAAAAAGAAACAGAAAATTCAGCTAGCACTCAGACAACATATTGCTAAAAATAATTACATCATTGTGTTGGCTGCAAGGCAGCTTTCCTGAACAGAAAACTCCGTAAAGATATCTGTGAGATGGGGGCTGGATTTGTTATGTACGCTATGAAACATCTCTTTGTCCTTGTATTCCAGGGCATTATGTAGAACACACAAGTAGAAACTCTCAGTTTTGTTCTATACTCTTTAACAGAAAATTTGGTAAAACTCTTGAGTAGAACAAATAACACTCTAATCACATTAAGTTTGCCAGACCAGCTCAGTTGGAAACAAATGAAAGATGTATTTAAAAGCTAATCTACAATGAAATACAATGAATATGTACAAAATATACAGTATTTACAATCTTTACAGGTATTTACAATTAATAAACAGCACAAGAACCCTCCTGGCGAAAGAGCAGGAGAAGCTCATAGCTTCTACCTCCCTGCCCCCACTTGTTCCCCTGTACACAAAAGGGACAAGAGAAAGGAGCAGAGAGATATTTTGTTAGACTTAGCCAAAACAATGCAGCCAAGGTCAAGCAGAAGCCAGTTAGTCTCTCCAGAGCAAAGAGGCAAGGAGAGAGCTAGATTGTTTGCACAACTAGTTTAAGTCCATTATCTCACCCACTGGGACTGTTTAGAACTATCACTATTTTTCTTTTTGTTGTGGTTTGAGCCTTAACTGGAATTTAAGAGGTCAGATGGTAGCAAACCAATAATTCCTCCCTGCTTCCCCTTCCTTTTTCATGATAAGGAAAAAAAAGAGGAAATAATAGAAAAAAAAAAAAAAAGGGGGGGGGGGGTGGTAGGGGAAAAGGAAGGTGATAAATATACCAAAAAATAATTTGGAGTCAGTTTGGAAGTAGGAGAAGTAAAATTCTTTTAACAAAATATATGCATAAAAATAACAGGAAGGGTTTACAAGGGTAAGAAATAAGGATGAATAGGAAAATATACAAAAAACCAAATTTGGATGGCCTTATAACTCCCTCATTGTACGAGGATTTCAGTCCTTTAGAGAATCATGGATGTGTCAGGGAGAAGACCAGGCCCAGCCACATGGCAGAACCAGGAGGCTAGCAGTGGCTGTTGGTCATTTCACACAGGCGAGGCAGGAGCAAAGAGAGGCAGATGGCTGTCATGCCCTCCCCTTTATAATCTTGCTGGACAGGAAGGGGGAGTGGAACAGACCAACTTAGACCTGAGGGACCCCTCTTTCAGGGAGTGAGAAACCAAGTTCACCTGGATGAGGTTTCTTTTGTCCCCTGGGGAAGCAAGGCTCTTGCAACCCTCCCCCACCCCCAGGATGCAGTAACCCAGCACACTTTTTACATCCAATAGTGATTTATTTACATTTTACCACTTTCTGTTCAAGATCTGTGAAAAATTTTAAAGGCATAGCCTAAAACTACCACACAGAGAAACATTCACATTGGAAAAGACCCTCAGGATTACCAAATCCAACTGATTACTCTACAAGGTTCACCCCTAAACCATATCCCCAAGCACCACATCCAAACGACCTTTAAACATACCTAGGGTTGGTGACTCAACCACTTCCCTGGGCAGCACATTTCAATGCCCGAACAGTCTTTCCATGAAATTTTTTTTCCTGATATCCAATCTAAACCTATACAGTTGCAGCTTGAAGCCAGAGAACTCGAAATTGCTGTTGTGTTCTGTGGTTTAGCTGGCTTCCTCTGTTGTTGATAAATCCATGTAATGCATGTAATGGCATTTCATATACAGATAAATATATCCTCACACAGCATTCATGCAAAATCTGAGCATGATACAGTGTAAGAAAATTAAATTCAGACAGTTGAAAGTTAGACTTCATTTAAAATAAACTGAAGAGATTGGCAAATTCTTTTAGCACTTGCCATCAATTAATCAATACTATCATTATTATCCTCACAAAAGCTTTTTAAATCACTTAACCTATGGTGCTGGCTCCACAAGAACTTCTGTCAGAAGAAATGTGTGAGATGGTATTCTTTAGCAACTTTGCTCAGCAGCTGTGCATTTGTCACACTTCTGCTTCAAATTCAAGATGCATTAAAAATGAAATACAGAATATTAAAATGTTAAGGCATAGGAAATAATTTTTCTAGTGTGCTTTTTTTTTAATAAAGCACTATTAGGTCTTGATTGTTCAATTACTCTGCAGTTGTGGCATTTCTTGGATTTCTCTGGGTACCATTCTCACATTTTTTCTTGATTCTGTAATACCTTTACTTTGCTAAACTATCAGGACTCTCCACCCATTATGAAAAATAAATGATGGAAATAATAGAATAACCTAATTTTATGGAAAAATTGGGTCCTTCATCATTGAGATCTCACCTGAAACAGGCAGTTAATACGCAGACATCTTTCCACCTACCAGTACAGTGTCTGTTTACAGTACTTCATGCATTAGACCAGCAATTTTTTTGCTTTTCTGTACTTTGGAGTTAAATGTCATTTCCATTTCATATGATCTGGTTCCTTGACTGAAGCTTTGTGTTTGTAAATTTTATCTTTATTTTCAGACCCTCTATATTCTTTGTTACAATTGATAACATGGTTGTGTTATTAATCAAAGAGTTACAGTTAATGGCTCAATGTCCAGCATAAAACAAGACATGTACCTGCTGAATTGAGTCCAGATAAGGGCCATGAACATTATCAGAGGGAAGAAGCACCTCCCCTGTGAGGACAGGCTGAGAAAGTTGTGGCTGTTCAGCCTGGAGAAGAGAAGGATCCAAGAAGACCATATAGCAGCTTTCCAGTACTTAGAAAGGGCCTAAAGGAAAGGACTGTTTATCAGGGAGGGTAGTGACAGGAGCAGGGATAACTGTTTAAAACTGAAAGTGTATAGATTTATATTGGTTGTAAGGAAGAAGGTCTTCACTCTGAAAGTTGTAAGGGACTGGAATAGGTTTGCCAAGAAGTTGTGGATGCCATCTTCCTGGAAGCATTCAAGGCCAGGCTGGATGGGGCTTTGAGCAAACTGGTGTAGTGGGAGTGTCCCGGCCCATGGCAGGGGGACTGGAACTAGATGATCTTTAAGGTCCCTTCCCACCGGAACCATTCTATGATAATACAAAGAAAACTGTAGAAAGTTGTCAGGATGCAGAATCACAGAATTTGAGAATTTTTCCTCATTCAGATCAAAAAGTTCTTTGAGGCATTAACAGTTCCCTTAAAAAACATAAAGTCCAGTGAAAAGCACAGTGTCTGTCAAGGCTTATACATGCTGTTATGCTCCATTTACTTAGTAATAATTGTAACCAGTCCATGAGGTACACTTGCTGAGTGACAAAATTAATAGTCAGCTGCTGGCAGAAACTAAGTGAAGCAGTACGATTCACATCCAACTACAGTTCACAGCTGCATTGCTTCTACATGCTTAACAAAAAGGTATTATTAACAGGGCAAGTGAGGAATGGAAGGGATGACTGCTTTTACTGTCCAACTCTATGTGAGGAACAGCCAGAGTACCTGAATTAAATCGGTCTCTTTCCTCCTTCCAGCAAATCTTTTTGGCAATTTTCTGAGCCATTGCTTAACTGGTCATCCCCCTCCCCAGCACACTCCAGATATATAGAACAGCCAGTCTTCAATGTCCACTAAACAAGATACAGTATTTCAATGACTGCTTCATTCTCCTATACCATTCTAGCAGTCCTTCCCTACCTGTTTTCCAGCTTTGTACAGATTTAGTGGTATCCTGTGCTCTACACCTCCTCAAGAATATCAGTAACACATCAGTTTCCTTCCTAATATTTTTCCTGGTCACATCTGTCTCTCCTAAAAATGCTATCTCATTCACATCTGGTTTGACTACTTATAGATTGTAATAGAAGTGACCTCTGCATGCCTTGAACTCTTGGAATACTTTGGGAAAATCTATGGACCTAGTTACATTTTTGCAAGTAAACCAGTTCACGGTTATGGAGTCAGTCTGAAAGTAAAACAAAAAAAAATTTCGGTACCTATCACAAGCTATTTGAAGGTTATGTCAAATAACCTTCTTGGAAGCAATAATGAGTATCAAATAGCAGTATCAAATAGCAGCCCTGCCTTTCCTCCCCCGCACCCCCTTTTTTTCCCCCTCTTTTCTGTTGAAAACTTTTATCAAAAGACAAACCTGAAGCAAAAGTGTAAGTACACATCTTTCTTGTATAAGACAGCCACTCCTTCCTGAAAGATCATGTGGGATCACAGTATTATCTAGTCAAGTTCAATCAAGCTTAATAATTAATGCAGACTTACTAGCATAACCTGCTTAATTTTTATAAAATACTTCTAAAATTTTTATGTGGAATTTAAATCTTTTCAGGAAAAAATGTCATTAAATATAAACAAGTTTCAAATATACTTAAAGGCTTTGTTATTAAACTCCAGTGAATACAGATAAGGAAGTGATTATTTCTGACTAACTATCTATCTTCTGAGGAAGAACAGTTGGTGGCATCGATTATTGACTGAATTTCACTTTTTTTTTACCTGCAAATAGATTCTCAGTATTTCCAGAAGCAGTCTTGATGGATTGAGCAAGAAGCAAGTACACTATAATTTTTCACTACATTATAACAAAGCGAATGTTTTCTAAATGTCACAGTTTAAATTTCATGGGCGTGAAACCTACTTTTGAAATTAAATTTAAAGGCCTCTTCCAAATAAGTAGCCTAATCTTGCAGCCAAAACCACTCTACATTTCCTGGCATTATTAACCTTGGAGGGCTGCCTGTAAGATGATAACACTATCTGACATATTAAAATGGCATTTTATTTTATATAACTATGTTACAGAATATTTAAAACAGATAAGATTCCAAGAAAAATATTAATGTGCATATAGAAGCATTTTCATTCACTAATAAAAATCTAAGTGCACTTCATTTTAACATGCTAATGTTAACGTGAATTTTAACAGATTACTTCTAAAGAAAATTAGCTTTTGGACTAATCATGGTAATAATATCAAAAAAGATAACACTTTGGAGTCACCTTAAGGAAGCTGAACATTAAGTATACTCACATACTATTGAATCTGTAAAACATGTTGCATTTTGTGTTTGTAAAGAAAAAGTAAACAAATACTTTAATCACATTCGAAATATTTGGAATAACTCTCGTATTTATATAGCAATCCATAATTAATTTATTCATCCTTCTGACACCTAAACCCAAGGGGTTTTACAGCAATTTTTAAAGAAACATAAACAGAACTGAAGAATTTAACAGGCTTCCACTATGAGTTTCTCTAAAAAAGGCTAATAAAAAAAAAAAAGAAATTGAAACCCATAAAAATGCTTAAAAAGGGAAAAAAAAAGACAATATCTCTTTGAAGGCTATCAGGTCTTGATAAGAATTAAAACATATTTTTACTTTTTAAATTTTCCTTTCAAACATTAAGCTTGGTGCTATTTCCATTGCAACAGTCTGTTTTATAAGCAGAAAAGCAAGATAGATATGCATAAAAATAAAGACTATTTTAATGTCAGCAAATCATTCCCCCTTGATGCAGAATAAATATTGAAAACTGATCTCATTTAATATCTTACTTTACCGTAATGAAGACATATATTCACAGATAAAACAACTTGAAGTCAGTTGTGTTCACAGCATTATTTTAGTGGAAAAGTATTGGCTGACTTTGCTCACAGGTATCACTAAAATGTATTTCCAGTCACAGAAAGCAGATCTTAAATTAGAAAGGAAGAATAAGTCTGATGTTTTAGACTCCAGGCTGAAATTTAGAAAGATTAGTTTTCATTTATTAATTCAGCACTCCTGACTCTCTGCTCGTGTACTTGTCAACTGGATCATGAGCCAGTCTCCAGAGCATTCTACCAGTGTCCATAGAATAATCCCTGAATCAGGTCATTTATATTCTGCGTGAGAAAATTTTCCTTCGCTTATCCCTTTAAACTTGCTAATCTTCTCTTTACTGTTTTGTGCAGGTAATCCATCTTCCACAGTTTTGTCCAGGATAAATCTGCATTCAAATTAGTCTGATTTGAAACAGCATCTAAAAAGGCTGCTACCACTGCATGGTTTGTATCTCAGGTGTATCTCTTGCCTTCAGTGTAGTGAGATACATCCCCATCAGAAGGCTGAAAGCCCTCAGAAAAATCTCATTGAGTTTCATTTCCCTCTTCAGCAAACTACAGATGGCATATGCTAGCACCAAAGTCAGCACCTCAACAGATCATGAGAGGAAACATGCTGCAGCACAGGGATCCTAGACCTCAGCTGTGATTCTCCAGTCATAGAGGTGGTCCTCTTATGACATGGGCTGAGCATGAAAATCAGTGAGTTACTTTGTCCTGCTGCCCCATTTTGTTTGTTTAGTTTTTTCCTGTGATTTCATGCATGAGATAATTTTTGAGACTTTATTCTGTAACTATGTGCTCTGAGCCTCCTTTTTAAGAGGAAATTGAATGACAGGTTTTTAGCGCAGAAACAAACAAGTTCAGCCAACAGCACTACAGAGTTCTCATGCTTTTGTTCACCTGTTCTGTAGACCTCAAAGACAGAATGAGCATACCTATCTTTAGACTTGAAAAAGCTGCATTTGCCTCTAATGCCAGGGGTTTCCTTGCTGGAAGAAACACACACTTCTAGACAGTTTAAAGGATATGCCTTAAACAGTCCTTAGGAGTAAATCACTCTTAGGAAATATACATCTTTCTTGGCTGATCAGCTAATATTTAAACATCTGACTTTCAGATACTTAAACAAGCACAGAGAAGCCAATTTACTCTATGAATTCCTAAAGTGGAAACACCTAAATGCATTTCTAGGAAATGTTACTTTCCTGCCAATAAGAATTTTTAGAGATAAGTGTGATAACATCGTTAACGAAAAACGTTTTCTCCAATAGCCTCCAAGGTTTCTTATGTGTATCTGAAATTCAAAGCTTATTATATGTCCAGACACAGGACATTCTTTTCAAATGCCAGATAAGGTAAAAAAAGAGAGCAAGGCATAGGATATGACATAATATCTGTCTGAATGCTGTAACACCTGTAAGAAATGTAAAGTCATTGTGACTGTGACACATGCCAAAAATGCATGCGGTATGCCACAGGATATCTGCAAAGTACAGTAGCTAAAAATGCATTAAAAGATATCAGATCAAGTGCATTCCAATTTTATTGGAAGCATTTTCAAATTACAATGCTGTTTCACTGTCATGAATATAAAGCTAGCTTCCTTTGAAAGCTAGCTTCCTTTGATTTTCTGTATCACTTCATGTAGATTTCTTACAAAACACTTCTGAGACATCAATGTTTTTTGATACTAGCTCTATTACAGATGCCACACTTCAAGAAATTCTACAAATATGGTTGCTGAGACTTAATTTCACTTTTTTAACTCCTAGTTGTGGACCTTGATGTCTAAGATTTGTGTGCCCTAAAGTCTGCAGCAGCTGCCTGAAATTTAATGAATATACAGTTCAAGAATGTAGGTGTTCCCTTACTACTGATATCATAATTTACACAGCAGTTGAGTGAAATAAGCTGTCACCTGAAAACCATAACAGAGTACCATTACAGCTTCCAAAGTGATGAATGGTCTGCAGGCATGTAGATGTAGTTCTTCTGAATTGTATACAGGAAACAATTGCACCTTGTGCCAAAAGACAATGAAAGCAGCTTCTCTACAATACTGGGATTACCCTTAAGTGTATTCCTTCCTTTCTTGAAAAAAGTCCATAATTTTAAATATATGCTTTGAAATTTTAGTTTTATATACCTGCTTGAAGCACAGAAAGACTCAGTCTGAAGAGAGACTGCTGATTCTCATTCTAGCAATGAGCTTTGTGTGAATGCATCAGCAAAGGGCACAGTGTAAAAAAAAATTTCCCTATTTCTTAGTGGATTGAACATCTGAAACCAGGGCTGAATAGTATTTAATAATAACCACAATGAAAAAAGAAAAGATAGAAAGGAAAAAGTATTTACACATTTGACTCGTATTCCTCCAACTTCAGACTCCTTAATGTAAGTGGGAAATTGTTTCATGCTACTTCTATTGTCAGAAGTGAGGAACTTCCATAGGCCAGTTCAGATTCACTTGGGTTGAGTTGTCCTTTGGAAATGTGTCTCTCTGCTGACTGTAGAGAGATCACACACCCCTGACACCCAAAAATTAGTTAGTTGTCCAAATTCAGGTAGGCTAAATCTGGGTCTAAGAAAATATAGTTTATTGAATTAAATATTTAGTATGACAACTTTTAAACATATAGGTATTTAGAATAACAAATTTGCATACATAGAAGTAAACCATTTAATTAAAAAAAAAGAAGTATCACTCTAAATTCTTTGTGAGTCTTGTAATTTTGATAATTAGTGGTAATTTCTGAAAAGAGTGAAAACAATCAGAAACCCATGCCAGTCACCAGTAACCAGTGACAAAGGAACGTATCTTCTTTTCAGGCCAGATACTGCACTCATGTTTCTGTTCCTGCACTGCATCTGCTAACTCTTGAAAGCAGAGCAGGCATAATGTTACCAAGATTACAACAGCTGATGCCTTGTCTCAACTTTCTCAGCAGAAAGGTCTGAGTATAAAACCACAGCCCTTCATACACTCTCTCAGCGGTCCATGGCCCATATTTTATTATGTCACTGGGTAAAGAATAACCCTTTCACATCCTTGCAGTACCTTATATTTTCTACAACAGTTTGAAGAATGTGAAAAGCTTACCAGCCTCTGCATCTGCTGCTCAATTTTTAGAACAGTATTTTTCTCTTGCCAATTCTAAAAGTCTTCCCTAGCCTATCTTTACCTTGTCCTACAACCTACACACACAAACCGGGTGAAAGTTTTATCTTTCCCACAGCACTGGAAAGAGTTATCTTCAAACACTAACTTAATTTTCCTTCTTTTTAGTGTATAATTATTTCAAACAACTCATTAGATAAGCATATTTTTATTTTCTTTGTGATTTTAAAAAAATTATGTGCCATTCTGAAAATACATGAGCAGCAAGTATTATTCCAGTCATGATTAAGTGCTGGGACTTGGATTATTTGTGACTTTCAGCTTGTGCTTACTACTGAATTAATTTTTACTACTAAATTCATTCCACATCTGCAACATGCAAGAGAATGCCCACACCACACTGTGAATTGCAGAGGAAGCAAGAAGTTGAGGAATTTGAACTCAACCTGCCCTCAAATATAACTCAGTGGCTCAATGTCCAAATGGAGAGCAATGACAATTGATGTACCTGAGGGGTCAGTACTGGGACCAGTGCGATTTAACAACTTTGTTAGCAGTATGGCATTGAGTGCACCCTCAGCAAGTTTGCAGATGACACCAAGCTGAGTGGTCCAGTTGACACACTGGAGAGAAGAGATTCCATCCAGGAGGACTTGGACAAGCTTGAGACATGGGCCCAAGCCAAAATTATGAAGTTCAGCAAGGCCATGTGCAAGGTCCTGCACCTGGATCAGGGCAATTCCAAGCAGAAATACAGGCTGGGGGAGGAGTGGCTTATGAGCAGTCTTGATGAGAAGTACTTAGGAGTGTCAGTTGATTAAAAACTCAGCATGAGCCAGCAATGTGCCCTTTCGGCCCAGAAGGCAAACTGTATTCTGGGCTGCATCAAAAGAAGTGTGACCAGCAGAACAAGGGAGGCAATCCTCCCCTCTTCTCTGCTCTTGTGAGAACCCGCCTAGTAGTACTGTGTCCAGCATAACAGGAACATAGAACTGCTGGAGTGGTTCCAGAAGAGGGCCACAAAGATGATTGGAGAGCTGGAGAACCTCTGTTATGAGCACAGGCTGTGAGAGTTGGGCCTGTTCAGCTGGGAGAAAAGCAGGCTCCAGGAAAACTTTGTAGCAGGCTTCCAGTACAGGCTACAAGAAAGCTGGGAAGGGAATTTTTACAAGGGCTTGTAGTGAATGGATTTAGGGTTAAGGAGGGTATATTTAGGCTGGGTATTAGGAAGATATTCTTCACAGTGAGGGTGGTGAGACACTGGAACGGGTTGTCCAGGGAGGTTGCGTATGACATCTTCCTGGAGGTGTTCAAGACCAGGTTGAATGAAATCTTGAGCAACCTTATCTAACAATCTTTAAAGTTCCTTACAATGTCAATCATTATATGAATCAAAGTCTATTTCTAGCTGCAATTTTGACATATAGACGCAGTCTGCTGAATTGACTACATTGAGTAGGCATTCACTCAGTGTAATTGTCCTGTTCAGCAGAATACCAATCCATAATATGTCTTTAAAAGCTAAACAGAGTAAACCAAAACCAAACAAAAATTTAAAACACACACACACAAACCCCAACGAATTCCAAACCAACATAACTATGTGATCATCTGAAGCACCTTCCAAGACTTAATTCAGAATAGTCCAAGATGTTTTCAGCTTCACCAGATAATTGTCTTTTTGCCTGAAGGATGACCATGAACGAAATACATTCAAGAATTTAAATACAGTGAGCAGAATTAAATTAACATGACTGTGCAGAGTCAAAGCAGATGGACTACATCTACTGGACTCTCAATGTTTAGCTTGAAATACATTGCATAATTCCAATTTATTTTCACAATCTTAAATTGGTGTCAAGAGTAGCATTTTAATAGATGAATACAAGTGGAGGCATACATTACAGTACTAATATGTATTAAATAATAGAAGTGCAGCCAAAAGACTAGATCAAAGCCTTTCTCTTTATGGCAAGCATTAATGCATTTGCTTTTGATATGGTTGATTGTCAGAAATTTTTCCCAGCTAAAATCAGACATTTTTTTTCTAAATCTCATGAACTTTTTTGACCTATATTTTAATTCATCATTACTGAAAAGCACTAATGGCTGAAAACTACATTCTGTTAGTTTAGTAAGAGACTGGATTATGTCTGAGTTTTAACAAAACCTAAAATTCATCATTTGTCATCTTAACATAAATCTAAGGCCAGCTTCTTATAAGTCTCATAAAAGACACTGAGATGGAAATGTAGACTACATGTAGTATTTTATTTTTCAAGGCCTTTTCTGTGGTTTACAAGAAAGAATCCAGCTACTGCACTACTGTTCGTAGAAATGTTTATTCTGTGAAGATCCCAGTACTCCAGTAAATAGTTAACAGAGGTGCCAAGAACCAGAAATGAGAGAGAACTTCTTAGCTTAAGTGAAGGAAGATTTAACATTATTATACATCATTTAACATTATTATACATTTAACATTATTATACATCATTTAACATTATTATTACATCATTTCCACTGTGTAGTTTTTAGTGAGTTTTGTTGTGGGCTTTGTTTTGGTTCTACGTTGCTTTTTTGTTTGTGGTTTTTGTTGTCGTTGGTTGGTTGGTTTTGTTTTCATTCTGAGGATGAATAAAAATCCAGGATTGTCTTCTTGTAATTAAGTTTAAAATGTGGTTTAGAAGGTATAAGTCCCTAACTCAGCCTTCTCAGGACATAAAGAAAATTAGACTTTCAAAACAACTCCTTATTTTTCTTTATAAAAATCCACTTCTTCCTTATTTTATATACTGACTGTAGTCTTTGGGAATGATTTTTGGTTTGCCCTATATTATATTGTGCCTAATGGGAATACTGGGACTGAAATTCCTAGATTCCATTATAATGCAAATAATTAGCTGTAAGTAGAAGAAACAAAACAAACAAAAAATACCCTACAAACCCCAAAAAAACCTCCAACTGATTCAGTTATTCCATTTTTCTTATGAACAATGATCAACAGATTAGATTTTTGGTTAGCTGATGGAACATAATTAGATTGAAATACCAGACTACAAATGGACCTTTCATTGGAATAAGATGTATAAATGATCACAGATTTGGTATTCCACTCTGCTTGGTATTGCCAAACATTGGCAATAGATGGACCAATACACTCAACTAATATTAACTGTTATTGAGAATCAGATCAAATAGAATAATTTTTAACTTCAATGGGAAGAAGGTACGGTGAGTGAAATCAACACGGGGAGGGATAATGTGCTCCTTTTGATTTATTATTTCATGCAATTAGAATAGAATAAGAAACAGGTTTGGATATCATTCAGTATCAGTACTTTAACAGAACTTTTGTTCTTGGTTATAAGAGAGGAGTTCTCATCCTTTTCATTCACAGTGATAGTCATTATACAAAGTGATCACACAGTTACACAAACAAGAGGAATTTATTATGCACACTTATTTTAGTATATACCTTTGATTCTCATCAAGAGCATTCATATCAATATATATCACCATTAACTAATGTGACACTATAATCATGTGATGAGCAAAGACAGAAGGAATGATTTAAAAAAAAAAGGCAAGATACGTTTCACATACTTGTTTCCTACAGTAACATTTTAACTGCAACAATTAGTGAAATATAAATTGCACCATGAATAAGACAGAGGTTCCTTCCAATTCCCATTGTAATTCTACTGATTCTATTGCAAACGTTCACTGTTTCTAAACTCCCACAAGTTAAAATTTCTGTAAATATGGTCTTATGAGACAAATGCTGCTTTGTCATTTGGGGGAAGACACATGTACAGAAAATATGCAGCTACAAAAAGTTGAAGTTTTTGTCAAACTAGAAGTTTTGTTGCAAGAATTAAAGAATCTAATCACTTTAATTACAAGGCTTATTTTTTTGGAGTTTGCCCTGTAGTGCATATGGGTGTGCATCTATGAATTGCTTTAATTGCCAAAACAAACTCGTACACATACACTTGTCTCCTTGGGAAAAGCTGACAGCACAAATATGCAGTGGATATTAATTACTCAATGCACCTACCATCAGGCATTCAGGTATTATGATGATAAGCACAATGTAAGAGCACTAGTAAAAAAAATAATAGAAAACCTGCACTGCAATCATCTGACAAAGCTGGACTAAATTAGAAGCTGAAGCAGCAAGCAAACATTTAATATCTCTACTAGAAAACTTTATTAACAGATTTCCAAAACCAAACATCCATGCTTCTTTCCTGTCATTCATATTAGCTATAATCCTTCTTCATTTTTAGCCTTATTCACTTTTCGTTGATCTTTCAGAGTATGCAAGAATTATGTGCCTCTGTGAGGCGATCTATAGATTAGCAAGACACTCAGTCTGCCATCTTTCTGTTAGCTGCCACCCTAAAACACACATGTAGCATTTTAAGTTGTTCTTTAAAACTGCAACTGCAACTCTGTCCTAATCCAGAGAGGTTCTATATTGTTTCATAAAGCTACCAGAAGAAATCAAACCAGGTACAGACATTTTGCCTGTTAGATCTAACATAGTGCTTGTTGTATATTAATACAACAGGTAATTTACAGAAATATTTTTTCCTCTTCCTTAATTTGAGGAAAATAAAAACACAAGAAATTAACAAGTTTGACTTCAAAGTTAATGCAGCAGAAATTATTTAATTCCAACTCATTCTCTTTCTAACCTCTGATTTTTTATTTTATTTTATTTTTAATTTTGTAACAGTGGTACTATAAACATCAGTGGTACTTAGAATTGTTCAAGCAGTAGTCAGTTTTTCAATATACAGATGCTCCTAAACACTAATACAGCTTTTTAGAATATAGGATAACCTTCCTGTCCAGATATTGACAACATTAATTTATAACATACTATGTAGTCTACATCTGCCATCTACTGTTACGATGACGATACTGCAAGTTTTCTGCTGGAACCAAGATTTAGATTAAACTTCCTTTATCATTTAGACCTACTTCTGAAATCAAATCACATTTTTTTAAGCACACATTAATAAAACATGTTCACAGTATTGATGTACTATTAAAAAAGTGCAAGCCTGTTGTTTAAAAAAAGCAAACCACATTTTCAATTTGTTGTAAATTTAAAAATAAATATTCAAACAGACCACAGAAAACAAGCTTATAATTTTAGAGGTTTTGGCACCACTGAGAGGCAATGTGTGAGTAATCATTATAAGCATCATGGTGAACATATGAACTAGCAGACTTCTTCAATGCTTCCATACTTAATATATAAATATAATTCCAGCTGTAGACCACATAAATATATCCATCTTCCAGAAACAGTGGGCAAATGTAATGAAATTGCGGTTAGGTTTAGTTATTGGCCAACCCGATGAGCATGTCCACGCTCCAAGGAGAAGTCCAAGGAGAGCTTTCAAGCACTATTTTCCCCATCGTCTATACTAATTTCTAGCTTTCTCCATGGATCTGTGCTACATATCTGCAGGTCTATAGACTTTGATGGCATGGATATTTGTCTGACCATCCTATATAGTAGCACAGATTCAATTTGTGTGAACTGACTGCAGTGGCGCACAGACACCAGCTTCTTTTACCTGGTTAGGCCAGTAATAAGCATTGCCTGGGAAAGAAGATATCATCAAATACATATTAATGTTGTATTTGTACAGATCTCTTTAGGCAAAATTTTAGTGCCTATCTAGGCATATTTGGGTTGTGCCATGTTGTATACTCATCAAGGAACCCAGATCATGAGCACTGAAGAAGTTTCTTCAGTGGTCAGCTACTCCTACTGACTTCTCATTGTCACCTGTGGAAAAAGCCAAGATGGCTTGCTTAGTAGTCAAAGATCATATTTTAGAATGCCATCTGAAGAAAAGCAACAAAATAAAATCAAGCCAACCTGGAATAAGGCTGTGGCAAACCTTGTAGAGGTATGACTTCAGTATCTCTTCTCTGCAGTATTCAGAGGTAGATATTTTCATCTTATCACACAACAGAAATTTGACTGTTACTCTTTGAAAGATTAATGCTTGAAAAATATTATCTCGTAGCTGAATTAAATTTACGCCACATTACAGATAGCAATTTTTTTAATTACAAAAAATATGTGTTCTAAACTATTTCCACTTGGAAATATAATATTTTGCTTTTTCAAGGCACCTATCTATCTATATGTATAAAATATTTCTTATGCACGTAACAATTGCAAGACTTCTATATCATTCTTTGTGTGTGGATGTCTCATAATGAGCCCCTTACCTTGAAAAAGTAAGAGCACTTATAAAAAAGAAGAGAGCAATTTCTTTACAATGTGTTTCATTTGAAAAATATTGCCTGTTTCAGGAATCTATAAGGAATATTTTTATATTTATATAAGCATCTATGTTTTATGCTTTGCTTTTTTTTTTTTTTTTTTTTTTTTTTTTCCAATCTTACTCCCAAGTGCTTTTGAATTGTGGTTATACAATGCTCCAGGTGGGGGGATCACATCAAGTAAAATTTATTATGTTCTTTTCCTCTTTCAATCGTTGTTATATTTCACTTCCCATCCTCCAAGTCCAGCTATCACACTGGTCTCTTGTCAGGAAGCTATATAGCTTTCACTAAAACACCAGATTGTACATTACTTTCATTACTTACTGCAGTTCTCCTGGGAGTGAGAGACACACAGGAGTTTGCTTTTGCTAACAACGTTGGCAACAAGGCAGATCAATGTGACAGGCTGCTTCCAGAATAATCTGATGGCCCTTTCATCCTCCGAGGCACTTATTTTCCACTCTTTTGGATCAGGGAGATGCTGCCACTCATTCTTCCTCAGATACTCATCTTTTTCACAGAGATAGGGAAGAGGAGAGTGGAGTGTGATGTGCACTGCGCATCACACCTTCATACAAAATCAGGACATGGCAGAAGCAGTCACTTGGACTCACAAAATAGTCTCAGGTCTGGCAGCTCATTTCTGCTCCTCTTGCCACTGCTTCTCCAGTACTCTGAAAATCCCGACCCTTCTTACATACTGCTGCATTTATTTCCAATGGGAAAAAAAAAAAAACATGTAATAAATATATATATATATAATCATACTAATGTAAAAAGTCCTGCATTTTGCTCAAAGACACAATATAAGCAGAGCATCTGAACTAATTTTGCATGACAAGAATCCCTCCCAAACATGACAGGAAATTACGTTACCCAAATAATGAGAATTCCAGCTGAGGTAAGTAGGGAAAATGCATGGACTAGTACATGCAAATGCATTGCCTCATTTAACATCTAGAACAAATAGACAAGTTCAAGAAGACTCAATGTTAATCAAAGCATGTTAGAAGATTTTGAGAATATTAAAAATCCAATCATGTTTTGCAGTAGATATACCTGTCCTAGAAATTCTGTATAGTCTCTAGGGGATTTACTGTATATCTCTGAGCAGCAGAGCAAATACAGCACGATTTATAAGAGATTTGCTACCATAAAAATGCAGAAGGCAGTGACCTGTATAACTGCATATAAGGCTGCTATCCAAGCTTTGCATTAAGAGGAATTTCTTTCTCCCTATGGGGAAGAGGATTTGAATTGCTGATAGCATTACTCATAATGCTATACTGCTAACCACCTGTGTATTTCAGGTACCACACACTAATTTTGTCAGAAAACTACTCTACCAGAAGATGTAACATCTAAGAAATACCCTGTTAGTTTTTCTTATTAGGTTTTTATTCCTACCTGCTCTTTCCATTTCAGAAGATCTCTTCCTTAACTGCTGTGCCACACCAAGAGGAATTAGAAACTTCAATACTTATGGAAAGGGTTGCTTTGGAAATCATAATTAAGGCAGCCAAAATACTCTATCTTGTGGAGGTGGGAGAGCCTTGATATGTTCATAGTTCAAGTGATGAGTGCATATGGGCAAAATTGCATATTTGCCTCAATTTCCATACAAAGAAACTGAAAAGAAAATTGACAATGCAAATTCAGTTTTTCACTGCTAGTGTGCTGAGAAGACTACACATTTGTTCTTTTTCCTCAAGCAGTTATTCTCCCCAAATTTTGGGTAGAATATACTGGTTTGAATACCACAAATAATTTGGCTTTTTTATTTCTCAGTCTTCATGGTGAGTATACAAACATATTTCACATATAGTTGCATTATTCCCCTAAAATAGCCAATTAGCTGCAGTAATGTATTCACCCAACTTAATAATGGAAAGAGTTAAATCGAAAAAGTATGAACAAGTTGATGTCTGTCTTAGTAAAAGGGGCATGATTTGCAGTTATTTCAACAAACACCAAAGAGTTCAAAAATAGCTATTACACACATATATATATATAAAAAATACTATCTGATATATATATATATATATATGAAACATTCACTGTGTTGTAGAGAGATAACTCATTGTGACTGTGGTAAGAGGTAGAAAGAAAAATTGCTTCTATTTATCTTTCAAATATTCATCCAACTCTTGACTTCTCTATTTCTGACATAGAAGTCAAGTTCATACATTATGTGCTTGCATAAACCTTGTACTAGTTTTGACCCAGAGATCTATTTTTTATCACAACTGGGCTAAATCTGGATCAGTACTTTGCTGCAAATCATGGCAGACAGCTTTTAGAATAGCTGATAAGCTTCTAGGCATCTCTTTGGGCTCTTTCTTCAAAACTGAACATTAAATAAGTTAGCAATGCAGTACAAAAACATAGCTAAATAATTTTTTAAAAAAATTATTCAGACTTCAGAAACCTCCATCCCTCTCCCATATTGCAACTTATGGTTTTAATATGTCAGTTAAATTAACTTAGAACTGAGAAAACCATAAGAAAAAAACTAACTCAGTGAGTGTCATGGCTTCACTAAGGCAGGAGTATGTTATGCTAATAAATTATCAAGCCTCAGAGTTACATATAGAGAATGCAACAAAGACTCACAACCTTTGAAAATAAAAGTGTCTGTTTTTACAGTCAGGAAGAATGGACTAATTCCCTCCACTCTCTTTTCTTTAATCCTTTCTCAGTGTAAAGTTCTTGCTCCTGGTTAGAAGGATGTATAGCAGAATTGTTCACCTTATGTTGTATTATGAGCTGTGGTGGTTCAGGCATGTCCCAGAAGGGTCCAGCCCAGTGGGTGGGCACAGGAAGCAAGGCATTTCATACCATAATTCCCTGCTCCCCTATAAAACATCATCTGGGGGTCCTCTCTTCCTCTTTCTTCCCTCACTGCTGCCTGGGAAATGGGGTGAGCTGCCTCTCTTGGGCCTGGCTAGGCCCAAGGCTAGGTTGGGGGGGGGGGGGGTAGAAAGAGCCCTGGGGGTTTTGGGTGTACCCCTAGGTGGGGGTGGGATGTTCTTGGGTATGTTTTGGGATCTCTCTCTCCTGCCACAATGCTTGTGGTTCTCTGTAAAACTTTCATTGTTTTTTTTCATTTAAACTTTCCACCATTTTTGCAATCCGTTTGTCTGAGTCTCTTCTTTTGCTCATGGTGGGAGAATTGGTCTCTCAACCCAACACATGAGCCTATTAAAAAAAAAAAAAACAACTGGATGATTTGCTCTATTTTCCCCATCTATTGATAAAGGAAAAAACACATTTGTTTTCTCACCTAGAGTACTAATGCATATTTTTAGCATTCAAATTAAACAGATTATCCCAAACAAAAACACAGATACGCACATGAATCACAGTTTAATTCCTCCCCAAAAAATAAAACTGATTTATGCTGAAATTTGCCTAGAAAATTCATGGCATTAAAAAAGAAAAATAATAAGTAAACAAAACACCAAAAAACCCAGGTGATCCTGGATTTCCCTGAATTTTGTGGCACTTTATCTCTCAAAATGCAGGCTTCAGATATTACCCATTGGCAATCAAGACCATATAAAGAGTAGCCCTTCATTTATTAATGAGCAAAGGGGGCAGGACTAGCAAGGAACATTCAAAATGAGTCAAGGCTGTTTGTCTCCACTTTTACCTTAGGGGCAGCACTGAAACAGTTACTAAAATAAGTTCTGAAAAGTAGTTATTTCCTACAATTAGTGGTGTCTTCTCCTTACATAGTTCTGATAAGTGTCCAACTTCATGTCAGTAGTTCTGTACTAGCATATACACTTCACTACATGGAAACTAGAGGCAATGAATTCCGCAGTGGATCCATAAATGAATCAACTTAGTAGTGGTCTGTTAAAAGGAAATAGTGGTACTTTACATGCATTGAAACTTCTGAAGAATTCTATTATATTTGAAATTCTCTTTTTGAGGTCTTACTACTTTTAAATAAGAACTACGGCATGAAATGTTATTACTAGCACTAAAAGGAACAGAAAGATGACATCACTTGACAAGAAATACTATTACCAGAGAATACTACCTGGACTTCAGCAAGGCCTTTAACACTGTCAGTGATATGGACGAGGGGATTGGGTCCATCATCAGTAAATTTTCAAATGACACCAAGTTGGGGACAGGTGTTGATCTGTTAGAGGGTGGGAGAGCTCTGCAGAGGGACCCTGACAGGCTGGACAGATGGGCAGAGTCCAACAGCATGAGATTTAACACATCTAAGTGCCAGGTTCTACACATTGGCCACAGCAACCCCATGCAGTGCTACAGGCTGGGGTCAGAGTGGCTGAAAAGCAGCCAGACAGAAAGGGACCTGGAGGTACTGGTTGATAGTAGGCTGAACATGAGCCTGCAGTGTGCCCAGGTGGCCAAGAAGACCAATGGCATCCTGGCCTGTATCAGGAATAGTGTGTCCAGCAGGAGCAGGGATGTCATTGTGCCCCTGTACTCAGCACTGGTTAGGCCACACCTTGAGTACTGTGTCCAGTTCTGGGCCCCTCAGTTTAGGAAAGATGTTGAGTTACTGGAACATGTCCAGAGAAGCGCAACAAAGCTAGTGAGGAGTTTGGAGCACAAGCCCTATGAGGAGAGGCTGAAGGAGCTGGGGTTGCTTAGCCTGGAGAAGAGGAGGCTCAGGGGAGACCTTATTGTTCTCTACAACTCCCTGAAGGGAGATTGTAGCCAGGTGGCAGTTGGTCTCTTCTCCGAGGCAACCACCAACAGAACAAGAGGACATAGTCTGATCCCAAGAGGACACAGGTCTCTTCCAACCTGGTTAATTCTATTCTATTCTAAATGCTTCTATCTCAGAATTAGTGTACCAGAAGTCTACTTTGTCATAACTGACTAAATGCCAATGGTGCAACACCTATGTATTTTACTTCCCCCGAAAGCCTGTGGCCAGTTAGCACAGATGCAAAATGCTACACAAAAAGAGTATTTTTATTACCATGATTAGTATTATTATATTTTATCATGCAAATGCTTACACACATTGCAAAGTAGCAAGGGGAAAAAAAACCCATGCAGCCTATAGCAATGGCTAGATATCACAAAAGAAATAAACACTACTACAATGTAGCCTACACACGCTTTGAGAATTAGTCCTTGATGTGTGAATTATGCTCTGCTGTGCTAACACAAAGGACAGGGTTTGCCTCACCTAACCTGTGATTCTAACAGCATGAGCTGCTCACTGCAGGTTGTATATAATCCCAGGAGACAAGGAGGCAATTCCAAAGCAAAACTCATCTGATTTAGTTTAAGCCTAAGATAAAATGAAGTGTACCCTAGAAAGAAGCCTAGGGTGATTATAGAAGTAGAAGTTTACATTTAGTAAGTAAACCCCACCCCTGCTAGCTGCTCTGCTTGACGAACTAGGCAGGCAAAGGGCGAAAGCTGAAGCCCTGACAAATGCAACAGTTCTCCTATGCCTCTTACTGCTGTATACAATGAATAGACTGGCTCTGGGGAGAGTTTGTGCCCACAGTGTACTTCTAATTTTTAATTCATTCCAACTTCAGTGAGTGAATTTGTCCCAAATCTAATAGTAAAGAAATAAATAAAAATAAAAAGCTTGATAAACCAATATTATCTCCAAAACTGACCTTCTAGAGCTGTCTTCATGCTTCATCAAAGAACTTTTGCCTTGAATTTTGCTCCAAGCTGGCTCATTTCCTGATACAGCTGTAGAGAAAGATTACAAATATGGTCACAATTTGTACTGTCATTACCCTCTACAACCAGCACTAAGGCTGTAATTTACCTGCTATTGTGAGACTCAGAACATTTTAGCCACTATTTTAGCAAACTGCCTTAATCATGAAAGTGATAAAGTGATAACAAATGGGAAAAAAAAGACAAAGGAAAAAAAAGTCAGTGGTTTGGGAATTCAGATGATCATTTTGAACTGAATCACAGCTTGATAAGCATGGTTAGAAGCATGGTATCTGTTGCTGGGATTGCAAAATATAAGAGTTGTATTCCATATTAAATGCTTTTTTGAAGATAGAAAGTAATTTTTTATGCTAACTTTGAGCTAACACATTTGCTGGCTAAAACTTCTTGAGACAGACATTCTTGTTTCTTAATAGAATAGCAAGGAGTAACCTGTATAGTTTGCTGACTTCCCACCCCCCCCGGTTTTAGAACTTTAATTACAGACAGTGAATTCCTTTCTAATAATGCTATTTTAAAAGCAGTGGCTAAAGTGTTTATTAGAAGAAGGATGACTTTTTTATGACAATATTAAAAGAATATTCATCTGAGAGCAAAGCATAGCAATTGTTGCTCTCTATACAATGTCCATCAGTGAAATATTTATTATAATTTTTAACTACACAGAAAATATGTCTCATTATATACAGTATTTCACATTTAGTTATCCTACGTTCACAATTTTCAGTCTGCAGAGAATAGAATAGAATAGAATAGAATAGAATAGAATAGAATAGAATAGAATAGAATAGAATAGACCAGGTTGGAAAAGACCTTTGAGATCATCAAGTCCAACCTATCACCCAACACCATCTTATCAACTAAACCATGGCAACAAGTCTCTTCCATGGCATCCAGTCTCTTCTTAAACACCTCCAGTGATGGTGACTCTACCACCTCCTCAAGCAGACCATTCCAATGGCCAATCATTCTTTCTGTGAAGTTCTTCCTAACATCTAGCCTCAACCTCCCCTGGTGCAGTTTCAGAATGTGTCCTCTTGTTCTGGTGCTGCTTGCCCGGGAGAAGAGACCAACCCCCACCTGGCTACAATCTCCCTTCAGGGAGTTGTAGAGAGCAATAAGGTCTGCCCTGAGCCTCCTCTTCTCCAGGCTAAGCAACCCCATCTCCCTCAGCCTCTCCTCAAAGGGTTCCAGCAAGTCAACATCTTTCCTAAACTGCGGGGTCCAGAACTGGACACAGCACTCAAGGTGTGGCCTAACCAGTGCTGAGTACAGGGGCACAATGACTTCCCTGTGCCTGCTGGCCACACTATTCCTGATACAGGCCAGGATAGAGGAGTTGTAGTCCAATATTCAAAAAAGAGATCATGCCAGAGTCCTTACCAACATGGCACACAGCTTACATCAATCAAATTATTTTCTCAGGCTGAATGATTCTAATACTGCTTTCAGCAGTACTCTAGAGCTGTACAGAGGTTAATTAAATATCAAGACTCTGCAAAAGCAGCTCATAGGCTCCTATTCTGATTCATCACAGAATTTTAACAGGTAGCTAAGTCAAGCACACGCTCTTTAATTTCAGTGGGGCTATTTGAGAATATTTGAAGTCAGGTACCTCCTTCGGTGCTCTAGTGAACAGGGACCTAAATGAATAAAAGGCTATTATGCAACTGAATATACCAAGGTTATTATGTATACTTACAGAATAGGTCTGAGGTTTGAAGAAAGCAGATATTATTCTCTCCCTACGATCAGTTTAGCATACATTGCATCTGCAGAGCTTTAATGAGCTATTATAGTTCTTACGAAAAATCTGGAATTGGAATTTTGCTCTGAGGACAGCAAAATCCTTCCACTGAATTTTCATAAGGAAAATGAACTATATTCTTCTATATAGTTCATTTATATATATATTCTTAAGGTGGCATTCAAGGAGATTATAGCTTTAAAGTATGGCACAGTCATATCTGTATGTGAATCAGACAGAAACAGTTGCTCATTTAAGTTAAGCAGTGGCAGCTTAGATATACATCTACAGACACATGCCACTAGGGCTTTCATCAGAAAAAAAATTAAAGTTCCTCAGACAATGCACCATGCATACTGATACAGCATGCTTGTACAGGCCAGTAGTTCACATACAAGCTCTGGGTTTTGTGATACTAATCATCCCACTGCTAAGAGGAATTATTTTAGTGCTGTTTTAATATCAGAAAATTTGTAAGCATCAAAGAGTTAAGTTAGGTATTCATAGCTTCAAAAACCTGTAATCTTACTGTTTGCACTCCTTACCTGGGTCCTATAAAAGCATGTCAGCCTGACCCATAGTAGTCAATTTTTACTGCCCTTATCTAAAAGGATTCCCTGCTGCAGAACAGCCCTGTGCTCCAATGGGACTGGCAGGAAATTCAAAACAGACTCTTGTATAACAACAGGAGCTTCATTTATAGTGCATGTATGCTGTAAGAGCAGCCTGGGTTTCCTACCAGCATGCCTGAGCCTAATTACATCTGCTGTAGTCCTGAATCACCAGCAGAAGGCCTGGAGTAGTACTTCAGTGCCTTACTGAATTCAAAGAACAGCTGTGATGGATCCTGCAGACAACTAATGTACTCTAAGAACAATGCAACAGTTGTTTCATGGGGAGAACTCAGGGATTTCAAGGAAGCTGCCACAGAGACTGCACATTGTTGCAAAGCAAGAAGTACTGATTACGTACTGCCCTTCACTCTAGTGCTTACACTTGAAAACTAGGCTGTTCAAATCCAAATGAAACACTGACTCTCCTGGACTAATTTTTAAGATCAGGTTGTTGGTTTGTTTGTTCTCTCTGGCTGCTGCATTTATTATTTTTTTTCCTGTATGTGTAGTCATCTTTTTTCTGCCTTGTAAATAACAAAGTGTGTTTCCAGTTTTACTTCTTTCTGGAGTTTCCCGTGTTTCCCTCAGCATTTTTGTGTTCGTTTTGATTCCTAATACACTTATTGTTCTCAGCCCCAATTGCTGTTGCATGGTGCAAGCAAAAATTCAGAGCAGCATTCTGGCTTGCCCTCCAGAGTTATTTCTGTAGCATCTACTTCATTTTCCCTTCACTTTTCTCTTAATGCAAGAGTGGAAAGTTTCCAGCTCCTGGGCAGCTTCTGACTCTTGAGACGTTCAAATCACAAGACGTGCTTCTGGCACAAGCAACATAGCTTCCCTTGTGAGGGCCAGTACCTGTGTGAGGCCAGGATCCCCATCTGGTCTCCTTTAGAGAGGAGAGGGTCCCTTTGTCATGTGGTTGTTGCCATCTCCATTGTTCCTGGTGCTTTATTCAGCTTCTGGAATGTGTTTTAAATCTCTTATCAAGTAAAAGTATTATCAGGAAAGTTGCACTATCCTGCTATACTGTCTTTTGTAAAACTGTCTCTCTTGACTATATTCTAACATGGATGTTTTTTGTGTTAGATCAGATAAATGATTCAGTTTGTCCACACTTAGAGGTTCAATTAAACAACTGTAGGTTTTGGCTGAAATCTTTCTTTTACTGAATAAAATAACTGTTGAAAATGCAACAATTAGAGATTCAGAACATAGTGAAATTCACTGGTAAGCTATGCACAATTCCTGTAGAAGACATTTTACATCTCCAAGGCACAGAAAATTGAGCAGACGGCATTTAAAATACATTTTTAAGGGTTTTGCAGGGATAGCAGACTAATAAGACTAAACCAATATATTCTAGAAAAGAAACAATGAAGAAGTAAAGGGGATACTTATACATGGATTTAATACATACATATATATATATATATATATATAGGCAAAAGGAACTCCCTGGTTAGCTTACCCTGATCTGAAACAACTTCAAATATAAACATGCCTTCATGCCTTTACGAATAACAGAATACTCAGCCACGTTTGATGACATTTTAACAACTTATGCTGGGATTTCTCTTTGGATAAAAGGTGAACGCAACACATTTTCATAGTTTCATAGTTTCAGTCAGGGTTGGAAGGGAGCATAAGGATCATCTAGTTCCAACCCCCCTGCCATGGGCAGGGACACCCCACACTAGATCAGGCTGGCCAGAGCCTCATCCAGCCTGGGCTTAAACACCTCCAGGGATGGGGCCTCAACCACCTCCCTCGACAACCCATTCCAGGGCTTCACCACCCTCACGGTGAAGAACTTCCTCCTCACATCTAGCCTGAATCTCCCCACCTCCAGCTTCATTCCATTCCCCCTAGTCCTATCACCCCCTGATAGCCTGAGAAGTCCCTCCCCAGCCTTCTTGTAGGCCCCCTTCAGATACTGGAAGGCCACAATGAGGTCACCTTGGAGCCTTCTCTTCTCCAAACTGAACAGCCCCAACTCCTTCAGTCTGTCCTCATAGGAGAGGTGCTCCAGCCCTCTGATCATCCTCATGGCCCTTCTCTGGACACGTTCCAGCACCTCCAGATCCTTTTTGTAATAGGGGCTCCAGAACTGGAGGCAGTACCCCAGGTGGGGTCTCACCAGAGCTGAGTAGAGGGGGGAGAATCACCTCCCTTGACCTGCTGGCCACACTTCTCCTGATGCAGCCCAGGATCTGATTGGCTTTCCGGGCTTTACCTTCCCCAGAAACACAAACAGAAACTAGGTTATAACCTTGGTGAGAAAGCAAGATTTTCTTTTTTTCTGCTTGTGTGAAATAGTGCTAAATAAAAACACTTAAGGCAAGAAGATTGAGCAGCAGAGGTCTCGTTGTCTGAACGGCATATCTTAGCTACACAGGTCCAGTTTAGACTGTGCCTAAGCAGCAGTCACTGGAGCAGTCCCAGAATGTGGTTCAGGAGGCAGCACAAAGAGTCTGCCCTTCCCAATATGCAGTCTGAACTAGACTGCACCAGGTTTGTTTCCCTTCACATTTGCAAAGCCAGGATTTGCAAAGCATCAAGCAGCCATGCTGACCCTCACACCACATCCCAGAGCTCACTAAAGATATTCTTTGGTTTATGGTATGAAAATACCAGCCCAGATGGGATTCCCTTATATTGTTTCAGATACCTTGAACAGGAAAAAAACAAAAACACACAAAAAAAAGCAATCAAAAATATATATAGAAAACCCCCACAACATAATAGCTATGTGTTAAAACCAAAAAGTACAGCATGAAGCCCAGAAGAGACCCAGAGCCAACAGGAGTTTGCGGCCAAGATATAACACTTGGCCTCATGGCCAGAGAGAGTCCCTTACCATGTTTTATTTAGTGGTAGAGATACAGACATAGCATATATCTAGTCTATCATCTTCTCCTGAACAGTAGCTAGTAGCAGATGTTAAGGGGCAATGTGTATTAAAAACTTCCACAGGCACATCTTTCTAGATTCTAGTAATCCACTTTTTTAGGACTTTTAGGTTCAGATGTTGAATACAGATCTCTGTGTTTGACAGCTGAATTTGTTCGATGTTCTTTTTTGAACTAGCATGTATTGGCTTCTAGAATACCTTGCCACAGAAAAGCACTACAATTTAACTTTTTTCTCAGTCAAAAAAAAAAAAAGTCTTTCTGTTTATTTAAAATCTACCATGTAATTATTTCATTGGGTGACACTTACTGCGTGACACCTTATTTTTCTTTACACTAAACAGATTTTATGTGCAAAACTTCAGTTCAAAACTCTTCCACACCTTGGTCTATACATCCTAAACTTCCTTGATTCCATTGAGGGCCTTTTCTGTCATGAGGACTTTAACTGCATGTATTAATCAAGCTGTGGGTGTATCATGCATGGATACACCATAACACAGCAATATTCTTTCCCAATACATCTAGTAATTCCTAACGTTGCACTGTATTTTGACTGCTATTGATCACTGAGTTGATGTTTTCAGAGAACTATCACAAGTTTTCCAAGATTTCTGCTGGTATGTAATAGGTAAATTACAGCTTTAATTTTTTTAAACTACAGTACATATAGGAGGTGTATCAACAGACTGATTAGCTTTTACTGTCCATTTTTAATAATCTGTAAAGCACATGCCCAAGAAACTAATTATTAAATATAATATCAAGGTACCTGAAAAAATGTTGATCTTCCTCATATGGCTAACTGAATTGAACAAACAATAGTTATCCCCAAAAATAGAATGTGCACTTTAGTTCATTAATACATTATACTTCTAACTATTTCAAGACCATGGTACCATGTTCTGCTGATGTCTTAAAAGTGATTCTTCACTACCTGTAAATTATATAAATCAAGAGCTGAAGAGCTTACAAAATACAGTAGTGGCTGTCAAAACAGAATTCCCTGTCACTAATTGTTCATCTGCAGCTGTACCTATTTATTTCTCTATACTACTCATAAAAAACAGTAGCATTTTTTTGTTCCCTTTGCACTCATGCAAATGACCGGTTGACAGCCAGCTGAATATGAGCCAGCAGTGTGACCAGGTGGCCAAGAAGGCAAATGATATCCTGGACTGCATCAGAAATAGTGTGACCATCAGGAGCAGGAAGATCATTTTGCCCCTGCACTCAACACTGGTTAGGCAACACCTTGAGTACTGTGTCCAGTTCTGGGCCCCTCAATTTAAGGACATTGAGACTCTTGACCATGTCCAGAGAAGGGCAATGAGGCTGGTGAGAGGTCTTGAGCACAAGCCCTATGAGGAGAGGCTGAGAGAGCTGGGGTTGCTTAGCCTGGAGAAGAGGAGGCTCAGTGGAGACCTTATTGCTCTCTACAGCTCCCTGAAGGGAGGTTGTAGCCAGGTGGGGGTTGGTCTCTTCTCCCAGGCAACCACCAACAGAACAAAAGGGCACATTCTGAAGCTGCACCAGGTCTAGGCTGGATGTTAGGAAGAAGTTCTTCACAGAAAGAGTGATTGCCCATTGGAATGGTCTGCCCAGGGAGGTGGTGGAGTCACCATCACTGGAGGTGTTCAAGAGGGGTTTGAACATGGCACTTGAAGCCATGCTTTAGTTAGTCATGAGGTGTTGCGTGATAGGTTGGACTTGATGATCTCTGAGGTATTTTCCAAACTTACTGATTCTATGATTCTATGACTTCATGAGCAACAAGACAATGATAAAGCCTCCTTTTTCAGCTCACTCTTGATGTATGTCCTCTGGGACTGTACAAGACAAGCCTTTTGTCCCACATAACTTACTATTAGATGAAGAAAACAAGAATATGTTAAAAACTAAATATTAATTTTTAAGGAGATTGTGTGATTTTCATTTTTAACAGTCAGGAAAAAAGAAAGAACTTTCCTATTATGTTAAAAGAAAAATACTCAGTAATAAGATACATTTGAAGCAACTGAACAGACAAACATCTAACCTTTATTCAAAACAAGTTCATAATATATTTAACTATTCATTGAACCTTTTCCTTATCAAATTATAGTTTTGTTTTCTCAACTTAAAATTCCAATGTAAAATAAAAGGAAACTTTAAAAAAAAACCTCATGATTCAACATTTTATTTATTTTATACCAAATTACATTCCATTGAGAAATAACTGTATTTTTACTTAATAGTTCATTTTCCGTGTCATACAAGTGCTTTCAGGGGTTTAGTATTGTGTTTCTGGGGCTTTATTTTATTCATTTCAAATATAACCAGTCTCCAAAGAATGATTCAAACAAGGATTTAGCACCATAATGTGCCTTGCACTGGAAAGAGCCGGGTTTTTTTTGGAGAGAAGGCTACTCTGCGAGACATGAAATTTGACATTATCCTTATAGGGTCAATTCAATATAAAATTTCTGAAGTTAGTTATGCACTTTAAAAGGCCTTCCAAAGGAACAGAATTAAGAGTATTGGAAGCATTGGTAGCATTGATACAAAAAAAAGGCCCACATCTTTTCATAGATTTGTTTCATCACAGTAGCCTTATGTAAATCATAGTATCACAGAACTGTTAAGGTTGGAAGGGACCTCAAGAATGATCTAGCTCCACCCCCCCTGCCATGGGCAGGGACCCATCACACTAGATCAGATTCCTCAGAGACACATCCAGCCTGGCTTTAAAAACCTCCAGGAATGGGGCTTCTACCACCTCCCTGGGCAACCTGTTCCAGCGTCTCACCACCCTCATGGTGACAATCTTCTTCCTAACCTCCAATCTGAATCTACCCATTTCTATTTTTTTCCATTCCCCCTAGTCCTATCATTACCTGACACCCTAAAAATTTATGTTTGAGGGCAGGTAAATACTGAATAAGATCAGGTTATGATTTTCTAGGTGATTTTATTGTAATAAAAGATACATAGACAAAGGATCTAGGAAAAAAGAAGTGGGTTTAGTTCAGTTTTTCCCCATTCCTACTTGCATTATACAGATGGGCTGACTGTTGCCAATGGGTACCATTAATTGCTCTTTCAATACAGTCCATAAACTCATCATGTATTTCTTAAATAGTGAAAGCAATATTTAAAAGGGCATCAAAGCATAGCAGAATTCAAGGGCTGGGGTTAACCCAGATGTGTCAAATAAATGCAAGGCTTCATTTTAATTCACCTCCTAAGGAGAAACCCACTGCTTGTCCTCCTCTACAGAAGAACTCACTGCACACCTGAGTATACCGTTCACAGTCCTACTGGTGGAGCAGATCCTGGGCTGGTCCCAGGCTGTGGATTACAGGTAGAGAGGTGCAGGATCCTCGCATTCATTCCTGGATCAGAAGCTGCATGTCATTTTGTATATATATGTTTTCAGTACACACCATTTGGTTGAGGAGAACAGTTGCTATGTATTAAAATCCCATTCTTTTACTGGTATACTTTTTCTTGTTTCTTTAACTACTACAAATCTATCTAAAGCAGAATCATGACAATGATCTAAGATACACAAAGCTTATAAGGTGTAGAAGGAGATATTTTCAGTCTGATGGTGCTTAGAAATGCTTGAAAAGAAAAGAGAAGAAAAGAGAAGAGAAGAAAAGAGAAGAAAAGAGAAGAAAAGAGAAGAAAAGAGAAGAGAAGAAAGAAAAGAGAAGAAAGAAAAGAAAAGAAAAGAAAAGAAAAGAAAAGAAAGAAAAGAAAAGAAAAGAAAAGAAAAGAAAAGAAAAGAAAAGAAAAGAAAAGAAAAGAAAAACGAAAAGAAAAGAAAGAAAAGAAGAAAAAGAAGAAAAGAGAAGAGAAAGAAAAGAAGAAGAGAAGAGAAGAGAAGAGAAAGAAGAGAAGAGAAGAGAAGAGAAGAGAAGAGAAGAGAAGAGAAGAGAAGAGAAAAGAAAAGAAAAGAAAAGAAAAGAAAAGAAAAGAAAAGAAAAGAAAAGAAAAGAAAAGAAAAGAAAAGAAAAGAAAAGAAAAGAAAAGAAAAGAAAAGAAAAGAAAGAAAAAAAAGAAAGAAAAGAAAAGAAAAGAAAAGAAAAGAAGAAAAAGAAAAGGAGAAGAAAAGAGAAAGAAAAGAAGAGAAGAAGAAAGAGAAGAGAGAGAAGAGAAGAGAAGAGAAGAGAAGAGAAGAGAAGAGAAGAGAAGAGAAGAGAAGAGAAGAGAAGAGAAGAGAAGAGAAGAGAAGAGAAGAGAAGAGAGGAGAAGAGAGGAGAAGAGAGGAGAGGAGAGGGAGGAGAGGAGAGAGAGGAGAAGGAGAAGAGAAGGAGAGAGAGAGGAGAAGAGAGGAGAAGAGAGGAAAAAGAGGAGAAGAGAGGAGAAGAAGAGAAGAGAGGAGAAGAGAAGAAAGAAGAAGAGAAGAGAAGAGAAGAGAAGAGAAGAGAAAGAAGAGAAGAGAAGAGAAGAGAAGAGAAGAGAAGAGAAGGAAGAAGAAGAGAAGAGAAAGAGAGAGAGAAGAGAAGAAGAGAAGAGAAGAGAAAGAGAAAAAAAGGACAGGGAAGGGAAGGGAAGGGAAGGGAAGGGAAGGGAAGGGAAGGGAAGGGAAGGGAAGGGAAGGGAAGGGAAGGGAAGGGAAGGGAAGGGAAGGGAAGGGAAGGGAACAATGATCCTTGACAGAGGAATTATAGAGACCAAATCATCATGAACCTCTCCTACTATGTTCAGTATGTTTGGAGCTTGTGACAATCTTGTGGCATGTAGTTAAGAATTAGTACAGATCCTTTAGCTTTGCTATCAGACTAAATTAAAGACCTTGCATTAATGTACATTTAAACATTTCCTATTTAAAACCCTTTTATTCAATTTCTTCATATGAAAAGAGACTATTTAGTACCATAAGCATTCACCTTCTTCCTTCTAAAAACAGGTATAAAAAACTCTTTAGGATGGTAAATTATGCGTACCATGAGAGATGAAGACTCAAACCTAAGACCAGGAAGAAACCAACTTTAGTTAGGTACTACCTGATTATGTAAAAACGGATGTGAGAATCCAGGCATTAACTAACAGGATGTTTAGATGGCCTTCATGTCTGTGTGAGGCCCTGGAGTCTGGAAAAAAAATAGAAATAGGTAGATTCAGATTGGAGGTTAGGAAGAAGTTTTTCACCATGAGGGTGGTGAGACACTGGAACAGGTTGCCCAGGGAGGTGGTGGAAACCCCATCCCTGGAGGGTTTTAAGGCCAGGCTGGATGCATCTCTGAGGAACCTGATCTAGTGTGAGGGGTCCCTGCCCATGGTAGGGGGGTTGAAACTAGATGATCCTTGAGGTCCCTTCCTTCCCTAACAATTCCATGATTCTATGACATTGTAGCCCAAACCGTGTGAGAAAGGATGGGAGTAAAAAACAACAAAGTGCTGCATCCTTGAAGTGGATGGAAAGGCAACTGGGGAAAAAAGCAGTTGTTAAAACAAAGCAGAGGGCTTAATGGGGATAGGCTGTGGGAAAGTGGAACTGTACCATTCATGAACCCCTTAACAAATAGCCACTAGCTCCACAGATCAGGACTACTTGGCCCACCTTGTGACCATGGTCCCTGCTCACAATGTCTGTCATTTGGTGGTGGAACTGGATGGATTGGGACCACAATATTTTTTTCACAAGTCTCATGGCAACACCACAAACAGGCACAATATTCTTCTATGTCCATTCCTGGAAAGATGATGCAACAGTTCTTTCTGGGTGTCATCATGTGGAAGAAAAGAAGATTATCCGAAGTAGTCAACATGGATTCACCAAAGGGGAATGTCTGACTAATCTGATAGCTTTCTATGAGGGCATAACTGGATACATAGATGAAGAGAGGTCAGCGTCTACCTTGACTTCAGCAAGATTTTGACACAACCTCCTACAGCATCATCATAGGCAAGGTTAGGAAGTGTGGGTTAGATGAAAGGACAGTGGAGTGTATTAAAAACTGGCTAAAGGATAAAGCTTGGAGGGCTGTGGTCAGTGGAACTGAGACTACTTGAAGGTTTGTAACAAGTGGCATTCCTCAGGTGTCAGTACTGAGTCCAGTCCTGTTCAGTATATTCATTAATAATGTAGATGAAGGGATAGAGAGTACCCTCAGCAACTTAGCTGATGATGCAAAACTGAGAGGTGTGTAGATTCCTGCACCTAAAGAGAAATAACCCCATGTATCAGTACAGGTTAGAGGTTGACCTGATAGAAACAGCTTTGAAGAAAAAGACCTGGGAGTTCTGGTGGACAACAGTGTCAAAAAGCTGCTATTGTGGCCAAGAAGGCAAATGTTATCCTGGGGTGCATCAAGAAGAGTGTGGCAAGCAGGGTCAAAGGAGGTTCTCCTCCACCTCTACTCTGCCCTGGTGAAGCTGCACCTGGAGTACTGTGTCCAGTTATGGGTTTCCTGGTTCAAGAAGAAAGTGCCAAGGCTGTGCTTTTCCAGCATTTCCCTACCAGCTGTTTATATTTTCCCTCTGCCCTGTCCATCTAAGAAGGGGAATGACAGAATGGCTTTGGTGGGCATCTGGCCACCAGACAGGGCCAAAACACCATGTTCTGCAATTCCATGATTCATAGATTCATAGAATACCAGGTTGGAAGGGACCTCAAGGATCATCTAGTCCGACCTTTCAGAGTAAGAAAGCCTTGGAGAGATACAGATACACAGTGTCCACTGCTCACCCTGCATCAATTGAGCATATCACCTTGCCATAGAAGGCAATCAGGTTTGTCAATCATAACTTACCCCTAGTAAATCCATGTTGGCTTTTCTATAATTACATGGTCTTCCTTGGAACCCGTTTTGTAGATGGGGGTGACATTAACCTTCTTCCACTCTCCAGGCACATCTCCAGATGCCCACAGTTTCTCATATATTATGGAGAGAGGCCTTGCAATGACATCAGCCAGTTCCTTTAACACACTTGGGTGGATGGCATCTGGGCCCATAGATGTGTATGGGTCAAGCTCTTGTAATAATTCACACACCAACTCCTCCTTCACTACGGCAGGTCTATGTATCTCCTGGATTTTTCCTCCTGTGACCTGGGGTCCAACACGCTAGTAAAGACAGAGATACAGACGGTGTTGAGGACCTCGGCCTTTTAAGCATTGTTGGTAACTAGTTCACCTCTCCTGTTTAATAGTAGGACAATACTCTCATTTTGCTGCTTCTTGTTTTTAACATAACTGAAAAAGCCTTTCTTGGAGTTTTGGACATTCCTGGCCAATTTTAATTCAAATTGAACTTTTGTTTTCCTAACTGCATCTCTGCACACCCTGGCAATGACCCTGTAATTTTCAACAGGCAATGATCCACTTTTCCAACTTTTATATGCTTTCTTTTTGGTTCTGAGTAGACCTAGAATCTTGCAGTTAAGCCAAGAGGGTGTTTTACTCTGCTTACTTCCATTGCTTTAGGAGGCGATGAACAGGTTTTGTAAATGTAGGATAGTGTTCTTGAAGAATTCTCAGCACTCACTAGCTCCTTTATTCTCCATGGAAGGGGATGCCTTGAAGTTGAGCCCCGAGCAAGCTGAAGTTTGCTCTTTTGAAGTCTAAAACCTTTGCCTTGCATCTAACCTTCAGTGTGCTCATCTGACTCCTCCTATCTGCTGATTAAAGTACTAACTTTCAGATTTTCCTGAGTTGCAGTGGTTACATTATCTGACTTTCACTTTGAAATTTTAATATTTACATACTGGCATTGGGGTTTTGAAGGCATAGATTAATAGCAGGGGAAAAAAAAAGAAGAAAGTTCAGACATAATTACTATATTAAAAGACAGCAGGTAACAAGCATTTGGAAGCATTTTTACTTAGAACACAGTAGAGGATAAAATTACTTTCTCAATTATCTTAAGCCAGCCTGCTATTATAACACTCTTCTGAGTCATGGGTACACTTATCAACAGCATCAATTTTTCTCCATATTTCTCCATTTTATCAGTCCCCCAAAACATTAGCTAGACCTACTGGTGAGCATTAATCACAGTTAACATTGTGTGCTTTTTCAAAGTATACATATTCAAAGCTTAACTGTATTACTCAGTAGTAGGAGTGAGAAAATATATCAGTAAAGGTTTTTTTGTTACTCCCTTTTCTCACCTCCTCCTTGTCTCTCCTCCCACTTCCCTCTCACACTCTTCCCCTCCTCCTTCGGGAAAGAATCGCATGCAAGTTTCCAGAGGTTCTTGATTAAATGGTACTGCCAACTCTCACATAAGTAAATACTTCTATTTATATATTCAGACATTTCCAAAGTTGATTAACTATTTTTTTTTTCAGAACAAAGCACCATATACCACACAGCAAGATGCCTGATATAGTACTTAGTATGTTGGTGACTTATTCAGCACTTTGTTCACAGTAGGAGACTAGTTTAGTTTTCTTTACAAGTTCCTTCGTTTAGTTAAAGGAGGAATAACTTGACAGAGTTAAGTGTTGAATGATCCAGAAATCACAGAATGGTAGCAGTTGGAAAGGACCTCTGAAGATCAATAAGTCCAACCCACTTGCCAAAGCAGGATCACCTAGGGCAAGCCACACAAGAATGCATCCAGACAGGTCTTGAAAGTCTCCAGAGAAGGAGACTTAATGAAGTTTCTCATGTTGAGGTGGAACTTTCTATATTCCAGTTTGTATTAATTCTCCCCTGTCCTATCACAGGACAACATTGAAAAGAAACTAGCACTTTCTGCTTGACACACACCCTTCAGATATTTATAAAACTTAATAAGATCTCCTCTCAGTTTTCTCTTTTCCAGACTTAACAGCCCCAGATCTCTCAGACTTCCCTCACAAGACAGATATTCCAGCTCTTAAATCATTCTCATAGTCCTCTGTTGGACACTCTTCAGTATATCCCTGTCCCTCTTGAACTGAGGAGCCCAGAACTGAACACAATACTCCCAATGTGGCCTCAAAAGGGCAGAGTAGAGGGAAAGGAGAATCTGCCTTGACCTGCTTGCCATGCTCTTCCTAATGCACCCCAGGATACCATTAGCATTCTTGGCCACAATGGCACATTGCTGTGGTACGGATAACTTATGGTCCACCTGTCCACCAGGATTCCAATGTCCTTCTCCTTAGAGCTGCTTTCCACAGGTCAACTCTTAATCTGTACTTGTGCATGTTGTTCTTGCCCAGGTGCAGGTTCTTGATGCACCTCATTAGGTTCCCCTTTGCCCATCTCTCCGGTCTGTCCAGGACTTGCTGAATGGCAGCACAGCCTTCTGATGTATCAGCTAATCCTCTCACTTTTGTATCATCAGCAGACTTGCTGAGGGTACACTCTATCCCCTCATCCAGGTGGTTGATGAAGATGTTGAATAATGTTGCAATATCTATAAAAGTACAATATGTGAACATCTTTGTCACTTTCTGGTTTAGACAAGCAGTGCGATGAAGAAGGTAGTTAAACTACTCTGTCAATCTCTATCTATAGAGAACTCTCATTCAGTTCATTAGCAGCTCTGTGACCAGAAAAAGCCACAAAAAGAGAGTGAAATAAACAAATCAAAGTATTCTTATAGTCACACAAAGGTTACAGCATTGTGACTTTGCATAGGATTAAGATATGCAAGTGTTAGATGTGGTAAAAATTTAACTTGCCTTTCATAACTATAGCATTAAAGACTTCACAGTTTCCTAGTTATTAATAATGCAACTACCTTCAACTTCTTAACAGAAAGACAGCAGAAGAGGAACAAATGCACCTCTGGAAGGAATTAACCATTTCTGAAAATGAATAAAGAATTGGATGTTGTGGCAGTTTTAGGCTATGCCTTTAAACTTCAGCTGCATATTTCAAGCAGAAAAGTAGAAAAATATAAATGATTCACTATTGGGTGTAAAAAGGAAAACAAAAGATTATTCTAAACAAATTCATTGGACAAAATGTGTGGGATAGATGCAGGTGTACCATAACAGTCTTTCACATTTCACTTCCATTCACATTCCTTTTCTTTTTCTCTGGCTTGGCTGTTCTGCTGGGGAGATAATAATGCTTCTGGCTGGCCTTGAAGATAAGAACTAACATTCCTTCTCTCAACTCCTCTTTTCTTCTGGTACAGGGGGAAGAGGTTTGGGGGGGAGCAGTGGAGCAGAATCCCTGGTCTCTGGGGGAACCAGAGGGAGGCTGAGGGGATTTCCATGTTATTTGCAAATTGTAAATATCTGTATAATATTGTAAATACTGTATATTTTGTACATATTCATTGCATTCCATTGTAGAGAGCAGTTTTTGCTTGTAAATACAACTTTCATTTGTTTCCAACTGAGTTAGTCGTGCTAAGTTAATGATGGGGTAAACTTCAAACCACCACAGATGTGAAGGTTTATATTACAAGCACTGAGACTAAACTTTCAATTAATGAAATACAGCCCTGGGGTTTTGGCTTGATTAATAAATAAATTCTGAAACTGAACAAAAAATGGTAGCAGGAATAAAAACAAAGTAGAGCTCAAAACCAGACTGTCAGGATTAGAAAAGAGACAAACACTGTATATTTAGGGAAGTAGAATATCAATAAAATCCCTGAAAACATTAGTACTTTCTATATCTTTCTTTTCCCTGATAATATGTGCCATCATCCTAGAGGCATATATTACTGAGAAGAAAAGTAATTTAGATATGAAACAAGTCATGTTATTAAACTTCAGTGAATTCTGCACTTATTAATGGTTCCATGGCTGTACCTGAACAGTCTGTGTGCTGCAGACCCAGGGGCAGGGGCCCATATGACCTATGGCTTTAGTGTTCATTTTGGGGTGGTACAGATGTGTGTCCAATGAACCTGGCACAGGTATGCCCTGACCAGTCCCAGAAATTTGCAGCTCTCAGCCAGAGCTTTCTATGGGTATGCCTAGAGGTGGCTCTGGAAAACTCATAATTGCAATGAGGACTTAAAAAGTTTGAAGAGCAAACTCTCCTGATATTTTTTAACACTTGTCTTACAGCACAAATCCTTAGCTTACCTTTAGCATGTGTAATGCAAAACTTATGCTGTCTTTAATAAAACACTTTGAAATTTACTAATGCAACCAGCTGTAGAAATGCATGATGATATTAGCAGAGTTCTTACCTACATGAATTTCAAAGGCATCAAGGGGTAGATAAAAGGCACAGGGCACTGAAACCAGCACGCCACAATGAAACTTTTTTATTGCATGCATTAAATACCAGGTCATGAAAATGGTAATGGAAGATCCAACAGGCTTTTGGCTGAAAAGGGATTTTAATATTCAACTTTTTTTATCTTGTGAAAATTTAGGTTTGAATATAGTATTTTTCTTCAGATCAATGATGTATGAATCTTCACAGCTAATTATTGTATTAATCTTCACAGTTAATAATTTGCATTTACACAAAGAACAAAGCCTGCTACTTCTGTCTCTGTAAAATTCTTCCACACATAAACCAAGTTGATGCAAACACACTACAGAAAAAATCTTATTATTGTACCAAATTCCCAAATTTTCTTTTAAAAATTAAAAATTTTAAAAAAGAAAAAGAAAAAAGAAAGAAACAAGCAATACTTACAAAATAAGTTTAGAGGAAAAAAATTCTCCCTTAGGCACACTGCCTCTGACAGCTGAAAGGCTTCCTGCATCAAGTATCTGAGATAGGACAAATTTAATGTCAGCATAACGATTATGCCAAGGAACAATTGAATATAACACTTCCTATGATCTCAGTCTCATATGAACACAGAAGATCTGAATTTTGGTTGTCATAGAGAAGTAGCTTACCAGCTTTTAATTCTGCACATACCAAGGGGAATTACGTGCAACAGAGAAGGAGTCATGTCAAATAATTTCATTTGGAATATGAAAATTGTTTTCTGTGTTATGGGTTTTGATACAAAACTCAAAAATCACTTCCTGGTCACCATGCAACCAAAAGTAGTAATAAGGTGTTAAGAGGACATAAGAATACGATGTTATGTATTCTATTTCACTGTTGCTCTTTATTGAAAGAAATTATCACCTTAGCTAAATTTTATTCCTTATTTGTAGTTGTAATATTAAAACATTCCAGAAGCTCAACAATGATCCAGCAGTATAGCAGTTTGAGGAGCAAGATTTTTTCTTCATACTAGCCTTTAATAATAACGGAGAAGAAACTCTTCATTCTCATGACATGTTCTTATTTTCTTTTTTTTCTTCCAGAAGCAATGCAGAGCATGTATTTGGTTTCAACTACAAGGGAGGAATTACTTCCCTGCACAATTAATCCCATAATAATTTTAAGGGATCTAGGATTAAATAAAGGAATTAAGGTAATAGAACATGTAAATGGGCATTAGAGCAATAAAGCATTTTAAAAATCAAAAAAGAGACTGAAAATTAAACAAAATTAAGAAATGCTATCAAATATAATAAAAGATAGGTGATTAACAATTAAAAAGAATTATTTTTGTAACTGGGGCAGCTGAAAATGGCAAGGGAATATCTGTCCCTTAAAAATACATGCATATAAATTCTATATTAAAAAAGAATACTTGTTTTTTATTTTTGTCTGGAAAATATTACATTGCTGATAACTCATAAAATAAATTGGAAGCTAGCAATAGTAATTTAATTAGCAGCTTCACAATACTATAAAACTGCACAATAAAAATAATTTTCTAACATTTGTGCACTGGTCTTAAGTAGCAGTTGAGTGACTACTGCATAGTTATTCATTAGACTGACTGAACATTAAACAATGTTTCTCAAGTAATCATCATATTAGGGAGGAAACACCACCAGAAACAACAACAAAAAGGAAGAATCTTCTAGAGAATTATCTGTTGGTTAATGAAAGTGCTTTTATCCTTCATTCTTTCTGGTCCAAGCAAACTCTAATGACACAATACCTCACTTAGTATTATTCTTTCTTCCCAGAAGACGTTTTAATGACCAGATATTTTACATTATTTATTTTCTAACTGGTGAAACATTTAGAAGGATTATATTACCACTCCAGTACTTCATATCATTAACTCATATGGATGACTCACATTTAATCAGAGCAGTTTGAGAGAGGTTTTCTAATGACCAGTGCCTACTGATATTATATACATCTAAACATGCAACAGATATAAGGTTAGATTCCTTTGGCCTTAGCTTTTTGTTTTTACAATTGCCATTTTGCACACACACCTTGGTTGAAAATGTATTCTTATACTCTTTATTGAGTATTACCAAGGAACTTGACAGCAAGCTGAAGAGAAAGACTTTCCACTTCTGTAGAAATGAAGGTTGATTTATATCTACATTTAGAAGTCATATTGTAGATAATGTAGGTATAGATCTCACAGATTATATCAACATTTTAAATTAAAAAGGAGTGTATTATGATGATTAAAAATGCATACAAAATAAAATATTTACCTCAAACTTAACTGTATCTTATGACAATTTTTTTATTATTATTATTCTTTCTTAATACAATTCTTCTCTGCCTTTGGTGTCCCTGCCCCCTCTGCTTTTAAAAAATTTGCAAATTATTCCAGCAGGATTGAAAAGAGTGAGAAAAGGCCTGTGGTGTTCTGTGATAGCATTCTCTGACACCAAAATATCAAGTGAGAAAGCACAGGCATCAGGAGTTGACTGTATTGGTTGCTGCAGACATGAAGCTTCAGGTGGCACAAGAAGAACCATTTCTTGACTGTCCAGTGAGCTGAAGTTGCCAAAAGTATTTACCCCTGCCTTGGACAAAGCTCCCTGCCAAACCCCTGGCTACCATTTACCCCTACAGAGTGGTACATAGTCACTACTTTTTCATGTCTTCACCATTGTTAAGCAGTGTTAGCATTACAAACTTTATTGCTTGTACTAGTTCTAATCTTTATATTTATTCTATGAAGAAGTGAACCTGCTTCTCCTCTGAGTTCACTTGACATGCTCTTGTGGAGGCACCCACAAAATAGACAGCATCAGCCATCCAAAAAAGTAGATTTATTTTAACCAAAATTACTCATTATTCTTTCTGACATGACTAATTTACAAGCTGAGATGTCAGTCAGGAATATACATTCTGCATAACCAGTTTGCAACTTTTTGCTGGTGTGCTGAGCTGAGATGCACTCTATTTTAGTTTCTTTTTGGGGCTTTTTGGGATGCAGGAACCTCAGCAGACAGCAAGGGCCAGCAGGGTCATCTTCTCATGTGCCTGCTCAAGATTGCGACTTCAGCCACGGGAAATTTAAACCCAGGAGAGCTGAGTCGCGCGGTCGCCATTTTGCAAGAGCTGCTGTCTTCCTGCTCGATCGCAGCTAGCGGCACATGCTGCGGCACTTCTCTCTTTATTTTTTTTTCCCCTGTTCTCCAGTTAGGTCACATGGCCAGGGATAGGGATGGTGGTAACTTGCCACCAAGCTGTTTTCAAAAGATCTACGTCAAACCAGACTGAGGTAGAACTTAAGCAGGTGGGTGTCCAGGCAACTGGCTGCAGAGAGTGCTGGAGCCTGACACCTGAAATGGAGGGCAATGGAGATAACACCTGCATTAGGTGTGAGCAGCTAGATTATCTGCTTAATCTAGTGGCTGAACTGAAGGAAGAAGTGGCTAGATTTAGGACTGTAAGGCAATGTGAAAGGGAGCTGGATTTGAGGAACCAGGCTCTGCAGGCTCCCCTAGCAGAGGGAGGTGACCCAAGATGCAGCAGGAAATGGATACAGGTCCCTGTTAGGAGACACAAACTAAAACCCTCACAGCTTCCCTTGCCTTCCCATCTGCCCTTGCAAAACAAATATGGGGTACTAGAAGCTGAGGGTGAGGTGAATGAGATGACAGAAGACACACCATCTGAGGTGTTGCCTAAAGCCAAACAGCCTGCCCCCCGCATCAGGACTTGTTCCCTTAAAAAAGAAAGGAGGGTAATTGTTATTGGTGATTTCCTCCTGAGAGGAACAGAGGGCCCCATATGTCAGCCGGATCCTTCCCACAGGGAAGTCTGCTGCCTCCTTGGGGCCAAGGTCCAAGATGTTACCAGAAAGCTGCCTAGTCTGGTACAGTCCTCTGATTACAATACAATAATACAATACAATACAATAAATCCAGGGTGGAAGAGACCTTTAAGATCATCGTGTCCAACCTAGCAACCAATCCACCTAAACAACTAGATCATGGCACCCAGTACCCCATCAAGTCTCCTCCTGAATACCTCCAATGATGGTGACTCCACCACCTCCCTGGGCAGACCATTCCAATGGGCAATCACTCTCTCTGTAAAGAACTTCCTCCTAACATCCAGTCTAAACCTGCCCTGGCGCAGCCTGAGACTGTGTCCTCTTGTTCTGGTGCTGCCTGCCTGGGAAAAGAGACCAACCTCTACCTGTCTACAATCTCCCCTCAGGTAGTTGTAGAGAGCAATAAGGTCTCCCCTGAGTCTCCTCCTCTCCAGGCTAAGCAACCCCAGCTCCCTCAGCCTTTCCTCATAGGGCTTGTGTTCCAAACCCCTCACCAACCTTGTTGCCCTTCTCTGGACACGTTCCAGCAAGTCAACATCCTTCCTAAACTGAGGGGCCCAGCTATGCCGTCAGGGAAAGATGATGTTGAAACCAGAGGTCCAAAGCCAATCGAAAAGGACTTCAGGGCTCTGGGAAAATTGGTTGAGGGGTCAGGGGCACAGGTAATTTTTTCATCAAAACCCTTAGTTGCAGGATGGAATACTGAAAGGAACAAGAAAGCAGGTGTAATTAACAAGTGGCTCAGAGGCTGATGCCACCAACAGAATTTTGAGTTTTTTGATCTTGGGGAACTTTTATGGCAACAGGTCAGCTATCAACAGATGGAGCATATCTGTCCCAGAGGGGGAGAAAAATCCTAGTACATGAGCATAGCCTATCCCACAGAGGGAAACAGGTTCTAGGAAGGGAGTCAACAGGTCTCATTGACAGGGCTTTAAACTAGATTTGAAGGGGGAAGGGGCTGAAACCAGTCCCCCCAGACAGGAGTCTGAGGGTGGTAAGCTGGAGTCAGGGCTGAAACCAGCAGCCCAGCTGAAATGCATGTATACTAATGCATGCAGCATGGGTAACAAACAAGAGGAGCTGGAAGCCTTGTTACAGCAGGAAAGTTATGATGTAGTTGCCATCACAGAAACATGGTGGGATGACTCACATGACTGGAGCACTGTAATCAATGGCTACAGGCTCTTCAGGAGAGACAGGCGAGGGAAAAGGGGTGGAGGGGTGACCCTGTACCCAGGGGAGGGGAGGCTTGAGATGCCATGGAACTAGAGATTAAGGATGATCAAATTGTGTGCCTGTGGGTGAGAATTAGAGGGAAGGCCAACAAGGCAGACATCCTGGTTGGAGTCTTTTATAGACCACCCAACCAGGATGAAGAGGTTGATGAATTATTTTATAGGCAGCTAGAGGCTGTCTCAAGATCACCATATCTTGTTCTTACAGGTGATTTTAAGCTGCCTGATATCTGCTAGGAAGTTGACACAGCAGAGAAGAGGCAGTCTAGAAGGTTCTTAGAGTGCATGGAGGATAAATTCTTATCCCAGCTGCTGTGTGATCCTACCAGGGATAAGTCTTTGCTTGATCTTCTTTTTACAAACAGGGAAGGGCTGGTGGGAGATGTGGTGGTTGGAGGCTGTCTGGAGTCCAGTTACCATGAAATAATTGAGTTTTCAATATGCAGTCAAGCTAAGAGAGCCAGCAACAAAACCTCCACTCTGGACTTCTGGAGGATGGGAGGGGGAAAAAAACAAGAATACAAAAGCAGTATCTCTCTTTGAAGAGGCATGGAGGCATAAGGGAGAGGATCAGGCCGGACCACATGGCAGAGGAGCAGGAAGGCAGCTGTAGTAACTCTCGTTCAGGAGAGGCAAGAGCCAAAAAGGAGCCCTAATGGCTGCAATGTCCTCCCTTTTATACCCTAGCTGGGCAGGGAGGGGGAGTGGAGCAGACTAAATTTCCCAGGGGGGAAAATGCCCTGCACGCAGGGTAAAGCACTCGCAAGCCCTCCTTCAGGATGGGCGTTAACCCACTGGGGTTGCTTAGCCTAGAGAAGAGGAGGCTCAAGGGAGACCTTATTGGTATCTACAAGTCCCTGAACGGAGGTTGTAGACAGGTGGGGGTTGGTCTCTTCTTCCAGGCAACCAGCACCAGAACAAGAGGACACAGTCTCAAGCTCCACCAGGGGCGGTCTAGGCTGGATGTTAGGAAGAAGTTCTTCACAGAATGAGTGATTTGCCATTGGAATCGGCTGCCCAGGGAGGTGGTGGAGTCACCATCATTGGAGGTGCTTAAGTGGAGACTGGATGAGGCACTTGGTGCCATGATTTAGTTTATTAGATAGTGTTGGGTGATAGATTGGACTTGAAGGTCTTTTCCAACCTGGTTAATTCTAGTCTATTCTATTTTTTTAAGTTTTAACCCTAGTTTTAAGAAATATAATTTCTAGATAGATGAAGCAAAATATGTGCTCGCTCACTGATCAACAATCCCCGTAGAGGACATTTTACATCTCCAAGGCACAGAAAATTGAGCAGACGGCATTTAAAATACATTTTAAAGGGTTTTGCAAGGATAGCAGACTAATAAGACTAAACCAATATATTCTAGAAAAGAAACACTGGAGGAGTAAAGGGGATACTTATACATGGATTTTATATATATATCTATCTATCTCACTGTGCTGGGTTTGCACCATTGATCTAAAGGGGGAGAAAATTTTAGGCTTTTGATTATCCATACGTGAGAAATTACAATTTATTCCTATTCAAATTGAGTGCCTATCATAGAATCAAGATTTAGTATAAGTCCTCCACAAACTGTTTTTAAGACACTTTGAATGTAGTGAGAACAAGGCCTTTTAACAACTGTATTTCATCATGGTGAGTTAAATGTTTTAATGATTTCATACTCTTACTTTCTCACAGTGTACACAATAAAACTCAGTCTGTGCCAGAACAATATTTATTTTGATTCACCAGGAGCTATTCACTTAACAGCAGGAGAGATGTCTATATGAGGTATTTGGAACAAAACTTACCTCTACTTTTCATGGCAAATATCTTAATTAAGTTCCATTGCAATATTGAAATTTGAGAATGAGGTCGTAGCTTGCTGTAGCGTGAAAGCCTTTAATTTGCACACTTCTATTCTATTGAATAATCAAGGAAAGTTTAAATGAACACTCTAGAGCCCTGAGTGTTCAGAGTTTCTATGTACTTATGTTGTGTTCTCTGTGCTGTGGTTTAACTCCACATAGTTATTTAGGAGCTCATTTAAAGGCAATTAAAAACTACTGCTGGGGTTTTGTTGGACTGGCTGTGCTCAACTTGGTTTGGCAATTAGACTCAAATGGATACTTTGCATCCACTTCAGGCTCAGACTAGCAATGCTTTTTGTGTATTAAACAGAGAAGTGTGGTGTTTGGTGTTGGTTTTGGTTTTATTTTACAGTTAGAGTATAAATTCTTGCAAAGAACAAATATCATGTGTGCTTTATACAGGACTCGTAAAAATTATTTCTTCACTGTTGATCACAATTCACACTAAGGTGACATTTTAAAAGGAGGATTTGGCTTCTCATTGTATTTCTTAGAATTGGCCTAAATCCCATTATAAATTCTTTGAAAAGCTTGTTAGCTTCAGAGCTTAATAAGTTGAAATGTTAGTTGGGACTCATAAAACCACAAAATTGCCATTTATCTGTCAGTACTGGCTTAGGTCTAAAGGGTCCTCAGGAGCCTTTCTCAGCTGCTGAGCATCCTCAAGGCTCTTGCATTACTTATGCAATCATCTTCTTCAAAGCATATAGGGTGGCAGCTGAGTCTCTGCTTCCAGAAGTGCCCACAAATCCCTGAGCAACATCCTATTCATAGCCATCAATGTTATTTCACAACTATGCTAACTATATACTGCCCTATTTGCTATTCCACAAGCAGCTGGAAGTACAAAGAGAGAAGCACTTCAGAGACATCTGTGCTACCAGGTGGAGAGGGGCCAGGGAGCCCGCTCAAGAGCTGGGTCCTTGAGCATTGAAACTGCCCTCTCATTTCCTCCCTGGCCCTGATTTGTACCATCCCAAATAACTCCCTTTAAGAATAAACACACAACATAGGGTGCTGCCCTTCACTAACTTGCAGCCAATCAGCATCACTTATCCTGTATGGCCTGGAGTCAGTTTTTTACTCCATAGTGGTTGACCATAGTGGGTGAGACCCTATTCATTCCATTGAGTATTCCTAAATGCAGTCAAGGAAGGCAGCCAGGTCCATGCCACCTTGTGATAATATTCAGAGGTTTAGTTACCAGCTTTACCTGAAGAGATGTGGACTGCTCTCAGACTATGAATACAGATTGTTTCAAGGCTGGAATCCCTTCCTGAAATTGCTCAGTAGGGGGGAAAAATAATCCAATAATAAAGATAAAATGGAAACACAAAACTGTCTTTGAGTTGGCAAGGTTCAGCTGGAACACAGGAGAGACCAGGTTTAAATACAACACCTAACATGCTGTGTTCATTTTCTCCAGATATTACATGACTTGCACAAAGCAGAATGAATTCATTCAAGGAGATGCACTATGAATAAGCTGTCTGAAGACACCCTACAGTTTGTAAAATAGGGAGCAATTTTTGAAGGCTGGAGTTGGGATTCAAAAATCTAGTCCAGTAAGTCAAAATAAAGGCTTAAACCCAATTTTCTGATGTTCAAATTTGTCTTTAGTCCTGTTGTGTTGCTTCATTGAGGAAAAGACTGAGGGACCTATCTTGCTCCATATTTTCTATTAATTAACTTATACATCCTTCCTATCAATATAATGACCTCTGTTAAACTCTTCCTCAGAATCTGGCTTTTGCCAGGCATGCTCACAGAAATATGTATCTCAAACCAAAAACATATTTGCAGCAACTCAACATGCCTCCATATCTCACTACACTAAGTACTGGAAGTAGTATAGGTATTTCTTCCCCATTTGGATTCACACAATATTTTTCACAGGGTTGGTTATCCTGTACTAGCTGCCAAAGTGATGTCACTACACTGCTCCTTGATCTGAGCTCCTTTTATCTTTCAATAGTATTGTTACAAAATACATAGAAATTTTTAAAAATTAAACATTGCAATGTCTGTATCAAATATGAGCTTTTATCTTTACTTTTCTGAAGACAATGTATTTAGATCTAATAAAGGATGTAGATGTCCAAAGAGTCAAGTATCCAAAGAACTGATGAGGAGAAATATAGTAAGAGCAATGGGGGAAGAAAAAAAAAATCTACTCCTAATTGCAGATTTGATGTCTTTGGAAAATAAATAATCATTGGGGGACAAGAAGAAAGAACTAGTAAGTTATAACAGTAGGACAGAAAGAAGAACCCTACTTTTAGAATGCAGGAGAGGATGCATGAGAGTTCTCAAAATTATTTTTTTTCTGTGAAGTATGATAGTTATGACCTGCTTCAGAATGAGAATTGCATATTAAAGCTCATTTGCTGTATTGGAGAGGTTTAGGCTTTCTGCTCCATTTAGTTATTCTTTATGATACCAAACTATGAAAGAAGAGAGCTCAAACTGATAATCCTACTCTGCAAGATGATATATCACAGTATGAGTAGTAAATGTCTTCAATAAGGAAACTATTAAAGGCAAAATACTTATTTTTTTAAAATGTTCTTCAGTGATTTCAAATAAATATAACTTGTTTTCTTTCAAAGGAACAGAATTAGTCCAAGTTTTAGTAGAGTATACTATAAATAATTGATATTTTTTCTATCTTTACTTTAAGAGATGCCTGTAAAATGCACTAGTTTTGTATTGGTTTTTTCCTCACAGGAAATGTTAGAAACTTCTGATTACAGTTTTCACTTCCATATTAACAAGTCAAAATTAAAAGAATTTTGAAGGGAGATTAAAAATGATGTGTATGTATCTGCATGCACATTCATCATGACCTACTTAGTTACATTAATAGTGCAGAAGGTAATAATAATAAAACTGAGGCAGCTGTAAAATCCTCCCAAACTCTCATCAGTAACAAAGTCCTAAGTCATTCAGTTTCTTTATAATTTTCATACTTTGACAGTGTCAAATTTTTAAATATTCACTGAATACAGCTGTGGAAGTATACAACTTCTTGGACTCAGAGGTAACCAAAATGAAGCCAGTAAGAAACAAAAGATTTCTGTGGAAAGTTTTCACAAAAGGAAATTTGACCTTCAGGCCAGCAGGTTTGTCATTCAGCAGTATAATAGGAACAATTAATATTTTTTAATTGGCTTGTGACTTCTTTCCAACTTCCTGAAATTATGTTGTTTGAGACAGCTAAGAATATAATCAAGTTTGCAATGGTAGCTGATAAATGACCTGCATTAATATATAACATAAGGATTAAAATCTTAATTAGACACAATTAAAGCACAATTCATGCATGCCCTTGTGTTCCACCAATGAGAAAAAAGAAATTACTAAATGTGTTCAATGAAGAAGAACTTGTTTTGAGACAAGATTAGTTCAAAATTTGACTGATACTTTGTACAGTTTTAATTTTAAGGTCTAGAAAGTGGATAGTGCAAAAACCTTAGTAGTTTCAAAGTCCTTTTAACTACCAGTTAGTTTACCTCTCATTAATGCCTTTCCCCTATATGGCTTAACAACTTCATATTTTGTTCCTGCTCACTTTGAACTGTACTCAGAAATGTACTACCCATTAAATAAACCTGGGCTTTTCCCCATAGTTAAGAAAAGCAAGCACTCTATGTATTTTATGCTCTTAAACATAATCTGTATTATTTAGTGTACAATGGGACAACTGGATTGATAAAAACTAAAGAGAAGGAAAGTGTGAGCCTTTTAATTTTATGAAACAAAACATTTGAGAATACCAGTTCACATCAAAGCAATTGATCTGCTCAGGACAGCAGTCAAAAATTCATAAATGCCTTATAATGAGTCCCAGGTAGAAACCAAAGAAATAAGGTGAAACGGAATGCCAGCTTTCTGGTTTACTATTTTTCATGTTGTACAAGATTGAAGTTAGTCCCTACCCTCATTTCAGCCCTATTGCATCCATTGGTATGAGCTCACATCCTATCCTTCCCTGCCAGTAGTGCTAACTTCAACTGAGAAATGAGTTACGTGTGACAATGCAATAAAAAGATTTAATCTTTCACATACAAATTCAGCACCAATATAATGTTATGGTTTTTGAAGGAGTCACAGAATGAAATCTTATTACACTTTGTGCAAGGGGTCAGGCTAGCTGGCCTTAAAATCTATTACTCTTAGGAATCTTGTTATCAGGGTACATCTGAGACATCATGTACACTGCAGAGGTCAGAATTTTTTTGATCACAGGTTTTCTTTCCTTGGTTAAGAAGAATATTCTCAGCTATCATGAGTCAAGCCCTGCACAAGTACAAGATATTTCCAGACATTTTCACCAGAAAGTCAAAGCAGGAAAAAAAGTCCCTAGCATATCTTGAATTGATGTTGCTCTACAGACTCAAGGTAACAGAAGGCCAAGAGTTAAATCACTGCATGCACATGCGAACACATTGTAGGACAGTGATGCCTGAGCCCTGGGATATTTGCAGTTATTCTCCCCAACTTCTGAACACACAGGAGGCGAGTCAGCCCTAGTCCAGAAGCCTATATTGACAGTAACTTCATAAGCTCTGACTCTGTGGATGTGTTGCAAGCATTGCTGATGTCAGGTTTTTGGCCACCTCAGAACAATCCTGCACTCCCACTAAACTCTCAGATCTGCCTTATACCTGTCTCAGAACATATCATTCTGCAGAATAACAGGGTTGACCTATAACGCTGTATCCTTATTGTGTATTTACAACTACCTTTTGGCTACCTAGGGAATATTTTAAATGTAGATTAGCCAAAAAGGAGAATAATATACTTCAGGGAACAGTATATTTCTCCTGTAATCCAGGAGGAGGCAGTTGGAGAACTGTTTAGCCACTTGGAACCCCACAAGTCCATGGGACCAGATGGGATCCATCCTAGGGTGCTGAGAGAGCTGGCAGATGAGCTGGCCATGGTGCTGTCCATCATTTTTCAACAGTCCTGGCTCACTGGAGAGGTCCCAGAAGACTGGAAGCTAGCCAACGTGATGATCATCCACAAGAAGGGCCAGATGGATGAGCCAGGGAATTACAGGCCTGTCAGCCTGACCTCACAGTATCACAGTATCACAGTATAACCAAGGTTGGAAGAGACCCCAAGGATCATCAAGTCCAACCTGTCCCAACAGACCTCACAACTAGACCATGGCACCAAGCGCCACGTCCAATCTCCCCTTGAACACCTCCAGGGACGGCGACTCCACCACCTCCCTGGGCAGCCCATTCCAATGACGAATGACTCGCTCAGTGAAGAACTTCCTCCTCACCTCGAGTCTAAACCTGCCCTGGCACAGCTTGAGACTCTGTCCTCTTGTTCTGGTGCTGGTTGCCTGGGAGAAGAGACAAACCCCCTCCTGTCTACAACCACCTTTCAGGTAGTTGTAGAGAGCAATGAGGTCACCTCTGATCCTTCTCTTCTCCAGGCTAAACAATCCCAGCTCCCTCAGCCTCTCCTCATAGGGCTTGTGCTCAAGGCCTCTCACCAGCCTTGTTGCCCTTTTCTGGACACGCTCAAGTAGCTCGATGTCCTTCTTAAACTGAGGGGCCCAGAACTGGACACAGTACTCAAGGTGTGGCCTAACCAATGCAGAGTACAGGGGCAGAATGACCTCCCTGCTCCTGCTGGCCACACTATTCCCAATACAGGCCAGGATGCCATTGGCCTTCTTGGCCACCTGGGCACACTGTTGGCTCATGTTTAGGTGGGTGTCAATCAGCACCCCCAGGTCCCTCTCTGTTTGGCAGCTCTCCAGCCACTCTGACCCCAGCCTGTAGCTCTGCATGAGGTTGCCGTGGCCAAAGTGCAGCACCCGGCACTTGGACTTATTAAATGCCATCCCATTGGACTCTGCCCATCTGTCTAGTCGGTCGAGGTCCCTCTGCAGAGCCTTTCTACCCTCTAACTGACTAACATCTGTTCCCAACTTGGTGTCATCTGCAAACTTGCTGATGACTGACTCAACCCCCTCATCCATATCATCAATGAAGATGTTAAAGAGGATGGGGCCCAGCACCGATCCCTGGGGGACGCCGCTGGTGACTGGCCGCCAGCCGGACGCGGCACCATTCACCACCACTCTCTGGGCTCGGCCCTCCAGCCAGTTCCTAACCCAGCACAGAGTGTTGCGGTCCAAACCACGAGCTGACAGTTTAGCCAGCAGTTTACTGTGGGGGACGGTGTCAAAGGCCTTGCTGAAGTCCAGATAGACTACATCCACAGGCCTCCCCACGTCCACCAGACGGGTCACCTGATCATAGAAGGAGATCAGGTTGGAGAGGCAGGACCTGCCCTTCCTAAATCCATGTTGGCTGGACCTGAGCCCTTGGCCATCCTTCAGGTGCGCAGTTATTGCCTCCAGGATAATCTGTTCCATCACTTTCCCTGGCACTGAGGTCAGGCTGACTGGCCTGTAGTTTCCGGGCTCCTCCATCCGTCCCTTCTTGTGGATGGGGATCACATTGGCCAGTTTCCAGTCATCTGGGACCTCTCCAGTGAGCCAGGACTGGAGGAAAATGCTGGAGAGCGGCTTGGCCAGCTCATCTGCCAGCTCTCTCAGCACCCTAGGATGGATCCCATCTGGTCCCATGGACTTGTGGGTGTCCAAGTGGCTCAGCAGGTCCCGAACTAATTCCTCATGGATTTCTGGGGCATTACACTGCTCCCCGACCCTATTACCCAGCTCAGGAGGCCACTCGTCCTGAACTCCTCCTGCCTTGCTGTTAAACATGGAGGCAAAGAAGGCGTTCAGGACCTCAGCCTTTTCCTCATCTTCAGTCACCGTGTTCCCCTCCAGGTCCAGTAAGGAGTGGAGGTTCTTCTTGCCCTTCTTTTTAGCGTTGATATATTTGTAAAATTGCTTTTTATTTTCTTTCACAGAGGTGGCCAGTTTCAGTTCTAACTGGGCCTTTGCCTCTCTAATTTTATTCCTACATAATCTAACCACTTCCTTGAACCTACCTCGAGAAGCCTTCCCCCCCTTCCAAAGGTGATACAGCCTCTTTTTTTCCCTTAATTCCCCCAGGAGCTGCTTGCTCATCCAGGCCGGTCACCTTCCCTGCCGGCTCATCTTTCGACACATGGGGACCGCCAGTTCCTGTGCCCTCAAGAGCTCCTTTTTGAAGTAGGTCCAACCCTCCTGGACCCCTCGGTTCATGAGGGTTGGTACCCAGGGAACTTTACAAATAAGTTTCTTAAAGAGGCTGAAGTTTGCCCTCCGGAAGTCCAGGGTGAAGGTTCTGTTGGTACTCCTCCCTATCTCCCTGCATATTGAAAACTTCACTATCTCGTGGTCACTGCACCCTAGGCAGCCTCCCACGGTCACATCTCCCACCAGCCCTTCCCTATTGGAGAGCAGCAGGTCAAGCAGAGCCTGTCCCCTGGTAGGCTCGCTTAACAGCTGCGTTAGGAAGCAGTCCTCTATTCGCTCCAGGAATCTTCTGGACTGCCTTCTCTCTGCTGAATTAAGTTCCCAGCAGATATCTGGCAGATTGAAGTCACCCACGAGGACAAGATCTGATGATCTTGAGACAGCCTCCAGTTGTTTATAGAATAATTCATCCATCTCCTCATCCTGGTTGGGTGGTCTATAACAGACTCCAACCAGGATGTCAGGTTTGTTGGGTTGCCCTCTGATTTTAACCCACAGGCTCTCAATTCCCTCATCTTCCACCTCAAGTTCTGAGGCAGAAAGTGTCTCCCTAATATACAAAGCCACCCCTCCTCCTCTTCTCCCTCTCCTATCCCTCCTAAAGAGCCTGTAACCCCCCAGTGTAGCACTCCAATCGTGCATGTTGTCCCACCATGTTTCTGAGATGGCAACTATATCATAGTTGCCCTGGTGGATTAGGACCTCCAGCTCCTCTTGCTTATTGCCTAGGCTGCGTGCATTGGTGTACATGCACTGCAGCTGGGCTCCCGACCTCTCAGTTGACCCTACCTTGTGCCCTACTCTTACCTCTGCAGAGGGACCGATGTCTTCACCCACCCCCTTCAGACCTAGTTTAAAGCCCTCCTAATGAGCCCTGCCAACTCTAGTGCTAGGACTCTCTTGCCCCTTCTAGATAAATGCACCCCATCAGGACCCAGCAGGTCGGGTGCTGTAAGAGTAGGCCCATGATCAAAGAAACCAAAGTTCCTCCGCTGGCACCATTCCCTGAGCCACTTATTGATGGTGTGGGTTCTCCCGTTCCTCTCGGTGTACTCCCCTGCCACTGAGGGAACTGAGCAGAACACCACTTGCGCGCCTGCCCCATCAATCAATTGTCCAAGGGCCCTGAACTCCTTCTTAATTGCCCTGGTGCCCTTCCTGTCGATCTCATCACTCCCAGCCTGTATTACCAGTAGAGGGTAATAGTCAGAGGGACTGATGAGCTTGGGGATTCCCCTTGCAATATCCCTTATCCGCGCCCCAGGTAGAGAGCAGACCTCCCTGTGGGATGGGTCGGGACGACATATGGGTCCCTCAGTACCCCCCAGGAGAGAGTCCCCAACAACTATAACCCTTCTCCTTCTCTTTGTGGAGCCGGTCATTATAGCTGGTGGTGGCCGCTTGGTCTTAGGCTTGGCCTTAGGCTGCTCCCCAGAGCTGGTCGTTACAGCCGGCGGGGACCGCTTGGCCCTGGTATCCCCTCTGGATGGCCGCTCCTCAGCCCTCTCATCCCCACCGACCTCAGTGCCAGGCAAGATTATGGAGCGGGTTGGGGTTGCTTAGCCTGGAGAGGAGGAGACTCAGGGGTGACCTTATTGCTCTCTACAACTACCTGAAGGGAGGTTGTAGCCAGGCAGAGGTTGGTCTCTTCTCCCAGGCAGACAGTACCAGAACAAGAGGACACAGTCTCAGGCTGCGCCAGGGCATGTTTAGACTGGATCTTAGGAAGAAGTTCTATACCGAGAGAGTGATTGCCCACTGGAATCAGCTGCCTGTGGAAGTGGTGGAGTCACCTTCATTGGAGGTGTTCAAGAAGAGGCTTGATGGGGTGCTTGGTGCCACGGTTTAGTTTTTTAGTTGTTTAGGTGGGTTGTATTGTATGTATTGTACTGTATTGTACTGTATTGTATTTAGGTGGGTTGGATTGGTTGATGGGTTGGACGCGATGATGTTGAAGGTCTCTTCCAACCTGGTGTATTGTATTGTATTGTATCTTGAGTGCAATCACACAGCACTTACAGGATGGCCAGGGGATCAGGCCCAGCCAGCATGGATTTTGGAAGGGCAGGTCCTGCCTGACCAACCTGATCTCCTTCTATGATCAGGTGACCCACCTGGTGGATGTGGGGAAAGCTGTGGATGTAGTCTACCTGTACATCAGCAAGACCATCCCCCACAGCAAACTCCTGTCCAAGCTGTCAGCCTGTGGCGTGGACAGCAGCACTCTGCACTGGGTTAGGAACTGTCTGGAGGGCCAAGCGCAGAGAGTGGTGGTGAATGGTGCCACCTCCAGCTGGCAGCCAGTCACTGGTGGTGTCTCCCAAGGATCAGTGTTGGGCCCCATCTTATTCAATATCTTTACTGATGATCTGGATGAGGGGATTGAGTTCATCATCAGTAAATTTGCAGATGACACCAAGCTGGGGGCAGGTGTTGATCTGTTAGAGGATAGAAGGGCTCTGCAGAGGGACCTTGACAGGCTAGACAGATGGGTGGAACCCAATATGATGATATTCCACAAGTCCAAATGCTGGGTGCTGCACTTTGGCCACAACAGCCCCATGCAGTGCTACAGGCTATTGTCAGAGTGTCTGGAGAGCAGCTTGGCAGAAAGGGACCTGGGGGTACTGGTTGATAGTAGGCTGAACATGAGCCAACAGTGTGCCCAGGTAGCCAAGAAGGCCAATGGCATCCTGGCCTATATCAGGAATAGTGTGGCCAGCAGGAGCAAGAAAGTCATTGTGCCCCTGTACTCAGCACTGGTTAGGCCACACCTTGAGTACTGTGTCCAGTTCTGGAGCCCTCAGTTTAAGAAGGACATTGAAACACTTGAACATATCCAGAGAAGGGCAACGAGGCTGGTGAGAGGCCTTGAGTACAAGCCCTATGAGGAGAGGCTGAGGGAGCTGGGGTTGCTTAGCCTGGAGAAGAGAAGGCTCAGAGGAGACCTTATTGCTCTCTGCAACTACCTGAAGGGATGTTGTAGCCAGGAGGGAGTTGGTCTCTTCTCCCAGGCAACCAGCACCAGAAAAAGAGGACAGTCTCAAGCTGAACCAGGGGAAGTTTAGTCTCAAGATAAGAAGAAAGTTCTTCAGAGAAAGTTATTTGCCATTGGAATGTGCTGCCCAGGGAGTTGGTGGACTCAGTCCCTGGGGGTGTTCAAAAAAGGATTGGGAGTGGCACTTGAAGCCATGGTTTAGCTAGCCATGAGGTGTTGGGTGATAGGTTGGACTTGATGATCTCTGAGGTCTTTTCCAACCGTATTGATTCTATGATTCTATGATTCTATGTAAGATCTAAAGGTATCCCACTGAAATACGGATAATGATTTATGGTCTCTTGGTAAGAGATACAATTTAATTGCACTTTGGAACATTCCTAAAGCAGCAATCATCATGTCACAGAGTACCTGCAAAATGTCAAACTCTAATTATTTTCATGGCAATGTTTCTCAGATTTGACTCTGGTAATCCTTCACTCTGAAGGCTTATCCACAGGAAATGAAACATCAAAGAAATTATGCTTAGCTTCTACCTTGCCATGTGCCATTTTCACTAAATTTTGTCAGAGTGTGAAAACAGGGATGTGATCTAATCTGTTATGGAGCTAATCCTAATTCCACTTATACTTATGTAGTTCCAGTTAGTTTAGAAAACCATGTCTGAGAATTGATATAAACTGTAATTATCTCAGGAAAACAATATATGCCTAATTTATAGCCCAGTATTTGGATTTCACCCTGCTTCCCTTTTTTTTTACATGTGTTGAGCTGTACTGTGTTTAATGGAATCAAAGTATACTCCAGCATACTTCCAGTTGGAATTAAGTCTACTTTTCTCAGTTTCACCAGGAAGAAATTAAAAAAACCCACACCATTACAGTACTATTCTATGCAATTCCCATTGCTTTATCTCAATGTCTGTTTGCAAATAGATTAAGTCTCTCTTAGTGCTTCTCTAATTGTTGTGATGAAGTCTCTGATGTTATTTTACCCATTTGAAAGTGATTTCTTTTGCATGTCATAATTACATTTTTATTTTTCTCATGAGATTAGCTCTTCAGTCAGTGCTGCAGGTCCATGATATGTTTCTGTCCAGGTACACTCCCTGCCTTGTGAAGATTGTTCTTGACTGTCTTAGTGGCATGTTTGTCACACCAGTGCAACTCCAATGGGAGCCTGAGGGCAGATCTTACTTTGAAATTCAGTAATTACAAGCCTTCATGAAGTTATTACTCATTGTTATATTTACATCACATCTCCAAAAAAGTCTCTACTCATGGGCACACACCATAGCATTAGAGTACAATAATAACAGTGCTGAAAGGCTTACAATTAGAAGAAATAAAGGGAAAACAGGAAAATTTATCTGAAAGTCAGCAATAAATATCATAGAAGAAGTGCTAGGATCTTAGTGAAAACAATGTTTATGTCTGAGCAGTGCAAAGCAGTGCACATGGCTCTCAAATGAGACACTGCCTCTGTGCATGGACTTTGCCCAGGAGTGACTTAATCACAGATCTTAAAGGAAACACTGAACTAGTCCCCTTCTTTAAAACAATGTGTTTCATTTTTAAATTATCTGAATATTGTTTGGAGCTATTTTGGAAATGCAGTCTTTATAGAGACATATGCTATTAGCAGTTTATGCAAGCAGATCTGGAAAAAATCCAGAGACAATTTATATCATATTTCCCACTGCATGTAATACAGCTTGGTTGCAAAGGCTTGTTGCAGTTCAGACCCAGCTGACAACTGAGCCCCATGCAGCATCTCACACATTGCCCACACACCCTGCATTGTGATGGGAAGGAAAATCGGGAGGAAAATGAAAAGCCCTGCGATTTGAAATAAGGACAGTTTAATAGCACGTCATATAAAGAGAAATAAAAACAGGAACAATAATATGGATGAAACACTATATAAAGTGAATTATGTAAAATGCTGTACTGACTGGAATGGTCCAGCCTGGCCCAACCCATACAGCTGATCCTGCCTTGATGCAGCTACCTGCTCAAAATACCTGAGCTGCTCCTGCCAACCCTTCCACTGGATAGAGGGCATGACATCAGTATGGTCTGGAATATCTGATTGGTTCAGTTGGCTATTTTCACTGTGACCTCTCCCAGCTTCTTGTGAAAAACTTAACCCTATCCTAGCCAAACCCAGGTCAAGGCTTTAAAGTTATTTTATGTTTAAGGCTTTTGTAATCAAAGATAACAGAAATAGTTTCTTTGAAGGGCTTAATGCTTAGGTTTTGAAACCCAAGTGGTTTCAATTAATCTTTTCCACTATTTTTTAGTGCTCTACCACTGGGAAACTGTGAAGACACAAGAGAGGAGAAAGAATTTATATGAGAGGTAGTCTGTCTCACCTAGGCCTTGAAGGTGAGAAGAGTTAAGGAAGTGTCCTCTTTCTGTATTCCACAGTGGTTTAGTGACTGCACTGGTCCATAGTAAACTGCACCACAATTGAAATGAAAAAGCACAGGTAATTTTATCACAGAATGCATATGGATATCCAAGGTTGTACAGATGTTAAACAGGAATTGTGAGAACCTTCATTTTGTGCTTAAACTGCCTTTCTTGGTGATCCTTCCCTTTATTTCTTACTCAAGGCACAGTACAAAGACCTCATCTTACCTCATGTATGTGTATGTATAGGAAGAGAAAGAGCAAGTCAACATTCTCAGCTGTATTAAACAAATGGCTTTCATTGCTTTTTTATTGATGAGCTACCAATGTAACCCTTAAAAGAAACAATTAAAAAACAGTTTGAGGCAACAGAGGTATATTGCAAGATAAGAGGATATGTCACTGGAAAGTATCCTGTAATGTAATACTAAGCTGTAGAACGTATGGCTGCTTTCTTCCTTGTGGTATTTTTCAGCACACTTTTATTACAGGCTCTAAATTATGCTTTCACAGAAAAGGTCTCTCTTTAAACCTTTAGGTCAGAATTGTTCAGATCTTTTCACACTGAATCAGTCAGCTTTAAAGCTGGCAAAATCCTTGGCAGGCTTGTAAATCTTTCAAAAGATCTTATCCAATTACCCTTCATGGTCCACAGGCTTCTACAGTGTGGCTGTTTCCTTCAGTGTGAGGAATTAAGTGCTCATGAAAGGTTAGGAACCAATGGAGTTTAAAAGTAAGACAGCACATTTTTCTACAGTTCAGATGCTATGGATGTATCTATAGAGAGTGTAGAGATCTATAAAGAAACTCAGTCATAGGCAAAAATACTGATGGTCCTCTGAGACCAGAAGAATAGTAAGGCCCAACATTTTTTGTTTATTTGTTTATAAAAGGAAATTAGTTATGCTAAAACTGTAAAATTCTGCATATACATCTAATGTCTTAAATCCTGCCTAGGGAAACAAAATGTATTTCATTTTATCTATACTTATCATAAACCTTGATTATTTTTTTATTTAGAATATAGAGAAGAGTAATCCCTAAAGAAAGTCCTTTATTTGTGTTGTTTTATACACTTATTTGAACATTTTTATTAAGTAAGGGAGTATAAAAGATAATATTTACTAAGGTATTTGCTAATATCAGAAATAGTTTTATATTTCAGCAGTTTTTGAACTGTAGTATTTATTCCAGTGATATATAACCTGCAAATACCAGGTTTGCAGGTTATATATCACTAAAGGAAGAATATCACTAAACTGGTTTCACATATAGCATAAAAATACTACTTCATCTCACTCTGTTGGTCAGCAATGCTAAAAAAAGGTCCCTTAAAAAACATTACATGGATAATATAATCTCAGTTGAGAAAAAATTAGAAAATGAATATTGTATCTTTGAGAGAGAGATTAAAAAATTACCTGAACCTGTGCTACCGACCTCTAGTTAAACTTTGACACACATATTAAAATATACATATTCATTTTGTTGGTAGTCATATATTTAATGTTCACTGATTTTCCACTTCCTACTGAGAAGGACTTTCATTTCTCAATTGAATATCTGAGCAAGTACATTGCAATCAACTGCTACTCCAAACTATGTCTGATTTTTCAATTCTATCTTTTGTAATTATTCATTTATGTTAGGGCAAGATAAAAGAATCTTGAAATTCAAAACTTCACACAGTAGAACTAACTGAGAAGCAATCAAGTCAAGCAGGATGACATCCCTGTTAGTTTGGTGGTTTCTAATACACTTCAACTCTGAATAGGGAATTTGAGTTAAAAAGAATTTTCTTATGAAGCTTTTGAAAAGCTTTCTATTTCACATCTTGTGTGCTTCATTGTACTCTTGCCTCAACAAAAATTGTACTCCGTTCAAACAAAAATGTGAAATTGAGAGAGTAAAATAAAATCTTAATATGATCCCAAAGTCCATAATTAAAGGAAAACTTTGTTAGCCATTAAAAAATAATTACTGAGACAGTGTAGAGTTCTGCAGAGTTAAATGTTTATGTGACTTTCATGTTTATAGATTAAAAATTTATTCTATTTAGTGTCCAGTTTGGATTCTAGAGAGCTTGTCAATGTCTTGTCTCCCAAGACTAAATTGCACTTCTAAACTCGTCTGCCAAATGTCATTGCTTGGTTTCCAGAAATTGCTTATTATTTAGGAGCAAGTTTCTAGATCTAATGGGAGAATAGTGGTGCATTCTGAAGAGAAGAAAGTGCATTATTAATTCTGTCACTCATGATTCTTTCACAAAATTACAAATTGCAGGCAAGTTCTTTTGTGCATGTTTTATTTGTCAGTGTTGCACCTCTCTGCATTTTGAGTAACCACCATAAGCTGCTGACAATGGTGCAGTCTATTTTTGTGTGTCATACTGTGGTGGGTTTAGGCTGTGCCTTTGAAATTTAATTATGGATTTTGAGCAGAAAACTAAAAAATTATAAATAAATCACTATTGGGTGTAAAAGGAAAACTAAAAGATTATTCTAAACAAATTCATTGTGTAAATATCTAAAATAAGATGAGCTGTATCATAACAATTCTTCCCTTTTTCTTTTCCCTTCAGATCTTGGCTGGTTTTGCTTCACTCAGGAGAGATAACATGCTTTGGCTGGCCTTGGCTAAGTCTAACTTCTCTGCTCCTTTCTCATGTCCCGTTTGTACAGGGAGTTAAGGGAGAGGAAGGGAGGGAGAAGCTAGTAGCTTCCCCCGGTCCTTGGCCAGGGGGCGTCCGTGTGCTGTTTATTAATTGTAAATATCTGTAAATATTGTAAATATTGTATATTTGTACATATTCATTGCATTCCATCGTAGAGTGTAGATTTTGCTTGTAAATACAGCTTTATTTGTTTCTAACTGAGTTGGTCTGGCAAAGTTAATGTTGCGGGGAAACTTCAACCCATCACATTAAAAAAAATAATTGGCACCAAACATGGGGCAATTGCTTGATTGATTAATTCCTGCTCAGATTAAGGAAGCAAAATGAAGCTGTTTTGGGTTGTGTGTCATTTGATATATTCTGCTCTAATGGTGATTCTGTATAGGTGGTGCATGGCTCTTATGTTAGATAAGCAGGGAAGATATTTGGCATATAAACTGTTCCTTTGGTTTAAATACAAGCTGAAAATGGTGTATGACCACTGCTTGGGATTTCTTTGGCTTAAAAGATATGATAATGTGACTGTAACTGTTCCTGCAAAAATATATGAATTCAGCATTCCTGCAGCTGAGATCTATGTGAGCAGCTGGGATCCAAAACCGATTTATTTGCTATGTGTGAATCTGCTATTGGTGATAATAGTTGCATTCAGGGCCACGAGGATGATCAAAGGCTTGGAGCAGCTCTTCTATGAGGACAGACTGAAAGAGTTGGGGCTGTTCAGTCTGGAGAAGAGAAGGCTCCGAGGTGACCTTATTGTAGCCTTCCAGTATCTGAAGGGGGCCTACAAGGAGGCTGGGGAGGGACTTCTCAGGGTATCAGGTAGTGATAGGACTAGGGGAAATCGAATGAAGCTGGAGGTGGGGAGATTCAGACTGGATGTGAGGAAGAGTTCTTCACTGTGAGAGTGGTGAGGCCCTGGAATGGGTTGTCCAGGGTGGTGGTTGAGGCCCCATCCCCGGAGATGTTCAAGCCCAGGCTGGATGAGGCTCTGGCCAGCCTGATCTAGTGTAGGGTGTCCCCGCCCATGGCAGGGGAGTTGGAACTAGATGATCCTTGTGGTCCCTTCCAACCCTGACTGATTCTATGATTCTATTGTATGATTCTTGCTAATGGCACTGTACCGAGAGAGACGTGCAGTGAATAGGTGTTCTGTTTTTAGATGCAGCAGACATAGACATTGTGGGGCTAGTTCTAACTAAAATGCAGAAATTTCTAGTAACAAGGAAAGCACAGAAACACAACAAACAGGGCAAACAGGGAGAAACAGGCAGACAGGAGTTAATGGGAAAGCAGCTCTCAGTGAAAACGGCTGCAATTCTGGCGTTCAGCCAGTGGGGGGCAGATGCAGCCCACACCGGAGTGGCCGCGGTTCCACTGGCAGTCATTAACGATGCAAAATCACTACCACCTAAAGCAGCAGGAGCGGAAGCGAGTTCTGCAGCAGTAGCAGGTAATTATGCTACTATTCTGGCAAGCAGAATTGTGGCAAGAAATTATGGGGGAATGCCTGGATAACTGGAGGATAGTCTTACACGTGTTTCTTTGGTTTCAGCCATTGAAACTGTGTCTGGTGACACAAAGAATAGCATGAAAGAGCTAAAGGAGGAACTTAAAACCTCCTTATTTAAATTGGCTCAGGGAGATAATTCCAATTATTCTTCCAGATAGATACAAATTTCAGCTGTTAGAAGTAGATGTCCTCCCAGGAGGCCATTCCAAAACAGGGCAAACCAAAACAGACAACAGAGGCAATCATGTGGGAGTATTTGGATAACTCTGTGTGATCAGTTTGGTGAGAACATGAACAGATGGGATGGTCAACCAACTTCTGATCTTTTCAGGAGATTGAGGGAACTGCAGAGTGGCAGAGCCCAAGGTAGCAATACCAGAAGGGTAGCTGTTACTTCCACACTTTCCCAGAACAACTCTAATAGCTCCAACAGTGTTTCCAACTCTAACACGGGACACTGTGCTAACTGCACATGCAGATGTACAGATGCACATGCAGGTGCCCTGCCTCCTGCCAGGGGGAGAACAAGGATAATGGAAATAACAGAATCTATTGGGATGTGTACATCCAGTAGCCTGGCACTTCAAAATTCCAGAAGTACAGGGCCTTGGTTGACACAGGAGCTCAGTGTACCATACCATCAAATTATCAGGGATCAGACTCTACAACTATTCTGGGAGTCACTTGTGAATCTCAAGACTTGACTAAGATACAAGTTCACATAAGTTTAACTGGTAAACAGTGGAAGAAACATACTGTTGTGACAGGATCTGATGCACCTTGTATTCTGGGAATTGATTTTCTGAGAGAAGGGAGTTTCAAAGACCCTAAGGGTTGCAAATGGGCTTTAGGAGTAGCAGCTATAGAAATTGATGGAGAAAGATTGAAGCTGTCTATTAGACCTGAGCCTTCAGACGAATCTGCAGTTATGAGACAACATGAGACAGAGGGTGTGAAGTTGCCAGTTGCTTCTCAAATTGCGCATCACAGACAATACAGAGCCAACCGAGACTCTTTGGTGTCCATTTAAAATCAGATTCATTAGTTGGAAAGTCAGAATGTCATCAGTAAAACTCATTCACCTTTCAACAGTCCAGTGTGGCCTGTGCGAAAGCAGAATGGAGACTGGCATCTGACATCAGCTTCTGTGACCTGAATGAAGTAATTCCACCTATGAGTGCAGCAGTACCAGACATGATGGAACTCCAGTATGAGCTGGAATCCAAAGAGGCCAAATGGTATGTTACCATAGACATTGCTAATGCTTTCTTCTCTATTCCCATAACAGAGGAATGCAAGCCTCAGTTTGCTTTCACCTGGAGAGTAATCCAGTACACCTTTAACAGATTGCCAGTGGGCTGGATCCACACACAGTGATCCATGATGTTCTGGAGAAAGGTGGTGCTCCAGAACACATTCAGTTCATCGATGATATCATCACCTGGGGAAAACTGCTGAAGAAGTCTTTGAGAAAGGTAACAAAATCATTGACATTCTCTTGAAAGCAGGTTTCACCATCAAGTGAGACAAAGTGAAAGGTCCTGGCAGAGAGATCCAGTATCTGGGAGTGCCATGGCAGGATGGACGTCAACACATTCCAGTGGATGTGGTAAATGGAGTCTCCACCATGGCAAATCCCATGAACAAGCAAGAAACTACATTTCTTGGGGATAGTGGGATTTTGGAGACTGCACATTCCTGGATACAGTCAGATTGTGAAACCTCTGTATGATGTGACTCAAAAAGAGAAATAGTTTCTAGGGGGGTTCTGAACAACAAGCAGCCTTTGACCAGATAAAACGAGAAGTAGTGCAAGCAATGGGTCTGGGACCTGTCCGAGATGGTCCAGACATTAAGAATATTTTGTACACAGCTGCAAGTGACAATGGTCCAACTTGGTGATTATGGCAAAGAGCTCCGGGTGAGACACAAGGACATCCTCTTGGTTTCTGGTGTCAAGGTTAAAGAGGCTCAGAGGCAAATTATATTCCAACAGAGAAGGAGGTTCTAGCTGCCTATGAAGGAATAAAAGCAGCTTCTGAAGTAATTGGAACTGACTCGCAACTTCTAGCTCCTAGATTGCCAGTTTTGAATAGGATGTTCAAGGCAAAAGTCCTACACCACATCATGCCACAGATGCCACATGGTCCAAGTGGATGGCTCTGATAACACAGGGAGCTCAAATGGAAAATCTTGAGAGACCTGGTTTGGTCAAGGTGATCACAATATTACCTGAAGGCACTAGCTGTACTAAACATCCAGAGGAGAAAGTAACTCATGCTGAGGAAGTTCCTCATTACAATGACCTTTCTGATGATGAAAAGAAATATGCTTTGTTTACAGACATTTCCTGTCCTCTTTTTGGAAACAAGCGAAGGTGGAAGTCTGCAGTGTGGAGTCCAACGGAAGTCTGCAGTGTGGAGTCCAACACACTGAGTTGCAGAGGCAAAGGATGGAGAAGGAGAATCCAGTCAATTTGCAGAGGTAAAAGCTTTCCAGCTAGCTCTTGATGTAGCTGAACATGAGAGATGGCCAAAGCTTTATCTCTACACTGACTCATGGATGGTAGCCAATGCTCTGTGGGGTTGGCTAAAGGACTTGAAAAAGAATGGTTGGCAGAGAAAAGGAAAGCCTATTTGGGCAGCTGAGCTGTGGCAGGACATTGCTGATCGAATCGAGAGAATTCCGGTGAAGGTGAGACACATTGATGCTCACATTCCTGAGAGCAAAGCTACTGAGGAACAACAACACAACCATCAGGCAGATCTAGCTGCAAGAATTTCTCAAGTAGACACAGACTCTGATTTTGATCTCGACTGGAAACACCAAGGTGAGATATTCTTAGCTCAGTGGGCTCACAATTCGTCAGGACATCAAGGCAAAGATGCAATTTACCAGTGGGCTCGTGACAGATCCATAGACATTTCCATGGCTGCTATCACACAAGTCGTCCATGACTGTGACATTTGTGCTGCTATTAAGCAGGCAAAGCTGATTAAGCTCTTGTGGTATGGTGACAGATGGTCCAAGTACAAGTATGGTCAGGGGTGGCAGATTGACTACATCACTCTACCTCGTTCTCAATCTGGTAAGCAGTATGTGCTTACTATGGTAGAGGCAAACACTGGATGGTTGGAAACTTATCCAGTTCCACATGCAACTGCACACAACGCCATTCTTGCTCTGGAGAGACAAATCCTGTGGAGACACGGAAATCCAGAGAAGATTGAGTCAGACAATGGAACCCATTGCAAAAACAATCTTGTAAAGAACTGGGCCAAAGAGCACGGCATTGAGTACATATTCTACATTCCTTACTATGCACCAGCTGCAGAGAAGATAGAATGCTACAATGGTTTGCTGAAGACCACTTTCAAAGCCATGGCAGGGGTGGATCTTTGAAAAACTGGGAGAAGCATCTAGCACAAGCAACCTGGCTGGTAAATAGTAGAGGTTCAGTGAATTGAGCTGGACCTGCACATTCAGATTTGCTACAGAAAGTAGAAGGTGATAGAGTTCCTGTTGTTAGAGAAAAGAACCTGTTAGACAAAACTGTTTGGGTATTTTCTCCTTCAGGAGAGGCCAAAGCTGTCCAAGGGGTAGTTTCTGCTGAAGGTCCTGGTCACACTTACTGGGTAATGCAAGAGAATGGTGAAATTCAGTGTATTCCACAAAGAAATCTAACTTTAGCTGGTAGAGTTTAACTTCAGAGTGTTGTGCAGGTACAACACCGTACCCAAAGGAAAAATCTATGAGGAATCTGTGGTGCATGAACCCTAAGAACTCTGAGAGCTCTGAGTCAACTGAGAGTCCCTGTTCCTTTACTTCATTTTGTCTGCAGAGGGACAAACTCATTGGGTATTTTCTCCTTCAAGCCAATCCAAGGGGTGGTTTCTGCTGAAAGTCCTGGTCACACTTACTGGGTAATGCAAGAGAATGGTGAAATTCAGTGTATTCTACAAAGGAATCCAACTTTAGCTGAGACAGTTTAAATTCAGAGTGTTGTACAGATACAACTCTTTCCTCTCCTCTGATCAGAGATCCTCAGTATTGAGTCAGACAGCCTTGCTCAATACTCTCTATAACACAAAGAAGCACTTCCATGAATCTGAGATTCAGTCTCTTGGTGTAGTAACACATTTTACAGTCTTCTGCACTATTGACTCTCTTACTTCCACTCTAGGTTTCAAATTTTAGCAGACCTATACTACCTGATCGGTGGCTTGCTGAAATCAGGTGTATACAGGGCACGTCTTTACCAGTATTCTTCTCCCTACTAAAGTGTGTATTATGAAAAATCACAGAAAATCATGGTTGTATAAGGAAAAGTTTGATGATTTCCCTAGAAATCTTTTTCCTTCCTCCTTTTTAAGTCTGGACTTGGTTCTCATGACAATAAGTCAGCTCAATTTATTTGAAAAAATACTTGTTAATGTATTCATAATATGAAGAAGTCTTTTGAAATATTTTCACAAAATAGTCTTAAAAATATTTCTGCTGTCTAATGTTATGAATATCATCACTGAAATCTAAAACAGTGCCACAGAGAAAATTATCATAATGAAGTGAGAAAATTAAGTCTAGCTTATATTTTTCTTTGTTTTCCAACTCTGAGAGTATCTGGTTTAAGTAAATATGGAAGCCTCAAGTGTAAAGAAAAGATTTGTTTACATCTTTCTGCAGTCATTCTAGTCTTCTTACAAACTGCCTCACTAAAATATCTACAATTCTCACTTATCTGGGATAGATAAAAATTTGGGATAATAGATTTTACTGCTATTTCAGCTCTTTCCCTTGATTTTATTGGTCAGTCTGTGAACACTTCTATTAGAATAGAATTAATCAGGTTGTAAAAGACCTTCGAGATCACCAAGTCCAACCCGTCACCCAACACCATCTAATCAACTAAACCATGGCACCAAGTGCCTCATCCAGTCTCCGCTTAAACACCTACAATCACGGTGACTCCACCACTTCCCTGGGCAGCCCATTCCAATGACCAGTCTTTCCATGAAGAACTTCTTCCTAACATCCAGCCTAGACCTACCGTGGTACAGCTTCAGACTGTGTCCTCTTGTTCTGGTGCTGGTTGCCTGGGAAAAGAGACCAACCCACACCTGGCTACAATCTCCCTTCAGGGAGTTGTAGAGAGCAATAAGGTCTCCTCTGAGCCTCCTCTTCTCCAGGCTAAGCAACGCCAGCTCCCTCAGCCTCTCCTCATAGGGCTTGTGCTCCAGACCCATCACCAGCTTCGTTGCCCTTCTCTGGACACATTCCAGCAAGTCAACATCTTTCCTAAACTGAGGGGCCCAGAACTGGACACAATGCTCAAGGTGTAGCCTAACCAGTGCTGAGTACAGGGTCACAATGACATCCCTGCTCCTGCTGGCCACACTATTCCTGATATAGGCCAGGATGCCATTGGCCTTCTTGGCCACCTGGGCACACTGCTGGCTCGTGTTCAGCCTACTATCAACCAGTACCCCCAGGTCCCTGGCTGGCTGGCTGCTCTCCAGCCACTCTGACCCCAGCCCATAGCACTGCATGGGGTTGTTGTGGCCAATGTGCAGAACCCAGCACTTAGATGTGTTAAATCTCATGTCATTGGACTCTGCCCATCTGTCCAGCTTGTCAAGGTCCCTCTGCAGAGCTCTCCTACTCACTAACAGATCAACATCTGCCCTCACCTTGGTGTCATCTGCCAATTTACTAATGGTGGACTCCATCCCCTCATCCAGATCATCAGTAAAGATATTGAATAGGATGGGGCCCAACACTGATCCTTGGGGGACACCACCAGTGACTGGCTGCCAACTGGATTTGGCTCCATTCACCACCACTCTCTGCGCTTGGCCCTCCAGACAGTTCCTAACTCAGTGCAGAGTGCTGCTGTCCAAGCCACAGGCTGACAGCTTGGCCAGGAGTTTGCTGTGGGGGATGGTATCAAAGGCCTTGCTGAAGTCCAGGTAGACTGCATCCACAGGCTTCCCCACATCCACCAGGTGGGTCACCTGATCATAGAAGGAGATCAGGTTGGTCAGGCAGGACCTGCCCTTCTGAAATCCATGCTGGCTGGGCCTGATCCCTTGGCCATCCTCTAAGTGCTGCGTGATTGCACTCAAGATGACCTGTTCTATAACTTTGCCTGGCACTGAGGTCAGGCTGACAGGTCTGTAATTCCCTGGCTCATCCATCTGGCCCTTCTTATGGATGGGCATCATGTTGGCCAGCTTCCAGTCATCTGGGTCCTCTCCAGTGAGTCAGGACTGTTGAAAAATGATGGAAAACACCATGGCCAGCTCATCTGCCAGCTCTCTCAGCACCCTAGGATGGTTGCCATCCAGTCCCATGGACTTGTGGGGATCCAAGTGGCTGGGCAGGTCTCTAACTTCTTCCTCCTGGATTACAGGGGTACTATACTGCTCCCTGATTTGAACTGCCAACTCAGGAGGCTAGTTATCTGGAAGACAGCCTAACTTCCTATTAAAAATTGAGTCAAAGTAGATGTTAAGTACCTCTGCCTTTTCCTCACCTTTAGTTACTATATTCCCCTCCATGTCCACTAAGGAGTGCAGGTTGTCCTTGCCCCTCCTCTTGCCATTAATATATTTGTAAAAGCATTTTTTATCTTCCTTCACAGCAGAGGCCAGTCTAAGCTGTAAATGGGCTTTTGACTCTCTAGTATTTTTCCTACATGACCTAGCAACATCCTTAAACATTTCATGGGTTACCTCACCTTCCTTCCAAAGGTGATACACCCTCTTTTTTTCCCTTAATTCACTCAGAAGTTCTCTGCCCATCCAGGCTGGCCTTCTACCCTGGCGGCTCAGCTTCCGGCACATTGGCACAGCCTGTTCCTATGCCTTCAAGAGTTCTTTCTTAAAGTAGGCCCAGCCCTCCTGGACCCCTTTGTTTTTAAGGGCTGTTTCCCAAGGTATCTTCTGAGTTAGCCCCTTAAGTATCCTGAAGTCCGCCCTCCAGAATTCCAGAGGTGGTTTTCTTGCTGCCCCTCTTAGCTTGACTGCATATTGAAAACTCAATTATTTCATGGTAACTGGACTCAAGACAGCCTCCAACCACCGCATCTCCCACCAGCCCTTCCCTGTTTGTAAAAAGAAGATCAAGCAAAGCCTTATCCCTGGTAGGCTCATTCAGCAACTGGGATAAGAAGCTATCCTCCATGCACACTAAGAATCTCCTAGACTGCCTCTTCTCTGCTGTGTTAAATTCCCAGCAGATATCAGGCAGGTTAAAATTGCCCATAAGAACAAGTCTGGTGATCTTGAGACAGCCTCTAGCTGCCTATAAAATAATTCATCAACCCCTTCATCCTGGTTTGGTGGTCTATAACAGACTTCAACCAGGATGCCAGCCTTGTTGGCCTTCCCTCTAATTCTCATCCACAGGCACACAATTTGATCATCCTTAATCTCTAGTTCAATGGCATCTAGAGCCTCCCTGATGTACAGGACCACCCCTCCAACCCTTCTCCCCTGCCTGTCTCTCCTGAAAATCTTACAGTCATCAATTACAGTGCTCCAGTCATGTGAGTCATCCCACCATGTTTCTGTGATGGATGTGGCACTTGGTGCCATGGTCTAGTCATGGGGTCTGTGGTGACAAGTCGGACTTGATGATCTTTGAGGTCTCTTCCAACCTTGGCAATACTGTGATAGTGTGATAACTTTCCTGTTGTAACAAGGCTTCCAGCTCCTCTTGTTTGTTACCCATACTATGTACATTAGTGTACATGCACTTTAGCTGGGCTGCTGTTTTCACCCCTGACTCCAGCTTACTACCCTCAGACTACTGTCTGGGGGAATTTATTTCATCCCCTTTTCTGCCTTGAAAAATGTATTCTTTTCATCTTCAGATCACTAATGCTTCATTGTCAGGTATTCAGCTATCTGAACTAGCTAATGGTATTCAGTACCATGTTGATGTCATGTCAGCTTTATAATAGAAGTGCTGTCCAGTGCTAACAATCATGGGACTTGGAGTTCAGACTGTAACCTGTGATATTTCCCATCTCCAGGGGCTTTTCTTGGGCTTTCAGTTTGGGTGGTTGGGTCTGTTATGCTTTTTGCTGGATGAGGACTTGGGAAGGTGCTGATGGCTTGCTTCTGCTTTTTGCTGTGCTTTTCTGCAAAATATACTGTCTCAGGTATTGTACCTTGTACTATTCCATTAAACACTCCTTATCTCAAAACACAGGGCCTTTTGTTATTTCTTTCCCTCACAATCTGTTTGTGGGAGGCTTGATTGTTTGAGCAGACTGTTGGAATTAAGACTCAACCACCAGCTGAGTCTTAAGCCAGGATATTCACATAAAATCATGATAGCATTTCAAAACCACATCAGTCATAAAGATGGGAAGTGTCTGCACTTACAGGTAGCTTTTGCTGACATCTCTAATGATTTGGAATCTGATTGTGGTTTTTTTTTCCTCCATGGGCTGGTGTCTTTGTTGATGAAAGTGTGAAAGTGTACAAACTGCCATCTCAAGCTATATGCAGGTATCTGTATGTCATGGGAAATGCTCCATGCCTTGAAGGATTAGTCATTATGAAGAGGACACGAACAAAACGTGCAGAGGCATACTTGGCCACATAAATGACAGTTACTGCAGTTTTGAAGCATTGCAGTATTTCAAAATGGGTTTTGAGCTAGTCCAACTTGTGAGTGGCCACTTACATCTCTAGAGATATTCAGTGATGGCTGGGTTTTGGAAATAAATATTTGCCTGATCCCAGACCCAGTATAGCAGCACGGATTCCATTACTGAACTATTTCTGTAGTGTGAGCATTCACTATGAAACTGAATGAGACAGTCAGGTTATTCCCCAGAGACTGCTAAAGAGCAGTTTTCTAGCTCTTTAGCAGTCTCTGGGGAATAACCTGACTGTCTCATTCAAAAACGTTTAATTCACATTTAGAATTTCAAACTGAGCTTCTGTCATCTTTTATTGTCAAGGTTGAATTACATTTAAGGTATAAAAAGCATTCCATATTTTGCTAAAGTTATGACTGACTTCAGTATTTAATCTGTTGTTTTGCATTGTTTCATTTCATCCATCTTTTTGATTTATTAAATTTTGACTAGAACTAAACAGAGTAAATTTTATTAAATGTCAAACAGGTTTTAAATAAGATCATTCACGTAAGTTCAAGACCATTCATTTATTTAATTTTTAGTATTTCAGAAAACCTGAGGTAATTTATTTTTAATTTTAAAATGTTCATTTGATGTGAAATCCTGATTTTCTTCCTCCTGTTATCAAAACACACCATTTAGATTTAACAAGATTCCTTTGAGTAAAGACTAATCTTCAATTCTATCTCACAGAATCACTCAGTGGTTGAAGCCGGTAGGGACCGTTGCAGGTCATCCGATCTAATCCTCCAGCAAAAGGTAGTGTCAGCAGGTTGCTCAGGACTATGCCCAGTTGAATTTTTAATATATCCAGGGATGGAGGTTCAATAGACTCTCTGAACAACCTGTTCCTGACCCTCACAATGAAAGATTTCTCTTACACTCAAATAAAATTTCATGTATTTCAACCATACTTGTAGTAGTGGGTTAACCTTTGCTGTCTCCCATGTTCTCACCAAGTTACTTTTTCACTACTCCTCCTCAACAAGACTTAAAAGATCACAGAATCAGATAAGGACAGGGAGATGAATCACCGATTATCACCACAGGTAAAATGGTATCAATTTGGGAAAAGATTATTTTAACTCAATGCCAGTTAAAACTAGAGTAGGATAGCGAGAAACAGCAGTAAACCAAACCACTTCTTCCTAGGCTTACTTTCAGTTCTTTATTCTCAGTTCCTCTGCTGTGTACCTCTCCCACTCCAAGCTGCGTAGGGGGTGGGGAAGGACAGTTGCAGTCAGTTCTTATCACTTGAGCTCTGCTGTTCCTTCCTCCTCGAGCTGTCCATTGTTCCAGCATGAGACTCTCCATCAACCACAGCTCCTGCCAGAAGACTGCTACCTGGGCTCCTTTCTATGGATCACACTTGCTGCCTGGAGCCTTCTCCTTTGTGTGCTCTCCATAGGTTGCAGTTTCCTTCAAGGCACATACACCTGCTCCAGCATGGGGTCCTCCATGGGCTGCGATGTGAATATTTGCACCATCACAGTCATCCATGGGCTGCAGGGGAACCTCTGCTCTGGCACCTGGAACCAGCTGAATGCGCAGGATCTACTCACTCTTCCACAAGACTTCTGCCCTCACTAGAAAGTATGAAAACACCAAATTTTCAATTAACAAGTAAAGCATTGCTAAAATGGAAACAAAGATTCTAATCTGAGTTGCAAAGATGCTTTTGAATTATGCTGCTGTAAATCAGGATCTGCTTGCTGAACTATTAAAAAATACACCAAATAGAATTTCCTCTATTGTTAATCCTTTGTTGAGAATTTTCTTGTTGGACTGTGAACTTGTTACTATTTCTTACTATCTGCACCATTCACTCAACAAGCTTCTCACCAAACTTAGCCCTAAAAGATGCTTAGAGCAAATGAGAACATGCAGCACCTATTCTACTTCAGTAATGACTAATTTCTTCGTTTCTGAGTTCTTATGGAAAAAATCAAAGCTTATCAAAATGTTGGAAGATAGAACTGAAGCATGATATTCACCAGTGTGAAAACATGGGAAGATCTGATCAAAGGACAAAGGAAACAATTTGCATGGACAGATCCTTGGAAACAGTAGTTTGATAGTTAAGGTTTACTGGTTCTCCCAAAGTTTTAAAAGCTGGAACTGCATGTGTCTGTCGCAACATAAGTAGGTAGATTCTTTATATCATGAAATACACTTGAATCATCTTCTCATAACCTAAGGAAAAACAACAGCAACAAAAGTCTAGGAAAAACTAAGATCTCCTTACAAGGATCCTCTAAGATCACATAACAGGGGAGATGATGTAGTCTTTCCTATGGGAAAAACAAGAAGAACAGCAAAAACACCAAGCAGGGAGAGTCCCTTCATTTTAGAAACTCACTGAAATTTCTATGGGACTTTTGCCTCCACACAGGCACTCATGAAGCCCCCATGACACTCTATAATTTAGACTTTTTGGAGCTTATGTAGAAGATTTCAAAGTTCTGAGTTTTGAATGTACCACTCTGTATTTTAAACAACATTAAAAAATACCTTTTAAAAAATTGTAATACCTTTAAAGATTTTTACAAATGTAAAATAGTATCAAGAGTATCAAGATGCTAAAATCTGTCTCTGTGATCACTTTCAAATATTTGATAGAATCACAGAGAGTGATTTGTGTGACTTAGAAAGAAAATTATCTATAACTCAGTTGTCTATTGAAGCAGTTTGTGTGAAATAAATCACATTATTGTGATAATATGTAAAAAAATGTGCTTTGACTGAAAAAAGTTATAAAAAATACACAAGTCAGAAACAAACTATGTCAGAGAGAAAACCTCAGAAGCTTAAGAAAACCTAAGAGAAGGTAAGGGTGAAAAAATCTTTATTTGACTTTTACTAGTAGGGTGATGAGCTGATGTGTCCAAAACCAGAGATTAGTGTTAGAAAGCAAGCAAGCTGAAAAAAAACCCTACAAAGCAGTTAATATTTCCAGCCTACAGGTAAGGACAGGACAAGATTTTGGGAGAGAGGTACTGATAAATACAGAACAAGGAGTAGAGAAAGACCCACAAGTGAGACAGCAGGGTTCACTTTGACTTTGAGAGAGATGAGGAGAGTGCATATGAGACACAAACACCTAAGATGTGCACACAGTGGGTATAACCCCATGCTGTTAGCTATATCCCTTGGAGTGATATATAAATCTCAAATGAAGTAATCTCACAGGCTTCAGGAAGATGTTTTATGGAAGATAATTATTATTAGTAGGCAGATATGGTCATTATGTGAGAAGATGGAAGAGGGCAGTGATATTTGACTTTGTAATCCTGACAAATTCACTGAATTTTCAGATGTGCACTCCAGATTCCAACAACCTGGAAAAAGTTAAAGGATGAAATCTGAAACTTAGAGAAAATATTCAGTGGAAACAGGGAGAGTTTTCCTGTAGGCTGTTATATGAACCAAAAAATATATATTTGTCTCATTTTTTCTTAAAAAAAAAAAAGACCTTTAATAATCAGTTCTTCAGTATTTAAAAAAAAAAAAAGTCTTTCATATAAAAAAAAAAGTCTTTTTAGACATCTCTTGCTCTGGAATAGCTTCTGAGTTCAATAGGACACTATTTCATCAGTGAACTCTCTAAAGGGAAACCTATTGCAAATTGCCTACATGTAATTTCCTGCAAGATTAATTCTGGCTTATTTTCATGGCCATTCACTGGTCTCTTGAACATACCTTTATCTACAGTCACCATTTATTGACAGAAAGAAGAAAAAAACCAACCCAAACACCACCAACAACAAAAACCACAACACACTGAAAAAAGTCTTGAGATGAGAAGAAAGTTCTTCACAGAAAGAGTAATTGACCATTGGAACAGGCTGCCCAGGGAGGTGGTGGAGTCCCTGTCCCTGGATGTGGCACTTGAAGCCATGGTTTAGTTTTCATGAGGTGTTAGGCATTAGGTAACAGGTTGGACTTGATGTTATCTGAGATATTTTCCAACCTGGTTAATTCTATGATTCTATGATTCTATGAATTTAGGCAGGATTTATTTATTTGATACTATTCTACTGATATACTTCAGTAACAGCCACAATTGCTCCAAAATATCAGTGTAGCAAATTATGCTTCTGTCTTGATGCTGTAGAGGCAACCTCACATTAAGAAAGTTATGAATCAGTGCAGAGTTGAGAAGTCCAGTTAGAACTTATGTTTAGAAAATCATTATACACCTACTGGCTTTCATAACTTCAAAGGAAAAACTTCTATAAGAATTTATCTAGGGTTCTTTTGTGCTGATCAGTGACATCCTTTTGTGTAGACATGGGAATCTAAAGATTTAAAGATATGTTAACCTTTCATTTCAATACCAAACCTAATTTGACAAGAGTATTGCCAAAAAGAAAAAGAAGAAAGAAAAAAAAAGAAACAAAGGGAAAAAAAAAAAAAGAAAAAAAAAAAAAAAGGAAAAGAAAAAAGAGTGACCTGGGTAAACAACCCTAGCACACACTGGTAGCACAAAAGGTTTAGAGCCTGACATTTTCTACTCCCAGAAACTCTGGCAGAATACTATGGAAGATTAATATTCAACATAATTGAATTGACCAACCCACACCTGGATACAATCTCCCTTCAGGGAGTTGTAGAGAGCAATAAGGTCTGCCCTGAGCCTCCTCTTCTCTAGGTTAAGCAACCCCATCTCCTTCAGGCTTTCCTCATAGGGCTTGTGCTCCAGACCCCTCACCAGATTTGTTGCCCTTCTCTGGACACATTCCAGCAAGTCAACATCTTTCCTAAACTGAGGGGCCCAGAACTGGACACAGGACTCAAGGTGTGGCCTAACCAGTGCTGAGTACAGGGGCACAGTGACTTCCCTGCTCCTGCTGGCCACACTATTCCTGATGCAGGCCAGGATGCCACTGGCCTTCTTTGCCACCTACATCTCTGTCTGAATGTGTGGACTACTTCCAATACCAGCACTGCAGTCTTTTGGAGGGTTAACTGAAGCCAAAGACCCTGATTTAACTCAATGTAAGTGTGGATGTGCTCATCTTCGTAGTGCTGGGCATCCTCCCTTAACGCTGTTTCAATGGACACAAGGCTACATTCAGGGTTTCTTGTGATTGGATCAGTTCTGGAGAGGTCAAACACTCTGCTGCAGTGTCAGCCTTAGAAATTGATAGTGCAAGGGAAGCTAGAGGGAGTCAGGCCTCTGTGTAATAAAATGTATATTTTTGTACATTTTACAATTTAATATCTTGGGCAGTGGTATCTTCAAACACCACTTTAATTTATTGACAAATATATTTACAGGTTCTATTCAGTTGTGGGTATTACATTCCACATATAAAGACTGTTAAATTATTTAAAGAAAGATCTAATGTTTCCAATACAGCGATTCAAATTGGAAATACAGGGGCTGTCATCTCTGGTTTTCCTGCTCATAGGATTCTGTGGCAAAGTAGCTGAGTACTCATGACTTGCTCTTCTGTCTGGTATCTTCCCAGTTGCTGTGGCTATAATTTGAGTAGTCCTTGGCTTGGAGAGGGCTAGCGGGCCTCTCTCTTGTGTGCTCCATTGCTGGGCTGTAGCCTCCTCTTGTATTCAATTCTCTTGGAGCTTTTTCCCCATTCTGCCTTGGTCCAGGTGCAAGGCCTGGGTGTAGTCGTTACCAGTTAGGACAAGTTTTTCAGTTGCTACTCGGGCAGCATTTGGCTCTTGTCTCTTTTGTGGTGAGAACAAGGCCCAGGTGTAGTTGGTCTGCTAGAGCAGGCCCTTCAGCTGCTACTCAGGCAGCATTTGGCTCTTGTTGCTTGCTAGGTGAAAACAAGGCAAGTTGCCTAACTTCTTGGCTGGTTTAAATACTGTCCCAAGACAATGAACGCCCTTTGATAACAAAGAAGCCTAATAACTGGACCTATGGGATGGGGCATATCCAAACATGGCCAGGGACACACAGATTTCACAGCTGTGTAACAAAGTTAATTACTCATGGTACATGTTTATCTGTTCCCTGGGAAGTGTCCAGGTTTGCACATTTACAGGTGCTTAGTGCATTGTCTGGGCAAGGTTATGTTTTAGGGTTTGACCCTTTAGGACACACTCCTGCAGGAAAAAAGAAAAAATGGCCATTGCTCTGCATGTGCTATCATTTAATTACTGTTTATTTTCTTCTTGTGTTAGTTGGCTTGGTCCTACCTACTTTCCCATGGACAAGTCCAGGAATTTTTTACATTTCAGGTTTGGACATAGGCTTTCTTAGCAGAGTGAAAAAAAATGATCTTGCTTTGCAACACACTGATCTGCTTATTGTATCAAAAGGTAGCTCTATGTTATTTATCTTGAGGATGTATTAAGACAGTATTTGAGGAAGACACAGAATGTTCAGAAAACCACAAAAATGTTTGGATATTGTATAGATTCATCTCTGTGGTGAAGGCACATTTTGCCCAGATACTAGATCTTGTCCCAGCATGTGGACAAGTTTCCCCTCCTTCAGGAGGAAGACAAAAGCCAAGGCATTAGCCAGGCCAGCATGCACTCAGCATATGCAGTGCTCATGAAAATAACAAGTATGGGCATAATTCTAGTGGCCAAGCGGTGGAACTGCACCCTTCGTTATATAAATATAGAAATAGTCTGTAGATAGTTTAATTAAGTTCTAATCATAACACTAAGCCACTTACGGAATGTATTTCACAAACGTGCACTAGAACATGTATATAAGTTAGTGATTCATCGGTTATTAATAATTTTATAATTAATAAAACATTTATTTTTATAATTTATGTTTAATATTCATAAATTTAATAACCTCTTTACAACACTCGCTTTCAGGAAATATTCTGTAAAACAGAATACATCCAAAAATCATAAGTATACTTACATGTTAGGAAAGTTTTTCATTAATCTTAATGACTCAATACATCTGTGTGACATTATTTGAACTAAGATTTATTTAGGGATTAAAGTTGCTGTTACACATGTAAAAGCCAACAAAAACCACTCAGGAAGTAATGTCACTTCTAACCTGCCGTTTTAGAAAGGGTAGCCCTGCAGCAAACCAGTAAAGTAAAAAACAGTAAACCATACTAGTATAGATTATCAGACACAGTGATTCAAAAAGCTTCTTGCAAAATTTCAGCTGATTTTCTGGAGATCCTTCATCTGCAAAATGAAAGGTTTGCTTTGTGTCTCAAATCTAAGCACTAGTACAGTAGTTTTGTGTTCTTAAAAGTAATGTAAAGAGATTGATATTAACATTAATGTGGAAGCATGAATAAAAATAAGAACTAGAAAATGTAGATGTGTTCTACCTAAACTCACTAATGATAAGTTTTGACATTTAGAATTCTGCTTTAGGAAAGATTAAGGGCATAATTCACCTCTGTAACTAAGCAGAACTCTGTGCAGAAAACAAGGTGGAAGCACAAATAGAAATGTACAGCTTATCTATAGAGGGTGCCAAAGGGTAAAGGGTATATTTTGGTACTGTCTTGCTCCTGGAATGTCTCTGGCATACAAGAATAAGCACCTAAGAAGGACAGCAAAGTAGAAATGCAAACTTTTTGTTTTCCTCCTCCAAATGGGAAAGTTTCAAAGGCAGACACCATTGCAAACCCTGTTTCTAAAATCAGTGTCAGAGGATCACACTATAGGGATCCCAAGAGTAACAGGTTTTAATGTGAGTCATCGGTGACCCAACAGCATATATCTGGAAATGGATAATAACCTGAAAAACACATTTGTTACATTCTCCAGCTGCCAAATCCTTAAAAGAATTATATTGCTGACCTGAAGTAAAATCATCTTAAATCTGAACTTGACCTTAGAATAACACAGATCACCCAATTAGCAAAGTATTAACAACCTGTTCTTAGATGAAAATTTTGAAGTGAAGTTCATGTGCGTCAGCTCATCACCACATGCACTGCTTTTGTCAAATGAGAGAAGCACTTCAGGAGGTGATAAATCTAATTTTAAGACAGATGTGTGAGATACATGTACTGCCTTTTAGAGGTGACATTTTTTTCTCTCCATTGATCACTAAGATAACCTAGAATGAACTAGATCATGTTTTGATGTCTGCTTTGTAGATAAATTGAGAAGAAATTATTCTCAAGTTAGGGTTGTTCCGGTGGGGCTTTTTTGTTTGTTTGGTTGGGGTTTTTGGTTGTTTTTTTTTGGGGGGGGGGTTGTTCTTTTTTCATTTATTTCTGAAATAAAATGTTCCAGTCCCTCCAGTCACAGAGGACTCATTAGAAATATTTTTCTTTAAGATTTATATTTCTCTTTCAAGGCAATATTTTAAAATGTCCATTTATCCTTCAATAATCAAATCACAGAAATGACCAAAAATATAATGAAAATGCTTAAAAGCAATTTAAAATAAAGAAACAACATTCATCCAAAGATCACAAATTTCTCAGCAATATTAAAAAGCTTCTCTCATATATTTTTTCCACAAACATATTAACAGTTTCAGAAGACCAACCATGACAGAGCATAAACATGTTGCATTTGTCTCCCTCATTCATTTCAGAAAATGGGATTCTTACCATGATGCCATGTCTTCATTTTCCTCAACCCCCCCCCCATATATTAAAGATAGCAAGCCCCATTGAATAGATTGTTCATTTACTGCTACCATGGATTCACTAAAAAGATCCATTTTTACAGTAGGCTTTCCAAAACAAGATAACATACAATATATATTATGTGTGTACATTTTTCTCTCTTAATTTGTTTGCTAAAATGGTGGTGAAAGAAAGCCAAGGGATTATTTACTTTTTAATCAATAAATTGGTGAAGGAGCATCTGTGGAAGCTAAGTTAGTAACCTTAGCTGATTTTTGCTTGTTAATGTAATGGGGTTACGTGGGTCAGTGTGCAATCCAGTGCCTTTGACCACATTTTAATCTTTCCTTGTGATTCAGAGTCCTACCTCCTTCCACACTGAGACAAAGTGAAAAATAGGTCCAAAACATAATTCATAATTTGTTGTTGTTGTTGCTGCTGAAAACAGCACTTTCAAATTCATCCTAGTTCTCATCTGAGATGGTTTCTTTTGAAATCCTATAATCCAGTGCTAGAGTAAGATACAGCAAAGGAAATCATCTGTTAAGAAGCTGCAGGAGTTTTAGATTGTCTTTTTCAAAACTAGTTTCTAGTGGATGAAGCTCACAAGGACTTCGAAGTCAGGTGAAATAGAAAGTTTTCAATATATAGAATTGCACTTGAAACAGAGGTGCACTACAACAAAACAAGCAAACAAAAATGAAACATTAAAACAAAAAACAGAACCACAAAACAACAAAAGCTGTTTCCTGCCACTTTGTTTACGAAGAACTTGAGGGCTTCATATCAGAGGTGTCATATAATTTCCTCTGTAGTGGTCATTTTTATCCATGCTTGATGTCTTCATGTCAAAATGCTAGTGATAACAATGGGAAATTTTCATAAACAACTGAAAATTATGGTGTAAATGGTCCACTGATGCAAACCAGCACAGCTATAAAGTAAGCAAAACAAATGTTGAGCACTTGTAACAGCAGGAGAGCTACTTCAAGTAAGTATATTGTCTTTCTTTGTAATGGTTCGATAACATGGATGAATCCTGTATCTCCTTACATTTATCAATGGATGTGGTTTCCTCTCATATGAACAATTTATATAGGTGTGACCAGTTTAGGCTGTGCCTGTAAGAAAGGGACGGTTGCTGGAACACTATGGCTGAATGTTTTGGGATAATAACGAAAACAAGATAAGGTCTAAATGAATTTCATTGGTAGATTGGTAGAATGCAACTTTTAAGTTTAAGATCAGTTTCAGTCAGAGTTCAGTCGGTTCTTCTTTGTTCTTGTGGACCTGTCTGCGTTTCTCTCTCTGAAGCAACAGCTACGGATGGAGGCGACCTTGAATTAACAAAGCTAACCAGATAAGAAAATTAATTCTTGCACACGCTTTGAGCTAACAGAATTTTCTCCTTAATTGCCTTTCTCTCTAACCCTTTTAGGGAAAAAAGGGAGGTAGGGAGGGAGAGGGGGGTGCAGGGGGGAATCCCCCTGGCCAGCTGGAGGGAAAAAGGTCTTCTGTATTACGTTTATTGCTGTATATTTCTGTATATATTGTAAATACTGTATATTTGTGTACATACCCATCTGCATTCCATTTATGCTTGTAAATACAGCTTATTTCATTTGCCTCTCCGACTGAGTTAGCTGCGGTTTCTTTGTGTGTGGGGGGGAGAACTCACTCACCCTACCACAATAGGCCTTAAGGAAGATAGTTGGATCACTCAAGTCTACGTGGTAGGTCTTCATCATGGTTTGGTAGGCTTCAAATACTGAATAAATGTTTCTGATGAAAATTATTTAGTTAAGAAAACTAAAGAGTGTAGCTAGGTGCTTTTTATTTCTTGATTTAGAAGGCTCTTTTCACTGTAGTATGCAGAAAAGAAGAGTGCTTGTAATTCCTAGAGGTGAGATATCCTGAAGAGAGGAAATTGTTAAATGCTTCTTTTTCTCTATGAGAGTGTCTGTGGCATTACCCTCACCAAGAAGTTGCTCTTGTTAAAGGTGTGGGGGGTGTGTGTGGAGAAAGAAATAGAGGTCTATGAATTTGAAGAATTCTGTGCAGTTCTTGGTAGTTAATGGTTGTATTTGAATACATTTAAGTGGCTGGAAATTTTCTTACCATGACAAATAATTCAAATATTGCCAACATGTGAAAAGAAATGGATTTCTGCCTTAGTTCTGAATATGCTACTGCAACTGGCCTCTGCAATTATGCATTATTTAGTGGTAAACTTTTCCTCTGAGAAACTTTGTCTTGATGTTTTTAACATAGTAGTCCAAAACTTTATATTCTTTTTAGACTAGGCACTTTTTGTGGAGTTTTATTACATAGCATACATGGGAGAAATCTTTGCCTGACTAAGAGAAGGGAAGGAAAAATTATAAAACAGGGAATCAATAGGAAGAAGGAAGGAGCTTCATTCTTCTTTTTTTTTTCATTAACTATTCTACCTTTTTCTTAGCCACAGCCTAAATGGAGACACATTATGCAAGTAATGAAAAAAGTTGTCTTCCTCTTCCTAATCAAAACTGAATGAAAATATTTACACTAAATTTTAAATTTTAAAATTTAGACATAAAATTCATGATTTATAAAAAGAAAATTACTTTGTATATTCAATCCATCCTAAAGTAGCCATTTAAAGTGGTCACCGAATAGAAGAATGTTAGGAGTTGGAAGGGATCTCTGGAGATATCTAGTCCAATGTCCCTGCTAAAACAGGTTTCATAGTATCATTGCATCACAGTATCATAGTATCATAGTATCAGTCAGGGTTGGAAGGGACCACACGGATCATCTAGTTCCAACCCCCCTGCCATGGGCAGGGACACCCCACACTATATCAGGCTGGACAGAGCCTCATCCAGCCTGGGCTTAAACACCTCCAGGGACGGGGCCTCAACCACCTCCCTGGACAACCCATTCCAGGCCTTCACCACTCTCATGGTGAAGAACTTCCTCCTCATGTCCAGCCTGAATCTCCCAACCTCCAGCTTCATTCCATTCCCCCTAGTCCTATCACTCCCTGATAGCCTGAGAAGTCCCTCCCCAGCCTTCCTGTAGGCCCCCTTCAGATACTGGAAGGCCAAAATGAGGTCATCTCGGAGCCTTTTCTTCTCCAGATTGAACAGCCCCAACTCCTTCAGTCTGTCCTCATAGGAGAGGTGCTCCAGCCCTCTGATCATCCTCGTGGCCCTTCTCTGGACACCTTCCAGTATCCCTCTTGTAATAGGGGCTCCAGAACTGGATGCAGTACTCCAGGTGGGGTCTCACCAGAGCTGAGTAGAAGGGAAGAATCACCTGCCTTGACCTGCTGGCCACACTTCTTCTGATGCAGCCCAGGATCTGATTGGCTTTCTGGGCTGCAAGTGCACATTGAGAGCTCATGTTGAGCTTCTCGTCCACCAGCACCCCCAAGTCTCTCTCCTCAGGGCTGATCTCCAGCCAGTCCCTGCCCAGCCTGGATTTGTGCCTGGGATTGCCTCGACCCAGATGCAGGACCCTGCCCTTGGTCTTGTTGAAGCTCATGAGGTTGGCTTGTGCCCACCTCTCCAGCCTGTCAAGGTCCCTCTGGATGGCATCCCTTCCCTCCAGCCTGTCTGCTGCACCACACAGCTTGGTGTCATCAGCAAACTTGCTGAGGGTGCACTCAATGCCACTGTCCATGTCACCCACAAAGATGTTGAAGAAGAATGGTCCCAGAACTTATCCCTGAGGGACTCTGCTTTTCACTGGCCTTCACCGATACATGGACCCATTGACAGCCACAGGTTTGCTTAGATTAGGTTGCACAGGAAAGTGTCCAGGTATGTTTTGAAAGTCTCCAGGAAAGAAGACTCCACAACCTCTCTTTGCAGCCTGTTCCAGTGCTCCATCACCCTCAAAAATGTTTTTCCTTTGGTTTAGGTGGAGCTTCCCGTGTTCCATTTTGTACCTGTTGTCCTTTGTCATATCACTGGAGAGCACTAAAAGGAGCCCATCCCACCCTCTGGACACTGGCCCTTTAGATATTTATAAGTACAGGGAAGGTCAACAGAATCCAAAAATTTTCAAAGAATCATGGAATCACAGAATGTCTGAGGTTGGAAGGGACCTCTGGAGGTCAGTTGTTCCAGACCTCCAGCTCCAGAATGGCACCCTAGTCAGTTGTCCAAGACTATGTCTAGATGTTTTATTAGTGTCTCCACAACCTCTCTGGGCATCCTGTTCCAATGTTCAGTTACCTTCACAGGTAAAAAGTGCTTCCTCACATTCAGCAGGAAGCTCTTGTTTTCAGTGGGAACCACTTGAAAAGAGCCTGGCTCCTTCCTTCTTGCACTCTTGCTTTAGATAGTTGCATACATTGATGAGATCCCCCCGAACCTCCTTCTCTCCAGGGCAAACAGTCACTGTTCTTTCAGCCTTTCTTCATATGTGAAGCATATGTAGTTTAACATGGCCACTGACCTTTCCAGAATTTCCAGTGTAATAACCTGGCAGTGAAGACAGTGAATCCTGGTATCAGTGTTATAACATCTTTGGGCTTTACAATCTGTATAAAGCAGAAGGAAACAAACCAGCAGTCTAACACAGAAAATTTTGTTCTTAGTTTAAAAACAAACAAAAAACAAAACCCACAACTGATTGATTAATTATATGAAGAAAGAAAATAAATTGCAATCAAAGAACATCAGAGATACAGGCAAGTAGATACCTAACAACTTTATAATACATTCTTTAAGATATTTTTAAATCTAAAAATATTAACACTCAACCAAATTGAGACCAAAACATTAAAATACTACCTTCTAAGTTCTCTTTTCTTCTTCTTCTTTTTTTTTTTTTTAATTACTATTCTCTTTGTATTATGAGAAATTAGATGAGATGATGATGTGGGTTTGCCTCATGCTTTCCCACATAGCTAAGATATGTATAAATCTGCACCATCAGATAATCTGCCTGGCCCTGCCATGATTGCATAAATGAAGGTTTATTGGGGAAACTATAGCAGTAAAGACTAAACTGCATCTCTGAAGAAGTCCTACAAAGCATGAGAGAACAAGAAGGGTCTCAGGGGTTTTGAATCTCAGGGCTTTTGTGTGTGTGATTCCTTAAAAAAAGAGTAGAGAAGTCATAAACCAGCAACGTTTAAAATAAGAAATAAGCAAATGTATGGAAATGCACACTGGAATAGTTTCCCGAAGCGCGGTAAAGGTACTATCATGCGAACAGTGCCATCTAGTGGCCCTTTTTGAGATTAGTCGGCACAAGGATTCAAGATGCTGACCCCAGCAACATTCTCTCATTGTGGCACAGCAGTTATAGGAACATTATTTGGAATATTTAATGATGCATTTATTGGTTGAATCAGCCACTGTCATAATTTAAATAAATGGCATTTTATATATAATCACCGTTTTGGACACTGCTCTTATTTTTAATAAGTCATATTTAAACTTGATTTCAGCATGAAATGATACAGCTATTTATTTACTTTAAAAATAAGCCGCAGACATTTCCATATTGAAACCATGAAAATGCATTTTTTAAAAAAACAATAAGTAAAATATATATATAAATATATATAATCTTTTATATATATATATATAAAGATTAAGAAATAAAATATTAGAATAGAAAACAGAGGAGGTATTGACAGAGCAGGAAAACAGGGAGAAACCTCTGGATTACAGCTAACTGTAAAAACTGAAACACAATAGCTGAAGAACTCTTATTTCTTCCCTATCTCTTTTGATCTCTAGCTTCTTATTCTATCTTCCTTTAAACCTAAAATACATATAAGAGTGTTTTTAATTTATTATTTTATTTTGAGTTGATTTGGGGTATTTTCAATGTTGTGATCTTCATGGAATTTAATATAAAACAATAAACCTCATATACTGCAATAATTCCACAGCGGGAATATGCTGCTTTTGCACTATCTAAGATGGCTTAGAATAACTAGAATATGAAGCTTCCTATGGAGCTTTAAGCCATCCTATATAATCCAGTATTCCTGCCACAGAATTTTGTGAAAGTCTATAGGGATGATAGCATACTCTTAATTCATACAGACTTCTTTTTTTCCCATGGGGGAAAAAAAGAAAACTCTAATCACAAAGAAAATGAAGGATGACCACTGTAATAAAACTACAACCCATGTTTTATGAAGCTATAAACACAAGCTTCAGCCATAAAATAAGCCAGCTGTCTTTAGCTTGCTCAACAAACAGATACACTTCCAGACCCCATAAAATACCTCTCAGTTTCTAATTAATAGAATTCCAAGCCATAATCTGTGCAGTTCAGGTAATTCGATGAATGTCTAATAATGTGTACTCACTGTTGCTGCTGCCTGCTTTGCAATATCTAGGGGAACTTTCACCACTTTTAATGAACTGTAATTACTCATGACCTTGCTCTTGAGAACATGAGTTGTGCATGCATTGTGCACGTATTGTGTAACACAATTCCCTCATAGCATTTCTATTAAACAACTGCTCTGCTCTCCCTATATTGCAGAATTGTCACTAATGTTAGAGGAATGTGAAAAATCATATGCACAAATAAATTTAAAAAAATAATTAAAAATCAGATGTGGTTCAGATCTGCCACAGACAGAAATGAAGGTCTGGAAAATATTTCAAGAGACCAAAAAATATAGAGGCAATTTCTAAATTTCGGTGTAAATAAATCAGACAAGCACATTCCACAGTGTTACAGCATTGCACCATTCTCAAACTTAGAAGGATAATTCTCATAATAAATATAAAGCTATCTTTTCCTTCAAATTAAACTAGTATCATACTGTTCTCCTCTATACTCACCTGTCAGTTACAGAGAACCACTTCCTGATCATTACAGTCTTAAGCATGTGAAAGATGCTTGTGTAGAGAAGGCTTTCCCCTTCCAGTTCACACTTTCCCAACCTCATAGTAGTTTTTATTTCTGTTCTCTGAATTATGTTGGGATGGTTTAACAAAACCTCAGCTAACTCAGTTGGGGAAGCAAATGGAAGCTGTATTATACAAGCAATAACTACACTCTAAAATGAAATGCAATGAACATATACAAATATACAGTATTTACAATATTATACAGGTATTTACAAAGAGAAAATAGCATGGAAATCCTCCTGTCCAGGAGGACACTGCCTTGTTTCCCCCCTATCCTTTCCCTCCCTTTTTCCTCTGGTTAATTAGAAGAAAAAGAGAAAAATAATGTTGGAGAGAGTTCGGTTAGTTCAAAGTGTTGTTGAAGTCAGTAATGCTTATCTCAAAGACAGCTGATAAGGGTCTCTCCAGCAAAGCAGACATGCCAGCAGAGAAAGACGGAATGAAATGGAATCTGAGATTGTTAGAAATACATCCCACACATCTGACCAATAAAATTAATTTAGAATAATCCCTTGTTTTCCTTTTTGCACCCAACTGTGGATTTGTTTGTGCTTCTTCACTCTCCTGCTTGGAAAACTGTAGCAAAGGCATAGCCTTTTGTAAAGGCATGGCCTGAAACTGTCACATATGTCTAAACTGTCTTTGGCTTCTTTAATATAGGATGTCCAAAGTGAAAAGAATATTCTGAAGCCTCTCCCATTCCAGTTAGGGTGTGATAATGAATTTCTCCTCATGGTTCTGTGGTGAAGGTACATTTTTGCCCAGATATTAGATCTTGTCCCAGCATGTGGACGTTTCCCCTCCTTCAGGAGGAAGACAAAATCCAAGGCATTAGCCAGGCCAGCTCGCACTCAGAGCACACAGTGCTCATGCAAATACCAAGTATGGGCATAATTCTAGCTCCACACTTTCTATAGGCTAAAGCCAGTTGTTTATGAGAGTGCCCATTGGTCAAACCCAGCCTCGAGGAATCTATAAGTATCACCCCAGTTGGTAAACAAGTTGCCCCCTCTTTCACTTTGTCTTCTGTACTTGCTCGAGAGAACAACTCTCCAGCCATAGCCTTTGTCTGCTGTCATTGTCCGATTGGAAACGTCCGAGCCCGCCGATCAGCAACTGTCGCCCCACCCTGCTGTGTGAGCCAACTCCTGAGGGCTGACCCCGCGGGCCGACTCCGACCAGGACTGATCCTATTGTCTGGAGGGAATCGACCAAGTCCTGAAGGGAACCTGGTTCCAAGCTAAGCCCTCTCTCTGCTGTGAGATAGGAGACAGTAACCCAGCGCTGCTGTCCAACTCGACTAGGAACCAGTGCAGCAACAGTAGTCTGCCAGACCTCCACCTTGCTACAAACAAGAGTTACAGAGTATCTTCCACGTGCTTTCCATCCATTAGCACTCAGTTCAAAGTATCCGCGTCTAGCAGAGTAATCACTGACGCACAGAAATACTGTAACACTGCTGTATATAGCCAGAAGCCGTCCGCGTCCCACCGAGTCACCATCTAGTGGCCAAGTGGTGGAACTGCACCCTTTGTTATATAAATATAGAAAGTCTGTAGATAGTTCAATTAAGTTCTAATCTTAACACTAAGCCACCCATGGAATGTATTTCATCAACGTGCACTAGAACATGTGTATAATTAAGTGATTCATTGGTTATTAATAATTTTATAATTAATAAATAATATTTTCATCATTCATATTTCATATTAATTAAATTAATAACCTGTTCACAACAGGTTCACATGCAACATTGCTGTTAATGCATCTTAGATTGAGAACTGATAATTTTGAAGTCTATGGTATAGATAACTCATTTCTAATTTGTGTTCAAGTACAATTTCAAAATTGTTTTATCTAGTACTGCTGCAAATCCAGGTTTTCTGCAGTCTGGGTGCTTCCCACAGGGCAGCAGGACAAGAACTCACCATCCAGGAGCCGTAAGGTTGGACTAGATGATCGTTGAGGTCCCTTCCAACCTGGTATTCTATGAATCCCATCACACCTACTTTCCCACTGCTGGGTCAGCCCCAGTCCCAGGCATCAGGCATCTCCCAGGGGACAGACCAAGGCCAGGCTGTGACATCAAATCAGCAAGATAGGGTCAGGATCAGGATCAGCAGGAGTCAGGCCAGTCAGAGACACAGTAACTCAGGCCAGAAACCAAGAGCCTTGGCTCCAATGTTACTCCTGAGGACAGTAGGAGGAGCAGCCTCACTTCCCCCAGCTTCTCACAGCTCTTTCTCCTCACACTCTTCCCCAACAGCCTAGTTAAAGGCCGCATATCTGTGTCATACAAGAGCTGACCTTGTGTGCAGACTACTAAACTCCTTTTCTGGGGGACAAGGCATGGAGTAGGCCTGTGCAGCAGTGCTAACTAGAGCTGGGGCCCAATACAGGATTGCTTGGAGTCCCACTTAAAACTAATTCCCACTTTGACCGGAAGTCACCAGAATCTTTTTTTTCGGTTTTGTAATTATATTGTGCACCAATTTCAGGGTAGTTTCACCACTATAATGAAATTTGTATGCATTACCACAATTCCTGTTTTTTGCTGAGCAGAAACAATATGAAGAGTCTTGTTAGGTCAAGGCAGGGCATTTCTTGTTTGCCCTCTATTGAATAAGCAGATTGTGGTCACAAAGAAAGAGGTTACTCTGGATTGCAGTTAGAAATTCAGAATTTTGACTGGCTTATTAAGCTTCAGCTGCTTCAAAGTCAGTATGGTTCTCAGAAGGTTGCTCTACCATCTTGTTGGGAATTAAAATTTGACCTGTGGTTCTGTGACAGGTACACAGCCAGATAGATCTCAAGGTAAAAAGTTACCCTGAAGCAACTGTTGCTAAGATTTGGGAGTGACTCAGCTGGGTGAGTCGTTTTGCCATCAAGCATCAGCATCCTGTGAGTCAAGAAAATAAATTCTAATGATGCATTTGGAAAACCCAGGCACTGGGCAGTGACTGCATAACTTATGATTTCATCACTGTCAATTATGGAAACAACATAAAGCTTGAATTCAAAGAAACTAACTTACTTATTTTTTAATAGTATAAGTCACTAAAGGTGAGTCATCTAAGTGACCAATATGTCAATAATTCACATACCTAAGAAGTTAAATCTCTTGTTTTGGTGCACAGATTACTCAAAACCTACAATGCCCCATGCTTTTCCATTAAACTCCATTCTTGTTTTTTGGCATTCCCTGTAACCTCTTCAACCTTTCCTCCTCATTGAAAAGGGTGTATATACTTTATTCCTTCCACCTCTATCAGTCCTATATCATGACTTTGTTTCTTTTCCCACTATTTATTCTCTTAGCTTGTCATTCATCTCCTGTGTGGAAGCACTATTTTGCCCTTGCTTGAACCACTTACACCGTGTAAGAGATTATTTTATGAAGTAGAATAGAATAGAATAGAATAGAATAGAATAGAATAGAATAGAATAGATCAGTTTGGAAGTAATATGCCCTGGAACCTCCATGCACTTACAATAAATATTTAACCTGAATTCTCCTTCAAAATAGGAAAATAAAACCTATAAATTAATGTTTCATACAAATTTCTGGGAATCTTTTTCCCTTAGCAACACCGTGTAACATGCTGCAGTCTGAAGTATCTTGATCAACGCTGCCATCTAGTGTTCCTTGGAGAAATTAAAACCACACTCCTTCAAATACATGCAGGCTTCCAGATCTCTAACCTATTTAAGACCTACTTAGCTTTTTCCCAGACTCAATTACTTCAGAGCAGACATTCAGTGAAGTGTGTAAGAATTTAGCTCCAAAACTGTCATTAAACATTATATTCTGCTTTCATGTGATGAATTTACTTTTTTGTGCCAAATAGTGCAATAACTAGAAATATTTGGGGGAGGTGGGGGCGGGGGAGAGGGTGTCCCCCATAAGGGATTATCTAAGGACAAAATCAATGAATGAAAAAATAAATAATTTTCTGTTTAACAAGTGTATGTTTATTCTATCACTTTGTATATACTTGATTTTCTTAAATATTTCCCATCATCATTTTATACAAGACAGGAATTTTTTTTCCTAATAATCAGTGAAAATAAATGAAATTAGAGGCAGATACATATCATTGATTTAAGGAGGTCAGGATCAGATCTGTCTCAAGATCTATAAAATTATTGCTAAACATATAGTTGTATTTTAAAATGAATCTAAGGCATGACTGTTGCAATTTTTAAATGGTCTGCTTAACAATTCATTAATCATGTTCTTTTTCTCCCAGGATAACTTCATTTGTGTGTATATCCAAAGTTAGAATACTGAACAAATATCTTTCAGAAGTCATTCAATGACATCTGTTTTTCTCCAATAATTTCCCAGGTAGTTAAACAAGGATTGTGTCCTAAAACTTGGAATGTCTTACTCAAATGGAATCTGTGTTATACTAGTTTTACCACTAAGAGGTTCTGGCACTGATTAAGAAATTTGCCTACCAACCAATTTTAATGGGTTGAGGCACATCCCCTCCCCACTACGGGCAGAAATAATGACTCAAACAAATGGATTGCAAAAGTGATGGAAAGTTTAAATGCAAAGCGGGGAATGTTTGCAGAGATCCAGAAGTGCAGTGACAAAAGAGATCCCAAAGCAAACCCAGGAACATCCCATCCCCACCTGGGGGTACATCCAAGACCCGCAGGGCTAGGCTAGTCTCAGCTGGCCAGATCTGAGACTGTCCATCCCCCCGTGGCCTTGGGCCTAGCCAGGCTCATGGCTGGGAGACATCTCCCCCAGTTACTGGGTGACAGTGAGGAAGAAAGAGGAAGTGCCAGACCCCGCGCTGATTCTTATAGTGGTGCAGAGAATTATGGTACAAATACCTAATTTCCTGTGTCCACCCCTCTGGGCTGGACTGCTGGACACAGGAAGTAAACACAGCAGAGGGCACCCAGCCCAAACTGCTATAGCAGTGTGGCACTACCTGCAAATCTTTTAAGTCAGTGCATGGGTTGGCAGGCAGATAGTTTGGTGGGCCGAAGAGAGATGAAGTGCTGAATCTCCTCTTGAGCACCGACTTGCTGAGAAATCATTAAAAAAAATGTCACATCTAAGATACAATATACAATACAATATGACCTTCAAGATCATCATGTCCAACCTATCAATCAATCCAACCCACCTAAACTGAAAAGCCTGAGCAAAATCTACTTGCTAGTCTCCCAAAACAGTTAAAATTTGTTCATTCAAAACCTTTCACATCACTAAGAATATTATTGATCTGTCTCCTATGTTTCCATGATCTATTCCATAGAAATTTAGTCTTTGTTCCAATTACTTCATTAGTAAACAACACAGATATTGCTAGCACAACTGCTTGTCATCAAAAAGTCATCCTCTCTAACTCATACACTTCTGAATGGAAAGAGATCTCTTTTCTAAAAGCCTTTATTCCTTACACTTATGTAATGTAAATGGAACAGTTTTGTAGAATTACACTATGGGTTAGTTTTGCTATAAGTCTACCCTTTTTAGATACTCCTAGACCTAGTCATAATACTGTGAATTGTTACTACTTTGCTAAACAGCAGCTAGAAAATAACAAAGGTAAAATAGTTCAGCATAATTAACATTCATATATGTTGTTTTATTCCTTCCTTCTTGACAACTATCAGTGTAAAACTAGCATCAGGAGCAGGTTACACACAAAAAAAATAAAAGGGAGGGGGAGGGGCGGCAGGAAATGATTGTTACTCCACTTAATTTCACCATCCTATCCACAGTGATGAGAATCAGCTGCCAAATGATAAAACTATCACAGACCCAGACAGAGGACTGAATGAAAGGGTTTAGTGCAAGGGCTAAACTGACTGCTCCCCCAACACAAAAGTGAGGGGAAGAGTAACACACGCAATTCAGGGCTGAGAATAAAAGACTTTAATGTAACATAAGATATCATAAGCACAATGCATAAGTGCCTTAGCTAATAATCTAATTAATCTAATAATACAATGCATCATTATCTTAGCTTAGACTACTTGCAGAAGAAGTGAATTGAATATACAGTGGGTGGGGGGAAATGGCATAAAATAGGAAACCAAAACCAGCAGCTAACTGATTCCCATTCTTTACACAACCATGTCTGAAGAAGAGGCAACACTCAAGAAACTGGAACCCAGAAGAAGCAATAGAACAGGATGCCTCCCATGTTGCAATCTGAACTTCAAGCCCCATAATACTTTGTTCCAGTTAGCACTTTCACTTTTTGAAGCTGTCTGCAGCATGGTATGAATAACAGCAGCAGGTTCAACTCGATCCATGACAAGGGGTGAAAAAGATCTCAACTATGTAAAAGCTAGTAAAACCTTTTATGTCATGCCACACCTCTCCTATGAGGACAGACTGAGGGAGTTGGGGCTGTTCAGTCTGGAGAAGAGAAGGCTCCAAGGTGACCTCATTGTGGCCTTCCAGTATCTGAAGGGGGCCTACAAGAAGGCTGGGAGGGACTTTTCAGGCTATCAGGGAGTGATAGGACTAGGGGGAATGGAATGAAGCTGGAGGTGGGAGATTCAGGCTAGATGTGAGGAGAAGTTCTTCACCATGAGGGTGGTGAGGCCCTGGAATGGGTTATCCAGGGAGGTGGTTGAGGCCCTGTCCCCGGAGATGTTTAAGCCCAGGCTGGATGAGGCTCTGTCCAGCCTGATCTAGTGTGGGGTGTCCCTGCCCATGGCAGGGGGGTTGGGACTAGATGATCCTTGTGGTCCCTTCCAACCCTAACTGAAACTATGAAACTATGAAACTATGAAAAGTTACTCATTTTCAAGGACACTGAGAATTACTAAGTTAGTTGAGCTAAGTAAGTAAATTCACAAATTACCTAGAGGACTGGACAAAGTGGAGCACAACAGGTTGTGCAGAAAGAGAAGCTTTGTCAGGCAAGCTGAAAACCAGATGAAAGATAGGTTCTTCAAGATCATTCTTCACTTTTTTTTTAACATTTTGATTGTAGGAGCCTCATAGAAAAAAAGTTGGGAGCTGTAGATGGAGTCTGAACTTCATGTAGAGGATGGAGATTTAAATAATTCTTTCAATATCAAAGGCTGAAATACCTAAATGGGAAGAAGTATAGAAGTAAGAAATTTTGGATCATGCTTTTAGACAACCAGACAAGAAAACTGATACTGCAAACTGAAAATCTAGCAGCCAAAAATGACAGAGGAAGAAAACCACTTATGCTTCCCTGGATCCTATTAGTTGCCAGTGCAGTACAGGCAAAGCACGTATTCTTGCTCAGCTATGAAATGGAAATTAGTTCTGCCATCCTGCTGACAGTTGGAGGTACTATACATAATTCTGGAGAGGCCATTGAAGAAAGATGAAATGAAAACTGCAAACAAATGTATTAAGGAGATCAAGTTGAGCTTGAGAAGACAAGGAAAGAAGCCCAAAAGACCAGGCTTGCCTAATGTAGTGAAACAAAAGCTGAGAAAGGTTATATCATTCATGTCCCTTCTACCAAAAAAAAAAAAAGCCATCATTCCACCTGTCATCACTTTCAAACTAATCATAGCTTTACTATGGTATACTGGGTTTTGCACTATGCTACTAGGATCTTGGGGTTTCACTCTTCAGGTGTGCCTACCATGAGCTGAATCACAATATAAAAGTCTAATTATATCAACTAATGCCAATCATTCAGATTGCAGATTTCTCATCTAGTTACCTAAGGCTTCCTTTGCATTCAACACAAAAAAATATGTGACTTAAAGGCACAATCTATCTGCCTTAAAGGCACAATTTATCTGCCTTAAATTTGTGCTGCAGCATCAGGTAAATGGCATACTGCACAAAGAATGATTAGCTGAAAATTTGACTTCTGAAATACAATAAGTGAGATGAATCTCACTCTTTTTCTATTTTACACATATTAAAAGAGAGGCTGTGTTGCAGTACTGCACTCCCCAGGTACTAGAGGCTCAGGATAAAATGTAAGTGATTCTGTGATAGGGATACAGAAAGAACTCAGAACAGCTGTGGTCTGAGCCTTTTATTTAGTACATATTATAGTAAGAAATGCATATGCTATCTGCAGTTCTCACAGGACAAAAAAAAATATAGCCCCAGAATGAATGCAAAGACTGAAATTATTTAGGGAGTCCTTTTATCATCATGAGCTATCAGCAGGAGAATAAACCAAAATCAGTTTATATGAATCAGCAAATCTAAAGCAGTGAATGTAGCTATGCATGCACTTTGGGACCATATTATGCCTTTTATAATTTTTGTTTACAGCTTGACATTCAGAAGCATCATATAAAATCAAAAGCCTTCACTATTTGCTGTACAAAGCTCTGAAATGCCATGAAACACTATGATAAGAATGATTACTGCCCAATTAACGTCATTTATAGGCACATTTTGTCCTTGCAAGTCCATTTAACCAAGGGTTACACATAGACTAAGCTCTAGATATTTTCTTTCTTTTACAAAGAGACTGCCAAAGGATGAACACTTTTCTGTACGTAGCTGTGATCACAGATTATTTTAACCCCTTTTGTTAACTTTATGTAAATAACAACGCTACAGATTGTGGGTTGACAGAGGAGCAAATAAATGAAAACTTTGCTATTAATAGTTTTTATAGAATAGAATAGAATAGAATAGAATAGAATAGAATAGAATAGAATAGAATAGACCAGATTGGAAGAGACCTTCAAGATCATCACGTCCAACTTATTATCCAACCCACCTAATCAACTAAACCATGCAACCAAGCACCCCACCCAGTCTCCTCCTAAACACCTCCAATGATGTTGACTCTGCCAGCTCCCCAGGCAGCCCAATGGGCTGTCCAATGGGCAATCACTCTCTCTGTGTAGTAGAACTTCTTCCTAACCTCCAGCCTAAACCTCCCATGGTGCAGCTTCAGACTGTGTCCTCTTGTTCTGGTACTGGTTGCCTGGGAGAAGAGACCAACATCTGCCTGCTACAACCTCCCTTCAGGTACTTGTAGAGAGCAATAAGGTCTCACCTGAGCCTCCTCTTCTCCAGGCTAAGCAACCACAGCTCCCTCAGTCTCTCCTCATAAGGCTTGTGTTCCAAACCCCTCCCCAGCTTTGTTGCCCTTCTCTGGACACGTTCCAGCAAGTCAACATCTTTCCTAAACTGAGGGGGCCAGAACTGGACACAGTACTCAACTCTAATATTAATTTTTGAATGGCACTGAAAAATATAATCAGCTAATATTCTAAGAATTATTCACGACTGGTAATTTTTCCTTTGTCTATGCATATAGAGTATAGGTCACCGGAACTCCAATTTCACATTGTTTCTTCTGAACTCAGTACAAAACAAAGTAATCACATTTATCACTGTGAAATGAGAATATCCAACTACATACATGTGTAGATAAAATTAAGTTGATACCTGTCCATTATCTGTTTCAAAGAATTTGCAAGGTTGTAAAATCAGATTTTCTGGTACATCATTTGTCAAGTAGCACATTCATTTGCCATAGACAGTTTGCTTTGTGAAGTTAATTTCTTTTGATATCTGATAAATCTGAGAAAGAAAAGTCATTGGTTTGTGCACAGGGTGACTACCCAATTAATCTACAATGCATTTAATTGAATAAAATCTCTGGCCAGCCTGATCTAGTGTAGAGTGTCCCTGCCCACGGCAGGGGGGTTGGAACTAGATGATCCTTGTGGTCCCTTCCAACCCTGACTGAAACTATGAAACTATGAAACATAACCTAATCAATAAGGCAGCTATTTTGGAAATTATATTCCTTAAATTTTAGACATCTTATTGCCTTTTATTGAATGAAATGCATGAAGATCATAGAAGCACAGAATATTAGGGGTTGGAAGGTAGCTGTGGAAATCATCTAGTCCAACCCTCCTGCTAAAGCAGGTAAGCCTAGATCAGGTTGTACAGGAACATACAGGACATATATCAGAGTAGTAAATGATATCTGAAACAGAATAAAAGGTCTATTCAGCATCAAGTTTTTTATAATTTTTTTTAAAAATGTTTCTGATATGGTAATGATGTATCTAAGAGTACAGCCATCAAAATAAAATATGTCAATGTGAGATACTGCTGTACTGTTGTAGAGCAGTATATCTCCATACACAAAATTATCCAGACATTTAATTCCTCTGGGATCAATAACAATTGCTTGTTTACGTCAGCTGAGGAGTTGATCTAATATATGAAAATCATAAATGAAAATATTCAACTGTCTTGCCTGTCTAGCATTGTCTATTTAACAATGACCTATTTGCATTTTGTGAGACGAATGCTGTGGGTTTATTAAAAGAATACCTGTGAGAGAGCCAAATGAGTCAGCATCAGCTTCAAAGAACTTAAAGAACAGCCATGCTTCTGATGATAACACAAATAGATTAACATGCATGATTTTCCAGATTTCACATTGATGTAAGAGGCTAGATGACGGGTTTTGACAGGCTTTTTGAGATGTTTATGACAAATACCACTTTATGGTGACTTTCTTCACCATAAAGTATTCACCAAATTTAGAAATAAATAAATTAATTATTGAAGATAAATATTCAAGATTGCACTAGTCACACAAAAAAAGAGGAAACTTATATTTTGATGTCCTGATACATATATATATATATATATTTGTATAAATTGGACTTTAGATTGTGGTTTTATGCTAATAAAACTGTAATGTATTATCTAACTTTCATCATTAGTCTGTTGCTTTTGAATGATTGTCCCAAGTTTTAATGGCAGACCAGAGAGAAGGGAAAGAAAATTATTTAAGCCATGGATCAAGTCAGTTCCATTAATATTTTATATAAGATAAGAGCTGTATGTAGCTGATCAAAGAGTATGGACCATGAGTTTACATGTTTATAAGCAACTTGGGTGGACTTCTGTGGTACTTGGTTAGGAAAAGTGGAAAAACTTCCTTTTCTCAGATTCTTTTCAGTCCTTATTAACAACCTATAATAGTTGGAAATTAAGTTTAACACAATTAACTGTAAATATCCAATTCAAACGTTAAATAAGTATATTAGACTTTTACACCTGGAAATGTGATTTTAAAGTCTTCTGAGGTAATGCATGAAAATATTGGCTGTTTTTAGCCACAGTTCAGAAATACCTGTCTTTTAGGCATACCTAGGAGTTTTATTGAGTCAAGACAAAGGAATCAAAAATAATTTAGTTATCTCAGGACAGTCAATGTGAAGTGCCAGCTTACAGCAGACACTTAGGAACTGGTTTTAGGAAAGATGTTGTCTTGCTGGAACGTGTCCAGAGAAGGGCAATGAAGTTGGTGAGGGGTTTGGAACACAAGCCCTATGTGGAAAGGCTGAGGGAGCTGGGGTTGCTTAGCCTGGAGAAGAGGAGACTCAGGCGTGACCTTATTGCTCTCTACAACTCTGTGAAGGGAGGTTGTAGACAGGCAGAGGTTGGTCTCTTCTCCCAGGCAGCCAGTACCAGAACAAGAGGACACAGTCTCAGGCTGCGCCAGGGCAGGTTTAGTCTGGATGTTAGGAAGAAGTTCTATACAGAGAGAGTGATTGTCCATTGGAATCGGCTACCTTTGGAGGTGGTGGAGTCACCTTCATTGGAGGTGTTCAGGAGGAGATTTGATGGGGTGCTTGGCTGCATGGTTTAGTTGTTTAGGTGGATTGGATTGGTTGGTGGGTTGGACGCGATGATCTTGAAGGTCTCTTTCAACCTGGTGTATTGTATTGTATTTTATTGTATTGGTTACAAGATAGAGTTGAAAGAGTGGTGATCAATGGTACCAAGGCCATCTGGAAAGCTGTAACATTTTGGAGTCCCCCAGGGATCAGTGCTGGGACCGGTGCTGTTCAGCATCTTCATCAATGACATTGATGAGGGAGCTGTGTCTGCTCAGCAAGTTTGCTGAGGACACCAAACAGGGAGGCTTGGCTGATACAGCTGAAGGCTGTGTGGCCATCCAATAAGACTTGGACAGAATGGAGAGCTGGGCAGAGAGGAGCCAAATGAGGTTCAACAAGGACAAGTGCAGAGTCCTGCATCTGGGGAGGAATAATAAACTACACCAGTACAGATTAGGAGGTGATCTGCTGGAGATCATCCCTGTGGAGAGGGACCTGGGAGTCCTGGTGGATAACAAGTTATCCATGGGACAGCAATGTGCCCTGGTGGCCAAGAAGGCCAATGGGATCCTGGGGTACATTAAGAAGAGTGTGCCCAGCAGATCGAGGGAGATTCTCCTCCCCCTCTACGCTGCCCTGGTGAGACCTCATCTTGAGTACTGTGTTCAGTTTTGGGCTCCCCGGGTTTAAGGACAGGGATCAGCTGGAGAGGGTCCAGCAGAGGGCAACAAGGATGACTAGGAAGACCGGAGCACATGCCTTACAAAGAGAATCTGAGGGACCTGGGGCTTTTTAGTCTGAAGAAGAGAAGACTTAGAGGGCATTTAATAAACGTTTATAAATATTGTAGGGATGGGTGTCAGGAGGGAGGGGACAGGCTCTTCTCATTTGCTCCTTGTGATAGGACAAGGAGCAATGGATGTAAGATGCAGCACCAGAGGTTTCACCTCAACACAAGGGAGAACTTCTTTACTGTAAGGGTCACAGACTACTGGAACAAGCTCCCCAGAGAGGCTGTAGAGTCTCCTTCTCTGGAGACTTTCAAGTCCCATCTGGATGTGTTCCTCTGTGACCTGAACTAGATTGTATGGTCCTGCTCTGGCAGGGGGGTTGGACGTGATGATCTCTTTGGGTCCCTTCCAAATCCTGATGTCCTGTGATCCTGTGACGTGGCTATACTCATAAGAAACCCACACTTTGACTCATATTTTAGTTGCTTCCTCCTATAAGATGGGGTTGTATGTTCAAAAGATTATGAATTAGCAAGAGGAGCAGTAAAGTGTTCTGCAAAACATACTTTAAAATTTCTATTATATTTGGTATCTGTGTAGAATTATGCTAACATAAAATATTTACTCCTTAGAAGACAACAGCTCTCACTAGTGTAAATTTCCTGATACACAGTTTAAAAAGGACAATTTAAATAGAAAATATGTTTATTCTAATTCTCCCAGAATTTTAAACCAACAGCAGGGACTTCACTATTGCTACAGAAATCAAGCATGAAACACTTCAACTCCAAAGGCATTGTGAGGACACAGTATATCATGGAAATTGTTCGATAGCCTTACCAACAGTGGAGAAAAGTAGTAGGTTCTGCAATTAAGGAGTCTAGTGGAAACAAAGTTTAGATTGCTAATGCACAGATAAAAAGCATGTGGATCAAATTCTACCACCGTGACTCATCTACAAGATAATTAACACTTTGGATCACACTGTCATCATCAGCTCAGACTGTAGGATAACTGTTTTCTTTATGTTCATGTCCATGAAAATTGATTTGTACATTGATAAACCCACACACATCAAAACCACACTTCTGTTTGTTATTTAGTTGTAGAATTTTGCTTTTTAAATGAGGGTAACATTTTGCTATATAAATTATGTTTTGTTTAAAAGTTGCAAGTTAGAAAAACTCTGACAAGTCAGAAAAACATTTAAAAAAAGTATAGAATAATTCTCCTTCAAGCTCCCATTGCTTTGAAGATTTTAAACTAATTTTGATAATTAAGGATTTTAGTTGTTTATTTAGCAATTTAATATTCAAATGAAAATTCAATTTCAAATTAAACTCTGACTAATTATTTTTTTCTATTCCATTTAAAGTGAATCCTGGAATCACTCTATTTGGTGCTATTGTCTTTAATGAAATTTTTTATATTACTTCCTCTACTCCATTTCTAGGATTTTTTAATCACATGCAAAACAAGCAAATCTATTCAGAAGTATTAGGCATGTCTATTCTCCACATGATAACAGGAAAGTTAGTATCTCTCTTTACCAGTTGTTTGTGAATCCTCTTTGGCTATTTTTCAAAACTAATACCTCTATTACTGTCTAAATCTGACCTTGAGATCCCACAGACAGGAATCTGTGTGTACAGTGCCTGAATTGCTGATATCACTGCCAAGGATGATTTCAGATGTGATGAATATATGTACCATCATGCATAATACAACAATTCAGGAAAATGTGATATCTTAGTGACATTCAAAAATATTTTTTTAATTTAAAAAAATAAAATAAGAATAATAAAAAATCAAACCAAAAGAAAATAAAAAGCAACCACCAAAAACCGTAATATAATCATATTTTCAAATAATTCTAAACATTAATCTAGAGTCCTGATCTGACAAATAGATTTTTCACCACTGATGATTTAGAATCTATTCCTACATTTAATGGTAGTAGGAGGAATTCACCTAAACTGTCTTGAAATATCGTAACTTAAAAAGGTACATCACTGATGTAAAGGTTCCCTGCTGTGTAATTCAGTGCATTTTTACTCTGTCTCACTAGGTGGCAGACTCAAGTGGCTCTGGTTTGAAAGGATCGGCCTTTCAAGGGTCAGAAGGGAATTTCATTATTATATAAAAAACTGTTCAACTACCCGAATGTAAGTGACTTTTTAAGACATCCACTCAAGCCGAGCCAATTCATGAATACTCAGCCTCAGGTTACCGTGAATTATTTAACAGAGTAACTTCCCAAGACAGTTTATTTATTACGTATGGTGGATTTTTGGCTTTTGTTCACTTTACAAGTCTTGTGCAAAAGACACACTCTGTAATACAGTTTACAAAAATAGTTAGCCTTGCCCTTAAAATAACTAAACATACTTTCAGCATTTGTTAAGGGATTTCAATCTCCTCTGTAGAACGGCTGGCTTTAAGTGACACTGAAAGAATAAAAATAATCATGGCTCCACTTTCAGCTGGAAAATTAAAAAAAAAAAAAAAAAACAGCAAAATGTTTTTTTTTTCTACTACTATATATTTTTTTTAACTCTTACGCGGTATTTAAAAAAAAAAAAAAAAAAAAAAACAAATTGTCAAGAAACCACATTCTGGACTTAAAGAAGGACTAATACATTTATTTATTGCGAAGGCTCTGCACTGGAAAAGATACAATAGAATACACCAGGTTGAAAGAGACCTTCAAGATCATTGTGTCCAACCCACCAACCAATCCAACCCACCTAAACAACTAAACCATGGCACCAAGCACCCCATCAAATCTCCTGAACACCTCCAATGAAAGTGACTCCACCACCTCCACAGGTAGCCGATTCCAATGGGCAATCACTCTCTCGGTAGAGAACTTCTTCCTAACATCCAGACTAAACCTGCCCTGGCGCAGCCTGAGACTGTGTCCTCTTGTTCTGGTACTGGCTGCCTGGGAGAAGAGACCAACCTCTGCCTGTCTACAACCTCCCTTCACGGAGTTGTAGAGAGCAATAAGGTCACGCCTGAGTCTCCTCTTCTCCAGGCTAAGCAACCCCAGCTCCCTCAGCCTTTCCTCATAGGGCTTGTGTTCCAAACCCCTCACCAACTTTGTTGCCTTTCTCTGGACACGCTCCAGCAAGTCAACATCCTTCCTAAACTGAGGGGCCCAGAACTGGACACAGTACTTGAGGTGCGGCCTAACCAGTGCAGTGTACAGGCGCAGAATGACCTCCCTGCTCCTGCTGGCCACACTGTTCCTGATGCAGGCCAGGATGCCATTGGCCTTCTTGGCTGCCTGGGCACACTGCAGGCTCATGTTCAGCCTACCATCAACCAGCACCCCCAGGATGTGTTTATTTAAAGCTCTCATGCTCCCGCTCTAGACCTGCAATCATTACCTAATAAAGAGGCTTTAAACTAAGCATTTTGTAAGTTGTGAATCTGCCCAAACTCCCACTATTGGCAATGGAAGCTACCTATAAGTTTTTTGCTCCACCACCCCCTTTTTTTTTTTTCCTTGAAAAGTACATTATATAAAGCTCTTAGCACTGTGGTACCTAATAACAAATAGGATTTAAGCAAAGAAGTACAAATAATGTGCAAAAGAGATCTCAGTTTGTCTGCTCTACATCATTCCATGATTCACTATCCTTCATAATGTCTCTTTTTTTTTCATGATGTGAAGCATTTTAATGAATGTCTAAATGATACAAAGAAGTAAAATTACCATGAGCAATATCTTACTGCCTGGTGGGGGGAAGTACTAAGATTTATAGCCATGGCTTGGATGTTTCCTGTCTCCTGTTCTAAAATTGTGTAGCTACACTGACAGCAGAAATTTATAGCATTATCAGTGAGACGGGAGCCCGATTCTGTTTGTTTAAGCAGAAAAAAAAAATTGTTCTACCAGCCTCAGCCAGTGTGACCCAAGGATCTTTCTCCACATGGCAAATCTTTTAGCCTGGAGAAGAGGATGCTCACAGGAGCTCTCTACAACTACCTGAAAGGAGATTGTAGACAGGTGGGGGCTGGTTCTTCTCCCAGGCAACCAGCACCAGAACAAGAGGACACAGTCTCAAGCTGAACCAGGGGAAGTTTAGGCTCAAGGTGAGGGGAAAGTTCTTCACAGAAAGAGGTATTGGCCATTGGAATGGGCTGCCCAGGGAGGTGGTGGAGTCACCGTCCCTGCAGGTGTTCAAAAGAGGTTTGGACATAGCACTTGAAGCCATGGTTTAGTTAGTCATGAGGTGTTGGGTGATAGGTTGGACTTAATGATCTCTGAGGTCTTTTCCAACCTTATTGATTCTATGATTCTATGATTCTACCTCCTAGATACTAGATAGAGGATGTTACTCAAAAAACTTCAGACAGTTTGTGCAACACTTTCATCAGCCAAGCAACATGACTAGAAGTGGATAAAAAGCAAGTATCATTAACAGGAGAATATGACAAGGTTTTTACTTAATCTCTTTATTTTATCCCAGGCAGAACAAGTTTGTGATACTTACATACTTCTAGACATACCAGCACAGGAGACAAGCTATTACATCACCTACAAGTAGCCATGTCTTCAAGACCCTACATTTTCCCAAACCTTTTACGTGAATATACTCAGTTTACTATGTCCTTCTAGAACAACATTGTCTTGATTTTCCCATTTTCTGAGGGCACGTAGTAATCATCAATCTGTCTTCTTAAGGTGATGACTAATATTCCTCACATGGCTCAGCAGAGATGGTAGTCTTTTACTGTGTGACATCTTCCCATGTAAATCTTTATAAGACCATCACATGCTCTGGGCTGGCAGGCTCATTGCCCCCTCAAAGAACAATGGATATTTCTTTAAAGAAGCAGAATGTGGAATCTACATATGAGTGGAAATGAAAGAGATAGAGAGAAAGACTAATTATTCTACAGAGTTGTGTCCTTTTTTATAACAAGAAAGAACATGCTTTGATTCAAAGTGTAATGATTAAGCACAAACAAACAAACAAACAAACAACCCCAAGAAGACCACAAACAAAAAAGAGAGAAACAAAAAAAAATCTCATTTCAGGCATCTCTGTAGTGAAACTAGGCTTATTTGCAAAAGAACATTACAGTCTCCTTTCTTCAAAGGGAACGATAGGAGGCCACCTCTTTATTCAAAAGCCCAAGTCTGTTTTGGCAGTCAGTTCTGTACCTACAAGAAGCTCAGTTTCTGCCTCTCTATTGCCTTCCTCCCAGATCAACACACACTGCTTCCCTCACTGTTGCTTTCAGAATTATTCAACTATGCCTCAGCTTTACACTTGCTCACCCATGGATATGGAGATTTGAATACATGCATTGCTTTGTTCACTCAAATTCAGGTATTGTAATTATCATCTTCATTTACACAAAAGAAAAAAATCCTCAGCTTCTGTTCATAACTTACAACATGAATCTATGTCTGGGCATAAGTGTCCCAGCATTTCAATTTTAATTAATAAATAATTATTTATTTTTAAAAGCACTTAACTACACCCTAAATAGCTTCAGTAAGACAGGTACTAACACGTTATTCTGTGCATGAGACTGGCAGCAACATCTTTAGCACCACAATGTCCATCCTATCTTGCCACAATACCTGTCTGAAGCCATGTGTTTAAAAACTGTTATTGGTTTTGGAAGGCATATGAAATTCTGCCAGCATAGATTACCTAATTTTTGTTTAATTATTGCATTTCACTGGAAATGACAAACTGTATTTTTCTTAGAAAAAAATTTGATTTATTCTCCTTTGTATTCTCTATTTTTGCGGAATAACAGTGGAAAGAAGAAAGATCATAAGCAATTTGTTTCTTATACTGTCAATCCATCACATAATGACTTTGTGTTTTATTGAGAATGACTCATTTGCTATGGTGGTGGGTATATGTGTGTAGAATGGGCACTAGCTGAGGGACACCTCACCTACCCAGTCTCCATTTTTCTAAGATACTTTTTTCATACACTGATGTGATGATTTCATCTCCATCCCATCTCTTAAACCCCTGTACCTGCACAGAATGCACTGGCCTCTGACTCTGGGCATATGTGGCTGACTTCAGGATGCTAATCATAGCCCATCTCTGCTGGAACTGTTTTTATGATGCCATGTAAGCATTTAGCCTTCTGAGGAAGGATGTGTCTGCATGGGTTAGCCTTCTGAATTGGGGTTCAGGGTGGGCTGAGACATGGACGAACAAGGGGGAAAAGGTAATTTATTGCTATGACTGCTAAAATGGAGAGGGAAAAAAAAAACTCCTGTAATGGAAAAAAAAATTAAAAAAATATGAGAGGTAATTATTTAAAAATTATTTTTTTAAAAGCAGGTTAAAAATGAGTCTCAACTATTCTCTTGAGAATACTTGTGGCAGATGAAAGAGTAGAAGTCATATTTACGTTGTACAATTATAATTTACTTTAACATGCTCAGCTCTCCATTCCAACATGTGCATGAAAGCCAAACACTTTCATAAACTTGTTTCAGACTTTATTACCTGTTGTTCCGCTCTACAGCTGAAAACTGTTGAAAATTGATTACGTGACATGGGGAAAAATCACTCTGTGTCTAGAAGCAATAATATGGCAGTGGAAATAAAAAAGAAACATGGTAATCAGCAAGTTGGGTTTATCCCTTTGAGTCTTGCTGTGATGCATGTACTTTGCATGTAATGCTGTATTGATTTTCTATTCCCAGCAAGCAAACTGCAATATAAAACACTTTCATAATCTACCTATAGGTAACACTACACTTCCTGTGATGTCCTGAGATTCAGAAATTCTGGAAAGGCAAGTTCTCCATTTGTCCAGGATAGAACCAGCAAAATGCCTTTGCTTTATCGAAGGCACAAGAGCATTTCCTTACTGGAAAGCAAATTCATAGCAATCTTCCCTTAAAACTAATTATCTGGCAAGGATTGAAATAAACACCTTTATTTCTACCACCACTGATGTATTTTATGTTATCTACCATATCACTATGTTAGGAAAATCTGATAGAAGATGAGGACAACTTTTATCTTCAAACAAGTGTCATTCAGTTCTGAGAACTTACAAAATCAGTTGTCCTTCTTGTTCTTTAAAAATGCTATTACTTTAATTGCCATATTTGGTTTTCATTCTCTTTTCTTAGGTCCAAAAAAATCAGTCTTATAATTGATAATTTATTTTCAAGGTCCAATAATTACCAGATATCTGGAGATGGTCTCTCAATTTGTTTCCTCATCGTGAAGGCACACTACGCCCAGAATTATGCCCCAGATATTGCCAAAACTTGTCCCAACATGTTTTGCCCACAACACCCTTTCCCCCTCCTTTCTGGAGTGGGTGCTCAGCCCAGATCCAAGCAAACAAAAAGCCAGGCATCAGCCAGGTGGGGTGATAGGTTGGACTCGATGATCTCACAGGTCTTTTCCAACCTGGTTAATTCTATTCTATTCTATTCTATTCTATTCTATTCTATTCTATTCTATTCTATTCTATTCTATTCTATTCTATTCTATTCTATTCTAACCTGCCTTCTTTGGGATAAAGAACATCACATGCCCATCTTATAGGATGCTTACCCTATGCTTGGGCACATAATTCTAGCCACACCCTTGGTCATAGGCTAAAAGGTCTAATCAAGGTTGACCATTGGCCCAATTCAAAGCTCAAGTAACATGTAAGTATTCCCTAAATGGTCAACAACTCACTCTTTGCCTGAGCTTTCTGCTTTTGCTGGTAAGCTTTATTGCTTTGGCTATTAAGCTCCATTCACATGCATGCATACTACTGGCCTCTGCAGTTCAGAGAGAAGCCAGCAACCCAGGAAGAACTACTGAGCCTCAGTTCACCTGGAAGCCTGCAAGGTGTTCTTCACTTCACTTCACTTCACTTCACTTCACTTCACTTCACTTCACTTCACTTCACTTCACTTCAGCTTAGTGTCATATCTCCCAGTCCCAGCAGCAGGAAAAGCTGCCACCCTGTCTTAAAGAGGTTGAGAACCCATCGGTAAGATTTGCCATTACAGGGAGGGAATTAGCCTGAAGCTCATCAGTTCCAACCATTTGCTACAGGCATAAGCCTAAGACCTGTGAGCCAAAGCAGCCTTTGTGCGCCCTCTCGCAAAGGACCTTGCTCAGTTGCAGGAGGGAGGAGTGGCTTTGCCCCTCTGCAGCCCTGTACGTGCCAGGGTAATTCAGAGCACCATCCGTGCCCATCATCAGAGCATCCCATACAGCTTTACAAAGGACTGTCCCATAACCTTAGAAACGGGAATGTAGTTGCTGCCAAGAAGAAGCAGCCACTCACTCATTTTGACCTAAGCCAGGGAAAAAGCTATGCCACTCCACACCACCCCACTGACAGAGCCTCTAGCAGGAGGGAACTGCCACCCCAAGGGAGCCACTCAAGCCCATCCGGGGAACCTGCCTGATTGGGAGAAGTCTACACCTCACCTCTCAATGCAGCCACGGGAGGAGAAAGCTGCCCCCACTGCCATGTCTGGAGGGATCGCCCCTTGGAGCTAGCACTGGCCCTGCAATCTCCTGAGCTTCAGCAGTAACCAGCCACAGCAGCAACAGCCCCTCAGCCCGGAGCCAGCATTGGACACCAGTGTAACATAGCTTAGCAACTAGCTTAGCAAGCAAAACACTGTATCTTCCAGTATTCATGTGTTTAGCACCAGATATGGCTCTGTTTAAAAATCTCCACACTTGCCCCACGTGGTATTGCAAACTATGGTATAAGCAGACTCCTTGGCAGTGCCTGGAGTCATAATTTGTGATTGTGAATTGACTTAAGTGTACATGCCTGACATTCTGTCTCTCTAGAATATCTAGCGGCTTAGCAGCTGCAAGAGTCTTGTTGGGTCGCCATCTGGTGGACGATGGTGGAATTGCAACCTCGGTTCTCATTTGAATAACTTTTGTATTTTTTCTACTTGGTTTAAAAATTGTTATATTGTAGCAGTTTATGGGATATATTTCATTATCATACACTAGAATCTGCATATAAATATTGTTTAATGATTATTAATAATTTTAACTATTAAGGCAAAATAATTTTCATATTTCATATTTTCATAAATAATAAATTAATAACCTCTTCATTATTATATAGATTGATGTTGTTAGGGAGAAGTCCATCCGGGACACAATTTATTTAGTAGACACCAGTGCACCAAACATTGCGCTTGTATAGACATTAAAATACTTTTCCACCTGCTGCATTTGTCTGTTAAACCAGTGCAGCCTCAGGGCCAAAACAAATGTGCCAGCATACACTGATGTCACATAGATCAAACACGTTCTTAGAAGTTCAGCCTGCTATGGACATAATTATTATTGTATGAGTTTCCCAGTGAAATATCAACAACAAATAGAATCATAGAATCAAATACATCATTATGATATCATAGAATCAAATAGATTATTATGGGAGTCAATGAAGCCCTTCTTATTAAAGTATCAATCTGTGGTAGCTACCAAATTGTGCTTAAGACTACCCCGATGTATTTATTGCCTTTTCAATTATTTTCTGTACCTTTGTATATGTCATTATGTGCATACACAGACAACAACCCTTTTTTCAATCTGAAAAATGGAAGAGTGAACATTGCATTTCACATGGTACTGGGAATCAGTACTGGGTACTGGATTCTAGTAAAATAAATTACTGAGAGTAGACCATCTCAATGACATCTTTAAATGGCTCTTATCTGACCTTTACTCATAAAATATGTATTTATATATAAAACAAAAATGTGTCTTTCTATAAACAACAGGATGTACACAGATGACACAAAGTAGTTAAAAAAATATCACATCATAAACTGACTTCTCAGTGTTTTAACAATGTAGTATATACCATATACTTTTACCTTATGTTTTATACGCTATTGAAAAACAACCACTAATTTGGTTACTGTATGTAACTGTTGGATGCTATATTCATCAAGGATGCCCATTAATTCAAACTGCATTAGTTGGTTTTACATAGATAGACTAAATATGTGGCTCCTTTCTTTCCTATTAGCTAAATACACAAGATGTATGAGTTACTGACTATTTAAAGGAATGAGCAATGCTGGACAACCTTGTGCAGTCTTGCTTTATTAGATTGTTTTTATACTGCAATTCTTCAGTTTTAAGGTCTTTTAAAAATATTTTTTCTTAAATTTTGGAGGTTTACAGGAAAATACTATTTGAGCAGAAGGAAAAATCAAACTGCTTAACAAAAGAATGTCAATATGTACCTTTTTTCATCTACTTTTTTTAATAAGAACTCATTATTTATTTTTACATAATGCACTGTAGAAAGCCCATATTGATTCATAATTTAATTCTGAACATGCAATATGGGATGCAACAGGAGTGTAGTACCAGATAACACTCAGAGTCCTCATTTCATTATTGTTAACCAGTTTATTTAGCAAAATAAACCCCTAAACATCTTTCTCTCTTTTTTTTTTCTTTGTTAGCTTACAGACTTATCATATTCTCCCACATTTCAAGACTTTGAAATATAAATTACTTTTACTTTGCCTATAGAACATATATGGATAGATGACTAGCCTGCAGCTAATGTAGTTTCTTCATCATTGAAAATCAAGCAGTAGTTGCTGCCATGCTGTGTTCAGTTGCAAGTTTAAAGCCCAGTTTCTCATTTGGATCTCTACTACTGTGTTAAAAATTTATTCAGTGCCTAAAATATCTATCTGAGTCATTGTGATGTGACTTGTATGTAATACAGCTGAACTGAAACCCCTGCCCTCCTGGAGAAAACGGCCAGCAGTAATCAGATCCGGTGGTAACAGTGGTCTTCTCTCACCACATCCTTTAAAGTTTCCAGATTATATGATTACTTGGTTTTGAGCATTCACTTATGAAATTATAGCAACAGTTTTCCTTTGTGTTTACTTAGTTTAGTTGGAGATGTTAATTAAGCTAGTTATCTAACTAGCTAACTAAACTAAGACTGTTAACATCTTCAGGATTCAGAGGGTCAAACAGTTTATGTATGCATAAATATATATGTAAGTATAGATATATAAAGTTTGAAAGCAATCTAAAGATTGTTGTGGTATTAGTGGAGAGAACATGCTTAACAACAATCAGTGATATGTGTACTTCACTATAGTGTATGAAGGACAAATGAGAACAACCAATTATTGCTTTTTTTAACTCGTTTTAATTACAACAACTAGGGATAGGAAAGAATCAAGGTCTCTGAGGACAGAAAGGGAACTATACCCAGCTGTAATCAGCAAGTAAACATGCCAGAAACTAATAACTATCGGAAAAAATCTGAAGCTCTAATTTTTTAATGAATAGAAACTCTTCAGCTGTGAAAAATTGACAGAATATAATACTAAATAGGATATGAGCTGATTTGCTCCATTACAGTCAGTAAACAACAGCTAAAGGTTTCCATTGAGCCATTAACCCATCAAATGCACAAACTATTCATCAAAGTACACAGCAGTCCAGTCTACAGTTGCCAACACTTCAGATTCACAATTCTGGTAAACTACTGTTGCTATGTAAAGAATAATTTGCATTCCCCATTTTTTTTTTTTTTAGGTTTACAAAGTAAATAGCCTAACATATCATTCTAATGCATTTTCTAGTGCACTTTCTCTTCACCCCACTAAAATTAAAAGGAAAATGAACAAATTATTATTAATAATAATAATAATCATCATCATCATCATCATCAACCAGATTGGAAGAGATCTTCAAGATCATCACGTCCAACCTATTATCCAACCTATTATCTAATCAACTAAACCATGCAACCAAGCACCCTATCAAGTCTCCTCCTAAACACCTCCAATGATGGTGACTCCACCATTATACTGGACACGTTCCTGTGCAGCCTGACCTTGTGTTAGCAAGGTCCCTACCATTCTATGATTCTGTGATTCTGTCTCACTAATTAAGGCACATCCCTAGTGCCTCTACAATTCAAGCCTAATTTAAAATGGTTAATCCTAGTCACACAATTCACTATTGCATGGTATCTTGTCACTTTCAGACAATTTAAATCCAAAACAAATAAAACAAAGGGGAGAAAATAAAAACAAATGTTTGACCAGTGATATTTTTTGATTCACAGTGAACGGATTTAATTGTTTTCAGGCTAACTTATTATTAATAAATGAAGAACAAGTGAATCTACTGCCATTATAGCATGCGTAAATAAAATCATGAATCAAATCTGAAAATCTTAGGTAAATCTTAGTCTTCTCACATTTGCAAGACAAGGCTTATTTCTCCCATTAAATCAGAGGTACAAGTGTGAAACTCTCATTTTACTGGGGCATTTAATTTTCCCATGAAAACCAAGAAATCCGCAACTTTTGAAAGAGAAATTAAAATATTTTCCAGACTTTTGGTACCTTTAGTTTCTTTATTCTCACTGAAATTCACAGTCCAGTAAGAATTAAGTTCCACCAAACTGCCTGCTACTTCTTCTAATAATTTCACAAGTTTCTTTAACCTGGAATATCATAAACAGGAAATACCTTGCCGCTCTTAGCTAAATGTGTTATCTGGAGGCAATGATGTTAGCAGATAATACATCAGAGCAGATGGCAGTTGGTGTTCAATTCAAACCACAGGTCAATGTGGTATACTGTTAGTAGTCATAATAAATCATCAAGAGGAACTACCTACAACACTTCCAGGATGTGTGTTAGCCCTATATGGAATTTTTGTATCACAATCCATAAATATCTTCTTAATTACATGCAAAGCAACAACACCACATGCAATAATCTATAGCTGTTTGGATTTTAACTAGAAATTACTGAAGAAAAAGTCTTACTTTTTTTTTTTTTTTTCTGTTTTTAACCTTTCAGGTTGTATTGACTTAGGCAATACATTTTAACTATTAAAATGAGTTCTTAACCTAAGTGTGAAATGTGCAGCCTGTCTCTTATGTTTTGCATGAAAATGAATTAAATACATTAATGAATTAATAAGCAAGTTCCCAGTAATCCATACATAAATCTCATGTATAAGTACTTCTAAAGCTGACATTCCATTCCTGCTAAAATTAAAAGGTTTTTTTTTACCAGCAGGAAGAGTCATTCCAAGGTCTAAAACTGTAAGACATGATGTAATTATACAATAATTTTTTAATTTATATTTTTTACAACAGCAAGCACTAAGCATGTTCCTACACTCTAAGAAATGCAACTTTATCATTAACCCAGTGCAAAACTCTTCATATAAATTAAAGGCTTTCTAAAGGCTGTCTATTTAGCACTTGGTGTATATGATCACATATGCATACTGTAATCCAGTCTTGGTGGACTACCTTCGCTCCTTGAGGGACACTGAATCTACTTGACTCAAGGGGGCAAACAATCTTATGACCACTTTGATATATTTTGCCATCACTTAAATATTGATTAAACATTTTTTATGACCAAGTATCTTTTCTTTGCATTAGTTTAAAAATTTTGGCATACTATTAAAAGGGAGTTAATATTACAGATACCCGTGCTTCAGTTGTATTCTGAGAGGTAGCCTGTGCTCACTGGGCAAGTAATCCACTCCTAACCATCTTAGTGGCCAACCTCTAGGTTTGCCCCAGTTCGATGATGCTTTTCTTGCTCTGGGTGAGGAACTGTACCCAGTAGCCTGTATGTAGACTGGGGGGAAAAACCAAACAAAACAAAACAAAACAAAACAAAACAAAACAAAAACAACAAAAAAAAAAGGGAGACAACCAGGAATATTAAAACTCCTTGCTACAGCCACTCCAGTATGCTGTTAACCTTCTCCGCTGCCAGGACACGCTGCTTATATCTGTTTAGACACCTTAGCAGTCCCAGAGCTTCATTACCAAAGGAACTATGTCTGTCAAAGGACCACCTTCTAGTCTGTCAGATATTGTCCTTTTTCCTCTTTTTGAAGATGGATGCAACAGTTGCCCTTTCCATTCACTGGGCACCTTCCCCATTCTCCATAACCTTTCAATTACCATTGAGTGAAAACATTCCAGATGTTGCAAAGCAAAAATCTCCCATGAAAGCCTGGCTGGCTGGCAGATGGGTGCCTCCATCTCCTGCAGGAGGGAGTCTATGACCTCTGTCACCCACCACTTCCTTCTGGAGATTATGCTCACAGCATACTTTGAAAAATCCTAGTTAGCATGTAAAAAATTTCAAGTAGAATTATTGCTTCTTTTTATTTTGAAAAAGCCCTGAGCTCTGGCTTTTGTCTGTTGCTTTTGAAACTGAATATGAAGCCTACCACAAGAAAACAACTTACATGAAAATTAAGAGCCCCTTGCAAATTCAATTCTGTGTGCAAGCCTCTTTTAACAGTTCAGTAAAATTGTTAGCAACCACTACATAGAAATAACTATTATGATTTTGATTGAAAAGTTTTAGCTAATTCTCACTGTAATGCTGTCACAGTAGAAAAGGAAAAATTCTCATTTCCCTGCTCTTTTCTAATGTTTATGTGCTTTGACTAACTAATGTTTCTCCATGTGTTTCATTTTCAAGTCACATTGCATCCACAATGACTAACTATTCAGACTTCTGTTAGATTACTGTTAGCTGTATCTTTTACTAAAAAACCTGCAAGGCCCAAAATGTCAATGTACCACAGATTTTTACTTTATATTCTCCACAACCATGTTGAACATCTTGACTTCAATGGTCTGTAAAATCAGCTTGAATTCTGTTTTGGAGAACATTGCATCAATTACAAATACATTTATCTGCATAGGTTGTCCTAGTAAGATCTACAACACTATTCATATTATGAAATGAACTTATCCACAGGTCCTGACATAAAATAATTTTAAAAATATATTCTTGCACTGTGTCATTCTACAAATGAACAATCTAAAATAAGTTATGCTTACTAATTACTTTGCTTGACTTAATTTTTCCATCTCTTTTTCTTTTTTTGCACCTGTCCATGTATATAAAATATCATAATAGTTGCAATTCTGGTTTCCCCACTCAATGAATATATATTCAGCCACATTGTCTAAACCTTTTTAAACTTCTAGGCTTATTCTTCACTTAAATTGTAGGGGTTTCAAAATACAATTTCTGTCACTGTGTGCATACGTAGGGCCTCTCACAAAAGCCTTAAAAATAGTTCATTTGTTGGTTTTTTTTTTCCTCTACTCAAAAAAAAAAAATCTTTCCAAAAATGAATTTGACCCACAGGACACATTTTGTCTTCAGTTTCTACATTTATTGCTGTCTTTCAAAAATACCACAATACACATATATTTAAAGTGGAAGCAAAGAGAATGTTCCTAAGAGAAATCTTCTTGATTCCATAAAGCAGCAATTTCACTGTGAAAGAAAATAAGGACACCACCCCTCTGCCCCCTCCCACTCTCCCCCCAAAAAACCCAAAAACTAACCAAACAACAAAATCACAAATTTCAGAATATTGAAGATCTAACATATGTTCAGTTTTCCTTTGGTGACAGTGTCTCAAAAATATTAAAACTACATACAACCAAAGAATTAGACAGACTAAGAAGTATTCTGGATTAAAAGAAAAAAAAAAGGAAACAATGTTCCTACTCCTTACCCTTTTCAAGACACCTAGAAACATATCATCTGGAATACCTTGTAATCAATAGATAGTGAGTTCAATTATTTTTCTAAACTGAGATAGTTCCCATGACTTCTGGGATTCCCAGATGTAACTGTAGTTCCAAGTTCACAATATGACACATAAATAAAGTTTATATGGTCTAGTTTCTTATTATTTTTTAATTTCATATTCTACTTAACACTTGACCTTCAGTCTAAGAACATAGTTCTGAGACTTATTCTATTTCTACAGATATCATCTCCTGCAAAATAAGACAAAGGTTCAGAAATTCAATGTGTATTGGGTCAAATATTACCTAAAAGACTATGCCTCTTTAAACAGTTTATCCGCTAAACAGGTAACTTTCACCAGTTAAAAAGTGGACCTCCATTTTTAAAACTTTCCCATTTATCTTCACAACTGTCACAGCTACTGCTAATTGTGTGTTATACACACAAGTTATTTATATGTACACTAAAGTGATTTGGCATACACCATAAACTGTATGCTTCGCTTCTTAGGCACTTACCTGGAAATCATTCATTCTTTGCATATTGCTATTTTATTATCCTGAAACCATACATTTGGTGAAGATTTGCCTTTAGCTTAATTTTACTCGGAACTGAAGAATAAATTTGAAATGGATATCAATGTAAAAACTATAATTCTTCCAGACCCATATGGAATCAGGCTGAGCCTTCCTTCAGTGATATTACTTTATTGCTACTCCCAGAGACAAAAGACTCACACAATGACTATAGCGAGTTACTGAGAAGTCCCAAACACAGCATTCTCAAAGAAAGATAAGCATGTTCTGTGTTGCTACTTCGTCTAAGGATGGGAAGTACAATGGGACTACTCATATAGGTTAATGCAAGTATTTACAGAGTTTCTTATTCCTCTCTCAAGGCATTAACATGAACAATATATTCCCTTCAGTCCCTACAGGACTACTTTTCTTGCTCGTTATTGTAACATACAAATTAAAAACGTGGAGCTTAAGGATTTGTTTGTATACTTTTAGCAAACCTCTAAATTCTAAAATCTGTTGAATTGTGCTGATGGGCTTTGGATCAGATCTTTTGCTCTCTGTTCCAGCTAAATTTGGTATCATACACAGGACATTGTTTTTGTTTAATATCCCTATCCACCAGTAACAGCAACATTAAATGTTTTTTAAAAAAGATAGAGAAATACATTTACAACTGAAGGGGGTTTGTTCCTTAGTCCATAAGATAGGCTTAAACAAATAAATAGAAAGAAGAACTTGTGCTGAAGAGCCTTTTCAATTTGCTTCAGTTTAGCTAAAGTGGCAGATGGCAGCTATCTCTGTTCTTCTCCCAGTCCTGCTCTCTGTATGGCTTCTCTCTGCTGTTCAAAGGAACTCCACACTCTATACAAATTATTTCAGAAAAAGGAATATTAAGGTACTAGCTGAAAGAAGTGCTTTCATGAAAAGCAGGAAGCTGCTCTGAGGCGAAAAAACAAGCTCTTTGTTGACAGAACAGGACGGGGCAGGGGGCAGAACAGTGCTGGTTTGAGTGGCAACAGAATGCACCAGAATTTCAGTATCACCCAAAAGCACATACTAGTATTTCTGACTAAGTCTAAACTACAATAATACTGAAATAAAAACAAATGTAAACATCTCTGTGTCTTTTACTACATTAAGAACAATTGCTCACCTCGCAAGATGCTTTGATGAAAGGAAGATTCAGCTTGCTAGTTTCATTGTATATTTTTTTTCATGTTCCTTAGATTTAAAAAAAAACTCAGCTCCATGTGATTCTTTAGTTCTCTTTAATTAGTATCATAATTCCAAATTCATGGCATTTCTTCAAAAGCTGCTTTAAAGTTCTGAGTATGTAGTGGCTTGAGATACTAAACCCTAAGAATTTCTTTAGGTAAATCAGATACTTCTGTAACTATAATGCATTTCAGGTATTACAGAACATTTTATGTAGTTTTTCACTAGGTAACTTCTCAATCGTTATTTCCACCTATTTTTGTCCACTGAAAAATAATTTTGCTTCACTTACTGACAGTTTGATTATGCTTTTCTAAGTTTTTTATCACCATCCAGATTGCACTGAGCTGGGTACTGTACACATGCAAAAATAAGACATCCTGAACTACCATGCTTACACTAAACATAGGAAAAAGCTAAAAGGGAAATGGAAAAAGTATTTTTAAGTTACAATTAATATGGCTAAATTATTCTTTTCAATTATTTTGACTTTTTCCAATTTTGAATCAGTAAGCTTTTAAAGGGGATTTTTTTTCTTTTCACATTCATTTTTCCAGTAAAAAGCTACGAAACAAGTTTAATAAAAATCGAATTAGAAAACAAAAACAAAATATGTACTTTTTCTTTCCCTTTTCATTTACTAAAAAGTGTAAGAGGATTTGAAAGAAATATTTTTAATGAATTTTCCAGAAGATATAAAAGGGAGGTAAAATCATGGAAACATTTAAAATTTTCAGTTTGCATCTGGTTACTTTTTCCCACAAATGTAAGTTCTTCTCTAAGGTGAAAAATAAGTGAGACACAAGGAAACAATAGAAAACCCAAGAAGCTCTGAAACTTTGAAAATAAGTGCATCTCTCTGTTTTGAGAATATCTTTAATTTTACCATTTAAAGAAAAGAACAATTCAAGATCAAAGTGTTGACTGAAATATTTTAATGTGATTTATATTTCTCATTAAGTTTATACCACTACAGTCATCCGATGCCATTTATCTTTGTGACTGATCAGAAGATACCTACCTGAAGGAACAAACAAAACTGCTTTATCACTCAATTAGAAAAGTGAGAGAGAAAAATATTTTTAAAAATTATACCTCTCTTTATGTGCTTTTTTTCCACTTTAATTTCCTGATGCAATTTTCAGGAAAACCCTGATTAGAGAGGTCATATAAAATGGAAAACCAGTATGTGTCAGCAGTATTTGAATCCACAGCTTTGTTCATAACTAAAATTCAATTTTTTTAACTCAAGCAATTAGCCAAACCTAAGATTTTGATGATCTTAAAGGTCATTCTGTGATAAGTGGATTTTGTCTATTTGGTAAACATAATGGGTTTTTAATACAATAATCATTAATTCTGAATTATCTAAATAATACCTTTTTTACTCTAAATATCAATAAATTAAAGCCATCACTGCTGCTTAGAATCCCAGATCTCACTTTTGATAGTCTCTCATAGCTAAGCAGTGGGTTTCAAGACAAGGGGTTATGCCTGTCTCTGGGCCTTCCTTGATATCTTCCATATGTAGGTAATTTTTCTAGTTTGTCATACACCTAATTCCATCAAATATTAGCACAGTGCCCCATTCAAATTTCTTTCTTAAGAAAATCTCTTCTGATAATGGAATTTGCTTCCACCTCTGGCAGCTGTTCTCTGTTTTGTATGTTGGCTCTTATTTTTTTGGTTACCTATTCTACGAACCATTGTGCTTACCTCTCACATTTATCCTGAATATATGACAAAAGGTAAGTTCATTTCTATTGACCTTGAGAGAAACCACCCTTATGCCTACATTTCAGGCATGGTTTTCCAGCATGGCCTGACCTGCACAGCTTTCTCTTTCTCAAAGCGTAAACCTTTCCTTTTAACTTCCATCTGCTCTACCCTACACTCCTACAGCTTACTAAGAAAAAGTGTTGATGTGCATTTGATCACAAGATAAACGGATTCACTTCTTTAAAATGGCAAAAAGCCCTAACTTTTCAGAAAAGAAAAATAACAGGGCCTGCAGGGCAGAGGATGGTCAGATTAAAGAATTGAATCTGATGCAATCACACAAGATACTAAAGTCCAGCACAAGGCAGGAATAAATAATGCACCTGATAGCACAGACAAATAGAAGAAGCAACCAAACAAAAGTTAAACACAATGAGCTATTAGAAAGGGAATGATTTAATTATTTATTTCTATTTTTCTGCTGCTGCTAGCCAGTAATTTGGCACAAATGTAAAGGGAAATCAATAGAAATTAAACCTAGCAGGTGTTGTCAACTCATATTTAGCTTTGAAATCTGTTGCTTCGACACCAGACATAAGAAGGGCTTGTGTGCTCTTTTTCCAACTATACAGGCTATTCAAAGAAGATATAACAACACTGCCAACAAGCCATGTCTTTTCTCAGCACAATTTACTGCTTGGTTTGGTGACTGTAAGAGGATTCTTAAGGCTGCCTGTAATATGCCAGTGTATGGACAAGACATTAAAATTATTCAGGGTTTTGTTTTGTGCTGTGTTGTGCTGTTTTTAATGTCGTCAGAATCTCATCTGAAGGCATAAAGTAAGATGGTTGTAGCTATGTCCTCCTTATCAGAGACTAACCCTAAGAGTCAATATTTTTAGGATTAGGGACTGTGACAGTTTGCAGAGGCTAACTGGTTATGACTTAAGATTTCTATGAGATTCTATATGTTGCACTACCAGAGCTCCAGGCTGATTTTATGTCATTAAAACTTCTGTAAGCAAGCATCAATCTTATCTGAAGTGCAGGAGAGGATGTTTGGCAGTGACTAAAGAAAAAAGGTGTAAAAAGGCTGAAGATGCAACTGAGGTATATTGTGCCTTATAAATGTGGAGCTAGCTGGGAAACTACAATTTAGAAGTATGCATCAAGAAATTACAGAAATCTTGGCTAGCTGACAAGGTCTGCCGGCTGAGCTCACCACAGGGAAACTGTTGATACTCATCTATGAGAGTGTGTGAGAAAAGCACACTTGCTGTCAATCAAAAGAAACTGATGGCTATGCTGTCATTGACAGGGACAAAAGTCCCACTGTAGAGAAACAGTGACACTCACAAATCACCTCTAAACCCAACTGTTTAAAACAACCATTTAACTTACCTGTGCTGCCAAATTAATACGATATATAGTCTCTTCAGGAAAGGTCATAGAGAAGAGTGCAACAATGATGAATCCCATTGCTCTTCCACTATGTCCTACAGACAAAGAAAAGTTCAAAAGTTCTGACAATTAGAATGCCAAAGTTTGTTGTCAGAAATACACATTTGAGAAATATTTCATAAATGGATTCTCAAAGCCTAACAAACTCAGAACAGAAGGGAAACTCAAGATTGGTGATCTGGGAGAACATATGTAACATATTCAATGTGGTGCTTGGGGATATGGTTTAGGGGTCAACCTTGCAGAGTAGGGTTATCAGTTGGGCTTGGTGATCCTGAGGGTCTTTTCCAACTTGAATGTTTCTGTGATTCTGTTATTCTGTCTTCTATGATACATAACAAGTGAAAGGAAAAAAAAAATCTTGTCAGATTCTGCATGGGGTTTTTTTGTCACACGCTAAAAAATTCTTTGCTTTGTTTGTTTTGGTCAGTTCTGCTCCATGCTATTTTAAAACTGCAAAACTCATCACTTATAGTCTCAGAACTGCATTATTCACTCTTAGCTGAGGAAGAGGGCCAGTGTTAACAGAAACTGTACTCCTCTGGCTTGAAAAATAGCATTTTATATAATATTATATTCTTTACCTTTGCTAAATCAGTATTATTTAATATTATATATATCTACTAAATATTTGCCAAACCTACTTTTAAAAAATACCAAGTATTTGTTTTTTTCACTGCTTCCCTTGACAGACTGTTCCACAGTCCAATACATTTAACTGTCAAAGAGTAAAAGATTAATTCTGAGTATTTTCAGTTTCGGGATGAATCTTTGGCACATTTCTGCCTACATTCATACTCAAATCTACATTAGCTACTTTTAATCCTGAAAATTTGTTTCAGAATTTTGCTATAGTAGCAATGCAAGTCTTAAATAATACATGAGTAACCCACACCAGGGACCAAGTGGAAGTACTAAAGCTGGAACTGCTGACTGTTTCTAAATATTGTATAGTCTTGAGAGAATGAGAGGAAACACATTTTCTTTCAAAGGCCTCTGCAGAGGGAGACCTCTTAGTATGTGTCAGATTACATCTGTGATACCCCTCTGAGTGAGCCTCAATACTGCTTAACTTCCTTACCCAGCAATATGTAGTTTGATGTAGAGGTTTACTTTTATATATGTATATATATATATATATATATCTCAATATGTGTGCAGGGATTTTTTCATAAATTCCAATATAGTGTCCTTTTCAGTGTATTATATTTAATGTAAGTTGAGAGTTCTTTGGAAGTTAAGTCCAGTCAAACTAATTGTTATTTCATATTTTATTTCCCTCAATCTAAAAATAATAACTAAGATTGTACACATATACTCCACATGATCTTCCATAAGTCATATTTCAGTCATCCTCTAAACAGAAAAAATACATAGAACAAATTTTCTTTCTTGCTTTTGATCAATTTTAAATAATTCATTCCCTGTGTGCTTCACTGTTTTGCTTTTTACAACTTGTCATCACAAATATTGCTTACTCATAATCTGGCATTATTTTTTAAAACTTCTACTTTAACAGAAATTTTATTTACCTTTCAGTAGACATATTTTAAAAGTAAACAAACTATTCTGTCATACCATCCTTTCAACAAGTAATAAAATGGTCATCAGAAAGTAAAGGGATTGATTTGTACTATCTAATTTCTGGTTTGTCTTAAAAAATCATGGTTATTACAATCTGAAAAATAATAAAAGTAGAAAACTACCCAAAACATAATAATGATAAAGCACCTTGTCACTGCCAGCTCTTTGGAGTGGCATGAGAAGGTCCACATTTGCAATTTGATAGCATGTAATACCAACTAATGAATATGTTCCAGTTGATCAGACCCCAAATTTTGGTTCATCCAATTTTAGATATAAGGGTCTGCCATGAAGTTCAGTGTTTGGGTTATCTAGAAGCAGCTGATCCCACCTCAGAGGATGAAAGAAGGTCTATCAGCCAGTTATCACCTGACTCTTTTCATAGACAATGTAATAAAGGCAAAAAGTGACTTACAAAAGTCAGAAAGTCCCTTTCTTGAAAGGTTCACTATTAAACTGCTTCTTCCTTAAAACCAACTATATTAGGCTGGAGGTTAGGAAGAAATTCTACAGAGAGAGACTGATTGCCCATTGGAATGGGCTGCCCAGGGAGGTGGTGGAGTCACCATCATTGGGGGTGTTTAGGAGGAGACTTGATGGGGTGCTTGATGCCATGGTTTAGTTGATTAGGTGGGTTGGATAATAGGATGGGTGCAATGATCTTGAAGGTCTCCTCCAACCTGGTAGTTTCTATTCTATTCTATTCTATTCTATTCTATTCTATTCTATTCTATTCTATTCTATTCTATTCTATCTTTTCTGTGGGTATACTGAGATATCCATTCCTAAACTTTAACTCAGCCACTTAATGTTATTAAATGTATTTTGAAATACTTCAAAGACTAATATTACATTAACCTTTCCAAGGTTTTCACTTTTGTTCTAAATGCAGAGAACATTTTCATTTTACTCTTTTGTGACTAAGATGAACTTGTACTTTCCCAAATCTGAGGGTCTGGACCTCTGTTTTGGTGTTAAGGTTAACTGGTGGAAAACCTGAATTATTCATATAAAATAATCTGTTCTGATAATTTAAACTCTTGCTAGGAAGTGATTTTAAGGTTAACCACCTCCTCAAGAATTGTATTAAGCCTGAGATTGACAGATACAACCAAAACCAATTTGAGTAAAGTAATTTAACAGGCAGCAGATGATATGCACAGATGGGATCTCCCAAATGTATCACTTTAGGGATACAGCTAGCACTATGAAAAATATAAATCATGCCATTTAATAGATACTTTCCATTGGAACTTCCCTGAAGAACACTGGAACTGACAAGATTTTTGTTTCAATACATTTAATCAACTATTCTTTCACCTGGAAGGAAGAGAAAGGTAGAGAACCATTCCAAACAAACCAGCATTGAATCTAACTTAATTTATACCTTTACTTTTGGACAGTAATATGTCTGAAGTATAGATAAGCAGAGAAAATATATTGATTTTGTTCCCACCTTTCAATCAGCTTGTCCACCCTTGCCTCACACACTAATGGGCAACTGTTCAATTTACAATCCTAGCAGATCATCTGTAAGTAAAATTAACATCTGCAATTACATAGTTCAGATGTAACAATAGGAAAATTTATGCTCAAGATGTAAACCCACATTTTACTCTAAGTGTGCATGTACAGATACATAAAATTATGCAATTCTTATTGACTTTCAGTGTTCTTGTTACATAAGTGTGAACAGACATGAACTATCAAAATCATAATATAATGGGCAAATATTTATGGTCCTTCTTTAAATACAGTTGCTTATATGAGCTAGCAAAAGATCAGGGTCCCAATCTACAAGGTATCCAGTAAATACAGAAGAAAACAAACAGTGCATCCCCATTCTCCAGAAACAGTGATAAAAGCTGTTCTCATAACACCCAATTTTGGGTATACACACTTTTTCCAGCAACAGTGTTTGTTTTTATAGTCACATATATAAGTCAAGGATATCAAATATAACAATGCAATATATCCTAACAGAAAGATACATCCCATTTCCCTCCTTGCCCTGCTACATCTAGGGCTTGTCTACACTTTGGTCATGCTTTATTCCACACTTCATGTAAGATATTCCTGAGAACATGGATGAAACCCACTCCAAGCCATAGTTTAGATTTAACTTGAAAAAGCAGAAAAGCTTGGTCAACATCAGGGTCTTAAATAATTAAAACTAAATCAGTAAATGATGTTAAAAGAGCATACCAAATCACAGGAAATTTAGTTTACCATTGCCATCAGCCATTATTCCTAACTTCTTGAGCAACTGGTGTTTTGTTGGTATTTCAGATACAGTTACATTACAGTACCTGGTTTGACTTTAAAGTTCTTCTGCAGAGTAGTATTTTACCTCTGTCTGAAGTAGACTTAAATATTGAGACTGCTTTGCATTATAAGTTATGCAATTGTCCTTTAAGCATACTAAAAACTTGACCATACCTCCTTATGATCATAGAACTTGCTTTTCAGCATCTTTCCCTACTCCATCCAGCAGGACAAGGCTTTTAATTTTTCAGTGACAGAATATACTGAGACTATTTTCCAACTGGATTTCCCAGTTTTATGACAATTGGGGCTTCACTGCAATCAATGACATCTAAATGGAACTCAAAATCGTTCTTTGCTGGCAAAATGCCTTTTGGAATGGGGACATATAGGCAGTAGACAACCTGTTTCTATCTATGCTTACCTAGAAGGGGAAACAGTATAGGTACATAGAATCACTGTAGTGTATATAATTGTGTACTTGAACTGAAATGCTGTGTTACGTTTTAGACGCACGATTGTAAACTGCAACTGCTCAGGAGGAAATGCAATTGTGTTTCTTACAATGCCATGAGAATGGCAGGCTTTGGGGAAGAAAATAGTAGGTTAGACCCACACCCACGTGTTTGAATCACTGTCCTAGCAGTTACAGCTAACTTTGGAACTGACATTGAATCCCTTCCATTCTGATTCTCTTGCACAGACCCAGAGGCTTCTTTTTAAAAAAGACATAATATGCAGATTATCATTCAGTTGACTAAACTAGAAATCTGCTAGGTTAAATGTTGGTCTGTGGAGTGTGTAATTGGAAGGTAATGTCTATAAACACTTCATATTATCACATTGAGCCTTATGGTGTTTTAAGTATAAAATGGAGGGGAAATAAGTAAAAAAAAAAAAAAAGGATGAAAGTGATAATTGAACACAACAGAAGGACAATGAATTATCAAATGCTCTCACTGTACTGTCTTCATAACAAGAAGAGAAGACACGTTCATTTGGATGAGGGGTTCATTTTGCAGACCAAATCATATTAGGGATATTCAGTAATCGTTTTGCTCAATAGTGTTGAAATTGGCACTAGTAATAGACAGTACTGCACTGTGCCATTGCAGCTGGGTATGAACCCAAGCACTAGCTTTTTGAAAACCTAACAAAGCTTCTTTTGGTCTCTTTACATTTCAGTTTAACTGAACTGAAGTATTGACACATTCCAGTTTATCTGCCATCCTTTCTGCTAATGTGGGAGCTTTAGCAATAATAGTTATTGCATTTTCCCTGGATAGCCACTTAGACATTAACATTTTCACCAATTTTTGGTATTAGAATCAAGAACTGCTTTTGAAAAAATCAAATCAAAACCCACAAGTGAAATTCTGTGTGTACTACACACATACAGAAACAATGAAGCTAGAAAATTTCCCTTGTCCTTTTGCTGTATCATGAAGAATTTAATATACACAGCTGAGAAAATATTCCCCTGATTTTTTAAAAAAATCTCTTAAAATCCAACTTGTTTTCACATTTAAAATTAAGATGTTTAAGGTGTTGGTCAAGCATGACTTCCTCTTTGTTTGGTGTGTTCCAGTCGGTAAGATGCATTAACCAGAAAGTTGATGCTGAGTACTGCCAAGTCATTTCTTGCTGAGTACTGCCAACTCATTTCTTGCATGACAGAGAGATGAAATTCCTGACTGCAAGGGTAAATGCACAGTTCCCTGAAGTAGTCACGTGGCTGCTAACAGCTAGAGGTAGTTTAACTGTGCCTGGCCCAGTACATGGTTCTTACTCCTCACTCCCTAATCTTAGAAAGAGCTCATAAAACTTTTTGTTTGTTTGCTTCTCACATTTATAATTTTTGAATTATTTTCACCTTTTTAAAATGATCTAAAGTTTTCTAACACTTTGTGAAACTTTCTGTAACAATCTGGTGAGAAAAGCAGCCCTTGCTTATCTATGCTGCAAACAGAAAAAGAAGAACCGGCCTCATAAATTCTAGCTACTCACACAACTATATTTTCTTTCTGACAGGGTATTTTACAGCATTTGTTCATAACAATCTCATAGCATTAACATTTTAACTGAGTTCTCTCTGGTTCCCTAATATCAGACTGAGAAATCTGCCCTTGCCGCAAGCCCAAATGATATGTGTATCAATGACCAAACACCTATTGACAGGGACAGATTGTATTTTTAGAAATACAGGCTAGCCCTGCTCTTAAATATTCCCATTATGTCTCTTTAAGAGAACAATGGCAGTATTTCAAAAATTATGAACTTTTACAACTGAGGAGTAAAATTATTTCAAAGTCCAAATTTCCTTAATCTCTTCAGTACCTCTCACAGAGGAGTTGGGTTTCTTTGCTGAAACTCATGGATTAGGAATTGACTGCATACTGAAAACTCAGGGTAAAGAAATGCAGCATATGAGTTGTACAGATTTGTTCTCTCAAATACCACTGAGCCTTTTAAAGCACCACCACAGTGTAATGTGTGATTTTTAAAACAAAACAAAACAAAGCAAAACAACACACCAAAACAACAACAAAACAAACAAACAAACAACCTAATGATTTCTAGGTGAGTCTTTGTCAAATCATGTTTTAAACAACAGTTTTGTTAGCACAGTCCTGTTTTTGGGAAGTTTTGATTTCTTTGAACACTATTCCTGCTACCAGCAAAATGAAGCAGGAAAATTTTCAATTCTGAAATTGGTGATAATGACAATAATGGATCTTGTCAGTGCCTGAGCCGGCATCTCTTTCAGCAGCTTCTCTTTTTCTTGCTCAGAGCATTATAATTGGTGTCCCATGAAGGTAAACTTGTATCAGACCTTTATTCATGGTTAAACTACGGGTTTTTGCCAGTCTCCTAATGAGTTGCCCTTCTCATTATTTCTGTATTTAAAGATCCATATTTGGATGCACTTTTTCCCCTGACCATGAATTTCCTCTCTTGCAAGCTGCAAAAACAATGTTCTTCAGCTTTCAAAAATGCTGAGAACTTTCCTTCATAGCATAATCCTTTGTATTAGGACAAGTTAGAATTGTTGCAAATATTTGTTTCCAATGCAAAAGGCTTCCAGAAACAGTTACAAGACTATTAGTAACAGACAAATCCAAAACTCTTACCTTAATTTTTTAAAGGTATGTTTTCTCACCCACCTATTCAGTGGGTTTGTGATTTTGCAACATGGACAAATTGACACCCTATTTCTGCAACAATTTCCACAAGCATCATATCTGGTGTGAGAGTCTCCTTCTGCTGCCCACCCTCAGAGGTTTTTTGTTTGTTTTGTTGGTGGTTTGTTTGTTTGGGGGTTTGTTTGTTTGTTTGTTTGGGTTGTTTGGGGTATTGTGGTTTTTTTTTGTGGGGTTTGGGTTTTTTTTGGTGCATTCATAAAAAAGGTGTCTCCCAGATTGTTACGCTACCTGAAGGAATTTACTCTGAGAATCTTGGCAAAAGCATCATCTAGACAAAATGCCCAGCTATCCTGTCCAGCTAAATCTTAAGTGTCCAAAGTTAGGGGAAGATCCATCACTTCCCTGGAGAGATTATTCCAATGGCTGACTGATCTTATGAAAAAATTTTCTCTTGTGAAGAATAGATCTTCAAGGATTGCCTCCAGGTGAGAAAACTGTGACCAACAGTATTATACTACAGTGGGACACTATTAGCAGTCCTATTCAAAAACTGTAAAACTGCACAAATAAGATATGACAGGTTGAAACCAATGTTTGTGGGTTTTGTGTTTGTGTGTGTGGGTGTTTTTAACAATTGCAGTTTGTAAAAATAGTCAGAGAAACAAGTTTGACTTGTTCCTTATTTTAAGCCTGTTAAGGCTTTGACAGTTTAGAATCTCAGAAATACTCCCATAGAACTTTGAAGATCCCAGAGGAAACTGTAATGTGGTTTATCTTATCTGCTCAAATTTCTTTTAAAATATGAATTTTGAGGCAGACCTACCTTTGCTCTTTCCACTTGACTAATTGAATAATTTTCTTTCATAGCTATTACTGACTAGCTATTATTGACTAGCTTATTAATAAAGCAGGATCTAAGACCTTCAGTTTCTGCACTTGTCAAATATTTTTTAAGCTCTCCAAGATGTCGCTACATATCCCTATCATTATCATTCAGCTGTGAGAAATTAAATCAAGAACTAATGACAGAAGGAAATATTCTTGGACAGTCTCTGCTCCTCCAGTTTTTGCTGCTGTAAGATTTCTTAAAACACAATAATATTCAGGTCTGACAGACTATATTTTAACAACCCTTTTAGTGGATATATTTTTATCACTTAACAATTTTCAACTATAATGTTTCCATTACTACTATGATCCCCTGTTCCATAAATTGAATTTAACATGATTTGTCTATTGATTTAAAAATCCAAAACCATTTTCTGCCACAGAGCTGTATTTTAAAGGTATGTAGCTTAGCAAACTTCACAACTCAGAGTGATTGTAATTGCATTTTCAATCAGTTTCAAGTGCAATTTTAGCTCTACCTAAATATTTAAAATTGGCTCACTGAAAATTGAACCCACTCCAGTACATTCTTCTTTTAAAAATAATACACACACACACACACACACACACACACACACATATATATATATATATATATATATATATATAAAAAAGGAAAAGATAAAATTTGGGGATGGGGGGGAAGAAAAAAGCCAAGCCTATGCAAATTCTATGGGTGTTCCAAACATAAACCCAAGTATTTCTTTTTCCATGAGGATCTGTGACTTGTTTTTTTCAGTCCTGCCAATTTTCCTTGCAGCATATCTTTGTTAGCAATTTAATCAAAATCTTCTTTGTAAAAAACCTCTTCTAAATGGCAGTTAGATTGCTGGCCACCTATTCTATCTGCCTGGTTTAGTCTGAAAGCTTTTCAGTTGTGCTTCCCTGACCAGCTAGAGAAAATGCTTAGAGTGGGAAGGAATTTTCAAGACTTCTCTTTTTAATGAAATACATATAGAGTATCACTGGAACATCAGGTTAAACAAGATAGCCCATGAAAATAGAGCTCATTCAATAGGACAGGCCTCTCAGTCTAGCAAATTTCAGTGATTTTCATTGGTTACAAAAATCATATACATTTCATCTGACATCTTCATCCCTAGGAGAAGCCTTAAAACTGTCAAAACTACCTGGAGTTTGGGAACTCACCTGTTCCCTCCTTAGGGATCAGGTCCATGTGTTTTCTTTTATTCCTCTGTTCTATAATACTGTACAGTAAAACCATCTCACCTAAGCCTACCTCACCATCTTGAGTAGCTATTTGGGGTGGTTCTCTTTGGCACATTACCACAGGATTTGACTCTAGAACACACTCCTTGGTACTCATGGGTGGCTTCAATCACCCTGATATTTGTTGGAAAGCCCACATGGCCTTGTATATTCAGTCCAAAAGACTCTTGCAGTGTATCAATGATAAGTTATTAATGCAGGTAGTGGAGGAACCAAAAAGAAGAGGTGCACTACTGGACCTTGTATTCACTAATAAAGAAGGGCTGGTTGGGGACATTAATATCAGGAACAGCCTTGGCAACAGTGATCATGACATGATGGAGTTTAGTATTATACAAGCTAGAAGCAGGATTACAACTCTGGACTTCTTCAGGGCTAACTTTGTACTCTTGAAAGATCTACTTGCAGGAATCCCATGGACTAAGTCTCTGGAGGGTAAAGGAGCCCAAGAAAGTTGGACAATTTTTAAATTCCACTTCCTCTGAGCCCAAGATAGGTGTGTTCCCTCGAGTAAAAAAACAGGTAGACATGCTAGGAGACCTGCATGGATGAGCAAGGAACTTCTGAAGGAAATCTTATGGAAGAAAGAAACTTACAGTTCAGGGAAGAAGGGACCTGTCACTTGGAAGAACTATAGAGAAGTTGTGAGGGCATGCAGGAAGGCAACAAGGAAGGCCAAAGCCCTCTTAGAACTAAAACTGGCAAAGGAAATAAAAGAGAACAAGAAGGGCTTCTTCAACTATAGGTTGGACTTGATGATCTCTGAGGTCTTTTTCCAACCCTGGTTGATTCTGTGATTCTGTGAAATATATCAGTAGAAAAAGGACAAAGAGGGAAAGTGTGGACCCACTGCTGAATGAGGTGGGGTCCCTAATCACTGAGGATGCAGAGAAGGCAGAGTTGCTAAATACCTTCTTTGCTTTAGTCTTTACTCCTAAGACCAGTCCCTGTAAAGTCCAGACCCTGGATGAAGGAGAAGCAGCCTGGGGGAAGGAAGACTTTCCACTAGTCAGTGAAGAGTGGGTTAGAGATCAGTTACACAAATGGAATATTTGCAAGTGCATGGGCCCTGATGACATGCACCCAAGACTGTTGAGAGAGCTGCCTGATGTTGTCACTCTACCGCTCCCCATCATTTTTGCAAGGTCATGGCAGACAGGAGAGGTGCCGGAGGACTGGAGGAAAGCCAATTGTCACTCCTTGGCAAGAATGAGGTTCCAGGAAACTACAGACCAGTCAGCCTCACCTCTATCCCAGGAAAAATAGTTTCATAGTTTAGTTTCATAGTTTCAGTTAGGGTTGGAAGGGACCACAAGGATCATCCAGTTCCAACCCCCCTGCCATGGGCAGGGACACTCTACACTAGATCAGGCTGGCCAGAGCCTCATCCAGCCTGGGCTTAAACACCTCAAGGGATGGGGCCTCAACCACCTCCTTGGACAACCCATTCCAGGCCTTCACCACCCTCACGGTGAAGAACTTCCTCCTCATGTCCAGCCTGAATCTCCCCACCTCCAGCTTCATCCCATTCCCCCTAGTCCTATCACTCCCTGATAGTCTGAAAAGTCCCTCCCCAGCCTTCTTGTAGGCCCCCTTCAGATACTGGAAGGCCACAATGAGGTCACCTCGGAGCCTTCTCTTCTCCAGACTGAACAGCCCCAACTCCTTCAGTCTGTCCTCAGAGGAGAGGTGCTCCAGCCCTCTGATCATCCTTGTGGCCCTTCTCTGGACACGCTCCAGCACCTCCAGATCCCTCTTGTAATAGGGGCTCCAGAACTGGACGCAGTACTCCAGGTGGGGTCTCACCAGAGCTGAGTAGAGGGGGAGAATCACCTCCCTTGACCTGCTGGCCACACTTCTCCTGATGCAGCCCAGGATCTGATTGGCTTTCCGGGCTGCAAGTGCACATTGAGAGCTCATGTTGAGCTTCTCGTCCACCAGCACCCCCAAGTCTCTCTCCTCAGGGCTGCTCCCCAGCCAGTCACTGCCCAGCCTGGATTTGTGCCTGGGATTGCCTCGACCCAGATGCAGGACCCTGCACTTGGTCTTGTTGAAGCTCATGAGGTTGGCTTGTGCCCACCTCTCCAGCCTCTCAAGGTCCCTCTGGATGGCATCCCTTCCCTCCAGCGTGTCTGCTGCACCACACAGCTTGGTGTCATCAGCAAACTTGCTGAGGGTGCACTCAGTGACACTGTCCATGTCACCCACAAAGATGTTGAACAAGACTGGTCCCAGGACTGACCCCTGAGGGACTCCGCTTGTCACTGGCCTCCACTGGGACATGGACCCATTGACAGCCACTCTTTGGGTGCGGCCATCAAGCCAGTTCCTTATCCATCTGGTGGTCCACCCATCAAACCCATGTGTCACCAGCTTGGAGACCAGGATGTGGTGTGGGACAGTGTCAAAGGCTTTGCTCAGGTCCAGGTAAATGACATCAGTTGCTCGCCCCTCATCTATTAATGCTGTCACTTGTTCATAGAAGGCCACCAGGTTTGTCAGGCAGGATTTGCCCTTGGCAAAGCCATGCTGACTGCTCCCAATCACCTCTTCACTACTCTTCTGAGTCAGTAGTGCCTCCAGGAGGATCTGCTCCATGATCTTTCCGGGCACAGAGGTGAGACTGACCGGCCTGTAGTTCCCTGGTTCCTCCTTCTTACCCTTTTTGAAAATGGGAGAATTATTTGCCTTTTTCCAGTCTGTGGGGACTTCCCCAGTCTGCCATGACTTTTGGAATAGAATAGAGAGGGGCTTAGCAACCTCATCTGCCAGTTCTCTCAGCACCCGTGGGTGTATCCCGTCGGGTCCCATGGACTTGAACACTTTCAGGTTCTTCAGGTGATCACGAACCTGAGCTTCACTTACCATGGGCAGTTCTTCCTCCCCGTCCCTGGCATCGTCTGCCATGACTCCAGGAGTGTGGCTGGAGGCCCTTGCAGTGAACACTGAGGTAAAGAAGTTATTGAGTAGCTCAGCCTTTTCCACACCACTTGTGACCAATTCACCAGTTTCCTTTCTGAGGGGGCCCACACCTTCCCTACTCATCTTCTTACCATTAATATACCTGTAGAAATTCTTAGTGCTCCCTTTAACCTCCCTGGCTAGATTCAATTCAAACTCTGCTTTGGCTTTCCTAACCAGGCCTCTTGCTGCTCGGGCAGCTTCCTTTATATACCCCCTGTTCTATCTGTCCTTCCCTCCACTTCCTGTAGAGTTTCTTTTTAAGTAATAGTGTGTCCAGGAGCTCCTTGTTCATCCAGGCAGGCCTCCTAGCGTTCTTCCCTGCTTTTCTCTTTGTTGGTATACATAGCTCCTGGACACAGAGGAGGTGGTCCTTGAATACTGACCAGCTGTCCTGGGTCCCTCTTCCCTCCAGGGCTTTGTCCCATGACACTGTGGCTAGCAGATTCCTGAAGTGATCAAAGTCTGCACGCCTAAAGTCTAGGGTCATAAGCTTAGAATAGGTCCTCCTGATAGCCCCTGAGGATATTAAATTTAACTGCTTCATGGTCACTGCAGCCAAGGCAGTCTCTGAGCCTCACATTGGTTACCAGCCCTTCCCTGTTGGTGAGAACAAGGTCCAGCAGAGCACCTTTTCTTGTTGGTTCCTCTACCATTTGGAGGAGGAAGTTGTCTTCTATGCAGTCCAGGAACATCCTGGATTGCTGGTGCCTTGCTGTGTTGTCCCTCCAGCAGATGTCAGGGTGGTTGAAATCACCCATGAGGACCAGGGCTTGTGACCTGGAAGCCGCTTCTATTTGCGGGTGGAGGGCCTCATCTGCTTGGTTCTGCTGGTCAGGTGGCCTGTAGGAGACCCCCACAGTAATATCTCCTTCCCCTGTCTTGCCTTTAATTCTAACCCATATACTCTCAACCATCTCATCATCCCTCCCCAGGTGGAGTTCTGCTGATTCCAGCTGGTTCTTGACATAGAGGGCAACACCTCCTCCTCTCCTTCCCTGCCTGTCCTTCCTAAAAAGCTTATACCCGTCTATCCCTACATTCCAGTCATGGGAATCATCCCACCAAGTTTCAGTAATGCCCACTATGTCATGGCCTCCCAGCAGCACGGTGGCCATTAATTCATCCTGTTTGCAGCTCATTCTGGAGGTCATTTCTAGGCACTTGATGGAGCAGCTCATTCTGGAGGTCATTTCTAGGCACTTGAAAGAGAAGATGATCAGACGTAGTCAGCATGGATTTACCAAGAGGAAATCATGCTTGACTAATCTGATAGTCTTCGATGTTGTCATAACTGAAGGGATAGATGCAGGGAGACCAGTGGATGTGTTCTACTTTGATCTTAGCAAGGATTTTGACACTGTCTCGCATAACATCCTTGTGAACAAGCTCAGGAGGTGTGAGGTAGAGGAACAGACAGTGATATGGATTAGCAACTGGCTGCAAAATAGACTCCAAGGAGTGGACAGACAGTGAGATGGATTAGGAACTGGTTACAGAATAAGAGTCCAAAGAGTGGTGGTCAATGCTGCCAAGTCCAGCTGGAGAACTGTGACTAGTGGAGTTCCACAGGGATCAGTGCTGGGTCCGGTCCTGTTCAACATCTTCATCAATAACATTGATGAGGTAACAGACAGTGTCTGCTCAGCAAGTTTGCTGATGATACCAAAGTGGGAGGCTTGGCTGATACACCTGAAGGCTGTGAAGCCATTCAGCAAGACCTGGACAGACTGGAAAGCTGGGCAGAGAGGAACCTAATGATGTTCAACAAGGATAAGTGCAGAGTCCTTTACCTTGGAAGGAATAATAAACTACACCAGTGCAGGTCTGGAGGTGATCTGCTGGAGAGCAGCCCCATGAAGAAGGACCTGGAAGTCCTGGTGGACAACAAGTTATCCATGGGACAGCAATGTGCCCTTGTGGCCAAGAAGGCCAATGGTATCCTGGGATGCATTAAGCAGATCCAGGGAAGTTCCATGTGTCCAGCAGATCTAGGGAGGTTCTCCTCCCCCTCGATCCCCTAGTGAGAGCTCACCTGGCATACTGCATCCAGTTCCATACTCCCCAGTTCAAGAGGGACAGGGATCTACTCAAGAGAGTACAACAGAGGGGTGAGAGGATGATTAAGGGACTGGAGCACAGCCTTATGAGGAAAGGATGAGACACCTGGGTTTTTTAGTCTCGAGAGGAGAAGACAGAGAGGGGATCTAATAAATGTATATAAATATATGAGGGCTGGGTGTCAACAAAGAAGGGACAGCCCCTTCTCACTTGCACCCTATAATAGGACAAGGGCCAATGGATGTAAACTACAGCACAGGAAGTTCCACCTCAACTTGAGGAGGAACTTTTTGACTGTAAGGGTCACAGAGCACTGCAACATGCTCCCCAGAGGGGTTGCAGAATCTTCTCTGGAGACTTTCAAGACCCATATGGATGCATTCCTGTGCGACATATGTTACAGTATATCATCCTGCTCTGGCAGGGGGGCTGAACTCAAAGATCTCCAGACATCCCTTCCAATCTCTAACATTCTGTGATCCTGTGATCATTCAGCCTGGACAAGGCAAACAGGCAAATTAGCTTTTCTGGCCATACAGAGAAATTTCTTTTGACAAAGATTAAAATGCATATTCAATAAACAAATAAAGCAAATGCCATTTACCACGATTCTAGTAAAGTTTTTATTGAATCAATTCTTGTTCTTCTTGGGATTGTTGGGGGTTATTTGGGTATGGGGTTGGGGTTTGGGTTTTTTAGGGGGGAGGGATGGAATGGGAACAGCTCATGTCTCTCTTTTGTGGTGTCTCTGGCTCTCCTTGGAAGTGCCCTCCAGGCTGATTTCAGACTCTGAAAGATATTAGAAGTATTATTTTCTTTATCATGTTAATTGTTTGTTTATGTATCAATCTGTTCAGCATATCTGGAGGCAGAGCAGGACCACAGGGATAGGGATAGGAGGAGTAGAATCATCCCACTTTGGTGGCAGATGGATATTATATTAGCCATTATGTTGATGGGTACCTGTATACATGTGTAGCTTTTCACTAGAATAATCTCTATGCATGCTTTATTTACATTTCTATGAGATGACCTCATGTCCATTCTGGGTGCTGACATGCCAGTGTGTTTAAACTCTTTCTGATTTATTATGGAGGTAATTATAAAGGATCTTTAAGTTCTTTAAAATTAAAACCTTTAAATGAAGTGCAAAGGTTTCACTCACATGCCACATTCAGTGCACTTTAACATATCCAAAATTCGCTGTGCTCCAACTGATGAGGCCAATAGTAGGAAAATGTTACAAATCTTTCCTGATAACAATACAACAGCAACAAAAGGCATTAAAATAGTACCCTAAAAAACCCCCATGGAAATAAACAGACAATGCCAAAAATGGAAAACAGTAAACACATAAAGTGGTATTTGAATGCAGCATAAAGAATGTTTTGCAGAATTCTCTACTTAGACACAGTATGATATATAGTGCCTCTCCCATTTACTTCCCCTGGCAATATTTTATCTATGACCATGTTTTATAACCTAGTCTGGTTTTGGATATGGTCCCTTGCCTTCTATTCATATTACCATATTACCATAGACTATATTACTCCCTCCTAGTTGTTATTTTCTTTGAATGCCATTATTATTTTTTTCTTTTTTTTTCTTTTCTGTCAGCTTTAGCTCTTACTCAGTGCTAAAATTTCACTGGTTCTTTCTAATTAGCAACAAAATAGAGCATTTAGCTAATGTGTTTGTGCCAGACATAGATGGTGAAAGCTAGCTGCAGGCTGCTGCTTTGTTCCCTGAACTCCTGACAGACCAAGGGCTCATCTGTGCGCTTCTGAGCTGTGTGGTGTTATGCCATTATGTGTAAACCAATACACAAATAGAATCTTGGCACCATTGTGTCTGGTTCTTTGAATATTTTTACTGATTTACCTTGTCATGAACAGGATAACACTATAGACTCCATACCTAGAAAACCAACATTTGTCTTGGTTTGTTCTTGTTGGTTTATATTCTACATTTTGCTTTGCTCCCTTTCTTTTTGCCTGTTAAAAGCAGATAGAATAGCTGAACTTGCTGCTAGCACGGCTCTCTTCTTCTTTATTAGGTGATATCTTTTATGACAGATTCAGCAATTGAAACACTGTGGTAGAAATCCAGTCCAACAGAAGGAGTACAAGTTCCCTGTACACAAAGCACAGAGAAACAGGTTTACAGGGTGATTCAACCCACCCGTTTACAATTCCTCTTGCCCTGAGACATATTTACTGCTCTTAACTGCATATTCAGAGAGATTTGGACAATTACATTCACCGGCACTTTTGAAGCTATCTGTATCAATCTGTATCTAAGCACTATCTGAGAAAAAAATGCATCTTTGACTGTTCCTTTGCTGATCAAAGTAAAACTCTCCAAGACTCAGATCTTGTTCAATGATAGTCTGTTCTGTAAAGAAAGTAATTTCTTTACTGTCTCCTAAAAGGAAAATCCATTTCCAACATATGGAAGATAAAGTTTCCTTCATAATAATCACATGTCAGGTAGTTTCTGTTCCATATCAAGAGCATGCCATTTCATATTCCTTTAATTAGTTTCCATGATGTGCAGATTTTTAACAATTCTGAATGTTTTCACTTTTACTGATTGATTGTTACTTACATAATTGGCAGAGTATTTTGGCAGAATATTGTCCTAGTAGCATACTCAGCTCTTTGGAACACTATTCATGTAGCACTAACTTGAAAAATTTTCCATCTGTGGATTTCAAAGTATTTTCTAAATATTAGCTAATTATGTCTCTTTATATCTCAGAAAAATTATTTCCATTTTCCAGTGGAGGGAGCTCAGGCCCAGATCTTTACAAAAAAAATTAAAGAAACATACTGAATTATTCCAACTTTTAAAATATATTACTTAGAAATAATGCAATTTCTTTTCCCGTCATTAAGCAACACAGCAGCACCTGATAGCAACTCAACAAAGTTAATTATTTCAATGCATTTTATTTACTGTCTGTGTCTGATGTTAGAATAATTTGTATATTATTATCTGGCTCTTATTACTTGAAACAAAACCTCTTTGCAAAGAGTGTCTTAAAAATATCTGAAGCTATAACATTTTCCATCACTTCTAGGCAGATCTAACGATCTGTCATATCTAATTACCCTGTAAAAGTAAGAGTTGAGTATTAATCATTATCAGGAGACGGGTGGAAGCCCAAAATGGGAAAACAAAGGAAGATGTTTCTGTCTGACCCACTAGGTTTGGTTTTTTCTTTAAGTTAGAAGAATATTGTCAAAATGTTTGATATGTCTTCCTTTTAAACATGCAAAAGGACATTATTCTGAAAGTTTTAACACTTTTTATTTTTTCTTTTCTACAGGGAGTTTTAGTAATATGATGAGAAGAACACACTGGATGTGTGAAACTTTGAAGCATGCTGGTGCAGACTGAAAAAAGGGTTACTTTAATCTAACTAGACTTTACTAATGAGAAGGTCACCCTGCCTTCACTCTGACTGTCTTCCTCGGGCATACACAAGGATTTAGGCATTGAGACAGCTCTGGGAACTGACAGCGCTGTGGTGAACAACAAAATCTTTCTATAGGATGTTAGGTCTCTGCTAAAGTAACTCCCTGATTTAGTAATGGTCTTGCAAACACTACTATCAGCACAAGCAGAGTGCTGGAAATAGTGGTGTAGGCAGGGCAGAACAGACATCACTTTTGGAGGACAAAAGTTAACTCTTGTTTTCTCATTAAATATGCTGAAGAACAAACCATTCACAATTAAGTTTAATACTTGCACAAAGCACCCTTCACATTTAAGCATCCAAAACACATACTTAGGGTATATTGGGCCATAATGTACCCTATTTACTTCTCTGGGTGGGGATAACTTTATGTAATCCTCTGGCTCAGAAGCTGCTATCATCTGAAACAGCTCAGCTGCAAACCCTGTTGCATATTGAATGAGCCTATATGTGAAGTGCAAGAGGAAAGACCCTTCATAAGCAGGTATTGCTGAAAGCTGTTTAGGATTCTAAGCATTGCTATGAATATATGGATGAATATTGGTACAGGTCACAATCCTAAGTGCAGCCACCTTCCATAGCATCTGCTCCTCAAAAATCTATGTGGAATTTTGCTAAGTCTTGTGATTCATTGTGTATGTTAGAATTAAATAATGCTCCAGCATCCATCTTACTTATAAGTCAAAGATGTTCCATACATTCTAGAAAGTGCAACAGATCCCTAAATATATATATTTATATGCTACATGAGATGTTTAAAAATATAGATAAGACATTGTGAATTTGAAGAATGATACACTCTTTTTTATGTCAGAGATAGAATAGAATAGAATAGAATAGAATAGAATAGAATAGAATAGAATAGAATAGAATAGAATAGAATAGGCCAGGTTGGAAGAGACCTTCAAGATCATCCAACACACCTAATCAACTAAACCATGCAACCAAGCACCCTATCAAGTCTCCTCCTGAATACCTCCAATGATGGTGACTCACCACCTCCCTGGGCAGCCCATTCCAATGGGCAATCACTCTCTGTGTAGAACTTCTTCCTAACTGCCAGCCTAAACCTCCCCTGGTGCAGCCTGAGACTGTGTCCTCTTGTTCTGGTGCTGGTTGCCTGGGAGCAGAGACCAACCTCTGCCTGTCTACAACCTCCCTTCAGGTAGTTGTAGAAAGCAATAAGGTCATCCCTGAGTCTCCTCTTCTCCAGGCTAAGCAAGCCCAGCTCCCTAGCTCAGGAAATGTATAGGATGAAATTATCAGAAAGTATTTTTTCATGAGGAGAAGATAAGTTTCTCAATGAATAACTCCATGATAACTAATCATAGAATCATTTTGATTAGGAAACCTCTAAGATCATCAAGTCCTATAATTGACCTAACACCACTGGGGCCATTAAAATATGTCCTGAAGTCTACATGTTTCTCAAACACCTCAAGATACAGTGGATCCACCATCTCTTGGACAGCCTATTCTAATGCCTGACAACTCTTAGTAAATAAATCTAAACTTCCCCTGAAGCAACTTAAGGACATTTCCTCTCACCCTAGTACTTGAAGTCCCCCTTCACTACCTCAAGTAGTTATAGAAAGCAATGAGGTCTCCCCTCAGCCTCCTCTTCTCCAGACTAAACAATTCCAGTTCCCTTAGATGCTCCTCATAAGACTTGTTCTGCAAATCTTTCACCAGCTTTGTTGCCCTTCTCTGGACATACTCCAGCAACTCAATGTCATTCTTGTAGTGGAGGTCCCAAAACTGAACACAGTATTTGAGATGCAGCCTCACCAATGTTGACTACATCAATCACCTCTTGGCTACCTGAGCACACTGCTGGCTCACATTCAGCCTGCTGTCAGCTGGCACCCCCAGGTCCTTTTCTCCTGGGCAACTTACCAAAGACTTGTCCCCAGGACTGTAGCATTGCACGGGGTTGTCATGACCCAAGCGCAGGACCCAGCAATTGGCATTGTTAAACCTCCTACAACTTGTTTCATCAAATCAATCCATCCTGTCCAGATCCCTATGCAAAGCTTTTCTACATTTGAACAGATCAACATTCCCACCCAATTTTGTGTCACCTGCAAACTTACTGGGAGTGCATTCAATCCAGTTCTAGCTATAACAAAAAAGATAAGAATTCTTAAGGAATAATTCACTGAAGTTGCTTTTCCTCTCCATATGGAGTAAAGAACCAATTCTTTTAATAAATTAATTCAATATTGTGCATCCTTTTGCAGCAAGGTAAAACTACTGTTGTTACCTTCCTTGCCTATTATCTCATTTACTACTTCTCCTGAAAACAGATGCTAAGTGAGTAGATGGTACTGATTTACAGCATTTTTCATTCAAACTTGGCACAGATAAAAACAAATTTTAAAAGTTTCAGAGCATTGGAGTGCTATACTCACAGCATCTAAGGATCAGCATTTACTGGAGAAATTTATATATAAAAATACCAGACAATTTCAGTTGTCTAAATGCAATAAGGTTAGTAAGTATATACTATGAACTAGTACTATTCCAAGTAAATACAGTGACTTTATTTAACTGCAAGCCAGGTCTTCCTCAATGTAATCTGCTGTAACACGACTGCAGCTTCATTACATTCATAGTAAAAGTACTCATATGTATGGATCGTAGAGCGGTTTTTTCTGACAACACATACCAAGTCAGACTAGGGCCGTTCAGAGCAGACAATGAGATTTCCTTCACCTAAATTTAGCGTCTAAAACTTGTCAATAGAGAGAAATTGTCACTTTCTGGTAAAATCTGTCCTAAATGCTTCATTTAGGATTAAAATATTTTTTTCTTCCTGTTTTTCACAGTAATGATAAAAGAAGTGTGAGGTAGACAAATTCAGCAATGGATTACTACCTCTTGGAAATATAGTTTAGTCAGATGAATCCAAACCTTCACATTTATGCAGCCATCTCTGATTTGTAGCTAAAATTCAAATAATATACATTTCTGTAATTACTGAACAGCACTTTGGCATAATAATTCCCTGATCTAATCTCTTTAAGCATCATAAATTAAAAAAGGGTGGTGGCAAAGACAATTTGATGCTTTTGTTACACAGCTCACTAATTCCAGAGACAGGAAAGGTGACAAGGTCTCAGTACTGATATGAGAAGCCCAAGACACTCAAACTCTGTCTTCAATAACTTTACAGCATAAGAAATATCCTCCAGATTTATGCTACAGCATAGAGGCCATATGTATGACATCTTTATTCTACTATAGCCTTGCAGGTTCATACAAAAGGCTTCACCTTAAGTGTGCATCTGACTTCACCATCAAGGGTAAAATGTTATTAAGGGGGACTTGGACGTTTATTTCTACTAGCAGCAGCAAGAGTATAGCATTAACTCCTAATGGCAAGTATACTGTTGTCAATGCATTACACTAGGATTTTAAGGAGTTTAAGACAGGAGAAGTGTGGCATGAAACATTCATATTGCTGGCCAAACACCAACATCTTCCACAGAAGATACACCATTGTAGCAAAGTCATACCCTTTCTCTTTCCATAACACACCAAGAATTTCACCACAGAGTTCAGCACTACTTTTGCCTCCACGTGCAGTATTTTCTTCCTGGACACCACAAACCGGCTCCAAAAGTCTGCATACATGGCAGCAGCATTACATTAGTTTCCAATACTGCCACTGTTCAAATGGGGGATTTTGCTTTCTATCTAAGAAGGACCCTAGAGTTCTGCCTTTTCTCCTTCTTCCTAAACTAACTTCCCTGTTTACAGAAAGATGTATAGATCTCCCTGTGCTAGTTAAACTTCATCCTGCACAGCTACACCTCCTAGTCCTTTAAGCTCCTGCTTTTTATCTCAAAGAAACCAGCTATCAAACTCTTCTACTGCACTCTTAACTCTCACACATCTGCAGCATTTACCTGTTTACTACAGTGAAATCAACTAGTATTTTTTCTGCTCCTTTCCTCCTTTCTTTCCTTTTATCATCTTAAAATATGTAGAGGCTACAGTCAGGTTCTCTTCATCCTTTTGCCACCTGAAAGGAAATGCCCACAGATTTCTCATTATCAGTATCCCCCAATGCCCATCTGTCTTGATCTGTGCCTTTCCTTTCATTATTTATCAGCTCCAGGTACTAACCTAATCAGATCCAAAAAGCAAAAAAGTACCCATTCAATTCAAGGTTGTTAGATACACCCTTTTCATTGATGGCAAAAATACAGTGATGAGAGATCTAGCCCTAAACCCACACAATTTTCCTGAGGCAAAGTATATGACTAATTTACATAAATGTGCAGACGTGTTTCCATAAAGCTGCCTTTTCAGCCATCTTTCCCTGCCTCCTCACAGTCTTTATAATAGCCATACTTCACAGCTAGTTGATCTCCCCAGCTGCAGAGCTTATCCTTAGTGTCCTCATGATTATGCAAACAGACATCTCATCACTTCACAAAGTGAGGGAAAAACATTTCTTTGGAGTAATTCCTCAAGAATCCTTACTAAAATATTCAGGGGGAAATAAATGCTGAATAAAACCTTTTGGGCTGATTTACTGCATTGTCAGATTCTGATGAAAAGAGTGAAGGTGAAAATTTTCAAACAAAGTATCAGGATTTATTTTTCTTTTCATGGAGAAAAAAATAAAACTCATGTATAGAAAAATAATATCTCAAGTGGATTAGTATAGTTGAATTCAAATAGCATCTCAGTTAATTTATTTTTCAGTAGGTAAACATGCTATTTTCTAAAAGCATAAGTATAAAAATATGCTCCAGACTTCTATATGCTGGTGCATTGCTGTGATGAAACCTTTGAGTTTCTGTTTAATATTTTCAAGACAATATGTTCTATTTCTTTTATTATAGTATGCTAGAACAGAAAAATAACAGCCAAGATTAAAACATACGGACAAGGGGAAAATACAATATTCCTATGTTTGACTGAGATGCCAAGAAAAATGTCTATTTTAATTTCCTGCCAATATAAAATGGTATGAGAAAGATACTGCTTTGCCTGACAGATTATTTTTTGATATATTCTTTAATCATCACATCTACAACAAAATTGCTGCCTCCAATGTATTGCACGCTATTTTCCACATAAGTACCAATAACAATAACAATACCAATAACAATTTTGACATATTATTTTTATTATATTGAATTTAAATTAGTAATCAGAAGAGAAAATTTATTGTGTCAGTATGGAATTTTGAAGCCTCGATTTGAAGACGTAAAAGCCTCATTTCTTACAGTAATATGTGTGAAAAATACTAATATATTTGGGAAATACTTATATGGGTTACCTTGATATAAAAGTTCTTGTGACCATTGGTTTTAGATAAGTATTTATGCATTGCCTGTACTATAACTTATGTTTTAATTTAGCTCATTTATTTCTTGCAATTTCATACCTATATTATTCATTATTTATTATGCTACATTTATCAACATTTTTTTAAAATCAAGATAAAAGAAAGAGTAATTTCACTTTAAATACCTTCAGGAGATTTCCAAATTCAATGTCTAAAAGTATTGTAAACAGATTGGCAATATTTCTTGCAATATATTGCCATCTAGAGGAAAAAATGTATGGTGCTGCAAAATAAATAGGAGCTGTTTTACTTATAATTCCTATGTTTCACTGAGAAAAACATAAATTTGGGTTTTCTAGGAAAAGCAACATGCCATACTCATGAAATCAGCTGGACATAAATGTATAACCACAACACATACAATAATCACATATGTATGCATAAGTTGAATACTGTAGATGACCTAATATATATATATATGATTGGGACACATACAGTATTCCACTTATGTAACTTATGCATGCATATGAAGTCCAACTATGTGACCATGAAATAATTGAGTTTTCAATATGCAGTCAAGCTAAGAGGAGTAGCAACAAAACCTCCACTCTGACTTCCAGAGGGCGGACTTCAGGTTACTTAAGGAACTAACTCAGAAGGTACCTTGGGAAACAGCCTTTAGAAATAAAAGGATTCAGGAGGGCTGAACCTACTTCAAGAAAGAAATCTTGAAGGTGCAGGAACGGGCAGTGCCAAGTGCTGGAAGATGGCCAGCCTGGATGGGCAATGAACTTCTGAGTGAATTAAGGGGAAAAAATAGAGTCTATCATCCTTGGAAGGAAGGAAAGGTTACCCATGAAATGTTTAAGGATGTTGCTAAGTCATGTAGGAAAAATATTAGAAAGGCAAAAGCCCATTTACAGCTTAGACTGGCCACTGTTGTGAAGGACAACAAAAAATCCTTCTATGAATATATAAATAGCAAGAGGAGGGACAAGGACAACCTCCACTCCTTGGTGGACATGGAGGGGAATATTGTAACTAAAGATGAGGAAAAGGCAGAGGCACTTAACACCTTCTTTGCCTCAATTTTTAATAGGAAGATAGGTTGTCTTCCAGACAACTGGCCTCCTGAGCTGGCAAATGGATTCAGGGAGCAGTATAGTACCCCTGTGATCCAGGAGGAAGCAGTTAGAGACCTGCTCAGCCACTTGGATCCCCACAAGTCCATGGTACCAGATGGGATCCACCCTAGGGTGCTGAGAGAGCTGGCAGATGAGCTGCCCAAGCCACTCTCCATCATTTTTCAATAGTCCTGGCTCACTGGAGAGGTCCCAGATGACTGGAAGCTGGCCAACGTGATGCCCATCCAGAAGAAGGGCCAGATGGATGAACCAGGGAATTATAGGCCTGTCAGCCTGACCTCAGTGCCAGGCAAAATTATGGAAAACGTCATCTTGAGTGCAATCACACAGCACTTAGAGGATGGCCAAGGGATCAGGCCCAGCCAGCATGGATTTCAGAAGGGCAGGTCCTGCCTGACCAACCTGATCTCCTTCTATGATCAAGTGACCCACCTGGTGGATGTGGGGAAAGCTGTGGATGTAGTCTACCTGGACCTCAGCAAGGCCTCTGACACTGTCGCCACAGCAAACTCCTGTCCAAACTGTCGCCCTGTGGCTTGTACAGCAGCACTCTGCACTGGGTTAGGAACTGGCTGGAGGGCCGAGCCCAGAGAGTGGTGGTGAATGGTGCCACATCCAGCTGGCAGCCAGTCACTAGTGGTGTCTCCCAGGAACTGGTGCTGGGTCCCATCCTGTTCAATATCTTTACTGATGATCTGCATGAGAGTATCAAGTCCATTGTCAGTAAATTTGCACATAGAATCACAGAATCATAGAATCAATAAGGTTGGAAGAGACTCAAATATCATTGAGTCCAACCTGTCACCACAGACCTCATGACTACTAAACCATGGCACCAAGTGCCACATCCAATCCCCTCTTGAACACCTCCAGGGACAGTGACTCCACCACTTCCCTTGGCAGCCCATTCCAATGGCTAACAACTCTCTCTGTGCAGAACTTTCTCCTCACCTTGAGTCTAAACTTCCCCTGGTGCAGCTTGACACTATGTCCTCTTGTTCTGGTGCTGGCAGCCTGGGAGAAGAGACTAACCCCCTCCTGGCTACAGCCTCCCTTCAGGGAGTTGTATGGAGAAATAAGGTCTCCCTTGAGCCTCCTCTTCTCCAGGCTAAACAACCGCAGCTCCCTCAGCTTCTCCTCACAGGGCTTGTGCTCAAGGCCTCTCACCAGCCCTATTGCCCTCCTCTGGACATGTTCAAGTGTCTCAATATCCTTCTTAAATTGAGGGACCCAGAACTGGACACAGTACTCAAGGTGTGGCCTAACCAGTGCTGAGTACAGGGGCACAATGACTTCCTTGCTCCTGCTGGCCACACTATTCTTGATGCAGGCCAGGATGCCATTGGCCTTCTTGGCCACCTGGGCACACTGCTGGCTCATGTTCATCTGACTGTCTACCAGTACCCCCAGGTCCCTTTCTGTTTGGCTGCTCTCCAGCCACTCTGACCACAGCCTGTAGCATTGCATGGGGTTGTTGCAGCCAAAGTGCAGAACCTGGCACTTGGGCTTGTTGAATGCCATCATGTTGGACTCTGCCCATGTGTCCAGCTGGTCAAGGTCCCTCTGGAGAGCCCTTCTACCCTCTAACTGATCAATATCTGCTACCAACTTGATGTCATCTGCAAATTTACTGACTCAATCCCCTCATCCAGATCATCAATAAAGATATTGAGGAGTCTCCGGAGAGACTGGTTTCCTCACCCACCCCCTTCAGACCTAGTTTAAAGCCCTCCCAATGAGCCTTGCCAACTCCAAAGATAGAGCCCTCTTGCCCTTTCTAGATAATTTCACCCAGTAAAAGTTGCCCCTCGATCAAAGAACACAAAATTCTGTTGCTGACACCATCCCTTGAGCCATTTATTGATGGTATGTGTTTTCCTGTTCCTTTCAGTGTACACCCCTGCCACTGAGGGAACTGAAAAGAACACCACTTAAGCTCCCACCCCATCAATCAATTGTCCCAGGGCCTTGAATTCCTTTTTAATCATCCTGGTGCCCTTCTTATCAATTTCCTCACCTAAAGCTTGGATTACCAGCAATGGGTAATAGTCAGTGGGCTGGATTAATTTTTGGAGTCTCCTTGTGATGTCCCTTATCTGGGTCCCATGTAGGCAGCAGACCTCCCTATGGGATGGGTCGGGATGACATATGGGTCCTCTATTCCCCACAGGAGAGAGTCTCCAACATCTGCAACCCTTCTCTTTTTCTTTATGGTGCTGGTCCTTATAGTTGGTGGGGACTGCTTTGCCTTAGACATCTCCCTAGATGGTTCCTCTTCAGCCCTCTCATCCACATTGCCCTTAGCCTGCAGTGCCTCATACTTATTGTGCAAGGGCACCGGGGAAGGGGATGAGGGCCGGTATGGATTCCCCTTGCTTCCCCTAACAGGGACTTGTATCCATCCCTCCCTGTTTTCAGGGACGCCTCCCTCAACAGGGGAGGTCTGCAAAGCCTGCCGCCACATATCTAACTCCCTTTCACATTCCCTTAGAGTCCTAAGCCTTGCTACTTCATCCTTTAGCTCAGCCACTTCATCCTTAAACTCAGACACTTCATCCTTAAGCTCAGCCACCAGACTGAGGAGAAAATTCACCTGGTCACACCTGACAGAGGTGTTGTCTCCTTCCCCCTCCATTCCAAGTGCCAGGCTCCAGCACTCTTTGCAGCTAGCATCCTGGACAACTGTGTGCTTATGCACCAAGTCTGTCTGGGTACCTACTGATATTCTAGTAGCCTTTGGCCAAGTTATCTGAGTTACTACAGAGGCTTCTGTACTCTGTCAGCTGACCCAGCATGTACAGTCAGGCAGAAGGCTCTCCAGCCAAAATGGCATAGTGTGCTCAGCCCTGCCAGGTTTTAAAATTCCCGTGGCTGATGTCACGATCTTGAGCAGGCACATGAGAAGACAACCCTCCTGGTCCTCACCATCTGCCAAGGGTCCTTCCAACCCACAAAGCCCCAAAAAGAAACCAAAAGAGAAAGATCTCAGCTCAAGCACACCGGTCCCAGTGCCAGTCCCCATCAGCTCTCCAAGCTGGGGGCAGGTGTTGATCTGTTAGAGGGTAGGAGAGCTCTGCAGAGGGACCTTGACAAGCTGGACAGATGGGCAGAGTCCAATGGCATGAAATTTAACACATCTAAGTGCCAGGTTCTACACATTGGCCACAACCCCATGCAATGCTACAGACTGGAGTCAGAGTGGCTGGAGAGCAGCCAAGCAGAAAGGGACCTGGGGGTGCTGGTTGATAGTAGGATGAACATGAGCCAGCAGTGTGCCCAGGTGGCCAAGAAGGCCAATGGCATCCTGGCCTGCATCAGGAATAGTGTGGCCAGCAGGAGCAGGGAAGTCATTGTGCCCCTGTACTCAGCACTGGTTAGGCCACACCTTGAGTACTGTGTCCAGGTCTGGGCCCCTCAGTTTAGGAACGATGTTGACTTGCTGGAACCTGTCCAGAGAAGGGCAACAAAGCTGGTGATGGATTTAGAGCACAAGCTCTATGAGGAGAAGCTGAGGGAGCTGGTGTTGCTTAGCCTGGAGAAGAGGAGGCTCAAGGGAGTCCTTATTGCTTTCTACTGCTACCTGAAGGGACGTTGGAGCCAGGTGTGGGTTGGTCTCTTCTCCCAGGCAACCACCAAAAGAACAAGAGGACATAGTCTGAAGCTGCACCAGGGGAGATTTAGGCTGGATGTTAGGAAGTTCTTCACAGAAAGAGTGATTTGCCTTTGGAATGGGCTGCCCAGGGAGGTGGTGGAGTCACTGTCACTGGAGGTGTTTAAGAGGAGACTGGATGAGGCACTTGGTGTCATGGTGCAGTTGATTAGATGGTGTTGGGTGACAGGTTGGACTTGATCTTGAAGGTCTTTTCCAACCTGGTTAGTTCTATTCTATTCTACTCTATTCTATTCTATTCTATTCTATTCTACTCTATTCTATTCTATTCTATTCTGGTCCAGCTATTTCAACAGCATTTATTTGGCTGATATATATACATATGCTACTGAAATTTTCAATCTGCTACAAGAAAAATAAGGAATAGGGTTTCTAAATAATTCACTTTATGCATCCAAAATGTGAGCATTAATTTCTAATTAAGGCTAAGTAGCAATATTTTTCAGTGAGTGACATCAAAAATACTAAACTTCCTGATTATATGAATGGAAATAAGTGAGATGCACTGCAGGATAGCTATGTAGCTACATAGTTGATTGTACCTAGACAGAAATGGGATACACAAGTCTAATAGTAATAACTGAAAGTATTAGGTAAGCATTCTCTCTCTCACGCAACATATAATAGAAGTAAACAGCATGTAGAACTGAAGCAGTTTAGATGCTGAATTCATTTGGACTATCAAAACCTCAAAACTGTATTATGCAATGCAAGTACTTTGCTGAATTGGAAATTGTATTTTCAACTGCTGTTCTTGATCATTGATGTAAGTACCCGAAGTATAGTTAGATCTAATGGAGCATGTCCAAAGGAAGGATTGGAGCACCTCTGCTACGAAGACAGGCTGAGGAAGCTGGGGTTGTTCAGCCTGGAGAAGAGGAGGTTCCAGGGAGACCTAACAGGAGCCTTCCAGTACCTGAAGGGGGCCTACAAGAAGGATGGAGAAAGACTGTTTACAAAGGCCTATAGCAATAGGATGAGGGACAATGTCTTCAAATTAGAAAAAAACAGATTTAGATTGAACATTGGGAACAGGTTCTTTACTATGAGGGCAGTGGAACACTGGAACAGATTGCCCAGGGAGGTAGTTGGGGCACCATCCCTGGAGGTGTTCAAGAGGGGATTGGATGTGGCACTTGGTGCCATGGTTTATTAGTCATGAGGTCTGTGGTGATAGGCTAGACTTGATGATCTTTGAGAGCTTTTCCAACCTTATTGACTCTATGATTCTAAGGTTCCAAAAAGGGAAGTACAATGTCCTGCATCTGTGGAGGAACAACCTCAGGCAACTCAGTACATGCCAGGTGCCAACCAACTGGAAAACAGCTTGGCAGAAGAGGACCTGGGGATCCTGCTGAACATCAAGTTGAACTTAAGCTAGTGATGTGCACCTGTGTCAAAGTGTTAAGAGTATACTGGGCTGCATTAGGAGGAATGTTGTCAGTAGATTCAGGAAGGTGATCCTTCCCCTTCTCTAAGCACTGGTGAAACCACGTCTGGAGTATGAATCCAGTTCTGCGTTCCTCAATGGAAGAAAGATGCAGACATAGAAGACTCTGGGGGGACTTTATAGCTGCCTTCCAACACCTGAAGGGATCCTACAGGAAGGATGGAGAGGGACTTTTCATGAGAGTGTCTAGCAATGGGATAAGGTGAAAGGGTTTTAAGCGGAGGGAGAGTAGGTTTAGACTGGAGGAGGAAGTCCTTCAGTGAGACTCTGGAATAGGTTGCCCAGGGAGGTTGTGAATATCTCCTCCCTAGGGATGTTGAAGGGCAGATTAAATGAGGCCTTGAGCATCCAGGTCTAGTTGTGAGGTATTCCTGGCCATATCAGGGAGGTTGAAGTAGATAATCTCTAAGGTCTCTTGCAACCCAAACCATTTCTATGACATATCAGACAGAGTCCAGCAAAGGGCCATGAATATGATGATGAAGTGATTGGAATGTCTTTCCTACAACAGGCTGAGGGATATGGTACTGTTTGGTCTGCAGAAGAGAAAGTTCAGGGCATCTCACAAATGGTCTCACAAGTGTATATAAATGCCTGAAGGGAGGGTACAAATAAGACAGGGCCAAACTCTTTTCAGTGGTGTCCAGTGACAGCACCAGAGGCAGTGGGCACACACTGCAACACAGGGGGTTCCTTCTGAACATTAGAAAACACTATTTCATTGTGAGTGGAACCCAACATGGGTGCAGATTGTCCAGAGAGGTTGTGGAGTCCCCATCCTTAGAAATCTTAAAGAACATCTGGATACACTATATGCAGCCCTGCTTGAACAAGGGGATTAGACCAGATGATCTCCAGGGGTCCTTTCCAACATTAACCATTCTGTGATTCTGTGATATGAATAGGAATAGCTGATATTCTGCCACTTCAAGAAGGGAAAAAGATACATATTAGCAACCAGTGCAGACAGTGGAGGAAACCTCAACTTCCCCTGCTTTGTATTATTGCCTTAGTATTTCTCTCAGAGGAGATGGAGAGTTCACTACTTTTCACTTCTGGTTTCCTTCTGAGACATACCTTATGAGTTTGTTAAATTCTTTTTCAGAGAGCCAAAGCAATATAAGTATATAATACTGAATGTGTCAGGAAATAAATAAAATCATGTATTCACAGCAAGGAATTTGGTTGGAGGCCATTTTGTTCCTGAAAAACACAAAGTGGTAAGAACCTATGTCTTTTATGGATTGCTTCCTTGCACTTGAAGCTATTTGACTTCCAAAATTAAATGTTAGACCACGTAGTTTAGCAGGAGATTAATTGAATGAATTTTGCATTACAACACATACATAGACTTTTTCAAAATAAAGGGAAAAAAACTTTCTTTTGTTGACATGAATAGTGCTTTTGGAATGTGAATGGCCTCTGGAAACTAAATTAATTCAGTTATGCTTTGTTCACTTTTCTTAGAGCTGTTATTTTTGTATGATGATCAGCAGTAGCTTAAGTAATATTATAACATTAATATCTGTCACAGAGATGTTAGGAAGTTTTTCAGTATCTGCATTAAATATTCATGTCAGTAATATAAAATAAATCAATCAAAACCATCTAATTGTATTCTATTTTTACTTTCAACCAAGAATCACTTAAAATAAAGTATTCATTTTAACTGACAAAAAAAAATCTCAAAAATTGACATTTTATGGGAGTTTCCAGTGGAAAAATATTGTAACTAGTGAATGAAGGGGGGGAGACAATTTTATAATATAATATACATCAAGAAAACATTATGAAGAAGGATACAAATTAAATTGGAAAATTATTTTTAGGCAATAAGCAGAGACTTACTGGCAAGTGATTAATATGTATTTTAATAGAAACTACAAGCCTATGAGACTAATAAAAGGCACAAAATACCAGAAATGGTTTAATTGGTAGATTTTGTGTGTAGTGAGATAAATTAGGGTTCTGTTACAGTTGTATGGACATGAACAAACACAGTATCCATCTAAACAAGAGGACAAAAAAGCACACTTTTATAAAAGGTTGATACTGGTTTGCTATCTTGTCTTGGGCTTTGGCATTGCTAGGAGCTTAAACATGCCTCGGGAGCATGTTTAAGCTCCTACACTGGAACTACCATATTTTGTGATTCGATATAAATTTCCATGACATTGTTGCTTCATTTAGCAAATAATATCATATGCACATTTTTTTTATTCCTGTGTTGCTATTCCCATGTAGAACTTACAGTTTGTACCTAAACTGAAGGGAAGCACATTTATGACACAGTCTGCAGTCCTGAATTTTCACCCTTCAGACCAGGATGCCTGATGAAAAACTCTTCCAACCAAGCAGAAGGATGTTAGGAATTTAGGGGTGATGCATAACAGGCTCATGCTGTATGTGCCATAGATCCAATGAGACTTGTTAGAAACAACACAGGATTAATTTTCATGTTTGTAATTTGTATAAATGAAGACAAACAGGAAGAAAATTAATGGTTTATGTTCCAATACTGAGTGATCTAAAACCAAAGACTGGCTAGTCTTGGTAATATCCACAGGTATTTTATATGAAAAAAAAAAAACAACAACAACAACAAATCACAACCATTAAAAGCATCACTTTTCCAAGTTTAAGTATTCTTTGCTTATGGAGCATATTCTGATAGACAAGGCTATGATTTTCAGAATTTAGTATTGTTTGCATTGATGTGGCTGCTCAATTCTGAAACTGAGATGCTGTGACAGGATCCTAACTAGAGCAGAGAATTTATTCTGGAAATCAGGGTTCTGACTACAAGAAAGCAAAAAAATGCACAGAAAAAGATGAGAATAAGCACAAAGTTTGAAGAATGTTATGTAGACCACTTCTATGTTCCTGAAAGCAAATATGTATATAGGTGTATATCATATGACCGAAGCACACTAAGTGCAATGAAAGTTCCTTCACGATCTTCAAACCTCATCTCTAAACCTGTATCATTTCACAAGGTCTCCAAAGACACTTAGTACTTTCTCACCAGTTACTTTAGTGATTTGAAAGAATAAGAGAGCTAGCATTCTTTATGTATATAAAAATAAACAAATTCATCATATTCCATATATTTCTACTTTTGTCATACCATAGGTAGCTTAACAAAAAGTCAATGTTTTGGTTGGGGTTTTTGGTTAGGTTATTTTTTTAACTCGGTGCAAAATATAGTACTAACGAACCATTTGATAATGAATAACTGACTATCATATATGGTGCCAGTGAAACAAGACAAGAACTTCAAGTATTTTTCTAATAAAAAGTTTCCTTCCGAGAGTCCCAAATTAACTCGTCTTATCTTCTCACAATCCTATATGTCACTGCAAGCAAGCTCCCTTTTCTTCCTGTCCCTGCATAATTTTCTTCTATGTGTTTCATGGCAATCTATATTTTGTTTCTTGACTTTTTTTCCATATCTTCCTCATATTTCACGTGCCACATTTTCTTTGCACTCTCACTCTTCCTCTGGGACTGTATTTGCTGTAAAATTCCACCTGCACTGATGCCTTTACTGTGCATCAGTAATTAAAGGCAGCCTGCTTCATTCAAACTTACTGGAAACAACAGTTGTAGCCGTTTTTCTTGGTAGAAACCAAATTTCATTCTCCTTTGAACTTGGGGGGGGGGGGGGGGGGACGGGGGGGAGGGGTGTGTCAGCTTTATTTGAAACCTTGTTTCAGTTCAATTGAAGACACTGGAAAAGTATCTGCTCCAGTATACCTTACACAGAAGGGATCCTGCCTCTTCTGAAACTACAATCAAGTTTCTTCAGTTCTGAGTCAAAATCCTCTTACTCAGGATCTCAGATCAGTCCAGGTCTAAACAGCTGAGAAGCTACCTCCCAAACTGTTAAATAGCTAAAGAAGACAAGTTTTAATTGTTAGGTACTTGGGGGGTGAGGGGAGAGTTCCAAATGGCAGGACACCTGTTATACAGCTACTTACCAAAGCAAGTTGAATTTACTTTTATCCTGAGTATATTTAGATCAAGAGGTAGAACCCACCCCCTTTTTTCTTCTGGTTTCCTGTTATTGTTGCTGCAGATGTATATTTCTTCTTCCATTTCATGTTTTGCTTTGATAAAGAGCTAAGTTGTGAGTCTTAGCTTAAAACTGTGCTGAAATCGTCAATGTTGGTTTTGAATTGCTTTACTATCTGAAGATCACTATCAAAGTGACTGTTTCTTCTTAAGAAAAGAGGTAAGACTATATCTGCTCTACCTGCATTGTGTTCTGATACTTGAATACCAGGTATCTCTCTTGGATTTGACAAATTGAATTGGGAGTGATGGATGAAAAAATAAGATGATGATAAAATACCTGTCTCTCCTCATGTCTCCGAAATGTTGAAGACATCTTTCCTCAAAGTTTTCAGTTTATTAGTAGAGCAAGTTAAAATTTCCTTCCCATGAGGATTTTTTTTTTACTGTACAACCATGACAATGTGAGTAAGTTACTACTACCCACAGGAGATTGCTCTCATTTCCACTGTGTTTTACTGGCAATTTTTCTAGAAATGTAGATCTAAAGGAAACAAAACATGCATATGTAATCTTTCCTGCTACAGAGTTTTTCAAGGAAAATGGTTACATTCCCTTCTAGACTGTTCTTTTCTAACATAATCTAGATGCTTTCACATTCCTCAGTTTATAATGCAGATGATTAAAAAGGCCAGCAACTGAGAAACTTTTTTCTTTCACAGGATGATTTAAAACACACCTCTCTGTTGCCACAGTTATAGTGTACATCTGCAAGCACACAACCATGCACAAATACATATGTATAATACACAAATTAAAACATTTTTCACGCTAAAAGTTTAATCATTGTAGGAAAATATTTGTTATACTTTTCCACTTTTTCTTGGTCTATTTTTGTTGGTTGGCTTTTGGGTGTTTTGTTTGTTTGGTTTGTTAACGTTTGATTGTTGTTTTTATTTTTCTTTAATATCTTCTTCAAAGATCATCATACCTAGAGCTTTTTGTTTACTGTTCTCAAATTAAGAAGTAATTTGCTGTTGAATGCTGTGGTTGAAAATACATTCAAAAGGAAATCAGTAGTACTTTTTGGGGGGAAAGTATTACTGTATATTTTCTTGGTGATCAGGAATGTAGGATTTGGAAAAGCAGTAACATTTGGAGTCTAGATTAAAAAATATACTACCTCCTCTTTGGTTACAGCTAAGCACTCAAAACCCGGCTTATTTTTTCCATTCCTTGAATATCTACGAGTTTCTTTCCTTTCCAGTTTATTTACCCAAGATAAAAATTGCGAGTGTTTTTAAGTGTAATTACAGCTTGGTCTCCTGCTTCAAATGCCATCAGGTGTAATATGACTTCCACTAAGGAAGGGAAACTCATTGAAAAATCAGTGCCAGTTAACACTAGTTGGAGTCCAAATTAGCAAGCACACTGTAAGAAAGAGTAATTTTCTATCTTAATATTTATTAAAATATTCTGATATTCCAGTTGCATGTGTGTGAACCTCAAGTGCAGCTTTTCTGTATACTACCTGTGCATCTGAGACTTTGGTAGGTTCATGACAAGTGGTATCTACATCTGATATAAGTAAAGGTAACAGGGTTAAGAATATCAAGCCGTAAGAGGATATATGACAGGTTCTTCTCTGACAGGCAGCTGCCTCTGGGTTATGTTCAAACTGCCTAGCCTAGGCTCTTAATTTTCACTTTGCAGGACATGAAGTGCAGCCTCTAAATCCTGTACCTTACCTGTGATAAGGTACAAGAATTAGAAGCCTGTATTCTAGATACAATCAGTGGCAAAACCAACCAACCAAACAGAAAACAATATAATTGACTTTTGAAGAGGCTTTGGCTGAAATTTACCATACACTATAAAACTATTTAAAAAGTACCTTGTTAACATCAGAAGCTGGGATTACTGAGACATCTTTCTCTTTCCCTCACAAGTCATTTTTCCTGAATGGGTTTCTCTTACCTGTTGCAATATGAAACACTCATCAGAGTTAAAAACAAACATTAATTCAAACTCTTTACTAGTCTATCAGTGAAGAAGATCCTGAAGACTCCTCCTAAAGCATCTCTCAGATCCTACAAAGAGTAATTCAGTGTCTGAGAGACGGTCTTTTTCCACTTACTGTAGGCTTTGGCATATCTGCAAGGGTGATGGAGTGCTACCATGCTGCACAGTATGTTTCACAAAACAGGCCAGAAAGAGATGTTAGGAGCAGAAGTACAACCATAAAAGGTCCTGACTTCAGGCTTTGTGGTGCTTTTCTTTATTCAAGAGCAAAATCCTTTTCCCATTGTGTGGTGCAGGAAAAGCAGAGGCATTGGTGGGGAAGATGCTTAGAATTAAAGCACCCCCCTGGAAAACAGAGAACCTGTGATGTTGACCAGCCTTATTCAGTGTCCACTCCTGGAAGATGCCTTAAAAGCAAGTATTGAAAGGCTGCTGGGTCATCCCATGGAAAACCATAACATGAGCTTAAGAGAGACAGCCAGTGAGAAGCATCTTCATTCTCTGGTCTCTGTGGGAAAACGGAAGCCCTGGGGTCTGCTCACAACTGAAAAGAGCAAGTAGCTTGTGACTGGTAATAAAAACATGTTAGCTTTCAATGGTGGTAGCCAGTGAGAGAAATGTGAGCTGCGGGTAATGGGGAATGTAGAACAGACTGCGCTTGTGATTACAGAGTTCCAGAAGCAAGAGTAGAGGGTGAGTTTTGGCTTCCCTGGATTCCCAGGTGATGATGGGGTACTGTTTTGCACTGCAAAAGGGTGTTGAAGGCAGCTGTGATTCCCTGAACAGCAAAAGCTGTGTTTCTTCCCCCATCTTGACCTTAAGAAAGGTCAATATGTTCTTTCACACTATATCATCAGCTTGCATGGGAATAAAATAAATCATGATGAACTTCACTCCCATCATTCTCAAGGGTTTATGAAAAAAGGGGGAAACCTAACCCTAAATCAGTAAGAAGACACAAAGTAGAACCCAATCAAAATTCCAAATTCTGCTTACTTTCTTGAAAATTACCCTTTCCCTAACTGGTATACACAGATTTGTAGATTAAAAAGAGTTTTAAGTAAGTATAGATAGTAGAGTAAATCTGTGGCTTCCCTATTACAGAGAACTAAGGTATCATAAACACCTTCTATTTGCCTGCTGGAAGAACAAGAATACATGAGTTAATTTTCCTCTCTCCCAGGCAGAGAGTGGGTTGTCAAGGCAAAAAAAAAAAAAAAAAACAAACAACACCAAAACAGAAGAGTGACTGATGCACTACTGAAAAGGAAAAACTAAATAAGACCAAATAAACAGGCCAAAGGTGAAGATAGACCAGTCTCCCAGTAGGAAGAACAGAAATAATCCATTGGATAGTCCTTATCAGACAGCTACCAGGTACTTCAAAACTTGAGTTTGACAATAACAACGACAACAAAATCCATCTTTTAACAATAAATGAGCTTAAAACCATTTTATTATCCCAACAATCAAAAAAAAAATTGTAATAAGCAGTACCACACAGACAAAATTGTTCCAACAAACTTCCTTAAAAATCATTTTTGGTGTCAAATTAATGTTAATTTGAGTAAAGTACTATATGTTAGCACCAACATTAGGCAGGAATTTGTGTTGACTGATTTCTGCCATCTGTTCATGACTCAGATGTCACTTACTCTAGCTTTCAAATAGGAAAAACAAAACGAAAACTTGCTCTTCCAAGTCTGAGTCAAGGTATTTGAACTTACATGAATTTTCAACATTCACTGAAGGGTTTCTTTGAAAAATATCCCTCATGTTTAGTTACACTTAAGCAAAAAGCACCCTCTGCAAGATATCAATGCATTAAAGAGAAGGAAACAGTAAGTATTGTAATTAGCAAATGTTTTGCTAACAGCTAGAAATGTACATCCACTCCACAGACTTGTTGGAACATAAACTGCTTTCCCCCCACTACATCTGGTACCAATTTTTTTAAAAAAGGTCTTAGCAACCAAACATTACATATATCATTTTAAAGAGGCAGTTCACAATAAATTACTGCCTCCTTTAAATAATACGGAAGCTTTTGCCTGAGAGAAAGAAACAGAATTAATAGACCAGTGCTTACTCCAAGTGTCAACCAATTTAGATTAAAACAAACCAACCAAACAAACCCAAAACAAAAAATCAAACAAACAAGACAGCAGCTTGAGGCCAGGAGTACTGGCAATCACAATTTGCAGTCAAAATCCCTTTCTGCCTTAATTCCTTTAATTTCATTCGATCCGCGTCTTCTGAGAAACGCCTGGTGCCCCTACAACCTTCCGCTCACCGGCAGCACGGGAGGAAATGATTTGCTCCCGCGTTTAGTGAATGGCCACTTCCACCCACCCTGCTCCTTGGCCTCCTCAACGCCTAGGAGGAGAGCCGCGCGGCCCGGACGCATCGGCCCCTTCCCTTCACTCCAGGGGCGGCTGCCCTGCGCGTGGCTCGGCGCGGTCCGCGGGCCAGAGCTTCGCGGCCCATCCCGTCACACCGCCAGCGGCCGCTAGGGGGCAGCAGGGAACGCGGCAACGGGGCCGGAGCCGGAGCCAGTACTGGTGCTGGGCCGGGCCGGGCCGGGCCGGGCGACGGAAGCGAGTTGGGACTGCCGCTCGGGCAGTGAGGCGCTGAGGGCGCCTCGCCCGCCGTACGTATCGGCGCCTCCTCGTCAAGGCGACGGGCCGTACGTCCTGGGAGGAGGCGAGCTGTGGGGAACCCTAGGGAGGGGAAAAGGGCCGAAGGCCGGCAGCGAGCAGCGCTTCCCAGTCAGGCGTTCTCAGCAGGTTACAGCCTTGGGGAGCCAAAAGTGAGTCAAGCACCTGCTTGGCCAGGAAGGGCCCATGCGCTGCGGCACAGCGCTGCTCGCTGGGGCACGCCAGTTCCTGACATCGCCACGCTGCTTTCTGTTTCAAGAACAAAGAACTCTTACTTTCAAACGGTAATCGCTTAATATTTCCCATCTGGTAATGCTGCCAGAGTCAGTAGTTGCTCCATGTTAGGTCATGGGCCAGAAAGTTCTCAGGGGTGTTGGGGCCGACAGAAGCCTGCTGGGGCTTTGTCTGGGGAAGGACCAGGATCTGCACCTGAGATACATCACCCTGTGGCTCCCCTGGTCCATGAGCAGCTGGCCTGAGCCTGGCCTTTAGTAAAGCACCCGCAAATGATGTAACAGAGGTGAGCCCACAGTGTGTTTTCCATGGGCAAGCCACGCACAAGACTCCATCACAAGAAGGATTTCCAGCTGTTACTGTTCCACTCTACTTGACTTTGGTAGGCAGGAGCTGGCCCAGGTTACAGGAAAAACTGGTCCAGTGATGAGTGATCAAGATGAACAGGGTCTAAAACATAATTACAAAAAGGTAGCTGAGGGACAGGCTTCTGTGGTCTTGGGAAGAGATGATTCACTAAGAAGAGACCTAGAGATTGCTGGCAAATATTTGAAGGGCCATTACAGAGATGACAGTAGTGCCAGGTGATGTAAAGACTGGAGAAATACTACACATTCACTCTTGAGAGGTTCAGTTTGGACATTAGAGAACGAAAGGTAAGGAGGGTTGTTCAAGACTAGAAGTTGTCCATGACACCAAGAAGTCAGTCCTCGGAGGGTTTCAAACACCAAAGCTGACTAGCAAGGGGGCTAACAGTTGTGTTATAATTGGGAGATCAGACTCCATAATCTCCAAAATCCTCTTCCAACCAATGATTAGTGACTCTATGATTTGTATATTTGCCAAGTTTGACAGATGTGGCTTTCTTGGCAAATTAAGAATATACAGAAAAGCACAAAAAGGTACTGTAATTCACCAGAAAGTTTTTTTAAAGTTTGCTCTAAGTATAGAGTACAACAAGTGTTATATTGCTGTTGCATGGAACTGCTGTGTGTCCTTTCATTTATAACTGCACTTTCAGCTGGGTGAATGAGTTTAGGCATTCATTTGTTTCTACAATGGAATAAAATTCCTTTGGGATAAACCTTAACACAGGATTTATTGGCTTATAAGCATCCCTGTCCTGCAAATACTTATGAAATAAATTAGTTGACCTATTTTGAATCTCATGGCTCTGCAGGTGTAAGTAGGATTTTTAAAGCATTTTAAATCTTACTAATAAAAAGATCATAACTTTGCCTTAGACATCATTTGCTGTTAAAAGATAATAATTCTGTGAATTAGGTGTTATGCCTCCTGGTTGCAAGATGTGCATCTCTGAATATATATTGTGAGTAATCAAATGGTAAATCTAGACAACACAGAAATTTTATCTCACTTTCACCAGAGACCAGCACTACCAATGAGAACTGTAACTATTAACTTCTGGCCACAAAGCCTAATTTATCAAGATGCCATATAAACCAGAAAATTAATTAAATCTGGGTTAATACATGTGACTGTATTCAAGTGGTCTCCTCCAGGAGCAGACATGAGTCTTGAACAACAAGAAGTTAATCTAGCAAATTCCAATTTAGTCCTGAAAGGTGTAGGTTTTCATGATTTTCATCTTATAAAGCAAAATTGAGTTTCATTTTCCTCAAAAACTGTAGCTTCAGTCAAAAGTAGAAATTTGAAGCATTACTGTGGGCACCGACAATGCAAAATACCCCGCTGCAGTATTTAGCAGGGAGAAAAGGATAATAAGCTGAAAGCTCCTTACATTTTTGCAAATGGTGTTAAGGAAGTGTGGTGTGTTTATCACATCATTACTGACTGATACAATACATGAAAGAGCATCCCAGGTTTGCTGCATTCTAGCCAAGAAAAAAGGTGCCTTTTTTGTAGAATCTAAAAGTGTGAGAGCAACAAAGATTTGGTCTCAAAAGTTAATCTCTTTTTGATTCAGTAGTCATGGGCTAAACACATTTCCAGGTGTTAGTGAAAAACAAACAACAAATGCCACCTTTAAATTAAATCTACAACTCAGAATATCTTTTTTCTGAGTCTTAAAAAAATTATCTCCTGTCCCTGGAGACATTCAAGATCAGACTTGATATGTCCCTGAGCAGCCTGATTTAGTTGGAGGTGTCCCCCGCTCACTGTAGGAAGTTGGACAAGATGACCTTAAAGGGTCTCTTCCAACCCAATGCAGCCTGTGAATCAGTCTACAGCTTACAAATTTTTTTCTTCAGCTTCAAGATACCTGCTGAAATTGTTTTCAGAATTAGTGTCTGTGTGTGACTGGACTTGTGCTAAAAAAGTTTACTACTGCATTCTACATCGTATCTGTGCTCCAAGCCTTCAGCTGTCTTCCCTCAGGAGTGCCATGGCTTAGTTTGTTAATTTCACCCACAGGAGACTGAATATCAAGTTTTTCTCACGAAGTACATACTACCTACACAAGCTCCTTTTTCAAGCTGTACAATAACTGAGCAAGAAATGTGTACTAACACACTTTTAAGAGGTTGAGAATGGCCTAAGGGAATTCCTTACCAGTGGATGTGATGCCAATTGTCAATCCCCTCTGAAAGCAGAGTGGTAATAGAAAAAAGTAGTATGTCAATATGGTATTTTTCTTCACCTTAATCATCTGAATAGTGTTCTACAGCCTGTACTGAAGCACACACACAAAAAACAAAAAAAAAAAAAACCACAAACAAAAAACAAAAACAAAAAAAAAAAAAAAAAAAAAAAAAAAAAAAAAAAAAAAAAAAAAAAAAAAAAAAACAAAAAAAAAACCAACCCCAAACAAACCCCAACCAAAACCCAAAGACAAAAGGCATGCAGATTTGCAGATGTTACTCAAGCAGTATTAGTGCTAATAAGACTAAACCTATATGCTGACAACAATAATGGATATACATGGAGCTATCTGAGAGCTTGGAGCAGCTCTCATCCACACAGCCTCTGCAGTGAGACAGAGGGTAGGTCTTCCTTTGCAGAAGGTGAGGTGTATCCCCCTCAGACTTTTAGAAACCTTGATAAAAGCTTTATCAGTCCCACTTCCTTCCCTCAAGTGCTAAGTGTAGAGAGTGCACATGCTAACAAAACTTTCAGGGCAGCACAGGGGAATGAAATGTAAACACCCCAGTGGGTGGGTACTGTCCTTTCCAGGGATTTCACCAGTTGTTTCCTGTGTCACAGAAATAGGCATACAGTAGCTCAAAGTAAGCATGAAAAATGGCATATATGAAAAATGTTATCAAGCCCTTTACATGATAAGGACCATTTTTTATGTTTTCCAACATAAATCAACTGAATATTCTATTTTGTCAGTGTGGCAATAATGAGTAACTGCTTGTGTGTTGTACAGATTTGTTTTATCACATCTCTGGTGTGGATATGCATTTGCATGCATACAGAAGCAGAATACAAAGTTTTCTGCTAAATGCCATAGAGTGTTACACCTATGACCTGCCAAGAGAGTGAACTATTCCCAAAATTGTATTTGGCTTTGTTTCAGGAGAAACGGTTTAGTTGGGTTTGTGCTTCTTTTGTTTGTTGTGCTCTTCCTAATGACCTAACATTTACATTGTGTGAATTACAAGGAGATGAGGCTGAGGAGTAGACTGGGGACACATGCCATTTGTTACAGTAGATGTATCATTTGAGATTTAAAGATTTGCACAATCATTCAAAACCAAATTTAAATAAGCTTTAATGGTTTGGCATTTTTCAGCTATTCAAAAATGGAAATACCAACATGAGTGATGAAGTTAAAACATAACTGTTGTAATGGAGAACAGAGTTGAAATGTGTGCTTTTAAGGACATTTGGGCAGAGATGACTTTCCCAGTTACACCAAAGGGCATTTTTTGCCATTAATAATCCTGGATTCCACTTTTTTCATGTGACAGTGTGTTTTTGAGGCAAGTCTATGAACCGAGTGTTTTTATTTTAGAAATGTTTCAGTGATTGCTTACTAATTGCAACATTCAGTCATACATTAAACTTTAAACAGCTTTCTGGTGATCAAATGGATATTATTCATATTTCAGAATATGCCAAAGGCCTATATGTTTGAAGACGTTAATGAAACTAATACCACCCTACAGGTTTACTAAAAGACTATGTATATAAAGATGGAAGAAATTTGGTTTAATGAGAAGTGTAATGTTGTATCTTTCCAGAATATAAAGAGAATATAAATAACTTTTAAATGGTAGAAATAATTTTACAGGCTATATAAACATATAAACATGTGCTTTAGAGACAGGGGTGCTTAAAAAAAATTAACCAAACAGTCTTTACCCATTATGTGGCCCAAGTCGTAACTAAGAACAGATATTTAGAAAAGGACATGTTTAGGAAAAAAAATCAGCTAAATTTAATATTTTTTTGTTAATAGTGTAAATAAAACAAAGCTACTTTATACACAGAGAGCACAATTACATTCCATACATTATAAGCATTACCTTCAAAACAGATGGAAATTGTACCAGCTCACATTGCTTTTTAAACTTAAAACTGGAAGATTAATTTTTTTTTCCCCATGAATAGGTTACTTTGCATGTTAAATCAGTCTCTGAATTAGTAAATATCCCACAAGGTTTCATTCAAAGCTTTCATAAAGGTTTCAGATTTTTCATATTTAAAACTTTCCAGTGTACAGAAGTGATGAAACATCATTCCATAGTAATTTTTAAGGCAAAATTTCTCTCACCAGATTTTAGGTATCAGTTGTGTAAACAAGTGCATTTGAGCTAGTCATCCTGGGCTGTCTTTGTATTCAGAGTTGAAAAGAATTTTTGGGGTACAATTCATCTGTCTAGATTTGGGTTTCTTTTCTAATTTGTGATGAATTAAACCAAAAACTCGCCAGTTTATTTCCACTGATTGTGAAAGAAATCACTGGCACACATCCTACCCTTTGTCACAGAACTATCTTCTAGAGCTTTGCTTTGTATTTAAATATAATTAGTAGTGCAGCTTTTGCCTGCATTCCTAGAAAGCTAGATTTATTAGATTTTATATTTTGATGTGTAACAGTTTCATTGCCATTAGAGTTAAATCTACCAGAGCCTAGATCACTGTGAAAATGCACTAACATCTGTTTTATCTACAGTACCTTGGATTACTGAATATTAGCCTTACAGAAAAAGAATTCCTTATAGAAAAATAATTCTGGATATTAAAATGTAACAGATTTCGTTTTGTGTAAATGTGAAATTGGGTTAAGGCATCTACCTCACCAAATGAAACAAAAAACAAACAAAAAACCCCAACAAAACCCAAAACGCTCTAGTAAAGTGCTATTGACTTACAAAAAAGCAGTAGTTAATTTCACCCAACTTTCTAGCACAACTAATTTTAAACAACTTTTATAGACCTATTTTCATGTTTCTACAGTAGTACAGAGGGAAGAGAAATCTTCAATAAAGTAAATCTTAAGTTTACACATTAAACATCCATCAGCTGCTGACTAGAGAAACTCTCAGAGATGGTTGCACTAGATAATCATTGTAGATCACTTACAACTGAAATATTCTATTCTCACATTATTTTCTTTTCCGGTGTCTCCTAACTGCTGTTTCCATGTCTGAGGTTCTGACTACATTGTCTAATTCTTCTGCTCATCTGTTCTATCCATTTTACATCAGAATCATTTCAACAAAATCTGAAGCCTGTGCTTCCAAGCATAAAAGGTTCTGTTAAGCATTGATATTTTGAATGATTTTTCTTCTGGATCTTCAATTTTTAGGCAGCTCACTAATCATATTCAACTATCTTCCAATCATCATGAGAACCTGTTTCAGTCTTTGTTTTACTACACATCCATTCTGCTAATATTTCCCCTGGTAGGAAAACCTGCAATGTGGGGTGATTATATACTTAAATCTACTATAGAGGTAGTCATAACAGGCATGGAGTGATCCATCAGATGTCAGTTTGAAACACTGATTAATACATTATTAATATTTTCATAGATAAATCTATCTTCTCAAGGCTGAACCTTTAATTTCCCACCCTTGCAGCTCTAAAATTTTTGGTAGCATTTTCATCTTCAAGTGACATCTTTATCAAAATATTGCCAATAGAAACTTTAAAAAAACTATTATTTAACTTCCTAGCTTTTCTATTTGTAGAAAGCAAAATTGTAGAACTGACAAAGTGTATGCAGTGACTGTTACTACGTCTGTCTGGAAAAGTCATTTCATTTTGGCTAGCTCTGCACCCACTTGCTACACTTTCCTTAAAATTTCTGCCTTTCTTAAACAAGTAGTTGTTCAGAACTCAAAAACTACATGGAGCAATTTATACCACTTCAGAGTGCTTGGAATTTACACAGCGACACTAGTAAATAGGTTTGGCTGAGGAATTGCCAGCCTAATATCATATGTGTTTGCCAAGGATGCTCGAACTCATAAATGAAAATACTGTGTATATGACATTACAGACAAAATTTTGCCAAGCAAAAATGAATTTCAGTTGAATTACTTGTTAGCTACTCCTTTCTAATGAGTAAAAGAGAGATCCCAGATATTATAGATAGAAAAAGCTACTGAATCCTTACATAAATGTCGAACAATATGAAACACTGATTTTTGAGTTATAATTCCAACCTTCAAATGGCATTGACAACAGCAGGGCACCTGAACTAGATTTTTAGAAATCCATGATGAACTAAAATTCTTGATTCTTGGTTTCCAGCCAAAAATTGCACTATTGAAAACAGACTGTTGAAAACATTTCCCAAAATGTCTATTTTTCTGTGTATTTCATTACATTTTTCCCCCAAAATACAGAATTTGATGAATACAGTCTCTTTTGAATACTTGAAAATATTATAGGTATTGTCTGAAAAATATTGCTATTTATAATGTAATGTTGCTTTATAGGGGGTGGGGGGAGATAGAGTTAAAAGCAGGCTTGGAACAAACACTAAAATATTCAGGAAGGGATACTATTGATATTTTCTTCTAGTTCTACTTCACAGTGTGTAGATTTTTTTATTACACAACTGATACAAATGCTGTTATAATTTAAGGAAATTAAGGAATTTTCTGAAAGAGAAATCCGTTCACCTTTATTAGATGTCTTACACCTAAATGCCCTGAATTTGTTGAAGCAATCTTTCTAAAACAAGTGATGGGTAGTCAGTATTAAGAGGGCCTTCAGAGGGTGATTCTGCCTGCTTCAGTTTAGCAAGTAAACCTAAACTAATTGGATTTCCTTATGGATTCATTTTTTTTCCCAAAAAATCCTAGCCTCCCTCATCGTCTGTACAAAGCACTCAGGTTCCCTGAGAGCAGTTCAGTAGCTTACAGGATAGGATTAATCATACCTAATTTAAACTGTTTAAAAGCTGATTGTCTAGTCTAAGCTTATTGCTTACATTTCAACTATGATCAACAGCAGAAGTATGTCTTTCTGAGGATAATTCATCTCATCCTCTGGGGATGCCTGTTAACTCCACTGACTATAAATATCCTACTGTGAAATAAAAGATAGTCAGGGAATGAGCTCAAACACTGCATACCTACTTACTCACACTACTTAATTCTTTCCCATCCTCCTGGAAGTTCTTTGGATTATGACAACTTGTTTTCTCACAGCTAAATCCACTGTATAAGGTGTGGATGCAATTAATGACATTAAAGTTGTTCGGTGAGCACCAGAATCAATTAAAATCTAAAGCAGAATTCCATCCATCTTCATTAGATACTTTACAGTTCAGTTCAATATGTCTTTTGAAGCTGTTCTTCTCAAGTACCTAAGTTTCCTGGAAAGCAAGTGCTGTTAGTTATGGCTACTTAGTGCTACTCACTTTCAAGCCAAGGGGCTTGTCCCTAGCCCTGTTTCATTCAGCACTACAGACATAGCCTACATGATTAGTTTGGGGTAAATAACTAACTTTCAGATGGCCAGTGCTGGTAAGGTAACTCTTACCTAAGAAGTAGATGGAAATAAGGCATTTAAGTCAGGTAAATTAAAGTTTCTTACTGACAAGTTTGTAGCTGGCAGTGAATTGAGAGCCCTTGCCAAAGTTGGTTGTTTTTTTTTTTTTTTCCCCAGTGGTATATACACCTCCAATCTCTTTCCCCTCTGCATTCACTGCCCTTTATGATAGGCTGAGTTCACACTGAAGCCTTTCTTTCATTTAGATTAATATGTTCTCTTCCCAAGTGCCTATTTTAATGAAAATCATAAGAGCTTACATATTTCTGATGCTTCCAGTTCTTTGTCAGAAGTGACATTAAGCAGTAAGTAACTGAAATTAAGTTTGTAGCATATACTCTACTGTACCCACACAGTGAATGTTGCCACAGGAGTCTTGTTTTCCTTAAAGGATCATCTGAAAATGTTTAAGTAACAATCAGTAAAGGCAATGCAATGTCCTCCTCAATATTGCAACTGTTTTACTGTGATGGTATAAATACTATTAATTTTACATATGGTGTGAATACCATAGATGTTATTTTTGGAAATATTAAAAAGGGTTACAGATGTAACTACTAAGTGACGGTAATCAAGAACCTGTAGCATTTTGTTGGGAATGATAACTTTGTTTCTGGCATTATCTCTTTATTGATAGTTGGTTTCAGAAATTTGTGAGGAAATAAGTGTTCTTTGAAGATGATTACAGCTTTTATGAGAATGCATTCACAGGTGCCCTGATAATTTATTACAGCATATCATGCTTGCTTACTTCTATTAGTATTCTTATAAACTGTTTGTTAGGAAAAAAATGAAGAGGAAAGTGTTTGGAATAATAAAGATTGTGAAGCATACAGAAAGGTGTACTTTTTTCCAAAAATTTAACATCATTCACTTCCATCTTTAGAGACACAGGACTGAAAGTTGTCTACATATATTCACTTAGGTTGAGTGTTCACAAACTGTTACAAGTGGGAGCCCAGCAGGGTGATAATAGAGTCAAACTGCAGTAATTTTTTTTCCAAGAGTTACAGAAAAATGAAAGCTTCATAGGTACATTTGTTTCACATATCATAAAGCACACAAAAGCCCTGAAATGTGCTTTTCTCCTAGCTTATCATGCTGTGAGGTTACTGACTCTCTTTGAGACCTTTCAACTTAGCTAGTGTCATTTATACCATTTCCTAAGACCAAAGGCCAAAAATGTTGTAACCAGCTGGAATCAGCAGTACCCTAACATAAACAGAATGGAAAAGAATTTTGTTATTTCAGTTCCTTCCCATAGAACTTCTGTCTAAATCAATTAATTTTAAATTGCCTCACCTTCAGTCTTACAGTTTCTCATATGCCATCGTTTGTCTGGAATAAATTAAAATATATCACCAAAAAAAAATCTTTAAAACAAAATGTTATGCTTTTCAGCAGAAATCCATATTATAATCAGATTTAAAATAAGATGCACAGCAATTTAGTACTTGGTCTTTAAACCGGACAGCTGGGGAATTTTCTGTTTGGACTGCATTATCTGTTTAATTGAATTGCTTTCCAAGCAATGCAGATTGTGGTGAAAGGTGCCCTCTAGCAAGATGGCATTCCTGATTGGCTCATCTGAACTGTGGCATTATTGCTTTCTTTCATTTTGTTGTGTCATGGTGAGTCCATCATGATACTTGGATCTTTAGGGAGGGTGGATCACCTTCCTGAATGTAGGATGTCAGGAATTAGGGGGTCATGTTGTTTGCATGCAGCCAAACAACTGAATTTCTATCCTGACATGGTCTGTTACTACAAAGGCTTTAGAAGAGTTATTTTAAGTCACATGTGCAATCTGCCGGGAGACCATAATCAGGTTGAATAACCAGGTGGTGGCATAGCAAAGTTGTACCGTTGTATTGAATTCACTGGTTTTGCATTCAACTCTAATTTATTTTTTTTTACTTCCTAGGGAAATAAACTCTCCTTTCTCTTCACTTCCATTTAAATTTTGTTCATCTAGAAAAGTGAGTATACAGTTGCACCAAATTCTTGTCAGTTATGTGTAAGCATCAGATATAGGACAGGACCTTGTAACTAGGGGTTCTTACAAGCATTATTAAACTGCATCTGTTCTTATTTCAGAGCCTTGAATGAAGATAGACTGAAATCTGTGTTGCTAATGGTTTGTTGATCTGTGGCTCATTTGCAAGTTCTCCCTTTCCAAAAGATTTCTTGCATATTTTGTAGTCCATGATTATGCAAAAACAAAACCACAGATTTTTGTATTAGGGAGGTTTTCCTCTTCTAACTACATACTCTTAAACAAACTCTGTGGAAAATTCATGTCTTGCCCATGCATTTCATAATCTTGTAAGAGAACTTCTGGAAGCAGCAATTTTTGGTCTTTTTTTGTTTGTGTGTGTGTGATTCTTCTCAATCTCTTTACCTTCCATTCTTCACTTCTTTCTCTCCTTCATGTCTCATACCTCATTAGCACGTCTGACTGCTGCAGCAAGTCACCTATCTTCTTTGCTTGCTGTACTTCAGGTTTATTATACAATCACTGGAGTGGCCAGATCTTGACTTCATGTACTTCACAATGTCAAATGAGTCCCCTGTGGCATGGTCATACAAATGGTGGATACTTTGGGGGGAAAAAAATATTGTTATCATTCTCCAAAAGTACAACATGAAGATGTATGAAATTTAGTTTTGCTTTCCATCTAGCAAAAATATTTCTGGAGGTGTGGTTGTTTGAGCCTTAACTGGGATTTAAGAGCTCAGATGGGGGCAAGGCTGAGAATCCCTCCCCTGCTCCCCCCTCCTCTTTCCCAACAGAGAGGAAAAGAAAGGGAAGGAGCAAATCCACCAAGAAATAATTAGAGTCAGCTTGGAAGTAGAGAGGTAAAGAATTTTCTTTAAACTAGATATAGATATAGATATAGATATAGATATAGATATAGATATAGATATAGATATAGATATAGATATATAACAGGAAGGGTTCACAAGGGTAAGGAACAAGGATGGATAGGGAAAAATATGAATACAAAAGCAGTCCTTTGCAGGGGTGTGGATGTAGCAGGGAGAGGACCAGGCCTGACCATGTGGCAGAAAAGCAGGAAGCCAGCAGCAGTAGGTCTTGTCCAGGAAAGGCAGGAGCCAAAAAGAGAGAAATGGCTGCAGTGTCCTCCTTTTTATAGGCTTGCTGGACAGGGAGGGGGAGTGAAACAGACTAACTCAGTTGCCCAGGGGGAAAACCCCCTCCAGGGAGGGCAGTGCTCTCACAAGCCCTTCCCACCATGCTTTCAGGATGGGTGTAAACCATCACAGGAGGTTTAAGAAGGATAACTAATGGAAGTCTGCAGCAGTTTAGCGCAAGGGCTAAACCACCTGCGCCCCCAACAGAAAAGCTAATAATCTAATTAATTTAATAATACAATACATGATTACCTTATCCTAGCCCATTTGCAGCAGAAGCACAGTGAAATACACAGGGGGGAAAATAGCATAAACCAGAAAAACCAAAATCAGCAGCTATTCGACTCCCACTCTTTCTGCCACCATGCCTGCAGAAAAAAAGCCAACACCCAAGAAGCCAGAACCCAGCAACTGAAACAGGAAGCCTCCCATGTTACAATCTGAATTTCAAGCCCCATAATACTTTGCTCCAGTTAGCACTTTCACTTTTTTAAGATGGTATGACTGCAACATGGTATGAATAACAGCAGCAGGTTCAACTCAATCCATGACAGAGTCTAATTCCTGAGGAGGGAATTAACATGGTCCAGTTGTAGCTGTCTAAATCTGTAGCTTGCCTATACTAGTTATCTGGACTTCTCAGTGTAGAGAAAAAGGAATATCTAACGGTGCTGTGTGCCATTTACATTAAACAGCTATCTTAGAAGGTGGGAATCATTCATTTGAAAGATTATGCATCACTGCCTAAAATAGAAACCAACTTATAAAGTCGTATCTGCAACCTTACGACAATGTTCTGCTTCAAGAATCAGTGGAAGAAAGGCTAATTATTCCAAACATCTTGTGTGTCTGGGGAGGGCCGGGGGGGGGAAGTAACAGGAACGGATATCAAGTTACAAGGACAGCAAAAGGAAGCTTGCTTTATCAAATAATTTCAGAACTCAAGTATCTCTTACTGAGTTAAAGCATATTTCATCACTGTCCAGAAAGTGGCTAGAGTGAGAATAATGATAGAGCAACAGATATGCTGACATGAGGCTGTTGCATTATTTGAGGGGCTTGAGATAATACTGAGTGTATTTAATCATGCTTTTCTTTTAATTATTGTTTGCTAGGGATATAGCCAATATTCTTAAACATTTTTATAAAGATTACTGTTCTATATAAATATTGTTTTTCTTTCCCTTAAAGTAGTATTGTTCTTTTCAGTTTCAAAATGATCTTGACATACATTTTTATTTCTCTAGTCCCTGGAATTGGGGCAAAGGGACAAGCTTGTTGGTACCACATCTACCTTCCTCTGATATTAAGATTGCAGTTTAGTAACATGCTAAGTTTTTTGTATTATTATAAAGAAAATACCTTCTTTTTATGACGAGGTTCCAAGCCCCTGTCATCTTTTTGAGTTGAACTATTTCTACCAAGTTATGTCATGTTACATCTTCACAATCATTCAAGTTGCAAAGCTACACATTTCCTTGCTCTAAGTGAAATTATCTATCAACATTCTCCACAACTGATCATAAAGCTATCAATAGTAGGACAACAGAAGATCATTATTTCTGCCTCTGTTCCTTTCTGGTAACATACCTTGAGCCTCTTTATCTTCCTTCTACAGAAATACCCTGTTTGTGTAGTCTTAAACTGTGAAGGTATATGTTGACACAATGCAATTGTCTTCAAACTTTTAAAGTTGTAGAGTTTTCTCACTTCAGTTTGAAGCTCTTTGAAATTCTATATGCAGACATTAATTACACTGATGCAGTGCTAATACTGCTTTGTTTCAATCTAATAATCCTGTTGTGTCACACGTGAGGCATAAAATATGAAGATTATGTGAAGTGGGAATGTAGACGCTAAGGAAATTGGTAATTGTATCATATTTAGTAAGAGTTAAGACTAAATATGCCAGAGCATAAAACAATGATGTTCAACAGGTGAGTTCCATGATATACCAGTTATTGTGGATGCCTACATACAATGTTAACCTTGTGGAAACAAAGCATGATCAAAGGCACTTGAGGTTTGCAGGGCTGAGAGCTACTTCTTCTAGATTAGATCTTGGTAACTGGCACATAGGTATATGAACACATGTTGTTCTGAGTGGACTACTGATTGAAGCACCTCGCCAGTATGTAGTAAATACACTTCATGTAGTTTTATGTAGTTACAGTACCTAAATTTCACTTCCTTTATATTTAAAAGTAAAAGAATCACAGACTACATCCAGTTGGAAAAGATCTCAAAAGTCATCCAGTCCAACCCTCGACCCAGCACTGAAGGACTATGAATGAACTAAGCAATCTTAATGGTCTTGTACACTGAGGGGACATTTTGAGAACAGAAAGAGAGGTCTCTCATACCAGCATTCTTCACTTACATGATAGTTTGGGGATTTGGTTTTGGTGTTGTTTTAGAGGGTTTTTAGTTTGTTTTTATTTTTTTCTCTCCAGAAAGTGAGGATTAGATTAGACTTAATTAGTTTATTAATTAATTAAGTAATTAATTAGATTTAATGATACAAGCCTTTCTAGTCTCTCACCTTTGACTAGCAATATAATAACAAAGCATTAGTAAAAGGAAGGAACAAGTAATCATATTGAAAGAGTAGAAATAATGCTTACAATGATATTCACTAAATATATTATAATCCATGTAACTATTCTCCTGGCATGTAGCTGAGAAGACACTTTGCATTTATGAGTCTTATATGGCTGTGGACAAGCCAGGTGACTAAATTATTTGCTCAGAACTTCAGCTACAGGAGTATATCTGGCAGCAAAATGAAGAAGCATTTTTGGACTTCTCCTTTATCTCTGATGGTTCTTGCAAGAACTCTATTTTATTATGTCTTTTCCTGAGCCAATAAGATCTTCATGTTGGACATCTAGATTCCTATCTGTGAAGTTTGACCCTGAGAGGCCCCACATTGTCGTGCTAAATGAAAATGTAGCATGCCGAAAGCTAACATTAACATAATACACGATACAGATATTTATAACCAACTCAACATTAACCATGTCAAAGTGCAGGAAAGAGTCATTATTAAAAGCCCTCTAGAATTCCAGCCTTGCTGTTTCCTGGAGATGTTAAGTCCTGGTGTACTGAGGCTGTACAGTCCCACATGCTCTGAAGCTTTATTTTGCTTGTTCACTTATTCATCCACAAGTAGAGATGTCTCTGGCACTCTTATTTTCTGTGGAACAAATGTCAAGAGAAAACCATACATGCTTTGTAAGCGCCATTTCACAAATTAAATGGTTAATGTGGACTAGAATGTCTGCCATTAGTTTTAATCAAGTACTTTAATAATGATCATAGTGTATTAGGTAAAGTAGATGTGCACTCATGCTTGCATATATAAACTTGTATTTCAAATTAAATCAATCAATGTTAAGGATACATAAAAACAGATCAGGTGTGCAATCGCCTGGTTTAGCTTGTTCTAGTTGAGCTATTGTTTGTAAATGAGAATGTCTAGAAAAAGTAGTAGTCTCGTTTCTATTCTGTTTTTTAAAGATGTAGAAAGTATATATATGCTTTGAGAGTGTTTTTCTTCTGTCATCTATGTGGACTCTTTCACCTAATTTCACTTCTGTGTGGCCTTTTCATTCTGTATTTTTACCTGTGAATAAATAAACTCCATACTCTCAGGGTACAGGAAAGCATTTGCTAGATCTTCTTTGGCAGTAGTTGTAATTGTCTTCTGATTAATATCAGTTAATAGCAGATGTTCCTTCGTAAATTAAGAGGTATGTGCTTGAAATAACCCCAAATTTCCTCTGTATTTGTGATTGCTTATGTTCAAGTATTGTTAATACTGATCTGTAAACCATCCATGTGAAAAGGAGACAGGTTCTAACATTACTGGAGCAATCAAACAACTTGAGAACTGCACACATTTTGACATTATATAATTTTGATACCTACGTTATACTTTCAGTTTTTCAGATTTTCTTAGCTGAAGACATGAATCTTGCCTTTCGTTTTCATTGTATATTTTTGTATATCTTTGCACATGATCTAGTAGGGATTTGTACATGGCATCCAGTGTCTGATGGCATACAATGCTTGAAGTGATTGAGTGCTACCTTTTTCCAGTTTGGCATGCATAAGGACAGAGTATTCGAGCAAGCTGTCCAGCATGTCTGGGAAGCTCAGTCATTAATGAGACAGTCTCCAGTATCATAATCAGCAACCTTATCCCATGCTTCTATTTCAAGGGTTTATAAGTTTTGACCTATTATAAAATTAGATATGCCTATCTATACATAAATCAAACCATCATTTGTAAGAGGTGAGATACTAGTACCATACAAAAGATGCCAACTCACAAAAATGAAACATCAGTCAAAACCTGAAATTGCACTGAAAGCCCAAATTGTGAAAAAATCAAAATAGAGAGTCAAAATATAGTCCCTCCAAAACAACCCATGGATGTAAAGTAATAGGAAGTAATATAATATTCTTATTTACATTCAGTTTTACAGCATATAGGGCTTCAAATTTTATTCTGCATCCAGGAAGATTAGAATTTATAAAAATGAATGTTGATAGACACCTAAAAATCTCTGACAAAATTCTCTGTTAAGACATGGAGCCAAATAATGAGATAGCACACCGAACAAATTTCAAATTCAGCTCTACTTAGAAGCAGTTCATGAGTGGAGAACTGCTAATTCTCAAAACCATGGACTGAGAATGTGGTGAATTGAAATAAAAGCTGCACATAAGCTGATAAAGCAACTTTCACAGAAGCAGGTAAAACACAAATTATGAAAATGAAGATGCAAAAACAAGGAAAGCAAAACGTGGGAAATTAAAATATATATTTGAAAATTTAGTGCTGAAACCTTTAAAAGTACAGAACTGCTCATACAAAAAAATGCAAGGATTTCAAAACTAGAGTAGAATAGAATAGAATAGAATAGAATAGAATAGAATAGAATAGAATAGAATAGACCAGGTTGGAAGAGACCCTCAAGATCATCACGTCCAACCTATCAACCAATCCAACCCACCTAAACAACTAAATCATGGCAGCAAGCACCCCATCAAGTCTCCTCCTGAACACCTCCAATGAAGGTGACTCCACCACCTCCCCGGGCAGACCATTCCAATGGGCAATCACACTCTCTGTATAGAACTTCTTCCTAACATCCAGCCTAAACCTCCCCCTGACACAGCCTGAGACTATGTCCTCTTGTTCTGGTGCTGGCTGCCTGGGAGAAGAGACCAACCTCCGCCTGGCTACAACCTCCCTTCAGGTAGTTGTAGAGAGCAATAAGGTCACCCCTGAGTCTCCTCTTCTCCAGGCTCCCTCAGCTTCTCCTCATAGGGCTTGTGTTCCAAACCCCTCACCAGCTTCGTTGCCCTTCTCTGGACACGTTCCAGCAAGTCAACATCCTTCCAAAACTGAGGGGCCCAGAACTGGACACAGTACTCAAGGTGTGGCCTAACCAGTGCAGTGTACAGGGGCAGAATGACCTCCCTGCTCCTGCTGGCCATACTGTTCCTAATGCAGGCCAGGATGCCGTTGGCCCTCTTGGCTGCCTGGGCACACTGCAGGCTCATGTTCAGCCTACCATCGACCAGCACCCCCAGGTCCCTCTCTGCCTGGCCACTCTCCAGCCACTCTGACCCCAGCCTGTAGCACTGCACGGGGTTGCTGTGACCAATGTGTAGAACCTGGCATTTGGATGTGTTAAATCTCATCCCGTTGGATTCTGCCCATCTGTCCAGCCTGTCAAGATCCTTCTGCAAAGCCTCTCTACCCTCCAGCAGATCAACTCCTGCCCCCAGCTTGGTGTCGTCCGCAAATTTACTGATGATGGACTCAATGCCCTCATCAGTAAAGATATTGAACAGGATGGGACCCAACACCAGTTCCTGGGGGACACCACTAGTGACTGGCTGCCAGATGGATGTGGCTCCATTCACCACCACTCTCTGGGCTCGGCCCTCCATCCAGTTCCTAACCCAGTGCAGAGTGCTCCTGTCCAAGCCACGGGCTGCCAGCTTGGCCAGGAGTTTGCTGTGGGAGACGGTGTCAAAGGCCTTGCTGAGGTCCAGGTAGACAACATCCACAGGCCTCCCCACATCAACCAGGCGGGTCACCTGATCATAGAAGGAGATCAGGTTGGTCAGGCAGGACCTGCCCTTCCAAAATCCATTCTGGCTAGGCCCGATCCCTTGGCCGTCCTGCAAGTGCTGTGTGATTGCACTCAAGATGACCTGTTCCATAATCTTGCCTGGCACTGAGGTCAGGCTGACAAGCCTATAATTCAAGATGAAAGGTAGCAACATCAACAAAAAGGCATAAAGGTTTTGGGACAGTAGGACCTTTTAGCTGGTGTAAGGAAAGATGGCAAAAATAACAGAAATGTAATAGATAATTATGTTGACCAACTTTTAAGGTCAGGATCTTGGTTTCAACCTCCATGCTTGCAACGAATGCGTCACTTGTTCTGCAGATGATTTGTCATGTAGCAATGGGAAAGCAGATGCTGTTATTGAACTTAAGCAGTGTCACAAGTTAGAATGTTATGGAAGTAGTCTGTCTGTAATGGTCAAAGCATTTGAATTCAGTAAGACAAAAATGTTTAGCTATTTGAATATTGATTTCATTTTTGTAAGTTTATATTGATTTATAAGTTTGGAATGAAAAAATCCCCATCATTAGTACTGTCTAAAGTATAATGACATTAAAGCAAACACATCATAGCATAATGCCTGGTGTCTTTAAATTTCAACCTGTATGTGTATATGCACATATTCAACTTTTTGAATAGCCTACACTTTGGCATTTACTTTCCATAAAGCTACAGAATGGCCATTTGAAAAAAATCCATCCATGTATCATTGTTTTTCTTTCAGAATAGAAGACTAGAGATTAATATCTTACAGTATATAAAAGTATAAGTTTGTTGATAGTTTTAATTGTATATATTTATGTCAGAGACCCATAAATGCTGTCATTCTGGATCATTTGGTGCTTCTAGCCCAGTCTATTTGCCTTCAATAGCTGACAACAGATGTTGTTACATCTTGTAACAGATGTTGTATTTCCTGTACATTAAAGTACAAGACATGCTGAAGAAATCATCAGCAAAGAAAGAGAAGGTAAACTCTGCTATTCCCAAAGAACATTTCTTGAGATCCACAGGTTTAGGTATCGGCACACACGAAGAAAACTACTTAGCTTTCTGCTGTGGATGTCTTTACAGCTGACCCAATGGCTCAGTTCTGGCCCCACATTCTCATCTTGGTGTCCAATCTGGTCACCTCTGCTATTCTAGTTACAATGTTCCACTGTGTGAAATTTATAGTGTCATCTTATCTCATTGTTTTACTGCATTCTGAACAGAACCAAGGATCTGCAAATTTAATGAAACTCTGGAAAATCTGGTTTAATTAATTTATTGACCTTCAGTTGAGGTTGGAAGTTTCAGGCTGGGTTTTATGGTGTTTATGAGATATTTTGGTGTTGGTTTTTTTTTCCCCCCTTTTTTTTTCCTGCTTTCATATGTATAAAGATAAATAATTAAATGCTGGTTTTTTGAAGGGAAAAAAACAAACCAACTGTAATTAACTGGGAAACTTCTAGAAGACAGATTTCAACATAGTTTTCCAAAGAGCTGTCTCCTCATTCCTCCTTTCCCTCCAAATCAGCATATTGGAAGTATGCATTTGTTCTGTAGTAATGAGAAGTTAATTTACAGTTTCTTCATTCCTTATTTGGAGAAATCCATATGAAGAGATGGAACTATTTTTGGTCTAGGAACATATGGAAAGAAATGGGGATCTCACAGCTCACATTAACTATGATATTTCAAATCAGAATAAAGTCAAAGATATTAAAGATGAACTAATGGAATATCTTCATAGCTTTTGGAAGTATAGTTAAATATCATCATGTTTCCTCCCATTGTTCTCTCCGGCTCTCCTAATTACTGTGATTACATCTCCAACATTCTTAGTCTCTTCTATTGCCTATGAAAGTTAATTCCTCAGTTTGATACAGCATAAGGAGTTAGGTTGTAATTCACTTTATATTGTCAATATCAGTTTGACTACACCCTTTTCTACATTCCACACAGAATTTGGTTTTATCTTAATTCTTGCATTTGCTGGATCAAGTTGCTATCTACCATAAGATGTCTAAAGTTTACTAAATTTTTGCTATTCATAAATCTGTCCCACAATTTCTGGCCAGAAAAAGCTATTAAGAATCATGTTATATTAAATATTTTCCATTGATAATGTGTTATGAGGAAAGATAAAGTACTGCAGTGTTTTTTTGAAAAAAGCAGTATCTTACAGTTGTTTATATTGGAAAAATAATAATTGGTAGATAGTGTATAAAGTCATCATTTCATATTGCTTTTGCTTGTTATTCTCGAAACTTTGAGCCTGAAGATCTCAGTTCAGAGGTCCTAAAAAACTTTCTCATTGTGGGAAAAAGCAAACCTTTTTGCAGCTGCCACAATAGTGTTTCAAACCCCCAATATACACAGTTCATCCTATATAAAATGCCAGAATTTAATTTAGGCTTGGTTTTATACTGTTAATATTGCTTGTTTGCTTACCAGATAAACTTACTGGAGGAAGCTGACTGGTGCAACTGACCAAAGCTGAAATTGTTTTGTAGAAATAAAAGGTATGAATAGTTTTCCATGTTACATTCATCAGAGAAAAATGATAAAATATCTAAAGAAATGCTCAGCTTCCTAGTCACAGTTCTCACTGCAGATTTCCTGTCATCAATATAATTTTGTCAATAGCATATGTGTACATGCATTGCAAAAATAATTTTGTATCTTTTTCATTTTGGTATCATATCAAAGTATCATTTCCAGTCTTTGAAACTGAAAGACACAATGATATATTCTGATCATGTCAGTGTGCAAATATAGCTATATGAATACATTTCTGAACTTTGTAATAATGCAGGAAGATGCTGTGGTCAAAATATTGTACTCCTATTTCTGATTTATTATTTGGGCATACAGACCGGCATTGAGTGTATTTACACCCCAGTGTGAGCAGCCAGGAGCAGGGCATTTGCAGGAGTCTTGCAAGTTACTAGTGCTCAGCACTTTTGTAAAAATAAACAAAAAACCAACACATGAGAAGTATGCCTACAGAATACTATGATGCAGTGTGATGCTGCAATACTTAGACTAGCTGAGTGAGCTTAGTTTGTCCATTATGCTTGGGCTAATTAGAGGGCTGAAAAGTCTTTTTGAGGGTTTTGTTTGTTTGTTTGCTTAAAAACAAAAAAGGCAAAATATTTTTTGACAATTAACATTTGTTCAGAGTTAAAAATATAGAATAGTTTGCTTATGTAGAGAAATAGTGCTGCTAGGGTAAAAAATAGCTTTACCATTGCTCCAAAAGGAACATGACTAATCTTAATTAATGTGTAATTCTACAAAACATTTTCATAAAGTTATATCTAACAGTTGTAACCATGATGTGTCTTAATGACTACAGTAATTTCCTAGAAAGGAAATTTTATTTCTCTCTCCTCATAAAAATCCTTTTTACCTCCACATTTTTCTTGCATTTGTTCCATTCAAATCATCTGGGTAAAGTATTTTCAATTATTTTGCACATTTAAAATTTTTAGCATATCATTCCGTGACAAAAAGATGCCAGAATTATTCACTAATATCTATATTTTATTTTAATAATTCTGAGTGATAATGTTCTACTTATTATCTACTAAAGTCAGATTTTTTTGAATTGAAGGAGACAAAAATTAATTGAAACTGCAATAGCTCATCCAACGCTGCTCAATTTTTCTTTTTACATTCACAGGTGTACTGCTGGCAATTTGTCATTAATTGCTTCCATTTTTAGCCTGCCAGTTTAGACTAACAGTTATAAAACATTGTTGTGCAAAGTCCCTAACTTTATTCTTGTGTTTTCTTTCATGTAAGGAAATTGACCACTTGGAAAATACACTGTCAAATTTTCCCAAATAACAAGATGGCAATAGCAAATGTAATTGGTTGCATAAAATCTGAGTATTTTTTTAATCTTAAAGTAGCGGTTTCTGAATGTTGAAATATCTGAAACTATGCTGCTGGTTTATGACTCTGAAGAAGTAAGCAGAGTTTACAAATTAATCTATTTTAACAACTCCATTGATGAAAATAAAATTGGAAAAAAGATATCAAAATCCTTCATGGAAACTCCCCCCTCTCGCCCAGGTTTAACAAGTAAGTACTGTATCCAACAGATCTTGTTAATCAATAGAGCATTTATGACACATTACACACAAGGAGCAGATCCACTGTCTGTCTCTACAATCACACATTACAGTACATCTTGGTCAAATTAAATTCTAGTGTAACAAGAACTCCCTAAGTATCTGTGTTTTGGTTTATTCCACTAAAACAAACTCTGGGCTCCTTCATTGTCTTTAACATGCATAACATTTGAAAGAAAAAAAATTAAGCCTATATTAAAAAGATATTATTTGCTATAGAATTTGAAGAAGTCTTTGCAGCAAAACAGTTAAGATATTTGAAAAAAAATTAATTTTTAAAATAAGTCCCATTTCAGCAGTTAATAAAAATACATCTGTCCTCTGAATATGCAAGTTTGGATTTCTGAATTTTTCATTTTTGAACTGTATTTTTTGGATCCCTCAGTGCAGCATTTTGGGTGACATTATTGTATCCTTATTTTCATTCATTCAGTACTTTCATATTTATAATTGCACTTATGCTTTGCTATTTTCACATTAGTTTATGAGATTAAAAAAATGTGAATTATTTCTCTCTGAAAAAACAGTAAGATCCAGAGTCTTTATTTTTTAAAGATTACTCTGCTAATAAACACCATATGTAAAGGGCGTGAAAGTGACTTGTAGTATCTGAAAGCTTGCAGAATGTGACATTTGTTTTGCTGTAGTTCAATATTTTAAGTTCCATGCTGTAATTTGGCACATCTCTTGAACACACATACTACATTCAGTTAAGATGAATCTCTGTTCATGAAAGAATCTGGACTAGCTTCAGAATAGCTGACTGCAGGCTGTAATGCAAAAATGTAATGGAGACACAACAGTGATATGCACAACTGGAGAAGGGTTTGCTGACAAAAAAAGGGATAGAATTTTCTTAAACATAGCTGAAAACACATCTTTATTTGCTTCAGATATATACATTATCTATCCGTGAAAGCAGCCTGCAAGTCTAAAGTATGTGTCAGAAATGATGGTCAAACACATTAATCAAAGGTGCTCACACAGAATCATTTTTCCTCCTGTTTTCCCCACTCTGCTACTGTAATGTGAGCTGACCAGAAAGCTCTCGTCCAAGCCTCCAACTCTGGCAGACACTGAGTTATCTTTTCTACTGAACCAATATGAATCATAGAAAAGGAGATGTCGGTGAGTGTTGTGTTGTCAGCACAATGACAGCATCTAGTCCCATATTTCACTTCTGCACCTTTCAGTATTTTCGCTACCACTTTCAGCAGGAGAAAAGAAGGCAAGGACTAGTGATAGAATTACACAAAAATGTTGTTTACTCCATGCTTACTGAGGGCTGTGGGTAAGTCAGAAGAAAGGATGGTTGCATCACAGGGCACTGTAGAAGCCGAGGATGGCACTAGAGAGGACAAGAAGGACTGAGTGTTTGCAGTAGTGCAAAATAAGGCCAGGGGGGTGACATGATGGGAGAACACACATCTTGGGATGAGGACACCCTAGGACTACCCTGGCTCCAGATGCACCCACTAAGGAGGCATTGTCAAAGGATGTCTTAGATGTGTAACAGTCACATGCAATAAGTTGAAGTATAATGTTTATCACTGCACATTGTCCATGAACAGATGTTTCTTAAGTCATCTCAGCCCATTGTGCAACCCAAATATTCAGGCCTCTGGTTGGACAGCAGGGTTACGTTTGGTCAGCAAAGTTGACAAATGCTTAAAAATACGTTAGTGTTGTCTCCTGTGAGGCATTACTTTGGTCCTGATAGAGCTTTACTAATTGATTAATTTCAGTTTCAAAAGCTGCTTGTAGCATAGGGTTCTCAAAAGACCTGAAGCACAATTTAATAATTACCCCTGCAGATTCAGTGTACAGCCAGAGGTGTAAAACTCTTAAACACAAGAGTCAACAGTTTTCAGGCATTATTCTGAAGAATATCTACAATAACATCTACAGGTGTTGTTGTACATACAAAAGGTCCCACTGTGCCTTGGTATTCAGATACTGCTCTCTCATAAACACATAAGGTCTCTCAAATCCTGTTTTTTCACCCTTCATGATTTTAATTTCATAATACAATAATTCCCTGTTTCACAGTAATTCTCTCTCCCTTAGTCTATTAATCACCACATTCCCAAATACCTATAGGACAAGTGTTGTCCCAGTCCGTCCATCTACCGTTTTCATCCTTTTACACTCCTGCATTGTTCATCTTCCTTCTCCAATTAGTTCAGGACATGGGTAGCTGCATTAATCATCTGGGTTTACTAACCCAGGTACAGGAAGCCTCTGTAAATGCATGTATTGTAGTAATTTTGCTTATCTGTGGAGGTATGTTATGTACTTATATGTTAGTACACCAGGATTCATTCCTATACAACAGTAGCAAGCTACCCCATGGAGTATGGAGAGGGCATTTGCAGTAAGAACCTCTCCTGACATGTTCTTTTACTTAGGCTCAATAAAACACTACAAGGATTGAAACCATGCTCTTAAGTCATTCTGGATGTTTGCAAAGCAGGAAAAAGCATGTTTTTCACATTGATGAAAAGGCAAGAACTGCATCTACCAGTCCCTAGAAAGGCTGAAGTATGGACAGTTATTGGACATTTGTAAAAGCAGTGCTAGAGCACAACTTCATCTTGGAGAGATTACATCCCTGTTGCTCTCAGGTTTTTATTCTCTTTCCCTGCCCCCCACCCTCTCACCCCCCTTTAACCTCTTTAGCATCTTTTTCTTCCTTTACAAATTCCTTCTTTTTTTAAGACCACTTTTACACTTGTGCTTTCTTTTTCCTCACGTTTTTATATCTGATTTGCTCAGAAATCTGATGGCTTCTCATACTTTCCAGCTGTTGAGCACTTTGCACACTACCTCCCTCCAGACCGCATACTTAAAAGAGCATAAGGGAGATATTTAGGAGAACAGATACTCTTGAGAAAGCAAAAGCAGTGAATGGCTTGAAACAGAAGGCAGGCAGGAAAGTTTCAACTGCCAAGGAAGTAATTGTGAGACAGAGGACAAAATAGTTTAAAATGAAGCAACTTAAGAATGTCTCTTTTCCCAGCTTTCTATAAGCCGAGTCTGGATCACACTAACAGTGATATCTCTCCAAATTATTTCAGAATAGCCCAACATCATAAGGAGATGGAGCATTTCCATTTTTTATTAACATTCTCAATAAACCTAAGGCACACCTTGCAGCAAAATCTGGCTCCATAAAAATCACAGCAGATGTTTTTGATTTGTTTGAGAGAAGGGGTTAAGAGTCCTCCTGCCTATACCCAGCCCCTCCAGCCTCCAAGCGCACAAGTCTTGAGCTGCAGAGGAGGACAAATGTAAGGGAAATACTACTGCAAACGTAACACTCTCCAGTTATAAATGTTCCTTCTTTCCATGCAGCTTCAGCAATTACGTTTTCATGTCTCCACTGATGCTGAAATATACCCACAAATTAGAGACTTCCATACCTCAAATGAAACTAACATATAAAGGGTAGCATTTTTTACGTGTGAAATGAATAGGTAGAGCCTGTGCAAACATTGATCTCCAGACAGAATAACATCATAAACACTGGGAAATAAAACTAATGGTTGAATGATAAGAGTACTAAACTCCCAAGAATAATAATCAGATATAGAGGTTTACCTGCCTGTGACTGAGGACTCCTGTATCTTGTTATAACTCAACTCCCTACAGAGTACGTGCCTCCTTCCAAATATAAATATTTGAAATTATGATTCAGGTGTACTTGAGTATGAGAAAGCATGCAGGAATTAAAGGCTTCATTCTAAGAAAATGCTATGACTGGAAAGTATATTTTAATCCTAAAAACCAGAGGAGGATCTTTACACTGTTTCCATTTCCTGTTTGGTCAATCTTGTGTTCTTGAATTGTAAGTGGAACAGTAAGAATTAGCTTTGAAACAAGCAGTTAATTCCAAAATGTTTTTTTAGACAACTTTTTCTTCTTCTTTTTTTTTTTATTTAAACTGGCTTGTGCATTAGCAGTGATGGATATATATTAAAAAAAAGTACTTAGGGTTTTTTTCATTCTCTTTTCTTCTTTCTGACTGAAACCTACTGTCTCCTCTGCTACAGATAGTGTGTAAAGTTTTGAAATAATAATACGATTTTTTTAAAAGGAAATTTTTTGAGATTAAAATACTAAAATAGAACACTTTTGATAGGGCTGTCACAACTCAGCTTGATGTTTATTAGAAATAAATGACCCTAAAATGACCAAAAAAAAAATGTTGCAAGCTCTTTAAACCCCTCCTTTGAGTTTAGGAACTGCAAATGGACAAGGAGCTGGGATCCCTACTGTACATCTTGCTAGAAAATTATTGTTTAACAAACTTCTAAGTTACAGTTTCACTTCAGAGAGTAATTATATTTTCAGCAGCAGCTTGCTATATTGGTTATTTCCCAAGATTTCTTAGTAGCATGTAACACCTAATGTATATATTACCCGTTACCTTGAGTGATGCATACAGGATACTGATTTATTCTATATTCTTTATGCCAATTAAACCAGAAAACTGATCTTAGTTAAGGTCTCAGCCTTGGCTTCAGAAGCACTAACTTCTCTTCCTTATTTTGTCAGATTCTTCATCTGTTACATGGGAATAGTAATTGCCATGTCACGCTGTGCTGCGAAAGTAAATATGATGATTAATGTGATGCACTCAGCTACTGTAGTAAAGAAAAATAAGATGGGCAGTACTCCATAAAGGACAGATGAGTTAATATGAGTTAAAGGAGAGCAACCTTCAGATCTCCACTTCTCAGTGTTTTCTGTTTAACAAATTCCTACTTTAAGGGAGTTCAGCCTTCCTCTAACAAAACCTGTTCTCGCTTAGTGGGTTTACTCCAAAGCTACATTCAAAGAAAGTTATTTGTAGGCAAATCCACAAGAGCTATGAAACAGAGTACTGAGACTCGTGGACAACCTACGAGTCCAAGGCTTTATGAACACCATTACACTGGTTTCAGTGGGTGCCAGATGCCATCCTATGGGCATAACCATTTGGATGAGTCATTTAATCTACTTCATCAATAGCATGATTCTAGGAACACAGGCACCTAGCTCCTGAATTCAGTATAATCCTTCTGTTGTAAATTAATAAAGTCACTGAAAAAAAATATCCTTGCAGTCTTTCTCACACTTTCATTGGCTCGTCAACCAGTGAACAGATTGGTATAATGCGAAGTTCCTTTGCTAATGCTTCCCTTTTTTTCTAGATTCTGAGGAGGCAAGACATTTGCCCAGCTCTGTGGAAGCACGTGGAGTCTTTGGATATGAAACAAGGACTGAAATCTTACCTGTTCAATCAGCAGGACTGTTGCCACCAACTTTGTTAAGGCCTGGAATACATCCAAACCAATAAAAATATAAATATGCTATGCTTATATTTTCACCTTATTGGCCTTTTTGACAAAAGTTACAGTAGAAGAGGAAAAAAAAATGAAAAAGGGAAAAATAAAGAAATGAGGAGTGTTGGAGGTAAATTGAACTCAGGAATGGTAAAGAAGCATCAGCTGCAAGGGAGAACAACTTCAGTATTGTAAAAATACAGTATAACCAGATTTTGCATTACTGTGATTTTAAAAAGCATCTATGGTTTTCAGTCAAAATGATCCTGTATCAAATACAGCACTGTAAAATAAGTATGTTTACTGATATACAGAACTTAAGCCTAACTCTGCCTCCCCTCAGAGTCAACTTCTGCGACACTCAACATAATTTTAAAAAATAAAATAAACAGCATTTTAAAAAAATAAAATTATAAAGTGCTCTCTGGTTTACTACCTTTGAAGTCTCAAACACTGCAAAGCTATGTAAAAAGCACAATGTTACGGCTTTAATGAAAGGTAGTTAGAAGCTTAGGAACAACTAGTGTCCTACTCTAAACAATTACAAGACAACACAGCAGACATACTTTCCCCCCTATATACTGAAGCTAGACTTATATACTAACTAGAATAAAAAAAACCCAACCAACCAAAAACCCCAATGAACAACCCAACATAAAAACAACCCACAACCAAACCAAAAAAACAACTCAAATACTCAGTTGCCTACAGAAATCATTGGAATAATGTGACAACAAACAAAATCTGGAAGTGCTCAGGAAATGGCAAATTCAGACTACAGTGTTTCTGGCATTTTTATTCAGAAGATACAAGCATTTCTCAATTGATAATAAGAAACTGTAGAAATGTTGGTCTACGTACTATGACTGTTGTATAAAATATACATCACTACAGGCACCTTCACCTTTTAAAATACAGAGCAAGTATTTGTAAAATAAGCATCTGTGTCATGGAAAATATGTTGGCCTCATTTTCTACCCGTTTTGAGTCCAGAAAACTGCGGCAAAAGCAGTGACACAGAACCGTACGTAAACCTAGTTTGTTTGGGTTTTTTATTTTTTTTCCACGTCACTTTAAACACTTTTCCCCTACCTAGACAGCTTTGCTACAACGAACAGCCCAATGGTCCTGGCACTTTCTGCTCCCGTAGCAGCACCACATTTCCCAGTTCCTGCCGTCCCTGGCCGCGCGTCCTCGTCCCCGTCCCCGCCCGGGAAAGCTGCAGTTAATGGTGGCGCCGGGAAGGGCACATCTGCTCGCCGAAAACATACTGCTCGCGATCGGTAGCCTGCACAGAATCAGGCTGCGAACCGCGACCGATGGCACCAGCTAGAGACCAGCTCAGCCCACCCTGGGCTTCCCACCTGGGAACCTCCAGTCATGGGTGAGGCTGCCAAAGAAAAGCGGCGACCCAGGAACGATGCGGGATGCTGCTGCTCAACCTCCCCGCCAGCTTCCCACTCCTATCTGTGCAATCTCGATTTCCTCGCTCCCCCACTTTCGGCCAGGCGCAAGTGCAGGAGTTTCCCTCGGACAAGTGCAGCCACACGCTGGACCACCCCCTCCGCTGCGCGTGGGTCCGGGGACGCGGGTGGCGGGCGGGACGGGCACCCAGCCTCTCACGTTCCCAGCGCGCACAACTTCTCGAGGCGGCGGCAGACGGGCCCGGTGCGGCCCTGCCCACCCCCCGCGACCAGGCCTCCCCGCGTCCCTCCCGGGAGCACAGGGCCATCCATGTGCATCCCCCCACCGGGCCCCGGCCCCGGCCCGGCCCCGGCCCCGGCCCCTGCCCTGCCCTGCCCTTCCCTCCCCTCCCCTTCCCCACCGCCTGCGCAGGCAGGATGCGCGCAGTAGCGCCATCCCCCAGCGGGAGCCCTGAGCGGCGTGGCGGGCACCACGCTCCCCCGCCACGGCCCGGACCCCAGCGGAACGGCGGAGATAAAGTTTGCGGCGGCGGTAGCGGAGGTGCCCGAACGGCGCAGGCCGTGCGAGCGGACAGGCGGCTGACTCGGTGCATGCCTGGTGTGTGGATGAATCGCAGCGGGCGGCGGCGGGCGGGGGCGGGGGGCCGCGGCCGGCGATTGGGCGGCGCGGCGCTCGGAAGCACTTTGTTTTCTATTCTAATGAGGGCGGAGCGGGGCTTGTGGATATTTACGTTGAGGCGGGAGCCACCGCCCTTCATTCACCCACATGGTTCCCGAGCCCGGCCGCTGCTGCCGCCGGGACCTGCCTTCGCGCCACTTCCCTCCCCCCTCCCCCCTCCGCCATCGGCCCCGCCGGGGAGCGGCGCGGCTTCCCTCGGCTGGGCTCCGGGGCCGCGGGAGGAGGGAAGATGGTGGCGGTGGCTGCCGCTGGCTGGTGAGTGTCGCTGCCGCGCGCGTGTCGCTGACAGGAAACCTGTTGTGAGGCGCCGGCGGCCGCCCCGCGCGGGGGGCGAGCCCGGGGAAACAGCGCGGCAGGGGGCGGGCGGCGGAGCGCGGCGCGGAGGCAGTGGTAGCGGCGCGGGGGTGCTGGCGGGCCGCTGTGAGTGGCCGGGGCGGCGGGAGGGGGTGTGGGGTGGGCGGTGGAGGGGGAAGCGGGAGTAGGGCGCATGGCAGCGGCTGCCGCGGCGGCGGCGCCTCCCGAGCTCGTACACGGGGCGGGAGGGGCCGGAATGAGGGAGATTTGAAAAAGCGTGCGCGCCGTTCGCTGCTGCAGTGAGTCCCGCCGCCCCCTTCTCGTCCCCCACCCCACCCCCCCTCCTGCCGCGCTCTGGGCCCGGGGCGGCCCGCCAGGGCCGGCGCGGGGAGCGGCCGGCGGCGGCCGAGCCCCCGGGGCGGGCAGGGCGGCGCGCGCTTGCTTCACAATGGCAGCTACCGGGGGTGGGAGCGGGCGGGGGTTTCTGCCCTCACGGCCCGCGGGGGAAGGCCCGTCCGGGAAAGTTTGCACCGTGCCTGCTGCGGCTACGGGGGAGAGTTGGCGGCACCAGAACAAAGCCGCACGTGGGGCAGAGGCCGCGGCGGCGCGGGGGCTCCGCTCGCCGCCCACGCCCAGCTCGAGGAACGGCAGCGGCGGTAAAAGAGGCGGCGGCGGGCGGGGAGGCAGGGCGTGGGGGTTGTTGGTGTGGTGGTGGGCTCTCGGGGAGTTCCTGGTGGAGGCGCTTTGTGCTCCGCCGCCCCCCGGGGGAGGGGGTGCGGGGCCCCGGGGAGGGGGCAGCGCCTTGGGCTGCGAGCGCGTCCCGGGCCCCTCCGCATGGGCTTTTGTTCGCAGGAGGGGCGGGGGCGGCAGGCCCTTCTCTCCTCCTCCCCCCTTTCCTCGCCGGGGCGCAGGCGGTCGGGTGCAGGCTCCGCGTCTTTCCCGGGCAGGGGGCAGCGGGTGGGCCCCGAGCCTCCGCCGCCGTTCGGGTGCCGCGGGCTTCATTACGAAATCGGCACGGCAGCAGCTGCGGGGCCTCGGCGGCGCCATGTTGCTGGGGAGGGGGAGGAGGCGGGGGACATGGCGGCGGCTGCGTGCTAGGGCCGATTGTTCCCTGTTAGGCCTGGAGCCGCGTGTGGGCAGCGATGGCTCGGAGAACCTTCCCCCCAACCCCCCCGCTGTAGCCCCTTCCCGGCTGTGGTGGCCTGGGAGTGGAAGGGCCCTGGCCCTTTTCTATTTCGTCCGGGCTGTGGGGCTCGGCGGACCCGTCCGGGCCGTTGGGGGCGGGGGGCGTCACGCCGTAGCCGGGCTATGACCTCCGCGTTGCTGGCAGCGGCGCCCCCTGGCGGGCACGGCGCGCGCGGCCGCCCCTGTGTTCTCGCAGGAGCACGTGCTGCGCAGTGAGGGGAACGGGCCCGGTCCGGGAAGGGGCCTGAGGCCCCGCGGCAGCACCCGCGCCCGCCTCTCTTCCTGGGGCCCCGCTGAGCCTCTGAAGCCGCAGTAGGAAACCTGCCGGGGTCTCCTTTGTAGGGCGATGGGACGTTTGGTCTCGTGAAAGGGGGAGCCCGCGTGTGGGGTGTCGTACGGGGCCGTTTCGCGCCGCGTGAGGGGGTACCGGCGCATTTCGCGCCCTTGCCGGGACTGGAGGGGAACATAGGGAGGCCTGGTGCTGGGAACCTTGCTCGGTGGTTTTGTTCTTTTTTTCCGGAATGAAAAGTAAATAACTTCGTGGATTTTCTTGCAGTACCGACACGTGCAGCAGGAAATACTGAGGCTTTCCGTGGATGTTGCAGCATGTATGTGTGAAGGAAGTGGAAGTGACTTTTTACATAAAATGGTAAGTGGAGTATTTGAAATATTTTTTAAAGAGTAGAGGCAGAACCAGTGCTTTTGGGGCAAAGCACTGGTAGTGTAGAAACACTACATTCCAAAGTGTTCCTAGAGTTGGAGGCACGTGTAGCAGCCCGCAGTTTCATTCATTAAGAGAAAGGAGAGAAATGAAAGTTCTTTGCTCATTTTTCCAACTAAAGCAGCTAGACCGTGAAAAGAGGCTTTAAAACGTTTAAATTGGATATCTGATACTTTTTTTTTAATCCTCTGAGAATAGTTCCTTTTTGAGTCTTCACAAAAGTTAGATTTTTTTTCTTTTAGTTTGGAAGCATTGTATTAAATTTACTTTGTGGCAGGTAAGAATGACTTTATATGGTCCTTCAAGTCCCTGTTAAGGAAGGAATAAAATGTGCTTTCGCATTCTGAATAAGGCATTGCCCTGCTTTACTGACTAGAGTATGTAGTAAGCTGAAATGTGATTATTGCCCTCTTTTACAGCCATCATTAGAGCCTGGGTTGTTGCTAGATAGGCCAATCTAAATACAGTGGTAGGAATGGTATTTTGAGAGACTGCGTTTGTGGCAGCAGCAGCAAATGTTCTAACCTGACAGCAAATCAACTGATTGGAAAGCTTCAGAGAGCACCTGTTGTGTCTTAATGTGCTCTTCAGACCTCAAAAAGTGTGATGTGTTCAAAATAATTAAAAAAGTAATTGAGTACTCAGGAAAAACCTTTGTTTCAGTATTTATTTGCCTTGCACTTTTTTAATTGGGGTGAGGCAGTGGGAGTTCTTACCCTGTTTTAGATTTGTCTTTAAAAACTTAACAGCTCCACAAGTCCATGGTGTTCAGAAAACAGTATGAGAGAAGCACACAGTTGGGCCCTTCTCAATCAGCAACAATTTTGATGTTGCCTGTATTGCATATGAGAGTCCTGGATAGGGCTAATGTTCTGCTTCAGCTTACTCTGAATGAGGTCTTCAGCCCAGAGTGTGAATATTTGTTCACAAAGTTTGGTTGTCAAAGGCGTGCAGTTCAAAACCTGATCAAATACTCACTTTGTTCCTTTTCTTTCAGCAGGTACAAGGTAGACAACGTTTCTTGAATTACTAAAAACACTGGTTGCGTCAGAGTAATGTCAAAGTGCTTACAGTGCAGGTAGTGATATATAGAACCTACTGCAGTGAAGGCACTTGTAGCATTATGTTGACAACTGCCTCAGGAGATCTTGCAGGACTTCAGAGATTGGAAAGGTACAGTGTGGTGGTGTCAAGTGCTTTTTGTACTAAGGTGCATCTAGTGCAGATAGTGAAGTAGATTAGCATCTACTGCCCTAAGTGCTCCTTCTGGCATAAGAAGTTATGTCTTCATCCAGTCTCTCAGGTTAAGACTGTAGATGTTCCAGTAGTTTTCTGCTTTGCAGTCTTCTGTTAGTTTTGCATAGTTGCACTACAAGAAGAGTGTAGTTGTGCAAATCTATGCAAAACTGATGGTGGCCTGTTATCTACATCAAGGAGTTTGAATGTTTTCTGGGATATTTTGTGACGTTCCTTATTTTAACAGCAGTCTAGTGAATGACAGCTCCTGTAGCACTAAAGTGCTTATAGTGCAGGTAGTGTTCACTAATCTACTGCATTATAAGCACTTAAAGTACTGCTAGCTGTAGAACTACATATTCAGCATGCCTTACAATTTATTGTTAAATTGAACACTGTTCTCTGGTTAGTTTTGCAGGTTTGCATCCAGCTGTATGATACTCTGCTGTGCAAATCCATGCAAAACTGACTGTGGCAGTGACAAGTCAGTCAGTGAGTGTGGAAAACTTGTACCCCTTTCTACACAGGTTGGGATCAGTTGCAATGCTGTGTGTGTCTGTGGTATTGCACTTGTCCCGGCCTGTTGAGGTTGGTGGGGATAGAGGCTGAAACACCTTTGTAGCTTTAAGGAATTTCTCCTTCACTGAGCCAGAAAACTTAAATTCTTTTTAAGCTTCTTGAAAAAAAGGTCTTCTAACTTTCTGTGTAACCAGACTTCCATTTTCTGTAACTGGCTTCTTGTTTGTATGTACTGTATGTATCTGTTGCTTAAAATATGTATTTACTGAAATCCTTCAGTGTGGATTTTTCTTTTTTAAATCTGTTACTACATTTCTATTAAACTGAGGTGGATATTTGTTCCCAGTGTCTTAATGAATTTGTTTGAAGAAGTGGATCTTAAATATTAGACTTTCTGAATGAAAGTTCTTACTTATTCAGTGCAAGGTTGCTTTTCAAATTGCACAAAAGATTGGGCAGCTTTCTTTTTTAATACTTTTTACTATGATGAAACTCTGGATGTTTTGGTTTGAAATAGAGTGCATTTTTAGCCTTAGTTTTCCCATCCAGAATTTGTCAAATTCAGGAGTAATAAATGAAGTTACAGGCAAGGCCTTAATTATTCTTCATCTGTGGAATCATTAATACTAGTCAGGTGTCCACTTGGAGAGTTTGTACATTCATGGTGAGTGTAGCAGTAGTCAGTGCATAATCTTTGGAGTGAATGACTTGGCATGTGATGCATAGCAATGAAATGATATCTCTTGAGCTACTTGAAGAGCCTTCTAGGGGAAAACTCATCCATGTAACTGCTCCAAAGAAGCTAAGGTTGATTGGGGGAAGACCTGGCAAGCAGCTCTATAAGGAAGTGTCAATATAAAATCCACAAATGAAGTGTTTGACAGATCTTGTTTTTAGCTGTGTTAGTTAAACTGCACCTGTAACTCAAAACATTTCATGGCTTTATTTCCTAAACTAGGCTTCCAGAGGACTAATGCTGTAAACTCTTAAGTACTTAATTTGTTGCTTCTTGCTGCCAGACCCTACATAGTACTCTAAAGCTTGTGTGTTAGGAAAATTAAGAACATTTGGGTCAGTGCTGCCCATGCTGTTCTTACTTCAAGTAAAATGGAATACTAAGCTAAATGGGTCATTGTTTCTAAAGAGTGGTGAATGCTGTTTTACATCTCAATGCTGTCTCGAACATTTATCTGTCGTCTATCAATGTGTTAACATTTTTTGAAGTTGAGAAGCCAAAATGGTCTTTTACTATGTGGTACTCAATTTCTGCTGCTGTATGTATCCCTCTTTTTTTGAGTGTTACTCATGGGTTTCTTACCCAAAATATTCTTAAGCTTAAAATTTTGTTTTGCTAACTAGGGGAAGTTTGTGTCAGTCAAGTTAGCAGATGAAGATGCTCTTGTCTTGATTTCTGGACAACACTTTTCTAGTCATGCCAGGTTTAACTCCTTTTTGAGTCCAACAGCAATATTAAAACTTGAAATATTGACACACAGAAAGTATTTTAATGTGTGATCATGTTTATCTTGCTGTGTAAGCATTGCATTTGAAATGCCTGAAGATGCATGTTACAGTTACTCAGTGAAGCTTGTTAAAACTGAGTGCTTTCAGAAGCAGTTTTTATGCCTAAGGAGCCTTCTGGTTGTCCATCGGGTATGTTGGAGCATACCTAGTTTGGATACCTTTGTACGAACACAAGTTACAGCATTCTTTAGTGTTTCCATCATTTAATCTTAATTGCTTGGACTCCAAAAAAATACTTCTACATGGTGTAAGTCTGTGAGGAAAAGTTTTGTAACACGCAGCATTTTAAAGACGTAATCTCTGCTTTAGTCAAAAGGTAATTATGACAATGCTTGTGTAAACTGTAATACCAGTCTTATTTGCATGCTTTCAAGATGGCTTTGGCTTATTGTATAACATGTTCCCAGAAGTTTCAAGCTAGTCATGCACATGCTGTTTTGAAAATACCTGTAAGTTACATACTCTTTAAACTGACAGTGTATCAGTAACTTTTTCATGGGTATGTGAATAAGTTAATGTATTGCCTTGTACATTAAGTTGTATAAGTTTTATAGTCACTTGAGTGTCTAATAAGAAATCAGTAGTGATGTGTGTATTAGTTTCCGTGTAGCTGAGACATTAAATTCTTAGTTGACAGAATATGCTAGGGGCAGAATAATGTTGCTGACTTGAGCTGATTTTACTGAAATAAGCCAAGCTTTGTTAATGATGTTTCTCTCAAAGGTTGAGTGGAGTGGTTAAGTAGCTAAAACAAGAGCCAGTTTAAAAATCCTGCAGAAATACGGAGGATTTTCTGCAGATGTAGCCGAGTCTAATAAAACACTGTTGTGTGGATGAGAAGCCTATTTTTTTCTGCTGGCTTTCATACAGGTAATAATTTTTCAAGTGAACTGCTATGAATTAGTCTGAGCCTTATGATCTTAGCACTAATGAAGGATAAGCCTGTGTGGATTTTTAGGAATTGTCTAAAATGAGATATTTGGTTTTAGTGTGTATTATGCAGGAAGATTATAACTTAGTCTGTCTTTCTAAACAAAAAGCAAGAAATTCCAAGCAGCATTAATACTTGCTTGAAGTTCAAGTATAGCACAGTTAGCCTTATAAGGAAAACCTTAACTGTTAACCATAGAAAACTTTCCTCTGCATACTCTCAAGTATCTGAAAGCATACAGGGGGAAATTAAGCAGTTGTTCACTAATTTATCATTGGATGATACTGAAAAAAACAGCTCAATTCTTTAGAATTTGCTTTCTTGAGTTGACTTAGAATATCAAAGGAACTAGTGAGATGACTGTCAGGAGCAGACATTTTGAGTAATAGCTAGTTCATAGGCATTGAATGAAATAGGACTAGAAAGGGATATCCCCTGTTCTGGTGAAAGAGTTCTCTCTCCTGCATAGCTGACGTACTATGATGAGAAAATGAAAGCAATGTTATGTTCTGCTTTTCACTAATTCTCATCTTTAAAATACATCAGTTGTATTGGTGTTGTTCATAAGTAGTCTTGTCCATGAGGTCCTGCTTACTCAGATCTGGGACTGGCACTTGTTTTTTTTACTGTGTTTCCATACTACCTTTCTTCTTCCTGTCCCATCCATCAGTAGCCTACAGTTAATTCTGTGAAGCATCTGCTCTAAATGTTTGGATTTAGTAGCTTCAGATGAATAAGCAAGTCACATTCAGTATATAAACCATAAAAATATCTCGTGGATACAGGAGATAAAGCAACTGAAATTGTATTGTGACTTCATTTAGCTTTGCTAAATTCCTGGTCGTTCACTGTCCTGTTTTCCTTTCTGGAAGATGTCTGAAGAAGATACTGGGAGTAAATAAAAATTATTTACTACATACTGTTCCTTGTGATAGATTATCTGCTTTGCTTATGCTGTACATCTGTGTAGTGGTGTAAACAACTGTCTTCTGATACAGTCAACAGGACAGGAGCTGAGACTGGTAGCTGGTACCACAGTGCATGTGGATTGTCAGTCTGGAATCTGAGGCTAGGCACTCATTGACCCCCCTGGCATCACATGCTACTGCTTCTGAAACTTCCCATTTCAGATGACAGTTTGAAACACAGGGCAAGCAAAAAATGTTTATCCATTGTTGGGGTGAAGTTAAGATTTATCAGGACTGTAATACAAAGCTGCTAGTGGGATTCCTGTCTGGATGGGAACTGGTAAGTGGCCATGTGAGCAGAGACAAGATTCTTAAAATGCATTCTTTCTTATTCTGGGTTTTCCACCTTTAAGAGAGCAAAGGCAATCCAAAAGACCACCCAAACCTGCCCCCCATGACATCCCTCCCACCTCCCAACAAAATAACAAAAATACCAAAAATCTCAAATGCCACACAACCAACAAATAACAAAAAAACACCCCTGAACAAGAATGAAATGCTCTGCTTGGATGTTAAGTAAAGCTTTGTCATATCCTGAAGTAATTTAATGAACAATTACTTGAATTTGGTTTCATTTCAGGCTCATGTGTTTTTTTGTAAGGTTTTGTTTGTAAATTATTTCTCAAAGTGGGGTCTTCTGGGATTCTTCATTACACTTAATAGGGTGACAGAACATGTCAGTCAGGTTCTCGGTGTCCAAATACAGAGTGCTTTGTTACAAGCTGATCTCTAGTGTCTTAATGGCATCAGGGTTTTAGGATAGCCAACTACCGGCAAAGCTATCCATGCAAAAAGCTGTGATTTGGCTAGCCCTAGATACCTTTTTGTGACTTCAAGAGATCAGTACTTCTGTATGTAATTAGGACTGAGTCCTTCAAGCATCAAATTGTACCAAGTTTAGGCATCTACTGCAACAGAGGGGGGAAAAGAAATCTTATTAGTTAAAAGATAATGGCTCTAATGTGCAGCCAATATGATTTGCATGGAATGGGATTTTTACATAGTTGGTTAACAGAACTAGTTGAGATTTTAACTGAAGAAATGCTTATTTTGGTGTGTTGTGCATATCTGGGATTTGATGGTTTTGGTTAATGGTGGCTGGGCTAACTGATTAATGCTAGCTATGAATTTATAATGGATGAATGCTTGAAAAAACAAAATGTCATGTGCTTGATTATTTGTATGTTGTAGTTGCTGGTAAACATTACTGTGTTGAAGGCCTCTATATCTTGGGGAATCGGACCTGCAGATAAGTTATGGCTGGTCATGCCCCACTTGCAGCAGTAATAATATGCAGGCCTGTTGCCCACTGGATGTTTCCATGATGTTCCCTGGTAGATAGCAGGCTATCAAGGTATGGATGGCAATTAAAGGTGGCAAGATAAAAACAAGAGTGGATGGTAGAAGACTGGAAAGCTGAGTTAAGTCAGGAAACTAGTATAACTGGTTAGTTAAATCTGTATTTTCTATGCCTTGTACACTGCTGTGACTGACAATAATGCTAGAGAACTGTCCTGCTGTGGGGCATGTCAGCAGTTTGGATAGAAATGGTCTGGATTTTAACAATGGGTAAGGCATTGTACAACAATGAGAAATCCTTTTGGGTGACATGTTACAGAATCTTTAAAAGATTCCAGAGATTCACATCTTTTAAGTGCAATTATGGTAGTGTTTTTTATTGCTATAGAACAAATTAACTAGTTCCTGCTTAGTGTACTTGATGCAAAAGGAAAGCTACTTCTGTTGTGCAGGAGTGGAACTCTTCTAGTCAATTCCGTAGTTCTTTCACTGTCATCTCTGCAGAGATGTAAAATACCAGCAGATAGGAAATACTGAGTTACTACTCAGCTGTTTAGATATATTTGTCTTTTATTCCTACTTTACAAATCTTTGGCAAAGGCTTGTGGGAAATCAACTTTTAACTCTGTAGTTTCTGAATACTGGTATCAAACTTGAAAAGCTTATAAATACTGTGGAATTGGAATGAAAAATGTTTGCATTAAACCCTGTAAACTTCTTCAGGCTTCCCCCCGGACCCTTTTTAAAACTTTCCTAGTTTCTTTCCAAAGACTGGAAAAATGCTGTGTCTTAAAGAGAGGCTTCTTTCTACAGTCAAATTCTAGGAATTGATGCTATTGAGAAGCTGATCAGAATTTTTTTCTTACTATTTGGTAAAAAGATTGAAAGTAAAGGTTTCATAATGAAACCTAAGTGACTTAAGAATGTTTTAACTGTAAGTGTTGGTGTGTGAGAGGCTCTGCTGATCGGTTTTAATTTACGTAAAAATTCTCATCTAGCAAAAGCTTTTGAAAAACATGCAGGTTATGTAGTAATTCATACCTAGATTCTGTGATTGGAAGCGCGCGTACAGGTGGAGCTGTGTGGTGTTGGTTTAATTCTTGATACGATGTAGTGCGAGATATGCAGTTCTGGGATATGTCTTCATTTGCATTAAAATCATCAGATGAAAGCTTAAAAGCGAGTGATGAGTACATGAATCTCTCAGAAATTGTATTACACTTAATTTCTCAAGGTCTGTTGCAGGAAATAGCCTTTTTTAGCATTTCGTGTTAAGAATTGTCCCATTTCAGCCATCCAACAGAAATAAGACAACAGGGGCTTGCAGGATTTCTAATAACTGTACAGCATGTTTAGCTTTCATGAACAAGTGCCCTCTGAACTGATAACTTCATAGTTTATTCCAGTCTGAAGGTCATACGGCTGTGTTTTAATGTTTTTCAGCAACTTCCAGGAGAGACTTTTCCCTGATCTAACAGTAACAGATACATAGTGTTTCTTAATCTGTATTTCTGTGCAGGTGAGTATACTCTTATGAACTGGTTAGGTTGTCTAAGACCAAATATGCTTACTGACATAATTGCAAGAATTAATGTAGAGAGTATTTTGGAGTTGTCATGATTAACAAACATACCAGAGCGTATTGGAGGATTTTCAACAGTTGGCTGTGTAAGCTTTTAACACCTCTGACTTTCTGGCAAACTGGGACTAGAGACTCTAAAAAATACTTGTTTCTCTAATTCTGCCTTGATCTCTATGCTCAGTATCTGGGTAGTTGGGGAATTATTTCTTTCCCTTTCTCCCTATTCATGTCTCCATTTGCAGAAACTCAGTGATCCCAGGTGAAATCAAATGGTTAAATAATGAATCCTAGTAAGGCAGCATTTGAGAGGCTGCTCTAGCAGGATAGTGAAAAGTTTTGCTCAGGGAAACTGCGTGAGCCCTATGTAATAGGGGTTATCCACAGAGATCAGTGCACACTGAAGTGAGCATGTTCTTTGGCTGGCCAGGTCTGAGTCAGCTCTGGCTTGAAACTGTATTCTGAATTAGGATGTTTCTTACCTTTATTTCGTAGCAGCTTGTATCTAAGGATTGTACCAACCACATTGACAACAGATACTTGCTGGTATCTGTTTGATCTATTTTGGTCTGTTTTTAAGCATTTATTGATGTAATTGAATCAGTAATTAAACAATCAATAGAAAGATGCAGTTATGCATGGATTCAAATATGTACCACTCTTGGAGTTTGGAGGAAAAAAAAAAATGTGTGACTAAAGCATTTTTAATCATAAGAGGAGACCGGGGCTAAAACTTAGGGACAGGCTAGAGGAAGAAAGGGGAGAAAAGAATTTCTGGAAGAGAACCCTGTATGTTGAGGAGACTAGAAGTATACTTTCTTCAAGAAAGTGTGAGAGCAGGCTGTTCTTGAAGTGATTACTACTCTGGGTTTATAATACTGCAGTAGTTGTGTGTTGCAAGCCTAATTTCCTTAAAAGAGAATAAAATCCATTTACCTGCTTTTATCCTGTTTGGTGTTTTTTACTTCAGTTGTGGGTTTGGTTTCAGGTTTTTCTTGTATTATGTTTTTTGGTTTGTTTCTCCCCCTCTCCCCCTTTGATTTTTTTTTTAAGAGAAGTGAGAGATGTGCAGAAAGCCTGCAGGGCTTTGTGTGCTGGACTAGTGGACTACTCACAGTTCTTATAGGGCATATTCCTAACATGGTTGTTGATTGTGCCCAAGAGTGTTTCAACTTTCCTAAGGTATCCCATTCTTCTCTGGTGATTATATATAGGGAGGCTTAGCAGGTTTAATTTTTGATTTTTTTTTTTGAGGGGTATGTGTGGGGGTGTTGGCACTTAGAGAAGGAAATATGGAAGAAAGTGTTAACAGTTTTGAACTATTCCATCAAGAGGATAAGTCAAGAATTCTTATGATGTGGGTTTCTTGTAGTTCTTGGTACTGAGAATCCGTATAGATTGCTGTTTTGGATCATTTTTCACAGAATTAAAAAACTTCTGTCTTCATAATTTTTCACTATGTGAATGGAGACAAGTGGTTTAAAAGGAATAAAAGCCTTGGAGAACTTTCTGTGGTATTTTGTGATTGTGTGTTCCAAGACTGTCCTGGATTCCAACTGAAGGTGATTGTACTCTTGTATTAACATTGCTTTCTCTTTACCCCAAATTGTAAAGTTCTTTTCTGGCAGCATAGCTTAGTATATCAAAAAGTAAGAATTTTTACACTGATTGGATGTTTCTCTGGATTGCTTTCATGTAGCAGTTGTCAAAATAGCATGTCTGGACACAGCCTGGAATCGGAACTTAACTCATCTACTGGTATAATTCCCATCCAATTTCAAGCGGCATCACTGGCTTTAGCAGACAAGCTTCATGCTCTTACATGTGAGTGGTTACCGAGGGAAGTAGTTTGTGGGAGCTGTGAACAGCGCTGCATACACCTGAGGCATTCACTATTGAGAACTGGGTAAATGGTGTCTGTATCTCGGAGTCACATTCAAGTATCTGCATCCATGTGGAGCTACAATTGAAAAGTATTTGTTCCATTTATGCAATTGTGTAATTCTACTTGGTACACACTTCTGTAGTGCTAAATAAGAGTTTGATCTAAAATGTGTATTCAATTGTAGGCCTGTTCCTTTTTGGGGATAGAGAAGCTATAGTATGTTGGGGATCACCTACTAGAATTCTGGAGACTTCTAGGACATTTAAATTAGATTATATTCTACCTTATATTCTATAAGAAGCATGTGGAGCCAACAAAGAGCATAAGCATATTGTTAAAAGAATTAGAATCATAATTGTTCAAGTTGGAAAAGACCTCTAAGATTAACTGTTGACCTATCATCACCATGGCCATTAAACATGTGTCATGTCTACGTGTATTTTTTTAACACCTCCCTGGGCAGCCTATTCCAATGCCTGCCACTCTTATACACTTCTGCAGTTTGAGGCTATTTCCTCTCATTCTGTCACTTAAAACTAGGGAGAAGAGATGTAACACCCACCTCACTAAATCCTACTTTCAGGTAGTTGAGTGAGGTTTCCCCTCAGCCTCCTTTTCTCCAGGCTGGGAAATTCCAGTTCTCTGAGCATAAGACTTGTTCTCTGGGCCCCTCAACACCTTTGTTGCCCTAATCTGGACATGCTCCAGTAACTCTGTGTCCTTGTAGTGAGGACCCCTAAACTGAACACAGCATTTGAGGTTCAGCCTTACCAGCACTGACTACAGGAACATGATCACTTTGCTGGTCATGCTGGCCACGCTATTCTTGATACAGGCCAGGATGCTCTTGGCCTTCTTGGCCACCTGTGCACACTATTGGCTCATGTTCAGCTATCTGTTAATCAGCACTCTCTGCCAGGCAAATTTCAAGCCACTCTTCCCAAACCTGCAGCGTTGCATGGGATTGTGACCAAAGCGCAGGACCTGGCACTTGGTGGTGGTAAACCTACAGCTGACCTCAGCCCATTGGTCCAGCTGATTACTGAAATACAGGAACTGGTATTCCAGAAAAATTTAAGGGATGTGCTTTACTCATAAAACATACAGACTGTATTTCAGAATTCTGCTAGTGATTAACTGAGTTTTCCCTCCACACCCTGAAGGAGCTTGGAAAGTCTGCCCTTTCCCTCTCCTTATAAAGATTCAGTGGAAATGAGCCTTTGCCAAAAAATCAGGGGTAAAAAGACTGTTTATTAGTCATCTTTTGGAGAGTTCTGATAAAGCACAGTGGAACCAAACCTAGATCAAAGTTGCAGAAAAATGTGTGTCTATTTCTTCTGCTGTAAGGGAAAGAAGGAAATAACCAAGAGCTACGTGCTGTAGTGGGGCTACCAACATAGTAAGGCTATTTGAGTAGTCTCAGCCAGAAACCCAATGCAGAGCTGCATTTTTAGGGACAGGTGTTGTGGACTAAAAGAAACAGCTTTTGGTGTGACTTCCACCAGATGGTATTCCCAGACCATGATTCTGAAGTGGGACAATGTGCTCTTGTGGCAGAACCATTCTTTGGGTTTAAATAGTCCTTGCAGTTATAATGAGACCAGCTTTATGCTTGGAAGTGTGACCTTTCAATGTCTGCTCAGCCAGGTGGCCTTGTATTTCTTGTTTGTGGGTGATTTTGGCCTCATGTTCCAAGTTCACTAGTACTTAGAGAAATAAAGGCAACACTGTAGCATGCCAGAACTTGAGCTGGTTTGCAGTGCACTTAAGATACCAGAGTGCCAATTCCATAGTGTAGCAACACCACCTTGTGCTTGACTGGCAAGGCAGGGCATGTGTGGTATTCTGTGGTAGCTGTAACCTGTAGAACTGGTGCATGAATCCTATGATTTGAGTGCCCTGTCAGAGCTGCAAGTGCTTCACTCTTCTGCTCACTAATGAGAGTTCTATTTCACTCACTGGGAACATCCTTGTCTTGCATGAATCGTTGGGGTTTTTATGACCCCAATAAAATCAGAACTTCCCCTGGTATCTGGGTATCTGTTGTGCACCTAAGATACAGTTAGGAAGTTTGTACCTTCTTTTGAGAGCACACAGACATTGATAGTTCTGATGGACCTTGTTGGTATGTGCGAGAGACTAAATCTTGTCTCTCTTGATGCCACTCGACAAAGATAAAATCATCTTTGCAGCTTGCCCAGACAATAGCTGATGTGTATTGGGCAGACACCACTGGAACAACTCTCTGAAAGGTGCATAGATAAAGATTGCTCACTAGAGTGCAACTGTCCTGGAAATAATGGGCAGAGGCCACTGCTATTGATACTCTCTGGAATATGCATATTCACCACCTGGACTCATACCTAAAAACTGTATAAAAGATCTGAGCAACTATTGGCTCCATAGAAGGAAAAGACCTAGACAATGCTGCAGAGAAGGAAAAGACCGGGGCAATGCTGCAGTGAAGAACAACAGAGAATACCAGGAGAGAAAAATGACAGAGACATCACCATGTAGCCTGGAAGAAGCAGACCAAGAGGAACCCTATCTCCATGTCCTAAGTTGCCTGCTGCAACTCTTGTAGCTGAAGAGGCTGCTCAGATGACAACACAGCCAACAAGGATGACCTCCCTTCCATACCAAAGCTACAGCATCCTTCTACAGACCCAACATCTCCTCCATGCCAAAGGTGCAGCAGCCTTCCTCCATAGACCTAAATTGTCTTGGGGGGTGAGGAGTGGGGTAATATAGTTCCTTTCTTCTTCTCTCTCCCTCTTCTCTCTCAGTCTCTATTCTCCCTCTCTTCTCTTCTGATCCATCCACTTTGTGTAATACATAGTCTAGCTGTTGATATTTTGGCCTTGTTTATGCCTCTAATTTCATAACACGGGAATATTCAAAAGAACTGAGTCTCTTTCCCTCTCTGGACTGAGACAGTACATTCTAGTATCATGGTTCTGTTTGCCTTCTGCTAAGAGTGCTTGGTCTCCTTTTCCTAGATCTGCCAACAGGTCTGAAAAGGGCAGTGTTTGTACCAGTTTTCCTTGACTTTGTAATGCTCATTTTTCTGGTCTACCATATTGTTAATGTAAAAGGAAACTTTCTGCCTGAAGCACCAGGATACCAAATCTACCACTTGGGAAGAAGTAGAGGGTGTCTAACCTCCCAGGGGAGGTTTAGACTGGATGTTAGGAGGAAGTTCTTTACAGAGAGAGTGATTGCCCATTGGAATGGTCTGCCCAGGGAGGTGGTGGAGTCACCATCATTGGAGGCGTTCAGGAAGAGACTTGATGGGGTACTGGGTGCCATGATCTAGTGTTTAGGTGGATTGGATTGGTTGATAGGTTGGACACGATGATCTTGAAGGTCTCTTCCAACCTGGATTTATTGTATTGTGTGTTTTTTGGGGGAGGTTGTAGGTTGTTTTTCTGGTATTAGTGTTTTTTTTTGTTTGGTTGTTTGTTTTTTTTCTTGGTTGTGGTGGTGGTTTTTTTAAAGTGCAACGGATTATACTAGTGTCTTAAAAATCAAAGTGACTTGGTAGTAATGCAGTGTGCCCAGGCAGCCAAGAGGGCCAATGGTATCCTGGCCTGCATCAGGAACAGTGTGGCCAGCAGGAGCAGGGAGGTGATTCTCCCCCTGTACGCTGCATTGGTTAGGCCACACCTTGAGTTCTGGGCCCCTCAGTTTGGACACGTTCCAGCAAGTCAACATCCTTCCTAGAGAAGGGCAATGAAGTTGTTGAAGAGTTTGGAACACAAGCCCTATGAGGAGAGGCTGAGGGAGCTGGGGTTGCTTAGCCCCTGAGGAGACTCAGGGGTGACATTATTGCTCTCTACAACTACCTGAAGGGAGGTTGTAGACAGGCAGAGGTTGGTCTCTTCTCCCAGGCAGGCAGCACCAGAACAAGAGGACAACATCTCAGGCTGTGCCAGGGGAGGTTTAGACTGGATGTTAGGAGGAAGTTCTATACAGAGAGAGTGATTGCCCATTGGAATGGTCTGCCTGCGGAGGTGGTGGAGTCACCATCATTGGAGGTGTTCAGGAGGAGACTTGATGGGGTGCTCGGTGCCAAGGTTTAGTTGTTTAGGTGGGTTGGATTAGTTGATGGGTTGGACATGATGATCATGAAGGTCTCTTCCAACGTGGTCTATTCTATGCTAATTTATTAAGCTGGGGAGTGCTGATAAAGAGGTATACCTATCACAGTTCATACTTTGCCAGAAAACATTTAGCAAATTGTGGATTGGGTCTTTAGTCCTAATACTGATGTTCATACTCCTTCATTTAAACAGCCTAATGAGCAGTCAAAATCACAACTGGGTCGTGTCTCTCTAATGTGTTGCTTTCAACCTAAGTACCTTTAAAGTTTCTTGTCTTCTCATCTAATAACCACAGATACTTAACTATGATCTCATATGTTAAACACTGACAGGTGCTTTTTTGATAGATAGTTGCAAAAATGTGTTCTGATTTGTGAAGGTGTAATTGATCTACTTGTATTTCATGACACTGTTGCTTTGAAGCTGGTGAGTCCTTTTGCTGAAACATTAGATAGCTTTTACTTTACAGCTGCCAAATTGTCCATTCAGGTTGTCCAGTACTTTGAGTAGGTGGGTTTGTGTTCATACACAGAACTTGCACAACCATAGTAGTAACAGGAGTCAAGGTTGTAGATTGGAAGGTCCTTTATCTGTGGTATGGGGGGATGTGGGTTGTGTAAAATTTTTGGTTTTGGGGGGGTCTTTTCCATAGGTTGTGACTTCATGATTCTAGTATTGAGGTTGAATGGTATATGTAAAGAATCTTTCTGACTTACTGCTCTTTGGAATTTTTGAGTATTTTTAAGATGCTGGAAATCAAAATTCAAATACAGCTTTACTTGTCAAGCTTATTGAAGCTGAACATCCAAAGTAAGTTATTTGACCTAGGCACTGCTAGTGTTTCATATAGTATTTCATACTATGTTTTTGTACTTGCACCACAACCATGTTTCTTCAGAGCCAGAAAGTATTGTTGCCAGAAGTGCTGACACCCTTTCACCTCTAGTTTATCCATCTCACTGTGTATTTATAATTATGAACCTTTTAGAGCATTGTTTAGTAATATTAAAATTTAGTTTAAAAATTACTCTGGATTCCAGAGATCATTTTGGAGAGGCATTTAATAAAGCTACAGATACTTGCAGTTTCTTTGATTTTTAAATTTATCTGATTTCCACTGACTTTTTGTCAGAGCTAGCCTTACCCTGAGCATACAAGGTCAAAAATTATGCTCACAAATGGCGTTACATCTTTGTCCTTGTTGGGGCTGACAAATGTGTTACAAACAAACTAGGAATTTTCCTGTTTTCTTCAAACTTAGGGAATGTTCATTCTTCATAGCTGCTTCTTGCTTCCCTAGTCTACACCTTTTCTCTTACAGTATGTGTCTATATAGTTATGTATCAATGCATAAATGTGTATCAGACTGCTACTCTTATACAAAAGCTAGTATCTATTTATGTCCATGCAATCTAAAACAAAAACCAGGTTGGTTAGTAAAATGATTTCCTGTACAATATCTGACACAAATGATCAGAAAATGGGAAGACCATAGCTTGACAAAACATCAGCATCTCTTGTGTATTCCCTCATTCTCTTTGGTGCTGTCCATGAAACCAAATTCTGCCTGTGGACAGTACAGGTGGTGAACCTTGAAGGACATGGAGGGGAAATATTGCATTCTTCCCTAGGTATCTGCTATTATAGTTTGGATCCTGAGTGAACAGAGCTGTAGTATGACCTTGCCACAGCCCTTGTTAAGCACTCATAGGGGAGTTTCTCCATCAAGGAATTTGGTAGTCATACAATAGTAACAGAACTAGAATGGTTTACGTATCTGAAGAAAGGTTTGTACCATGAAACTTCTCATAGCTGATGTAGTAAAATACTCCTTGCTGTGGAGTCTGCTTAAATTGTATTAATAATAATTTTCTTAGATGTTTGAGCAATTACTTAGTTTCATAGTTTCAGTTAGGGTTGGAAGGGACCACAAGGATCATCTAGTTCCAACGCCCCTGCCATGGGCAGGGACACTCTACACTAGATCAGGCTGGCCAGAGCCTCATCCAGCCTGGGCTTAAACACCGCAAGGGACGGGCCCTCAACCACCTCCCTGGACAACCCATTCCAGGGCCTCACCACCCTCACGGTGAAGAACTTCCTCCTCACATCCAGCCTGAATCTCCCCACCTCCAGCTTCATTCCATCACTCCCTGATAGCCTGAAAAGTCCCTCCCCCAGCCTTCTTGTAGGCCCCCTTCAGATACTGGAAGGCCACAATGAGGTCACCTGGGAGCCTTCTCTTCTCCAGACTGAACAGCCCCAACTCCTTCAGTCTGTCCTTATAGGAGAGGTGCTCCAGCCCTCTGATCATCCTCGTGGCCCTTACTTCACAGTACCAAGTGCAACATTGTATTGAAGTAAAACTGATCTGTTAGAAAGTTTCTCATAGTTAGATGGTATCATTGACTTACCTTGCTGTTGCAATTTTTCTGTTGTCATGTCTGCTACCTCAAGACTGCAGTGCTATAATCTAAACTCAGCTTGTTCCCAGATACCTTGCAAACTGAAGTTAGCACTAGATACTGCTGTACACTGATTAAAATTCTCAATAAACTTAAAAGCTTGTGTTTGTTCAGGTGTGTCTTGAGCTATGGCTTAGGGGATACCTCATAACCACATACAAGTACATAAAGGGCAACTATCATGAGGAGGGAGACTCCTTTTTACGAAGGTCACATGGTAAAGACAAGGGGTAATGGGTACAAGTTAGAAAATTTTAAAGGTACAGCCTAGAGCTACCACATGAACACTTACCCAGTTATGGCCTCTCCACCACAGAGTAGAGGGAGAACCTCCTTCAACATATTGGCCACACCTCTGCAGGCACCCAGCATGCCATTGGCCTTGTCCACGAGGGCCCACTGCTGCCTCATCCTGTTTAACAGGTCTCCCACGTCCCTTTCCTCAGAGCTGCTCTCCATATCCTCAAGTTTTGAGACCTGCAACTACACACAGGGCTTAAAGTAAGGCTGCACCAATGCTGAACAGTCAGATAATAGTGCCTTTTGACTACTTGGTTATGTTGTGTTTGATGTGCTACATAACATGAATTGCCCTCTTGGTTGCCAGGGTCTGCTGCTGACTGAGCCTTCTGTCAACCAGGACCCCCAGATACCTTTCAGCAGGGCTGCTCTCCCTTCCTCTCTTCTCCTAGTTTATACTGGATGCAGAATTCAGTATTTAGACTTGTTAAATTTCATCCCATTAGGTGTAACCTACTGCTCCAATATCTCTGAGTCCTTCTGCAAGGCCTCTTGACCTTTGAGAGAGTCAACAGCATCTCCTGGATTCAGATTGCCAACAAACTTACTAATGATGCAAGCCATGGAATGACAGAGCTTGGAACAGCTGAGACGGTTAGCTGAGCTGCTACAGCTCAGTGACACAAATTTATGGTTGAAGTTGTCACTGTGAGAAAATGAATACTTACCTGGATTTAAAGATAAAGTTTGAGATAAACTATAAAAATAAAGACAAATTGCTGGCAATTGTTGAGGTATACTTTGAGGAGAATATGTAGAGGTTTTTTTTTTACCACTGTTCTCTGAAGGGCCTGTTTCCATTTTTCTCATTAAGTTTTTGATTAACTTCTAGTAAGTATTTAAAATTTATGAATTTATGGATATTACAGTCTTCAGTGCTAGAGATGTAAAATTACAAAAGGCTTCTTTAAACTTGTTTTTATGAATGGTACAGGAAGGAATACTGAAAGGAACAGGGGAGCAGGTGTAATTAGCAAGTGGCTCAGAGGCTGATGCTACCCAAAGAATTTTGGATTTTTGGTCTTGGGGAACTTTCTATGGCACCAGGTCCACTTGCAATAGATGGAGTACATCTGTCCCAGAGGGGAAGAAAGAGCCTAGCACATGAGAATGGCCTATCCCACAGAGGGCAGGGAAAAAGGTTCTAGGAAGGGATTCAAAGATTCAAAGGTGGAAGGGGCTGGAACCAGTCCCCTCAGACAGGAGTCTGGGGGTGATAAGCTGGAGTCAGGGGTGAAACCAACAGACCTGCTGAAGTGCATGTACACTAATGCACCTAGTATGGGTAACAAGAGGAGCTAGAAGCCTTGTTACAGCAGGAAAGTTATGATGTAGTTGCCATCACAGTGGGATGACTCGATGACTGGAGCACTGTAATTGATGGCTACAGGCTCTTCAGGAGAGGCAGTCGAGGGAGAAGGGGTGGAGGGGTGGCCCCGTACATCAGAGAGGTTCTAGATCCCATGGAACTAGAGATCAAGGATGACCAAGTTGAGTGCCTGTGGGTGAGAATTAGAGGGAAAGCCAACAAGGCAGACATCCTGGTTGGATTCTGTTATGGACCACCCAAACAGGATGAAGAGGTTGATGAATTATTCTATAGGCAGCTAGAGGCTGTCTCAAGATCGCCAGATCTTGTTCTCATGGGCAATTTTAACCTGCCTGGTATCTGCTGGGAACTTAACACAGCAGAGAAGAGGCAGTCTAGGAGGTTCTTAGAGTGCATGGAGAATAGCTTCTTATCCCAGCTGCTGCATGAGCCTAAAAGGGGTAAGGCTTTGCTTCACCTTTTTACCAAAATAGAAGGGCTAGTAGGAGATGTGGTGGTTGGAGGCTGTCTGGGGTCCAGTTACCATGAAATAATTGAGTTTTCAATATGCAGACAAGCTGAGGGGGGCAGCAACAAAACCTCCACTCTGGACTGCCAGAGGGTGGACATCAGATTACTTAAGGAACTCAGAAGGTACCTTAGGAAACAGCCCTTAAAAACAAAGAGATCGAGGAGGGCTGGACCTACTTCAAGAAAGACCTCTTGAAGGCTCAGGAACAGGCTGTGCCAATGTGCTGGAAGAGGAGCTGCCAGGTAGAAGGCCAGCCTGGATGGGCAATGAACTTCTGAGGGAATTAAGGGAAAAAAGAGGGTGTATCATCTTAGGAAGGAAGGTGAGGTTACCCATTAAATGTTTAAGGATGTTGCTAGGTCATGCAGGAAAAAAATTAGAGTGGCAAAAGCCCATTTAGAGTTTAGACTGGCCTCTGCTGTGAAGGAGAACAAAAAATGCTTTTACAAATATATTAATGGCAAGAGAAGGGGAAAGGACAATCTCCACTCCTTGGTGGACATGGAGGGGAACATAGATGAGGATGAGGAAAAGGCAGAGGTACTTAACACCTTCTTTGCCTCAATTTTTAATACCAGGATAGCTTGTCTTCTGGACAGCTGGCCTCCTGAGCTGGCAGATGGAGGCAGGGAGCAGTATAGTTACCCTGTGATCCAAGAGGAAGTAGTTAGAGATCTCCTTAGCCGCTTGGATCCCACAAGTCCATGGGACTGGATGGGAACCATCCTAGGGTGCTGAGAGAGCTGGCAGATGAGCTTGGCAAGCCTCTCCATCATTTTTCAAGAGTCCTGGCTCACTGGAGAGGTCCCAGATGACTGGAAGATGGCCAAAATGATGCCCATCCACAAGCAGGGTCAGTTGGATAAGCCAGGGAATTACAGACCTATCAGCCTGACCTGAGTGCCCGGCAAGATTTTGGAACAGGTCATCTTGAGTGCAATCACACAGCACTTGCAGGATGGCCAAGGGATCAGGCCCAGTCAGCATGGATTTCAGAAGGGCAGGTCCTGCCTGACCAACCTGATCTCCTTCTATGATCAGGTGACCTGCCTGGTGGATATGGGGAGGCCTGTGGATGTAGTCTACCTGGACTACAGCAAGGCCTTTGACACCGTCCCCCACAACAAACTCCTGGTCAAGCTGTCAGCTCATGGCTTGGGCAGGAGCAGTCTGTGCTGGGTTAGGAACTGGCTGGAGGGCTGAGCCCAAAGAGTAGTGGTGAATGGTGCCACATCCAGCTGGCAGCCAGTCACTAGTGGTGTGCCCCAGGGATCAGTGCTGGACCCCATCCTGTTCAGTATCTTTACTGATGAGCTGGATGTGGATATTGAGTCCATCATCAGTAAATTTGTAGATGACACCAAGCTGGGGCAGATGTTGATCTGTTAGAGGGTGGGAGAGTTCTGGAGAGGGACCTTGCCAGGCTGGACAGATGGGCAGAGTCCAACGGCATGAGCTTTAACACATCTAAGTGCCAGGTTCTGCACATTGGCCACAACAACCCCATGCAGTGCTACAGGCTGGGGTCAGAGTGGCTGGAGCGCAGCCAGGCAGAAAGGGAACTGGGGGTACTAGTTGATAGTAGGATGAACATGAGCCAGCAGTGTGGCCAGGTGGCTAAGAAGGCCAGTGGCATCCTGGCCTGTATCTGGAATAGTGTGGCCAGCAGGAGCAAGGAAGTCATTCTGCCCCTGTATTCAGCACTGGTTAGGCCACACCTTGAGTATTGTGTCCAGTTCTGGGCCCCTCAGTTTAGGAAAGATGTTGACTTGCTGGAATGTATCCAGAGAAAGGCAACAAAGCTAGTGAGGGGGTTAGAGCACAAGCACTATGAGGAGAAGCTGAGGGAGCTGGGGTTGCTTAGCCTGGAGAAGGGGAGGCTCAGGGGAGTCCTTATTGCTGTCTACTGCTACCTGAAGGGAGGTTGTAGCCAGGCAGAGGTTGGTCTCTTCTCCCAGGCAACCTGTGACAGAGCAAGAGGACGCAGTCTGAAGCTGCACCAGGGGAGGTTTAGGCTGGATGTTAGGAAGAAATTCTTCATGGAAAGAGTGATTGGCCATTGGAATGGTCTGTCCAGGGAGGTGGTGGAGTCACCATCATTGGAGGTGTTTAAGCGGAGACTGGATGAGGCACTTGGTGCCATGGTTTAGTTGATAAGATAGTGTCAGATGATAGGTTGGACTCGATGATCTCAAAGGTCTCTTCCAACCTGGTCTATTCCTATTCTATTCTATTCTATTCTATTCTATTCTATTCTATTCTATTCTATTCTATTCTATAGAACTGCATCTCATATACCTCTGTCAGTAACTGGCATTTGAATGTCTAATTGAAGAGAAAACTGGGAGAGCTTCTAGGGTATGTCATGTTTTTAGAGCTTGCTGTATAAATATTTGTGACAAATGCACACATTTTAAATCACAGTTTGCAGAGGTTTAATAGAATAAATACAATAGTGTGTTTTCAGTAATGACAGAAACCCCGTGACAAGAGAACTCAAGTTTGTGGATTGTGTTTTGTATGATCTGCTCTGGAATAGAAGTTAGGTAGCTGTTGCCATGTTTGAACAGTTGGTGGCTCCAATGCTTTGCAGCTGTCAAAATGCCATAATGCCAAAACAAGTTACTTCAGTTCTAGCTGTACTGAACTAGTCTTAAATTTTTAAAGAAGATCAAAATCAGTAACCTAGTAAATAGCTTAACACTTGTAACTTGCGTTTTAAGCCACAATGTAAATGCTCTGCTTAGATCTTAAATAAGTGTAAGCTCCATTATTCCTGCTTAGTTTAAGAAAGGGTTTGGGTTGGGTTTTTTTTGCAATATGCCTGTTCAAAATCAGTAGCAGTATTCTTAAAACCAGCAAACTGACAGAGCATTCCTGCTTCATACTGCAACATCATACAGGCACATACATTTCTGGTTTTTTCTGCTTTTAAAATATTTGTAGCTAATTTTTTATACTGAAGTCACCTGAGATGCACTTGAATTCCAGGACTGGAATATAATTAGAGATACAGAGTTTATTGGAAAACTGCCTTAGCTTTTCTTCTAACCTTATAAAATACTTTCAAAATATGTTATTTGGTTTTTAATATTTTTTTGGGCCTAGTTATTCTGAATATTTCTGTTATTTTAACTTATTATGAGTTAATACATTCTACCAAAACAATGTAGTACTATGATTAAATTTACCTGCTTGTACAGTTTATACAGCGCTCTAGAACATCAGAATAATCAGCGGATAACAGGCTAACCTCTCATGCTGCAATGTCTAATTCTTGTTCCTACAGTGAACTTCTAAGTCCCTCATATGTAATACTTAGTTTCCATTAGGCACATGTTAATGCTATTGGCAAGCCAGGAAAAATGACAAATTCAGAGATCCTCGTACAGGATATGTCTTGAGCTAAACTTGTCAGCTCCTAACAGGAAGGAGTTTTGTTCTTGTTTGTAGAAGATTTTGTTCCTTTGTAAGATAAAAAACATAATTTCTTTGGGTGGCAGTGATGTTATATGAAAATTGGTGTTGTCAGGTATGTCCTTAAGCACCTCTTTTTTTTTTTTTAGACCTGGGCCTAACTGTTTCCATATACTAGTTTAATTTATCTGTTTAACACAAAGTGGGAAGTAAACTTGAAATACAGCTTCACAAGTATTTCACAGGCAATACAAATCATGAAACCTGGTTGTCTGGTGATTTGCTTTGGTATCCAAAGTAATCCATTCTCCATTTGAAGTTTTTTAAGTAACTGAAGCATTTTTTTATATCTCATAAGACCAGAGAAATACCCCTTAACAAGTTATTAAGGGCATTAACATCATTACGCAATGTGATTTTTTTTTAAATGAATTTTAAGGTTTGAATTTGACTTTTTGTATTGTGAATTTCATTAACAAGTTCATAGGTTTTATGTGCTGGTGAAAATTACATATTGCTAAATATAGAGTGATGTATAAAAAGAGCATGTGATTTAATTAGGGAGAAAGTGCAGCATCCTTCCAGGAGAAAGTTACGGACATATTTTCTGTATTTATTCTGTAGAAAGAGTTTGGATCCCAGTACTTCCCTCCTGGTACCCAGACTTGGTAGACTGAGGTTCTGTTTTGTTCCAGATCAGTTACTTGCATTCTGAATGTGTCAATAGAATTAAAGAAAATGAGGGTGTTTGTGTTCATACTTTTTGCTCATTTACTTAAAATATGACCAAATTATTGCCTTTTGATCTGAATTTATTTGATAAGCATTCTTTCACTTAGTTTGTCTGTTCAGGTAGGACCTAATGATGATGTAGGTCACCTGCTCAATACAGGCAGCATATAGCTACTAATGATCTAGAAATAAGTGCCTGGGAGTAGTTACTGATGGAAATGTAAGCCTTCACTGACATTTTTAAGAGTGCCTAGGTTTGCCCTGATTTTTAAATTACTAAATTCTGTATTTAGTGGCAGTGAAACATGCACCTGTACATTGCATGTATTGGGAGCTAGGACTTAGTGGAGAAAATGTAGGGAAAAAAATAGAGTTGATCCCTAAGGGCAAAATTCAGTGCAGAATTGAATTTAAGAGCTTTGGAGGGATCTTTTTCAGTTTGATTCTACGAACAAGAAGCAACACTTTGAATAGCATGAGAGCTGAAGGATAAAACACAAGGATTCATACCTCTGTGTAAAGTTTTTCTATAAGAACTGAAATAACACTATGGGCAAACACAGAGTCTTCAAACTTTGCTGTTTGGGGTAGCTGTATGTAAACAGCTGCAGGGATACAAAGGAAGAGAGAATATAGATGTCTTTGTCTTCGAGTGTCAGTAAGACTGTGTATGACTTAGTGAGTCAATAACAGTGGGGTTTTTTGTTGGATTTGGGTTTGGGTTTTGAGGGGGAAGGGGGACTCTACATCTTTTTGAGTGTTTCACTGTTCCTCCAGCTGCTCAGGAAAAAACAGAAAGCTAAAATCTAGTACATTATAAGCATTTTATTGGTCCAGGTGCAGGAAGATGAAGTATCAAGTACATTCTGTTTAGGTGCAAGTCATGTGGTTTATACTGCTAAGGAGTAATTTTTAATGTTTTACTCATCAACAAAAGTTGAGAAGCTGAGGATCAACTACAGAGTTAGTGCAAATGCTTCCAAGGTTGCAAGGACATGAACAGTAGCTGGAGCTGTGAGTGATAGCCATTTACAGTAGAATTGTCTATACATGTGTATATCGACTTACCTGCTGACTTGCTGAGGTGGTGCCTGGTTCTCTTCTTGAACAAGTACTTCCCAATTCCAGTCTCCTAGGGTCGTTCTGATGAAGTAAAAATGTTGTGAACATCAGATACAGACTAAGGGAATTTATTAGCATCTCAAGGCATGATGAAACTTGAATTTGAGTTTATAAAATGTGAAGAATTGTCCCTTTGTGGTGTGTAGGGAAAGGAATATGTAGCCTGGTATGTATTCTGTGCTTAGAGATGATGGAAATTGTGTTGAGTTTTTGCTGATGATTGAAAAAAAAAAAAAAGAATATTTGCAGAAGTCATTGGTATCCAGTGTAGATTTTTTTTGTATTAGGATCAGGTTGCAGAACTGTACTTCTTCCAATTATAATTCTTTCTCTGTGTTATGTGCTCATATTCTGTAGAAGTTGCTGCTTTGCTGCTGGGCATTCCCTCTTCTGTATTCTTTCTGGTAGTGTCTTAATTGTACAGGTCTGAGTTAACTATCTTGTAAGGAAGACAAGCGATACTAATGAAAAGAAAACAAAAGATTAAGAATGTTCACTCTGGAATATCTGGGGAAGTCTCCATGGAAACATTGTACCTAGCAGTGAGAAGTACTTTTCAAAGTAAATGGCTGGATGCGGAGCTATACTTGAAGTATGAGTTATTAAGCCTTTATGAAAATAGATGTGCAGTTGCATTCTGGATACGGTGCTCTGACGTGAATGCTTTAACTTAGAGCCGCTGTAAAGAACTGGAACTCTGCTGGTTTTGTAAAGCCTTTTCACTTTAGGGGAAAAGGGTAGTAACGCGGGACTTTGGGCGGCGGGACTGGGGGCTGCACCCGCCCGGAGGGAACTCCCGCTCCGTTTGGCTCGGCGGGGTGGGGCTCTCCTGCCGTCTGTTCCGGCGCTCGTTGCTCGTCCTGTTTCCTGCGGGCGCCTCTGGTGGGCAGCAGGGGGCGACAGAGCGCGGGGCGGCGGGAAGCGCGCGAATGATTGGGCGTCCGATGAGCAGCGCGAGGGCCCGGGTGGGGGTGCGGGGAACGGCAGCGGCGCTGTGGCTGGCAGCGGTTTGCTGGCTCTCGCCGGGAAGATGAATCCTTGAATCACTGAGGTTGGAAAAAACTTCTAAGATCCTCATGCCCACCCAGCACCACTATCTCCCAAAGTGCCGTGCCTACACGATTTTTGGACACCTCCAGGGATGGTGACTTCCCTGGGCAGCCTGTTCGTTATTTGACTACTCTTTCAATAAAGTATTATTTTCCTAATTTCTAGTCTAAACCTCCCCTGGTGTAACTTGAGGCTATTTCCTCTTGTTCTATCAGTAGTTACTTGCGAGACCACCCCTAACCTTACTACAACCTCCTTTCAGGTTGTAGAGAGCAATAATGTCTCCCCTCAGCCTCCAAAGAACCCCACTTCCCTAAGAACTACATTCCCATGAAAAACACATGAGGAATTAACACAGGAGAGGCTGGGAATGGGGACAAAAGGGATGTCAGGGCCATGAGGCACTGCAGGAAGCAGCAACTAAAGTCCCGATAGGAAAATACTTAATGGCAATAGGGCAGCGCCTGTTACTTGTGGGGGTGGGAGCAGGCAATGCTGATGGCCTGCAAGACTCTTCTATGGCCTGCAACTACTTCCCCAGTGTGCTCCCCTTCATCTGTCCCTACCTGAGGCTGGTCACAGCTGACAGTTCTTTGTGATTGCAAGCACAAAATAAAATGCTACGTTCTCATTAAGATTTCATGAAGACTTTCAGTTAAAATTCACAGGGTTTTGTTTATTTATTTGGTTTTGTTTATTTAAAAAGATGCAGAAAATATTCCACTTTGAGAATTTATCTTTAAATCAGGTCAAACTTCTGTAATTCTGGAATCAACTCCTCTTCAGTGCTGCAGCTAATGGACCACTGGATGAGTTAAACTTGGAGTTGTGTATGAAGTTTCACTGGGCTTACTGTAAGTATACAGATGCCATTGATAACAGTGTGGTAGTGTTATGAATCCAAATGCTGTGCAGCTTTTAGTCCTAGTTTACTAGCTTAATTACCTCAACCAAAAACAAGAGGATGATTTTTAATTTATTTTTTTTTTACTTTCCATGATAACTGAGAATAGTTCTGTAAAACTGAATAAGAAGTTGGTGGTTTGTTGTTTTGGTGTGTCTTCTCCCCTGCCCCTGTGCTGTTGCTGTAACTTCAGTAGCTCCACTGAGTGCTAGGATCCTTGTTCTGTCCAAAGCTGTATAACAAATACAAGGATAGCATCAGAACCATGAGCTGACAGAGGGCCTGTATTACACAGATGGTTAGAATTTGCCACTGGAACATAATGTGAACATACTAGTCATTGCAACAGTCCGTGTTCTTAATGAAAAACTTCCTTAATTGCTGTGTTATGTATGAAAAATAAGAGTTAAAAGACCCGTCGTAAAGAAAGCTTTGAAGAATGACTTAGAAAAATGAGGCAGTTTAATGGATGTGTGAACTACTTTCAGATATATGAGACAAATAGGACATAGCATGGAAGTATTTGATGATTTCAGACATTGGAGATGGAGACTGATGCTGTAGTCCTCTGGAAGTGGCAGCTCCCCTTTGCCTCCTGAGATGGGAACTGTAAAATGATATGGAATCAAAGCCAACTGGCTTGTGTTTGACACAAGAAAGAATGTGAGAAAATGCAGTTAGTCGAAGTGACAAATCAGAAAGGGTTGTTTTTGTAGTAGCTCTCTGAGAAGATACAAACAGGGAAGATGGCACATGTTGTTTTCAATAGATATAAGATCACAGACTAAAGGAGAATACCATCTATGTAGATAAGCAGAAAACTTAGTGCTGTCTGTCAAAAACAATAGTTTCATTTTAGCATGGTGTGATTCAGAGGGGTAAGTTGAAGGTGTAACCTCATCCACTAGTGCGCCACCATTTCAGGTAATACAGTGGCATTGTCCATCGTAATTAAGAAAAGAAGGCAAAAAGAATTTGTGGAAATGGTATTTTTTAGTCACCCAGATAGATATCCATGAGGAGCTACCAAGCACACATGTTAAGGCTTTGGCTAAGAGACAAGTCTCTTGGTTGCATGGTTTAGTTATTAGGTGGTGTTGGATGATGGGTTGGACGTGATGACCTTGAAGGTCTCTTCCAACCTGGTCTATTCTATTCTATTCTATTCTATTCTATTCTATTCATGTTCTTTCATCAGGTTAAAATATATATTTCATATTAGAATAAGAAAATTCCCTTTGTTCTGCATATTATTGGAAATATGAGGAAACCTTTCCCAGAATATTTGATTAATGAAACTTGTTAGCTAAAATGTGAATTTTAGTGCTCAAATCAGGGAAGCTTCAAAGCATAAAACCTTCAGGAAAATTAAATTCAATCTCATAATTAAGCAAAAGTTAATTTTTACTTTCATAATCCTTGTGCTAAAGTTATTAAAAAAACCCCAAACAACCCAACCCTCCAAACAAACAAAAACCCTACCTTTTGGACTAAACGAAAATCTTCCTTGTCTTGAAAGACCTAGTTAAACCATGTATATTGAGTTTCTTACCACAAAGCTCTAATCTTCCTTAGCCTGTATAAATGGAGGGTAGAGTTTTCTTTGAATTGTTACTAGTGGAAGATGGGAGGAAGTACCAATTCAAATTAAAGACACAGGGTTCTAGAGTTTTCCCAGTATCATCTGTTGCTGTTGGCCAGCTTCTGTACAATTGTGAGGTAAATGGGAAACTTAATTTTTTTCTAATAAAAAAAAAGTAGGAATATTTGTCTATGTATCTTAGTCTGCAAGAATTGTTCTCTGTCTCCTAATACTTTATTTTCATATGTTTATTGTGATTGCTGCATGTGTTGTACTAGCTATTGAGGCTGACATTTCATGGCTTCTAGAACTTTTTTACTATCTTCAAGCTGCTGAATAAATTGCTGTTCTCTGTCTCCACAGTTGAGTTGTTTTGCCCAATTGTATTTTTCAATATATAAAAATAAGTACTCTCTTTAAGAAAGACTGATTTACTGACTGATGGGGTTTACTGCCTACTGCCACCTTCTGTGGTGGTTTGGCCCTGGTCTGGAGGCCAGATACCCACCAAAGCCACCCTATCACTCCCCCTCTTAAGTGAACAGGGGGAGAGGGGAAAAAATACAACAAAAGCCAGTAATAGGATAGGAGCAATTTTAATAACGATAATATACAAACAGCAATAGACCACATAGAAGCAAAAAGCAGAGAGAGAGATGTTAGTCTCTACTTCCCATCAGTAGGATGATGGTCGGTCTCGGGAAGCAGGGCTCTCTAAGCGTGGTGGTTCCTTGGGAGGATAGATGCCACGGATGAATCTCCACACACTTCCTTCTTTCCTTTCATTCTTATACCTGAGCTGATGTCATATGGTATGGAATAGCTCTTTGGCCAGTCTGGGTCAGCTGGCTCAGCCATGTTCACTCCCCAGATCTTGCCCACCCCTCAAGGTACTCTTGGGGCAGGGAAATGTTGAAAGGACACAGCCTGGATACTTATTCAACAGTAGCCAAAACGCTGCTGTGTTATCAACTACTGCTGCAAAACACAGCACTAGAAAGATGCTGGAAGAGAATTAACTCCAGCTCAGTCCAACCCAATACCCCTTTACACCAGGTGTTGCATTTTAAATTTTTTTTTTTAAACTTAAATTTTATTTTATTTTTATTTTATTTTATTTTATTTTGCAGTGAGACAGCCTGTTCTGTGTTTCCTCATGAAAAGCCTAAAATATGTTTTGGTGCAGTTTGGTTTATGAGGAAGCTTGTTCACTCTTTATACATCAAGAGTGTAAGAACAGTAGACCAAATTCTATAAAGGATATTTCATATAATATATGTTGGAACTTGCTGACAGAAGGAAGTTGCCAGGTCCAGGAGTACAGACACTTCAAAAAGGGTAAATACTAGTCGTCTCTTCTTCTTATGAACTTGTAGACTGGAAAACGTTAATGCAATGCCATTCCTTTATTCCTTTACTCAGCAGGGAAATGATTGATCTCTAGTGTGATTTTAATGACTTTTGTACCAGTTTGTTACTCATATTGAGATGGATGCATAGAGTAAGTCACACAGAACTAATTTTGCAGTCTTGTGTTAAAATTGTTGCCACAAAGATTTTTTTTAAAGTGAAATCTGGGACAGACTAATGATGTACAGTGCTGACAGTACAATGACCACCAGCAGCTCCAAAATGGACTAAGAACGATTCCCAGCTATCAGGGGTAAGATGTGACATTTAAATTTGTACATGGAGGGGATTGTTAACTGTGGCATTAAGGAAGCTATTTAAAAGACAAGCTGTTTCCTTGGCTGCCTTGACTGGTAACATTGGACATTGGCTTGTAGACATAAGAGGGTTTTGTAAACTGCCAAAAACCCTGAAGCTTTTGAAGACATCTTGAAGATAGCTCAATTTTTGGGGACATTTTTCAGAAAAGCAGACGTTTTGCATTTGAAGCCAAACAGAATTGTGTATGTTACTGCCAATAGCCTCCCAGAGCACTACAGATTATGTTAATTCTCTCTTTTGGTGGATTATTGCTTACATGCCAACGTATTACTGCTTTCTTTCCTAGTGGGTTTCTCGCTACACCCCGCAGCCCCACCACACGGGTCTACGTAAGGTCTCCTCCTCTCCACAAACGGGTCCCGCCCACTCGCAAGCCCCGACGGGGCGGTGTGAAGGCCCTGTGACATCGGCTGTGGGCAGCGCCCTTGAGCTGCCGCCCCCGGCGTGAAAGGGGCACTCCTTGTGAAGGGCGAGCAGCAGGCGGGAAGCCGACGGGGGGTCCTGAGGGGGCGTCCCGGCGGAGGGCAGAGGGCAGCGCGCAGCGCTGGCAGCCTCCCCCGGCTGCGGCGGACGCGGGCCGGTGGCGGCTCGGGGGCGCTTCGTCCGCGCTCTGCGGCAGCTGACAGCGGTCGGCGGGGCCATGGCGGAGAAGAACCTGAGCCTCAGCTGTCTCAGTCTCGGCGTCCTGCTCCTCGCCTGCCGTCTCGGGGATCGCGGAGCCACCACCGAACTGCGAAGATGTCAGGAAAGTTTTCCAGCTGCGGCAGCTCGGCCCTCGCAGAGGCATCCCGGAGTCCCCACGGACAGGTAAGGGGGCGTCCCCAGCTCTGGGAAGGGGGCGTTGAACAAAGTGATCTCCTCAGGTCCCTTCCAACTGCTGCTTACTGTGATTCTCTGAACAACTGACAGGGGCCCAGGGTTGGCTTCGGCGAGGGCCGGGGATTGCGGTGGCCAGGTGCGGGGCCAGAAAGTTTGAGTTCAGTGCGGCTGGCGGTAGCAGTGCAGCTCCGCTGGGCACCTCGGGTCACCTGCCCGGAGCCCGACCCGCTTTCGCGGGGTGGTAGGCGGACTGACCAGGCTCAGTAGCGACAGTCGGAGTCTATGGGAGAATTCTCGGGGCGGGATTGATGCCCAGTTTACTTACTTCAGAGAGAAAAGTATTCTCGGGGTACGGGCTCTGCACAAACAGGATCGTACCGGTACCTGCCTAAAATCCCCACGTACTCGCTTCCATGCCGTATGGTGTGCGGCGCCCGGGAGGGAGAGCCAGTCTCAGCTGTGGATCACTCTGCTTAGAGCCGTCTGTGCGCAGGCATATATACGGCGGTGCTAGGAGCAAACCCTGAGGGAAGGGGAGAGCTACCGAACTCCTTCTGGCACTGGTGGAGTTACTCTTGCGTGAAATGAGAATGATTTACACCACTGCAAGTGGTGGCTCTGCAGATTTTCTCTGCTGTATGTCTGCCTGTCGCTGTAACTGAACAAAATTCCGGCAAAGTAACACCTTAATGGCATTATGAGTACATCCTAGCATTTATAGTGAGAGTGAAACGATATTTTTTTTTTGGTTTAGTGGATGCCAAATGACATTGCAAAGCAGTATGTGTGCAGTAAGATGTACCTTCTTAGATTTGGGGTTTGTTTCTAAACTCATGGGAATCTTAGTTGGTTGCAGTGGTTGTAACAATAAAATTAAAAGCAGATGTTTTATTGTCAGTGACACAGGGCTGAAAGAAACACATTTTGGCGTTTTTTTACACACATCTGTAAAGTGTGTTCATATGTAGATGACAAGTTAACTAGTAAATGTGAGTCAGTGTTTTCCTGACAGAAAATGACTTCTCAGTGCAAAAAAGTCGAACTAACATCCCCCTTCACTTGAAAATATCAATAGTCTCTTCCTTGTTTTAAAATAGGCTGTGTAGTTTTTATTAACTCCTCAAGTTGAGATAAGGCATACTACATTTATGCCTAAAGCAACCACTTCAAAGTACAGGTTTTTAATGACTGTGATTTTAAACATATCAGACAATCCTAAATTTAACACACTTAATATTGCAGTGTGGCATTTACAAATGGAAGTACTATATTTAGAACACCAGTACATTTGAGAACATATGTTTTCTTACATTGCCATTGGCTAAAGATTTTATTATTGTCTTAATTAAAAAGAAATAGCTTTAATAGCTAATAGTTTAATAGGTACTGTGCAAATGAAGAGGTCTGGAAAGTGAAATCTTGAGTCAGAGCCCTTTCAGTGATTTTTTTCTTTTTGTGCTAGTGAATAGCATCAGTACAAATGACATGGTATCCGTTTATCTATGTTCTTATTCTGTAGTCTAGCATAACTGTTACAGTTTCTCTGTCTTACTATTTACAGTATCACAGTATCACCAAGGTTGGAAGAGACCTCGAAGATCATTAAGTCTAACCTGTCACCACAGACCCCATGACTAGACCATGGCACCAAGTGCCACGTCCAATCCCCTCTTGAACACCTCCAGGGGTGGTGACTCCACCACCTCCCCGGGCAGCCCATTCCAATGGTGAACAACTCTCTCTCGGTGGAGAACTTTCTCCTCACCTCGAGCCTAAACTTCCCCTGGTGCAGCTTGAGGCTGTGTCCCCTTGTTCTGGTGCTGGTTGCTAGAGAGAAGTGGCCAACCCCTTCCTGGCTACAACCACCCTTCAGGTAGTTGTAGAGAGCAATGTGGTCTCCCCTGAGCCTCCTCTTCTCCAGGCTAAACAACCCCAGCTCCCTCAGCCTCTCCTCATAGGGCTTGTGCTCAAGGCCTCTCACCAGCCTTGTTGCCCTTCTCTGGACATGTTCAAGTGTCTTGATGTCCTTCTTAAACTGAGGGGCCCAGAACTGGACACAGTACTCAAGGTGTGGCCTAACCAATGCAGAGTACAGGGGCACAATGACCTCCCTGCTCCTGCTGGCCATACTGTTCCTAATGCAGGCCAGGATGCCATTGGCCTTCTTGGCCACCTGGGCACACTGCTGGCTCATGTTTAGGCAGCTGTCAATCAGCACCCCCAGGTCCCTCTCTGTTTGGTAGCTCTCCAGCCACTCTGACCCCAGCCTGTAGCTCTGCATGGGGTTGTTGTGGCCAAAGTGCAGCACCTGGCACTTGGACTTGTTGAATGTCATCCTATTGGACCCCGCCCATCTGTCCAGTCAGTCGAGGTCCCTCTGCAGGGCCCTTCAACCCTCTAACTGACCAACCTCTGCTCCCAACTTGGTGTCATCTGCAAATTTGCTGATGACTGTCTCAATCCCCTCATCCAGATTGTCAATGAATACATTGAAGAGGACGGGGCCCAGCACTGATCCCTAGGGGATGCCACTGGTGACTGGCCTCCAGCTGGAGGTGGCACCATTCACCACCACTCTCTGGGCCCGGCCCTCCAGCCAGTTCCTAACCCAGCACAGAGTGTTGCTGTCCAAGCCACGAGCTGACAGCCTTCCCAGGAGCATGGCATCTGCCTACCCTGGCTACATGTCCCCTCACTCGGGCTACCCATCTGGGGGCCTCCTTCGGTCCCAGGTGCCTCAGTTTGAACCCCAGGAGGTCCCAGAGGTGGGATGCAGCTCTAATGATGAGGACAAAGACGACGATGTTATAGAGGTCACAGGGAAATAAAAGGCCAGCTCTTGCTCGCTCCCAGCTCCGTGAGGAGGCAACAGTTGTAGGACCTATTTTTTGGGAGTCAGGATTTCCCCTCTGGGTCTCGCCAGCAGGTGGAGAAGGATGCAAAGGGTGTGGTGTGGTTTTGTTGTCTTTTAGCTGTGGAGGTTCTGAACTGTATTAAGGGCTGGGGGATGGGAGGGGGCCAGGGGAGGAGCGAAGCAGCCATGCAAACCATAAGAGTGCCTCCCTCCCACCCTCTGTCTGTCTGTCTCTGTTCTCTCTCTTGTCTGGAAGGGGGAGGCTTGGTGTTGTGAGTCACTGTCCTTCTCAGGCCTGGAGGCTTGACTGCTGGCAGGGCTGAGGTCCCTCTCACATGAACTGCCTTATCTGTGAACTTCTCACTCCGGGAGGTGTGGGCCAGGGTGGGGCAAATCCAGGAGAGGTTGGGAAGTAACATTTTTACTGGGGACGGGAGGGGGGGTGCTTCTATGTTGTGTATGTTGGGGCAGGGCAGGGGGGATTGATGTGAAAAAAAAATAATGAAAGAAAACACCCCACAAGCAATTAGTCATCCTCTTCAAACCCATGTGGAACTAGTGCGAGTGTCCCAGGCAGGTTTCTGTTGCAGCAAGGAGGGCAGGGCTCTGGCAGGGGGCTTCTTCAGGCCCTTCTGGAGGGTCTTGTCCTTCCTTGGGCTCCACTGGAGGATCCCATCCAAGATGATAGGTCAGTCCTGTGGCCGTGGCTCTGCGTACCAGATGAGTGAAGCAATCCCAGATACCCTGATGGTTTTTGCTGGGGAGTCCTGGTGACTTCTCTGGCTCCACAGCCCTTCCAGGCTGTGTGAAGGCCACATCTCCTTGCTATGGCCCACCGGATCCAGGGGTAGGTGGGCTTGCTGGTGCTTCTGAACAGGACCAGGCAGTGAAGAAGATTGGAAGTTGACGCTGGGCCCAGTGCTGGTTGCTGTTGAATCTGACTGGAGTGATTTCCTCCTGCAGAGAATCTCTAAGTAATTTATTTTGTGAAAGCATAATATTTATTGTTTGGGAGACTCTTTCTTTTTACTCTTAAATTAGTTTCCATGTTAAAAAAATAAAATGCTAGCCTCTGTTATGCAATGCATGCTTGTTTGGTTGTGTGGGGAGAAGCAGCCAATCGACCAAAGCATAGCCTAGAAGCAAGACCAGTTGCAGAGGTTGCCTCTAGCTGACCTGTATCATGTTGGCTGGATGTGCCCCATTGGGCAATCATGCCACAGCAGGGAGGAGCTGCTCCTGGTGCTCCATAGCAGCCAGAGGGAGGATGGAGTCCTCTCATAATGCTGAGGCAGGTGGAGGAGTGCATGTGGATGCCTCCTGTGCTCATTTCCCGTGAGGAGGAGGAGGCCTGTGAGGCATGCAGAGTGGGGAAGCACCTTTTCCCACACAGGGAGCAGCCCTTGGCACAGCCCTGCTCTGCCACACGCACAGAAGCTGGCCCTGGCCCTGACAGTGACATGCTGGCTGCTCGCCTCGGTGTCAGGGCTCCAAGGAGAGGCCAGGCCACCCAAGCATGGCTGGACTTGGGGTGTGTGACCGTGAGTGTGAACATGTTAGGATGGAGACTTGAAATCCAGGTTACCTCCATGTCACGTCTGGGTGTCACCAGGCAGGGTATGTGCTTGCCAGTTTGGGGTGTCCCTGGAGCATGGCTGGGACTTTGGAGCAGTGGTAGCTTGTAGGGGCATGGAAGCTGTAGTCACTGGTGTTTGCTGGGACCAACTTGGTATAGGAAAGGTCAGGATCTCCCAACATCCTCCATCAAAGGGGTGCTGGGAGATAGGGACCTCCCTTGTAAGATAGAGAGAGGGTTGTGTGTGCACGCATGCGTTACAAACCCAATAAAAGCTGTTGTGGGGCTTTCCTAGTGTCTTTCTCTGTTTAATGGACATTGTCTGTCAAACATGACCACACCATGCATAGAAGCCTTAGATCAACAGTTTAGCTATGCAAATTATTTTAATTATTATTTTTTTAAAGAAAACAAACATTAAAATAGTGCTTTCTTCTTTAACATATCCTAGGAGTTGAAAACCGAGGGGTTCTGAGCAAACTGCTGGACAACTTGTCTTTGGATGCACCATGGAAATAAAAATCAACCCCCCCCCAAAAGTAACAAAGCAAATTAACTGATGGTGTTCATGCAAGTTTCTCCAAAGACTTGACAGTGCTGCATCTCTGAGTCATGCCCTCCTGTGCTCTGTGTGTCCACCTCATGCACAACCCTGTGACACTGATTTACTTTGGTACCATACATTCACATCAAGTAGTGGGCAGCAGGAGGTGTGGTACAGTTGTGTGGTCATCAGTCTTCCACTCTTTGAGGAAATGGAATTGCTGTGGGTGGCCTGGAAAACACCAGCTTTCAGGGAGTTGAACAGACACACCAGAGTTCTTGCTCTGAGTAGCTTCAATCTCAGAGGTGCACAAAGCAAATAATTGCTAATAATAACAGAAGTGGATATTACAAGAAAATGGGGATTAAATAAGTATTTTTAAAGGTTTAGGTGCAATTAAAAATAGTTTTGTCTGAAAACAATATGTAGAGGAAAGAAATGCTACTTTTTGCTACTGATCTATAGTAAGTCTTTAGAGGTAAGAAGTGAAAAATATTTTAAACTCTCATGGCGCTTAGAAATGCATTTGTGTGTAATACACACAAACACTTTCTGTAGCTGTCCTCTTATGAAAATAGGTGTAAAAGCTGCCTTTAAAAGGTTTAATTTGGTTCCTTAAGTGTAGGCATCTGGCAGCATTTGAGTTTTTCTAGGTACTTTGGAATATTCCAGTGGGGCTGGCAGATGTGATACCTCAGGGAGACTTGCATCTTTCTGGACTGGCAGTGGGTGGGGTATCTGTGGCATTTCAGATCTTTCATGGGCAGCCGTACTACATGTTCAGTGCAGCCAGTGGCATCTGGGGCTACAAAGCTATCAAATGCTAGGTACAATACAATACAATACAACAGGTTGGAAGAGACCTTCAAGATCATCACGTCCAACCCATCAACCAATCCAACCCACCTAAATACAATACAGTACCATACAGTACAATACAGTACAAAACAGTACAATACAGTACAATACAGTACAATACAACCCACCCTAAACAACTAAAAAACTAAACCCTGGCACCAAGCACCCCATCAAGCCTCTTCTTGAACACCTCCAATGAAGGTGACTCCACCACTTCCACAGGCAGCTGATTCCAGTGGGCAATCACTCTCTCTGTATAGAACTTCTTCCTAACATCCAGTCTAAACCTGCCCTGGCGCAGCCTGAGACTGTGTCCTCTTGTTCTGGTACTGGCTGCCTGGGAGAAGAGACCAACCTCCGCCTGGCTACAACCTCCCTTCAGGTAGTTGTAGACAGCAATAAGGTCACCCCTCAGTCTCCTCTTCTCCAGGCTAAGCAACCCCAGCTCCCTCAGCCTCTCCTCATAGGGCTTGTGTTCCAAACCCCTCACCAACTTTGTTGCCCTTCTCTGGACACGCTCCAGTAAGACAACATCTTTCCTAAACTGAGGGGCCCAGAACTGGACACAGTACGCAAGGTGCGGCCTAACCAGTGCAGTGTACAGGGGCAGAATGACCTCCCTGCTCCTGCTGGCCACACTGTTTCTGATGCAGGCTAGGATGCCATTGGCCTTCTTGGCTGCCTGGGCACACTGCAGGCTCATGTTCAGCCTACAATCAACCAGCACCCCCAGGTCCCTCTCTGCCTGGCCGCTCTCCAACCACTCTGACCCCAGCCTGTAGCACTGCATGGGGTTGTTGTGGCCAATGTGCAGAACCCGGCACTTGGATGTGTTAAATCTCATGCCGTTGGATTCTGCCCATCTGTCCAGCCTGTGTTAACTTCAGAGTGAGCTGCATGGGTCCTTCACATCTATTGTATACATTTAGTTATTTTAGTGGTACTTCAGACGTTGCTTTTATAAGGACACCATTATTTAAATGTCTTCAGTTGAACCACACCTTTTAAGTGGAGAAAGATCACTAGCTGAAAAAGAGTGGGAATAGAATAGAATAGAATAGAATAGAATAGAATAGAATAGAATAGAATAGAATGGAATGGAATAGAAAAACCAGGCTGGAAGAGACCTTCGAGATAATCGTGTCCAACCCATCATAGAATGGCAGAATAGGATGGGCAGTAAACTCATCATCCTTGCCTTCTTAGATTCATAGATTCATGAAATGGTTTGGGTTGGAAGGGACCATGAAGGTCATCTAGTCTTTGACAAAAGGCTTCCAGAAGTACATCAGTGAAAAAATGTTAGGCTTCTGTTTGCACCAAAAAGCTGAATTCCATCTCTTACTGAAAAACGTTGCATTTGCTGAAACTGCAGAATCAAACAGTTCCTGATGAAGTAAAAAAAAAAAAGTACTGGAGATATTTTTTTAGGAGTCAGAGTGGTTGGAGAGCGGCCAGGCAGAGAGGGACCTGGGGGTGCTGGTTGATTGTAGGCTGAACATGAGCCTGCAGTGTGCCCAGGCAGCCAAGAAGGCCAATGGCATCCTAGCCTGCATCAGAAACAGTGTGGCCAGCAGGAGCAGGGAGGTCATTCTGCCCCTGTACACTGCACTGGTTAGGCCGCACCTTGAGTACTGTGTCCAGTTCTGGGCCCCTCAGTTTAGGAAAGATGTTGTCTTACTGGAGCGTGTCCAGAGAAGGGCAACAAAGTTGGTGAGGGGTTTGGAAGACAAGCCCTATGAGGAGAGGCTGAGGGAGCTGGGGTTGCTTAGCCTGGAGAGGAGGAGACTGAGGGGTGACCTTATTGCTCTCTACAACTACCTGAAGGGAGGTTGTAGCCAGGCAGAGGTTGGTCTCTTCTCCCAGGCAGCCAGTACCAGAACAAGAGGACACAGTCTCAGGCTGCGCCAGGGCAGGTTTAGACTGGATCTTAGGAAGAAGTTCTATACCGAGAGAGTGATTGCCCACTGGAATCAGCTGCCTGTGGAAGTGGTGGAGTCACCTTCATTGGAGGTGTTCAAGAAGAGGCTTGATGGGGTGCTTGGTGCCAGGGTTTAGTTTTTTAGTTGTTTAGGTGGGTTGTATTGTACTGTATTGTACTGTATTGTACTGTATTGTATTTAGGTGGGTTGGATTGGTTGATGGGTTGGACGCGATGATCTTGAAGGTCTCTTCCAACCTGGTGTATTGTATTGTATTATTGTATAATTTTTGTGTGTGTGTGAACATACACTGTTGAATCTGAGCAATATTTAACCTCTGGATCCACAAAATGGTCACAGTGAAGCAATTCTTAAAATATTTTGAGATTAAAAGCAAAACAAAAAATGGGCTCAACTGTGTAGTGGATTCCTCTACATAGGAGGAATACCATTCTTCAACTTCTCTAGGAAGTCAGCAATGCTCAGTAGACTTAGGACTTGATCAGGCTGGGATGATTTGAAAGGTGGTATCCATAGTGATTAATAGAGGACAGGGGACCAACTCCTGATTCTTTTGCAGATTGGCTCATGTTTGTGTTGCTTTAAGGCTAATATCCTGTAGAAGGTGTTGGCTGTCTTCACTTGATGTGGTTTGCACTTCTCTGGTTACAATACATTACTCTTGTAATGGCAAGGCACTGTAGATTTTTAGGATTCTCTTTTACCACTATTCAAGAACATTAAAAATATGCAGTCTTTTCAGAGGCAGCATGTAGTGTAACATGCATGCATATTTTGTGGTGTAAGCTGTACCATGGGTGTGGTGGCAGGATGCCTGTAGCTTGCTGGGGCCGCTGCTAGTAGGAGTATGAACTTAGAGGATGTTAAGAAGGAGCCATTCCTGTACTGCAGTGTTGCCCATGGTGTCCTCTGAAAGCTGTATGCAGAATGCATCATCTCTAGAAGCACAGCTGCGCACAGCATTGAGAGAATTGCTGGTGACATCTGAACAGAGCTACAGAAAGAGGAGAGGTTCGACAGTGTGGACAGTCAGGAGCATGTGCTCCAGGCTGATCCCTACCTCTTTTATTTAGCAATGCTGAAGTCCTTTATAGCAATCATAATGATGTCAATTAATGTTAAGTCTGCAGGGGTGCACATAAAAATTAGATAACATATTAAAGGATGAGCATGAGAAGAACTCCTGTCTGACACAGGTTGCAGATCCATTTTGCAATAAACCACTGATTTGAACAGTTGCTTCGGGGCCCTATGGTATTTTAAGTGGTGGCTTTTAAAAGGCTTTATCATGACAGTCCTAGGTTTGTTCTGAGATTTTTTGGGGCTCTTGATTTGATCTCATGGAATGTATTTGTTGAGGTAGACAGGCAGAAATTTACCACACATTGGTATTTTATCTTCCTGGCAATTAAGGTCCTCATCCTGTCAGCAATTGTTTATCTCAGGGTATTGAAAATACTTACTTGTATGGCTGAGACCCTGAGTGAAACTTTGAAATCAGCTCCAGATTTTCTGGAAATAGGGAAGAAGTATCTGTACCTCAGATAGATTTTCTGCTTGCAGAACAGTCTTTTCTACACCTATTTGGATTGATTTGGGTTGTCAAACCTTTCCTATACTGTAACTGTTTATGTTAATATATATTTATTACAAGCTAAGTTATTTCACTACTTGTGATCTTACCTAAAAGCAGATTGAAGTGTGGAGTCTTCAGAATTTGGTACTGAAAGGAGCCAGTATTTCTTACTCTAGCAGAAAATAGTTTCTCACTGTATTTGAAAATAATTGGTTATTGACAAAACAATACTTGTGGAAATTAGGAAGATTTTTAGGTGTGAAAACAGAAAATAAGTATGTGGAATTTTGACATTAGTTCTACTGAAATGGACTACCTGTTTCACTTGTTTGCTTATGTGTCTTTTGAAGCATTATGTGTTAGCTATTGCTTGTTCTGTAGCTCCATAAACAGCTACAAAGCTACTCTGTATTTTGAGAGAACCACTCCATTTTTAGCCAGCTGTTGCATGTGGTATTTGGTTACTTTTTCTGACCATTGAAAACAGCTGTTTAATGAGCTGAAACGGAAGAAGTAGGTCAATAAAAGATACTTTATATGTACGTGATTTGCAGTTTTGAAGTATAAACCAAAATTCCCTTAGGGTTGGGAAATGATATCCATGATAAAAAGATGCTGCTTACAAAATGTTTACCATCAAATTAAGGGATTAAAAGAATATTGAGTCAGCAGGAACCATAAATATTTGTTATTATTTTAGAGCTTTGCTAAAAGTCTAAATCTAAATGTCCTATTGAAGCTATGCGAAAACTCATAATAAACCTAAGCCTAAATACAATGTAATGTTAGCTCCTGCTTTACAAGGGACAAGGTGCAGATGGTTTGAAAGCCAAGAAATGCCTAACATTTGTTTAAAATATTAAGCACAGTTTAGGCAATAAAGTTAATCTTTCAGTTATTTAATTATAATACTGAACAAGTATTAAAAATGTCTGTGCCTGTGTACACAGGGAACTGCCTGTGAGCAGATGCTGTATTATATGTTAAGAACTAAAATGTAGTAGTCAAAAGGTCATATGTATTTGAAAAAATGACAAAAAGATTTTCTGCAAGATCTACTTTAAACTTAAAAAGAAAAAGCAGATCATTGCTTCTAAGATATAAAGCTACTGTTTGCTTGTGAAAGACACAAGTCAGTAGGAGAATGAGGAATAGTACTCAGAAGTTCTAAATTTTTCTTTGTTTGATACCTCAGCTACACACTTCTGGTCATGAAATTACTGTTTAATGTACAACATTGCTAATGACTAAAAATGCTGTTACATGCAATACAATGTTACTTGTTTGAGGCAGAGTGGTATTAACAGTTCTGGGCCCCTCAGTTTAGGAAAGATGTTGCCTTACTGGAGCGTGTCCAGAGAAGGGCAACAAAGTTGGTGAGGGGTTTGGAAGACAAGCCCTATGAGGAGAGGCTGAGGGAGCTGGGGTTGCTTAGCCTGGAGAAGAGGAGACTGAGGGGTGACCTTATTGCTCTCTACAACTACCTGAAGGGAGGTTGTAGCCAGGCAGAGGTTGGTCTCTTCTCCCAGGCAGCCAGTACCAGAACAAGAGGACACAGTCTCAGGCTGCGCCAGGGCAGGTTTAGACTGGATCTTAGGAAGAAGTTCTATACCGAGAGAGTGATTGCCCACTGGAATCAGCTGCCTGTGGAAGTGGTGGAGTCACCTTCATTGGAGGTGTTCAAGAAGAGGCTTGATGGGGTGCTTGGTGCCACGGTTTAGTTTTTTAGTTGTTTAGGTGGGTTGTATTGTACTGTATTGTACTGTATTGTATTTAGGTGGGTTGGATTGGTTGATGGGTTGGACGTGATGATCTTGAAGGTCTCTTCCAACCTGGTGTATTGTATTGTATTGTATTGTATTGTATTGTATTGTATTGTAACGCTTCACCAGGTTTTCTGTGTTACATCTTCAGCTCCAAGCAGACAGAGGATATTTATCATAGTATCATAGTATCAGTCAGTGTTGGAAGGGACCACAAGGATCATCTAGTTCCAACCCCCTGCCATGGGCAGGGACAGTCTGCACTAGATCAGGCTGGCCAGAGCCTCATCCAGCCTGCTCTTAAACCCTTCCAGGGATGGGGCCTCAACCACCTCCCTGGATAACCCATTCCAGGCCTTCACCACTCTTATGGGGAAGAACTTCTTCCTCACATCTAGCCTGAATTTCCCCACCTCCAGCTTCATTCCATTCCCCCTAGTCCTATCACTACCCGATAGCCTGAGAAGTCCCTCCCCAGCCTTCTTGTAGGCCCCCTTCAGATACTGGAAGGCCACAATGAGGTCACCTGGGAGCCTTCTCTTCTCCAAACTGAACAGCCCCAACTCCTTCAGTCTGTCCTCAGAGGAGAGGTGCTCCAGCCCTCTGATCATCCTCGTGGCCCTTCTCTGGACATGTTCCACCACGTCCATATCCCTCTTTTAATAGGGGCTCCAGAACTGGAGGCAGTACTCCAGGTGGGGTCTCACCAGAGCTGAGTAGAGGGGGAGAATCACCTCCCTTGACCTGCTGGCCACACTTCTCCTGATGCAGCCCAGGATCTGCTCGGCTTTCCGGCCTGCAAATGCACACTGAGAGCTCATGTTGAGCTTCTTGTCCACCAGCACCCCCAAGTCTCTCTCCTCTGGGCTGCTTTCCAGCCAGTCACTGCCCAGCCTGGATTTGTGCCTGGGATTGCCTCGACCCAGCTGCAAGACCCTGCACTTGGTCTTGTTGAAGCTCATGAGGTTGGCTTGTGCCCACCTCTCCAGCCTGTCAAGGTCCCTCTGGATGGCATCCCTTCCCTCCAGCATGTCTGCTGCACCACACAGCTTGGTGTCATCAGCAAACTTGCTGAGGGTGCACTCAATGCCACTGTCCATGTCACCCACAAAGACGTTGAACAAGACTGGTCTCAGGACTGATCCCTGAGGGACTCCGCTTGTCACTGGCCTCCACTGGGACATGGACCCATTGACAGCCACTCTTTGGGTGCGGCCATCAAGCCAGTTCTTTATCCACCTAGTGGTCCATCCATCTAACCCATGTGTCACCAGCTTGTAGACCAGGATGTGGTGCGGGACAGTGTCGAAGGCTTTGCTCAGGTCCAGGTAAAACCCTAATATATGAAGGAGAGAACTGAGGCAGAATCTGGTTGGATGTATTATAATACTGTTTTGTTATTTTGACCATTGCATGCCTTAATTAGACGCATGCCAGTAGAAAATAACCAATTAAGATGTGACACATGTGCCTTCTGATAGACTATATAACTTTGCTGTATAATGTAAAAAAGGTCTTTGCCTGCTTACATCTTGTCCTGGAAGCATTGCTCTGGGTGATTAGAACATCTATTTAACAACAAAAAATGAGAAAAATCACTTTTGATCGAAAGCTAGAGCCTAAAGCAAATCAGGAGGCTATACAGTTTAATGTTTTACATTTCCAGGGAGAAGGGGTTTAAGGCAAAAGCATGATATCTCTCTGTGTATTTAATGTCACCAACTTTAATCAGTGCTGGAAGCTAAACAACTACAGCACTTTTTGCTTTTTACTATCAGTGAATTAATCTTCATTACAGTAACAGCTAAAATAAAGAATATAGTAGTCCTGAAATTCTACAAGGATAAAGGGGGAAAAGAGAAACTTGTTTATGAAGATAAAAGACTTTCCTGGAACAGGAGAACTGGAACAGGGGAATTGCTTTTAAGAAAAAGCACTGTATAGAAAAAGTACTCTATGGAACTGTAAAACTGCTTGGTTTGCCAGTGTGATACCAATTGACAAACACTGACAGATCAGGTTATGTGATTCTTTTTGTGCTCTCTGCTGATTTGTTTGAAGGTTTGTAAAGAGAAACCATATGAACAAATAATAAAAAAAATTACATAGCGAATCTTATTTTTAAGAAACAAACATAAATAAAACTTTACATTTTCAGAAAAAAAAACCCTGAGGAACATATATATAGGAATAAAAAATACTGTAAATCCAAAATTCGTATGGCATTGAAACTATGTTACTGTTCCTCTCTTTTATAGTGTCCATTATATGACTAGATAGCTGCCTTTGTCTTTTTTTCAACAGCAGTCTGTGGTTGTTTTGTTACAAGCAAAAGATAATATTCAGTAACCAAAAAGGAAAAAAAAAAGTCTGTGGTAAAGAAGTATTATGAAAATTGTTGCCAGTATAAACATCCTTCTCTTCACATTTGTCAGGTGTATTGCTGCTGATATACCTTGGCTTGGCTTGGACTATGATGACTTTGTGTGATAAACTATCTGAAAATAAAAAAATAAAATGGAGAAAGAGAACTGTGTGCCATACCTGTGGACAGACATTTCTGGTGTGATGAGTAAATATTACTGCAAGCCTATCTACCATTCCTTTAACTAGTTTGCAAGTGGGTAGTATATTCCAGTTTGCTGGTTGCCTTTTTTACAGTATGTTATTTTAATGTTCTCATTTACTGTAGCTAATATTTAATTTTATTAGTATTAAATACAACAGAAACTGTATTCAAACATGAGCAAGAAGATGTAAAAAGATTAATACAAACTTGCAGTGGTTTATTTCCTTAAACAATGTCAACTTAGTCATGTTTTTTATTAAGAGCTATTGCACCTGAAGTGATAGGTGTTTTAGATATACATGCAGCACAACTACTACCTGGAAGAGGTAGTATTAATATTGCTTTAATTCTTACATTTCTTGGTGTGGTGAGTTAAAATTACCCCCCAAAAGAAAATTGACAGACTAGCTCAGTGGAAGCAAATGAAACTATATTTACAAGCAAAACTAAAATCTAGACATATGGAATGCAATGAATAGGTACAAAATATACAATATTTACATTCCCTTAAGTAACCTTTTGTCTCTTTCCAGAAACAAAGTTTGCTGAAACTAACACCACTCCCCTGATAAAAAGAGGTAACTTTTAAGAAGTTATAATAAGAGGCCCAGCTGTAGGTTGCAGAAAAAAAAAAAAAGTCATGTAGTTCAAAGTTCAGCTTTGCCTGTTTTTAAATCCTAGATGTGGCTAGTCTTAAACATTTGAAGTAGTTGCTTGGGGTCCCATGACTTGATCCATACTCACTGCTGCCCCTTCTCCACTTTTTTAGTGAGTTTTAGCTGCACTGCAGCAATTGCCCTCTGCAAGAGCTTTCGGTCACTCTTATGTCTAGTAGCAGTTTCTACATCTGCTTTGTTGTATTCTGGACTTCAGGTTAAGCTATAGGTGGACATGCCATTAGTTTGAGAAGAAAAGTGTGGTGAGAGGAGAGGAGCCTTCAGTATTTTAGGGATGGGGTCATGGTGTCTAGAACTGGGGATGTAGGAATCCTGTAGGAGGGTAGGGATGGTTGGCACTGTAGGAGCCTTGATTTGGACAGCTAGTAGGAACTAGGGGATTTGAGTCAGTGTGGTCAAAGGATTGATATCTGGCTTGGGGAAGTGTCAGGCTTGCAGTAGAGGTGGTTTTGCAGCATCAGAAGCCAGCCCAAAACCAACTGTATCAGACCACAAGCCCACAGCCAGCCCAGTAGAACAGGCCAACACCCCAAATCTGGAAACCACCAATGCCATAAGTAAATATTCAACAAATCTTAGAAAAATTATTTATTTGTTGTGGTAATCAATTTACTTCTGTGTAATATCATAGAGAAAAGTGTTCAGGCAGGACTTGGAAAAATTCCCTCCCCTACCCCCCTTTTTTTTTAATGGACCATCTCATGTACCTATTTAATTCTGGATTTGTGCTTTTTCTAAGTATGATTTCTAAAGAATCTGCTAGATTTTTTCTACCTTTCTAAATATGATACATTGGGTTCCTGCTTCAGGATTGGGATCACTGTATGTAAATAATACTTTTCCACACTGTGTACCTGAAGTTCTATGAATCACTTCATTAAGGCTGCTTCAACCACCATATGGCTAAAGGGACATAAGTCTGATATAACGAATTTAAACATTCTGCCATTCTTCTGGAATGCTCCAATGCAGCCCTCAGCAGCTTAACTTTTCTTTCTTAACTTTCTGGTGTTAATTATTTTAAACACTAATTTATGTAAGATAACTAACAGAACATTTAGTATGCAAAATGTGTATGACATCCCCTTCCTCCAAAATGTATTCATGCTGCCTTAGAATAATTTATCAGGGAAAATAGGGAAAAGATTTAAAAGGGCTGTTACTGTTGTAGGTTTAGTGGTAGGGAAATAAGAGGTTTCAGTACACAGCGGCAAGGGCAATATAGATTTAAGTTTTGACTACTTAAATTCTTGTTCTTTTCTTCCTATCAGGATCCTCCTTTTCTGCCTGTTTTGATATATACACACACCTGCAGAATTAGAATTTAGTCCACAGAGCAGATAAAAAGGTTACTCACTATGTTTTGCTAGAAATCCTTTGATATCTGTCAGTGAAACAGCTTACTTGAGAATAGAATTTGTATTTGACTGTTAAATTCTAGATCAATATAGTTTAAATTCAGGCATCTTTCTTTCATGAAATGTTTCCTCATTTTAGAAAATGTTGATTAGATATCATGTAAAAAAAGATTTTAAATACCACATAAACAAAGAAGGCAAATAGGGTATTTTTTATGCTTGATTATGCCCCAGTTATAAAAAAATATGAAGCACACAGCTGTTACTACAGTACTAATTGCCCCCCTTGAACTTCAGCATGCCCAAAATTTGGAAGGGTTTTCCTTTCTAGGAATTTTCTGACCTGATAGTGAAGTAGTGAATTGACCTGACAGATACATGGGAATCATAGAATGCTTTGGGTTGGAAGGGACCTTTAAGGGTCACCTTGTCCACCCCACCTGCAATGATCAGGGGCCAAAGGAAATACTCTTGGGGAAATCAAGTTATGCCAAGTTACGTATTTCCATTTGGAGTCATGAGTGTAATAATCTCTTTCTCTAGGGGTTGATCTCCAGGTTTGTACTTCTAAAAGTTCAACATGCTGTACTAAAAAGATGGAAGAATGATATCAGACTGCAGCAAAGCAAGATATACAGCAAGTACTTCAAACATCAAGTGCTACTTTAAATTTTTTAGTATCTCATAATGTAGCTGCTTTTCAAGGTAAAGCTTTCTGCTTTGTGTTTCCAAACTTTGTTTCATACTTTTCTTGGTTTTTGTATTTGATTAGTTTGTGTATAATAAAAGTTATCTGTTAACTTTTAGTTTCTCCCTGTGCTTTAGTACTATCAAAAAAGGAGTATTAAATCATTTAGGTGATTAGAAACTGTATTGCTTTCAGACTTTGTGACTTAAAAAATTATATTAGAGTAAGAAACTATTTTAGTGCAATGCTTTGATTTGAATTGTAAACCAGAAACTTGGCATTCCTCTTGAGCTTCTTTAATTTGGATGATACTGAAATGCAAAATTACTGTGTGGAGTGCTACAAGTGAGAGTTTTTTTTTTATTCCAATGTTTCCACTCACCATGTTCTTTTTATTGTTCTAGGAGAAATACTTGGGTAGTTTATATTTGAGGTTAATTTTGAGGAACTACTTTTGTAAGCTTTTGAGTTTCTGAAAAAATGTTCTGAGTTTCTAAAAATAATAATTTAAAAAGAACCTGGGAGGTTGAGTGACAGCTGTTCTAATGCACAGTAGAAAGCTATCTGATAATTAATAGGTATTTGAGCTGCTGGTGCATTGCATTTTAACAATTACCCTACATACGATTAAATTTTCTTTGAGTTAATATGGCTTAAATTAATGCAGAAATGGTTAGGAGCTGGGAAGTTGTGAGAAATAGTGATGATACCAGATAGTATGTGATAGAAAGTGATACAGATTTCACATCTGTTGAGAACAATGTCTACCGATGGGTACTTACGGCCTTAAGGACCACTCTATTGAACAGAATAAGATAGTAACTTTGTACAGGCTTGGAAAATTGTCTTTCTGGTGACTTTTCATTTCTCACTTGTGAAACTAAAATGAAAACTGACTGCCTAGGGTCATAAAATCAACAGCAAAGTTGGCTCTGGGGTTTTAAAGACTTCACTCTCTGATATTTAGGCTGTTGCTAGAAACAAGTTGCGGTAATTCTGTAACGTCTGGGAGTGTTGTCATTAACCCAGCCTAACACATCTGTCAACGGATACCATGATAAGGAGATCATCAGTAAAATGTGCAAAGAAATCTCTCCCTCTCTTTTGCATTTATTCTAACTTCTGTGTATTAACTCTCTTTTTTGCATAATGGTACACTATTTTCCACTGCTTTACTCACCTAGGGCTGTAGACTCTGTAGAGCTCAGTAACCAATTGTGTTTTTGTTAAGGGAGGGCTGTACTCTGTGCCTTGGGGTTTTAACACCTCCTCCTTTCCTCCGCCTCTAGAAAAACAAAACAAACAAACAAAACCCACATAAAATTCATCCCCTTAGGTATGTAGTTAACATACTTGTGCAGTGCCAAGATTTCTCAATCGTCACAAGAATGATATTTCAGTGACATTTAAAGGAAATTAAATCAGGATCCAGAAACTACATTTCTGTTGCTTTTATGTCCTCAGGGGCTCAGTCAGTGGGTTTTTTTTCAGAGTGTCTGCAGTGTACATCTGCCCTGTAGGTGAGTTCTGCCTGAAAGAAAGGAATACACACATGCCTTTGAGGAGAAATGGCTGTGCTTCTCTGGGGTACAATCTGAGCAGTTAATCAGAGCGTGGGTTCTAGACACTTCTCAGCTTGTGAAGATTCAAGTTGTGTCTCCTGCCAGTCAAGAGGCCACCGAGGGACATGCGCACTTTCCACTCAGTAATTCTATTTTACAGTGTAGAAAGGAATTCAAGAAGCACTATCAGAAAGAAAGAAGCCTAGAAGCTTGCCTCTGTATCTTGGTAATGATATGTCCTTTCAGTGGGATGGTTTCAGGACTGCTTGAGTCATACCTTTTTTTTTTTTTGGGGAAACACATGTGAGCAGTTTTTGTTGCAGGAACACAGTCCATCCTTCCCAAATATGTAGCCTAACATTAATTACTACTCCCACTGTCTTTCTCTCATCATTTGCTTTTAAACAACTATTTTCTGAATAATGTATTTTTATAGTATCAATATTTTATGTACCTATACACTTCATATCTTTTGGAAGTGCATACTTTGGCCTTTAATTTCCTTTTATGTAAAAAAACACCACAAGACAATATTTTGTGGATAATGGTATTATTTAGATTTAAAATCTTGTTTAACCTTGAAGTAGTTACTTGTTGAAAAACATGCTGTTTGACATACCATAGTGTTTAAAGAATTGCTACCATTGCTAACCAAAGTACAAGCCAAATTATTTTAGAATCCGAAACCATAAGATGCTGCTGATTTTTTTGCATTTCAAGCTCTAGGGGCATAATAAGACATTACACCTGGTCTGAATTCAGCACTGACTTTGCTTTGAGCCAGCAGTTTGGACTGGGGTCTGCTGAAGATCTTTTCCAGTCTGAACTGCTGTATGACAATGTCTAGCTCAACATTTACCACCAGTTCTTTAGGCATTCCTTTTATGTTTAGCCTGGACTTGTCTGTGCAGCTGGGAGTGCGATTACCTCTTCTGCTGTTTTGACAACTGGACAGACATCTTGACAGCTTTGCAGAAAACATGAAGGGGATTGTGAAGCAGGTGTTGTGGACTTTGCCATTGTTGTTACCTCCCTCTTTTCGAAGTCTGTTGAGGCTAGATGTCATGGCCTAAAGGAGCTGGACTGGACCCAGACAGGACAAATAGTTTTCTCTCCAGTTCTTGCATATTCAGTGGATGTAGGTAGGCAGTTAAAGTAAGTAAATTGTAGCTGCCTCTGGATGTCCTCAGAGTTGTGTTTTCCTTATGTATTAAATATTAAATACAGTTTAGAGATCTTGAGTATGTTAGGATGATGAAGCACTTTAGAATAACTTTGTGAAATGAGGCATCTATTAAATCTCTGTGTGTAACTTTATATTGTTCTATACTGTGTTAAGTGTTGCCTGTTGACAGTAACTCTCTGCTGATGATCTTCAAATGTTGCAAAAAATCTGTCTCTCTTAGGACATGTCAAACTACATGGTACAAATGGCATCACTTGTGTAGTGTTCTCTAGCAAGTACTATTACAGTTTTCTCCTGTGTGTATTTTTTTTCCACTGTGAATCTTGTTTCTTTTTAATACCTTTGAGGAGTGGTAAAGAACAGAAGGATAAATGAGAGTGAAGTCAAAAAGTCTGGTAGGTGAGAGATACATTATAGAGAGCAAGAATGCATTCTTCTCTTGGGATAGATGGCTGGAGAACTTAAGCTGTATGATAATCACATTTCAAGACAGGTGATAGGATAACATTCTTGTATATCTTTGCATTTTAAATATATATTAATAAGAACTGAGAAAGAGATTGTGAATTCTGTACAGGGATTGCCACAACATATCCATTCTAGTGATAATCACAAAAATAAATGCTTTTTTAACCTTTATTTTACATGCTGGAGATCTTTCTATCTATCTATGTATACACAGAGACATACACACTCCTTTTACACAGTTCTTAGATATTATGCAAATTTCATACTGACTCTTGTCCATACCTCCACACAAAAGAGGAACCAGTTCTATAAAGCAGTGCCCATTTTTGTGTAGGGATAGAAAAATTCCTATGTTTTGTAGCAATTTAGGGAGGAATTATAGTCATCTAAGAATCTAGTTACTTGGAGTGGGATGAAACTCTGTGCAACAGAAGAGCAGATCTTGTGTCATGTCACTCTTTTTCCACACTGAGAGCTCATAACTCTTAAAAAAGTGCCAGTGTGTGACAGGTCCAGCACTGTCCTGTGCAGAGTCCTGCTCTGCATTTCAGTGACAACAACCCCATGAAATGCAACAGGCTTGAGGAAGAGTGGCTTGAAAGTTGCTTGGCAGAGTGGGATATGGGAGTACTGATCAACAGTCTGAATATGAGCCCCCAGTGTGCTCAGGTGGCTGAGAAGGCTAACAGTGTCCTGGCTTGTATCAGAAGTAATGAGGCCAGGAGGATCAGGAAATGATCTTAACTGCTAGCGATACTTGGCACTAGTGATGCCATGCCTCGAGTACTGCATTTCCTTTTGGGCCCCTCACTACAGAAGGACATTTTGCTGCTGGAGTGTGTCTGGAAAAAGGCAATGAGGCTGGTGAAGGGTCTTGAACACAAGTTCTGTAAGGAATGGCTGAGGGAGGTGGGGGAGGAGGTTGAGGGAAGATCTCATTGCTCTCTACAACCACCTGAAAGGAGGTTTTAACAAGCTGCAGTCCAACCTCTTCTTCCAAGTATCAAGTTACAGGATGTGGCCTTGAGGTGCAGCAGGGGAGGTTTAAATTAGGTGTTAGGAAATATTTCTTTACCTAAAAGGTCATCAGGTACTGAAACAGTCTGCCCAGGGAAGTGGTGGAGTCACCATCCCTGGAGGTATTTAAACGAGCTTTGGATGAGGTGCTTAGGAACATGGTCTAACAGTTGTCTTCAGGGAGATGTTAGGTTATCATAGAATCATTCAAGTTGGAACAGACCTTGGAAATCATTAGGTCCAACCACTAACCCTACTCTACCCAGCTCACCACTAAACTATGTCACTAAATGCCATATCTAAACAACCTTTAAGAGCATTCAGGGATGGTGACTCAACCACCTCCCTGGGAAGCCTGTTCCAATGCTTGACTACTCTTTTAGTGAAATCTTTTTTCCCTAATGTCTAGCTTAAACCTAACCTGGTGCGGCTTGAGGCCATTCCCTCTTACAGTATCACAGTATTGCTAAGGTTGGAAGAGACCTCAAAGATCATCGAGTCAAACCTGTCTCCACAAACCCCATGACTAGACCATGGCACCAAGTGAAAGGACATTGCTCCCCAGAGAGAACACTCCTGCCCACTGCAGGCTTGAACTCACGACCTTCCCAGTAAGAGTCTTAGGTGCTACCAACTGAGCCACATGCCATGTTTTATCAATAATTAGCTGTGAGGTGAGATCAGCACCTACCTTTCCATATTCTCCTTTGTGGCAGTTTGGGCTGGGTGCCTCTGGCTGCTGCCACACAGGGTGCACCTCTGGTGCCCTGGGTGTCCAGCCCAGTGGGTGGACACAGGAAGCTGTGTATTTCATTCCCATAGTGTCCTGTTCCCTATAAATCTATCAGCAAGGTCTCACTCTTCCTCTTTCATCCCTCACTGCTCCCATGGGAGATGCTCCCTATCTGGTAATGGAAGGGAAATTATCTCAAGGCCTCTTGGGCCTGGCTAGGCCTAATGCCAGGAGGAGAAGGGGGAAGGGCAATCACAGATCTGGCCAGCTGAGATTAGCCTAACAGTGGAGGGGGTAGGGGGGGAAGAAAAGCCCTGGGGGTTTTGGGTGTACCCTCAGGTAGGAAGAAAGGGAATGTTGGGAGGCTTTCTGGGTATGCTGTAAGGGTCTCTGTCTGCTTTGGGTTTCTTTTGTCACTGTGCATGTAGTTCTCTGTAAAACATTCACTGCTTGTCCATTTAAACTTTCCATCACTTCTGCAATCCATTTGTCTGAGTCTCTTTTTTTTTGTGCCCCAGTGGGAGGCAATGGAGGATCTGCCTCAAACTGGGACACCCTTTCAGGTAGCTGTGGAGGGTGATAAGGTCTCTTCTCAACCTACTTTCTCAAACTAAACAATCCCAGTTCCCTCAGCCACTCTTCATACTACTTATTCTCTGAATGCTTGACCAGCTTAGTTGCTTTTTTTTTTGTTGCTTTTTTTGCTTGTTATGGTTAGACTTGATGATCTTAAGATCTTTTCCAATGAGGCAATTATATGATTGTGGTGGGTTGAAATTTCCATCCCCCCAATATTAACTTTGCCAGACCAGCTCAACTGGAAGCAAATGAAAGCTGTGTTTACAAGTAAAACTACAACCTACAATGAAATGCAATGAATATGTACAAAATGGCTGTAGTGTCTTCCTTTTTATAGACCTGCTGGACAGGGAGGGGGTGAGGAACAGACTAACTCAGTTTCCCAGGGGGAACACCCCTTCTGGGGAGGGCAAGGCTCTCCCCAGCTTTCAGGATGGGCGTAACCCATCACAAGTACCATAAAAATGATTTAAAAATATGGAACTGAATCACTTATGTATGTGTCAACTTGTCACCAAAACAGTGTTCTTGGCAGGTGCATCTCTGTAAGAAAGAGTTAATAAACTACATTCTTCCATGGAAAAACAGAAATATTTTTGAACTGGATTTTTTTTTCCTTTGCAGTGGTAACCTGGAGAGCCATGTTCAGTTTTGGATAGCTTACCTGGAGAAAGGAATAGACCAAGTGGGAAAAAAGAGAGCAAAATTACCTAAATGTATGAAATCTAAATGTAACTTTAAAAAATAGACCACTGTAGCTCCTTAAAAGAGAGATACCTAGGGAAGAGTTACACTATTTAAAAAATGAAATTGTTGACAACTACATACGAAAGTTATCTGTACTCTGTTCAGAACATAGTAGATTAAAGAAAATGGTTTCATATTGTAGCAAAGAAACTATTGGCTCAGTAAGAGGAGTGATTTCCAATGACAACATTAAATTATTTCTGATGAAACTTTTAGAGTTTATGTGTTCACACGTCTTAGTAACAAGCTGGGCAAGACAGCAGCTTCCAAGAATTGTGTTGTAGATATGACTAATTCTGCTTTAAGGGGTAGGAGTTAGACTAGACTGCTCAACAGATTTTTCTCAGTGTTGCAACAGATTATTGAGCAATAAGCTAATATTTGAGTTTCCAGGCTGTCAACTACTTGGAGGTGATTGCTTTTATTCGGAAGTAAAATGGGAGTTGGCTTACTGCTTAGAGCAAGCTACTTCCCTCCTGCCACAGAGGTAGAAACACTCAAGCAGATTCTGTGTGCATAATGCATTTGTTCATCTGTATCTTGCCATGTAGGAATTTGTTTATGTACAAAATAGCAGGTGATCTTCTACTTTTCTTTTTGTTCTTCTGAAATGAAGCAGAAAGGTATGTCTATGCCATGTAATAAAGTAAGTGTCATAGTGATTTTAACAGTAATGGAACAAACTTCTACTGATATTAAACAGGTCATCAGCAGGCAGAGGTGAAGATCTGTGGATACAAGTAATGTAAATTTTTAATAAATCTATAAAGATTTATAAATATCAGTTTGCATTTAGGGCTTGAACTTAGGTCTGTGCTGGAGGATGATGAAATTGAGAGCAGCCCTGCAGAAGACGACTTGGGGATGCTGGTGGGCAAGAAGCTGGACATGAACCAAAAATGGGCACTAGCAGCGTAGAAGGCAAATTGCATCCTGGGCTGTGTCAAAAGAAGCCTGGCCAGCAGGTTGAGGGAGGTGATTCTGCTGCTCTGCTCTGATGAGGCCTCACCTGGAGTACTGTGTCCAGCTCTGGGGCCTCCAACACAGAAACATGGACTGGTGGGAGCACCTCTGTATGAAGACAAACTGAAAGAATTGGAGCTGTTCAGGCTGGACAAGTGGAAAGACCTCCTAACTACATTTCAGTATCTGAAGGGGACCTGCAGGAAGGCTTGGGAATGACTCTTTAGAAGGGGTTGTAGTGATGGGACAAGGGGCAATGGTTTGAAACTGGAGCAGGGTAGATTTGTGCTGGATGTAAGGAAGAAGTTCTTTACCATGAGAGTGGTAAAATACTGGAACAGGTTGCTCAGGAATGTGGTTGAGGCCCTGTCCCTGGAGACATTCAAGATCAGATTGAATGTGGCCCTGGACAGCCTGGTGCAGTTGAAGGTGTCCCTGCTAACTGCAGGGAAGCTGGACAAGATGACCTTTGAGGGCCCCTGCCAACGCAAAACAGTCTGTGAATCTGTAAAGGAGTAGTGTGGTAGAGGTCTGCTGGTCCTGGAGTTCCAGAAGAGAATGTTTTCTATTCACTGTTTAAGTGCATGTAAAATACATATGCACAGCGAGTCACAATACAGAATGCTACAGATTTACTGTAGGTCAGCTGCATAGCTGTTCAGAACATGTATAGTAGACACTTATGTAGGATTTTTTGATATTGCCTAAAAATACAGCAGATGAGAATTTGCTGGGTTTTTTTCTGTGTTACTTATTTTGCAGTGTATGACTCAGACTTCCCTGCTGCATCTGTTCTTGTCTGTGTAAGTACTTACTGTTCATTGGTACAAAAGGAAGGTGAAAAACTAGCTCTGAAGTTCTGTGGCAATCATAGCAATATGTAGTGTGAGCAATCTGGTAATATAAGCTTAGAGCTTGATATAGTGGTGGGCCATGCTTAGTATAAGGGTAGAAATAACTAGCATATTAGCAAAATAGTGCTGTGCTAGCAGTGTGTAACTAAAGCAAAGTACTGGTAGCTCTAAACAGAGAATTATCTTGGAATAACATGATGCATACGTCGATCAACAACTTCGCATGATATTAGTAGTTTAACCAATAATGTATAACAGTAGGGCATGTGGACAATTGTGGGGAACCAATGAAGCAATGCCAACTATGCTCTGTGAGTCTGTCTGTCTGTATAAGCTGTAGAGATTCCTAAATTAAACTGAACAATACTTAGATCATATTGGTCATCCATATTGATTCCGAACTCTGTTGTCAACAAAGTTCAGTGGTTGGGGTTCCCCCCCGCCGCCACAATGGGAAGCTGCATGCTGCTGCTTCATTATTTGTATTCTGTATAACTGCAGCCTGCGCTAGCAGGTAGTCTGTCCTTCCAAGCCTGAATCACTTTAGAACAAGTGTTTTTTCAAGGCATGTATGAACTCTTGGCTGGACTTGCAGTTGTCCATATCTCATCAATTTTGTTGCCCTTTTCAGTGGATCCTCTGGGACTCCATTGGTCACTGGGACTTTAAAAGAAGGCATTATGTGCAGAATGGGAGCCAATTCACTAGTTTATCTTAAGAATGAGGCGAAATACATCTAAATTGCAATGTATGTTCCTCTGTTCTACTACTACTGTGCAAAGATTAGCATAGATACTCTGCAGGATCAAGCTTACTGTGTGGCTGAGAAAATGTTATTTTAAAATAAAATTAATGTGTTAATTTTATACTGCAGTATAATGTATCTTTGTTCAGTGTTTGTGTAAAATGATTATGTGTGTATAAATATATTTATTGTGAGATCCCTGAAAATAATTAAGTATTTGAAGTATTTCTTGTTCTTCATGTTGCACCTACAAGGTCTTTGTGGTTTTTAAGATAGGATAATGCAGTTATAATTTGTAAGGTTTGTAGATGTACAGAATGGAACTAGCAATGAATGGAGCTAGCATGGCTTTATATTGTGCTCCTGTTATATCATGATGTTTAATGTAGGTATTTGGTAAGGTAATTTTCTTGCTTTTGCCTACCATATTTTAACCTTATGTTATTTTAAATGAATTGCTGTTAACATAAAAGATATTATTATCAGTGAGTATTTACCTTTGACACTCAAAATATATTACTTAAAAGCTGCAAGCTAGATTCTTCTAAGCAAAATAAGACCTATTTCAACCATATTAAAATTCTATGTACATTTTAATTTGCTTTCTGCTGTGTGACTCTCATACTGAAGCTATTACCTGGCTCAGTGGTCCCCACAGACAATTTTGCTTAATCATTCTGGTTTTATTGTAAATGCTATCTAGGAAACTGCAAATTCAGTTTGGGTCAGTCCCATGAGGGACTTGATTCATCATGACTTATTCTTGTTGTTTTAAATATAAATTGAAATAACCATCGAATTTAAGGGTTTCCTTCACAGCAGAGGATTAAAATCTGTAATTTCTTTTGTGCAAGGGCTTTTCCTTTACTATGTTATTAGGTGGAAGCTAATATTTAAAGAAATTTCATAGTGATTACCCCCTTGGGAAAGATTTAGTTCACAACTTAGTATTTCCAGTTTATATTTAACAGTTCAAGCTGACTCTATTTCTTTCTTTTACACCTGTTGATCCTAACCCTGATTTTTTAAAAAGATAATATTTTCTAGAATATTTATTAAAATCTAAGATTTAAATGTAGCACTTCTTGCACTCATTGCACTTAGTCCTCGCTGTGAAACAGATTAATGACCCCTTTGATTTAAAGAACTTCTTTGCTTCCTGTTTGTGCTTTGTTACTGTGAGACAAAATAGCTAAGGACACAGAAGATGAAATTGTTGGAATTTAGAGGGGAAGAGAAGGTAACTGCATAAGAACAAAATAGTTTAGTGGTACAGTGCAGTATGACCCTCCCAGAGGTAAAGGTGTTAACAATATATCCCTGGGATGAGATTCATGGCTTGATTGAGCTGCACCACAGGTGCCTATCTAGTGCTGTTTGAGCTGCTATAGGGTATCCTGCCTGTCCTCCAGGCCTGCTTCTACAGAGAGGTACTGGTCCTGTTTGTCCTCTCTCATATCTGCTGATCCTATGAGGGTTGTCCTGCATAATCTTGAGAAAAGCAAATGATGCTTTATTCCATGAAAAAGATTCAAGTGTGTTCTTTCCGACTGTAAATGCCCATATCTAATGTCTGCACGTGAGTTAAGGGACATTTGGTCCTGTAATGGTCGAAAGAAATAAGATCAAATATGTCTATTTTAAATGGAATTAAGTAATTTCAATGATTATACTTACATTAAGAGTTATTACTTACCTAAACTGTATATAGCATATATTTATATTTGAAAAGTAAGGGACTAAGTTCTAGTAAAGCCTCAGACAACGTCACTATTGCAGAACAGTTACTGGAGCCTGAGTGGGGAAAGACTGAAAAAAAAGGGGTAATTTAAGTTGCTACTTTTCAGGAACAACACACTATGTATTAGATACAGCACAGACAAGGTGGTAGGGTGAATTCTACATGCAGATTTTCTTCCCTGGCTGAAACAGTTATCTGGTACTCAGCTTCTCTCCCTGCAGTTACTGTGGTACCTTACACAACTGGAACAGGAGCATACTGTCAACCCAATTTGGGAAGATGCACTGAGGCTCAATTTTTTCTACATATTATCTTAAAACTCAGTTCCTCTTATAAAGCCAAGAAAGAGCACTTACACTAATGACATAAAGAATTAAAAATATTCATGCCACTTAAAGATCTTTAAAAAATATCCAAGCATCAGCTTGTGTCTGTGGACTGATTGAAGCAGTAGCTGGGGAATGGATTTAAAAAATCCAAATAAACAAACCAGAATAAATCCTAAAAAGCCAAACCTTAGAGAAGTAATGAGATAAGAATAGCATCAGGGCATTAAGATGAAAGAAGAGAGAAGAGGAGAAATAGATGTGATTTTTTCAATGTTTTCTATAGTTCCCTCACCTGGACATTGTACAAGTATAACTAATGATCCTTTCTTGAGGAGACCACATTTAAAAGTGACTCTAAGTATCAGGAAGGAAGAGAAAAATCAAAATTAATTTAGCTGGTTGTTGCTGAGAATCCAGAAAGTTTCTTCTCTGCACTTCGAATAAAGATGCAACTATTTGTGTAACCTGAAGAAAATCATGGAATGATAGGGGTTGGAAGGGACCTCTGGAGATCATGGAATCATAGAATAGACTAATTTGGAAGGGTTCTCAGAGATCATCTACTCCAACCTGCCTGCGATTGTCAGGGATGCCTCTCAGCTAGACACAGTTGCTCAAAGCCTCATCCAGCTTTCCAATTCCTTGTCATTGAAGCTCTCTAACTTCTAAAGAGAAAAAAACCTCACCATCACCTGTGAGGAAAGCTAGAGTTGAGATTCATCTTTTCTTGTGGAAGAATGAGAGATCTGATGACTTCTTAGAGTTGCTTCAATCTACATTTTATTCTGGGCTTTCATAGCTTATCAGTAACTATAATACCCTGAGTACTAAAGAGATCTGACTGAATCCAACAATAGCCAGTGTCTGGGAGCAGAGCCAGATGGACATAGATGAGAAATAAGCCATAAGTTTTAATAGTCAAGGTGATTAGCTAATGGAACAGGGTATCTGTGGGGATGACAGAATATCAGCTCCATCTCAAGTTCTTCAGGTTTAGCATCAGTTTTTGAAGATGTGCTATAATCAAATGCCAGCCATTGCCCTGTTTTGTAAAGAAGTATTTTGTGGGCCCAAGGTGTTACAGCAGTCAGATTCTATGATCCTACTCTAGTCTTAAAAATGGTGAGTATGAATGTGAGGCTTCATGGTAGTACAGTCTGACACTAAAATGATTCCTTGAAAGATGATTAATGTAATTTTAATCAGGAAACTGAATACTATCTCCCTTTACCTACAGCATCCACATGTATTCTCCCACAGCTTTCTTCCTCGTGCATAGTTAATGGAGAATCACTGAGTTATTCAAGTTCTCTGAGCAGTTTTACAACTAAGAAGGATTTAGTGTTCCAGCAACTGTCCCTTTCTTAAAGGCACAGCCTAAAACGGTGACATACTTGTAAGTAAACGCATACTTTGCCCCTTTCCATTCAGGGAGGGAAAACATGCCTACCTAGAAATGGACAGTAGGGGGACTTGGATTCTGTTCTCTGTATTGTTTATGTATTTTACTGTAAACAGCCGGTGGATCCAGAACAATAGAAACCAGAATAACTCTAACACTGACATGGCTTTTTTTGTTCTCTATCTTTGAAGCAGGGACTAAACTAATAGGACTTTCTATCCTTACCTGACGTTTTAATGGTTAAGCCACAGCTAGATTTCTTCTGCCTGCTTCCCTTCCCCCCCCTATGAATCTTGTATCTTAGGCCAGAGGATGGCCAGATTAGTTTTCACAGGAGTAGCAGATATTTTCTCCTACACTGTTTGATAATGCCATAGTCCCATCTGGATCTTTCCAGAGTTACAGGAGAGAATTTGTGTGTTTCCAGACTGAACCTAATTTAATGTTGGGATTTCATAGAATTATAGAATATTAGGGGTTGGAAAAAAACTCCAAAGGTCATCTATCCCGACCCCCTCTGCATCAAGCAGGGGCATCCTCAACTAGATCAGGCTGCCCAGAGACCTGTCAAGCCCCACTTTGAATATCTCCAGCTATGAGGCCCCATCCATATCAGTGTACATTAGCAGTTTAATCTATTTATCCAATTATTTATTTATTCTAAGTGTGAAACAGCACAAGGATTTTTTTTTAGTGTTTTAAATAGTTTGATTTGAAACCTGATAAAAAAAAATTATTCTTTTAGAACTATATCATATCAGAACAAAAGTTATCTTTTAATAAAGCGCTATACTGGACCTCAGTGCTCAATCCTTAGTAATCCCATTGATTTCTTACATGAACTAAGAAGCCATTTAGTCATGCTGGGGTAATACAGTCTGAGTAAAGCCTGCTTAAACTGCGTTGAGCTGGACAGTGATCCAGAATAACTACTTTTCAACAGCACTTCTATGTGCATGCCTAAACTGAATAGGTATGCCTGTTCTTGGATGTATTACTGCTTAAAAGAGAAAGAAGTAAAGCTAAACTGCTAGAACAGAGGATAGGGGAACTGAGGAAGTCTCCTCTGTAGCATCGTATGGCAACATTTATATTAGTAATTTAGGTAGATTCTCCCAGCTGTCCTCCTGGACTCTGCTTTGTTTTGCATCGTCCAGCAGTTGCACAGTTCACAAGCTCAACTCCTTACAGACAAATCTGAACTCAAATATGCCTATCAGAATTACATCTAATTTTCCTTAATTTATAGTGGGCATGGGATCTGTGGAATTTGTCTGTAGTAAATTCAGTTTTGACTTCCAAAATGCAAGCAATATGAACACTGGGTCATCTGCACCAGCTGTGTCAGTCTGTAGATCCATTCCTATATGCCACAGAGTTTGCTAATGAAGGTACCCTATGTGATCTTGAGTAGGGTAGCTCCATGCAGCAATGCATTGGCCATCCTTATTACCATTATTACCACTTATTATTCTCAACAATTCTTAAAGACTTCGTATATGAATTCATCAAAACATCTTTAAGACTAATAATATCTTCCTTTATGTATATTATATCATGGTGGTAAGATGGCAAAATGTAATTTAAGAAACAATAAATGTAGTTATCTCTTTGGTTAAAATGTTTGCTACTCAAATAATAGAGAAAAACAAAACAAACAAACAAAACTCCAACCAAACATAAATTTGTATATTCTAGCAGAAAAGTGGTGAGGTAAGTAGTTTTCATAAAACTACTTTGTCACAGAATCTTGGTATATTCACTGACTGCTACTGGCCAGGTCAGTGACTTCAAATCTTTAACTTTTCGCAGATTAGAACAGTATCTTGTAATAAGCATAGAGTTACATGAAGCTTTAAGGCCCTGGAAAGAAGAAAGCAAACTAGTCCAAGAAAGCTTGTTGATCAAGGATCACTTCTTCCTAGCTCAGGAGCAGTTCATGTATCTTTTATATAACTATTTTTTAAAAATTATTTTTAGTTAACACATTGAGATTAAATTCAGTTATATTAAAAGCAAAACTATTCTGTTCCTGTGTATTAGACAATTTAAGCAGTTTGTGTGATTTTATTTCCTAAGCACAAACATCTAACACTATTTGGTGACTCGGAACTTCTTACTATCCTTAAGTTCTTTTCTGGAGATCTGCAGGTCCTGTGCCATATCTTCCTGGCTGTTACTGTGGGGCTCTACCAGGGACACTATGGTTAGGTATCTGAATCCCATTGAGATTGCTTTTAAGCAGATTTTATTTGCAGTAATGTGAACAGCAAAGGAACGGATGAATGGTAGCATTTTTAGCACTGCTGTTTAGGAATTATCTGAGTGCAGTGAGAGAATGACACCAGGAAAAATAAGCTGTTCTTTATCTGGCAGGCATGAAAGTTTATTATATGTCTGTAGTTTACTTCAATGCACGTTAGAGTCTTGATTTCACAAGGAAGAACAAGTGAGATACATGATACAGTGATATCTTTTCAGAGTCTTAGCTGAACTTTAACACAGTTGTTTTGATGTGTTAGGATACCAGCAGTCAAACACCCATATACACTAGAAAGTGTCTGAATTCCTGCAAAGACAGATTTTATATCAGAGGTAGAATTGCACATATGGGCTAATACCTAGTCAGATAGTTTTTGGACAATTTCCTTTTCCAGATACTGTTGCTCATTAAAATACCTAGGAGCCAGATTCAAATCCTGTCAGGAGAATGTTGGACGATGCCTAGATGTGAATTGAGGCTTGAAATGTGAATTCTGTTTGACATGCCATGTGTAGTGATAGAATCACATGCTCTTAATGTTTAGTGTAGAGGTATTGGAAACTCAAAAATGGCATAATAAATGTACATTCATTGTTTCAATGTACATTTCCTCCCCCCGCCCCCCCCCCCAAACTAGACACCATTTTGTTTCATCATTTAGATTGTTCTGATGCCTTTTCTTGCATCTTCTCCCCAAAATTGTTTAGAAATCAAAAGAAACAGCATTTTCTTAGGTGTCTGAAACTAAAGAAAAGAAAAAGCTATCATTTTAGGCAGTGAGAGCATTTCAGTCAAGACTAACATGATCAAACATAACAGATAACTGAGATTTTAACTGTGCTTTCAAAAGACAGCTTTGTTGATAGTGTGAAAGTTAAGCAATTAGTTTGCTTTCCAGACTTGTCAGCTGTTATTCACAAGGAAAGTATTGTGAGAAATTCTACTTTTGCCTTTGACACTTTCCTTCACATTTAAATATGCATGAAAGTGAAACCCTGTGTTCTCTTTTCTTTACAGAATTTTTTTTCACTTAAAGCTCACTTAAGAATAACCATGGAAGAGTGTATAATGCTTTATAAATACAGTTTCTCTAATAGTTCTCTTTGAGAAGAATAAAGACAACCATTGTGACTAGACTTGCTTCAAAGGTTAAATCCATTTGCTCTGTCTGCACTGTCATCTGAAGTAGTTTGAGGAACATTTTATAGCCAAACAATTTTTCCTGCTGTAGCTCTGAACCTACCAGCACAGTAATCCAGTATAATTACAATTTGTGTACAGAAAAAGAAGGAATTTTTGCAACATACACAGTTGTGTTCAGGCTATATAAATTTGCATAGAAAGGATAAGTATTGGTCCCACACTACTGTTCATACACTGAGTGTGTGGAGACTTTAAAATCCAGGGGTTTTTATTGTTTAGTTGGTTGGTTGGTTTGATTTAGTTTGGGTTTTTTTTGGCTGAGCTGTGGTAAGTGGAGGGTGCACCTCACCAAAATTAGTTTGATAGCATGGCAATTTGGTATTGAGTTGGTCAAGAAAGCTGAGTGGTGGAACCACTCAGAAAATTAACTCATCTGTTGAGGGTGCGCTGAAAGGTTTTTCTGAGGTAAGTCATCTGAATTTGCCATCAAATGGTACGTATTTCTTACTGTTGTCTGCTCACTCGTAGTGATAATAAGTTCTAGCATATTTTACTGAAGGTAATTCTGTCCTAAATTAAGCACTTTAACTGTGCTTTAGTAGTGTGTAGAGAGAAAGGATAATACAGTGTGCAGATTCCTGGAGATGCTTTTCTGCATTAACAACAGGTCCTCATGCTCCAAGACTCCTTACTCTATGTAAAGTGGAGAGCATTTAAGTGGTTGGTCTAAATCCACAAAGATATGAAAACCCTGTTTCCTTCCACTTGACTTGAACACCTGAGTTAGAAACCTAGTTTTCCAGGGCTCCTTGGTAGTCAACAGTGAGAGATGGGTACTTGCAGAGAAGATGAGCCTACTTCTTTGTCTCCTACCTCAGTGCCTCAGTTGGTACTTGAAGTTAGACAATGTGAATTGAGGTATGAAGTTCCATCAGCTTCAGTAGTAATTTGGTTGCTGATATGAATTTGCACAACAGGAGGTGTATTCACTGTCTTTACATATTTTGGTTTCTAATATCTGTGTTCAGATTCCTTGTGCAAATGGAGGTTCAGCTGGTTCATTATCAATCTGTTGGCTTCGTGGCATGCCCTGCAATCCTGACTTCCTTATTTAACATAGGTTCCTACATTAAGTCAGTATTATTTTTGTCCTTTTGTAAGCATGGCTGTCATTGTCAGTTTTTATGTGTGCATCTATTATTTTATAAGTGGCTGTGGTACTGGAATAAATATATTCAGAGGCTTGTAAGCCAGCTGTGTATTAGAGATATCTTTTCACATAAGCAACTAGTTTTGTCTCATTTGACTTGCTCCACCTCATTTTCATTGATTTGTATCAGAAAAATTTATGCTGAGGAGTAGTATTGTGTTGAAACAGGATGGAATAGCTTTGTCTGACAAATTTTTAGGTAAGTTTTGATTGCAGGTATTCATAAAACTCTTTTAATGTTCTATTTATTTATTTTTAGCATCAATAAGAACTTTAAGGTATTCCTATGCTTTCTTTCATATTCCTGCCTCTTGATAGCTTGTGCTGTGTCCGCTTTGTAGTAGCCCCACCATTTTTATGGTTGCTTGGTGAACTGGAGGGGGAAACTAATGCTGGAAAATTTTTCCTTCTGTGTTATATTTTAGATACTTTCACTGATCTCCTTTACAGAGCAGCTGCACAGCTGTGTGTCTGTCTGGTACTGTGGCAAAATGCTTGTGAAACCATAGCCTAAGTCACCATGCTTTTGAGCTACTTCAGTGCTTACAAGTTATGATTACAGGTCGGTAATAACTTCTGTTTTCACAATCTTTCTTGTTATAATAGATACTCACATTAATTAGAATATTTGATTATTAACCATATCTGTATCACTCTAAATCAAATGGGCTGCTTCAGGGAAAAGAAGCAGTATAATAATCTTCTTTTTTTTTTTTTTTGGTAATCAACAATAAAATGTATTCGTTAAAAGGTTGTAGTAGAGTATCATTCATAAGGATTTGTTCACAGATTTGTTGCATGAATTCTGTACAGTGCAGACTGAAAGTACAGTAGTATTTAGTCAATATTCAAACTTCTTTCAAGACAATAGTCAGCAATATTTGGAGTATACAATGTAGGTGATCCACAAATTTCTGTATTTAATTCTCAAATTCAGCAAAACTTAAACTGAATGTTAATGTATGTTGAAGTTACAGTGATGGAAGATATCACTAATATTTAATTGAAAGTATTTGTTTCTTCCATCCTCCAAAGTCACATTCATCTGAACAAAATAACATTTTGAAGTTTAGCATCTCTCTCAGCTTAAAGGTAACAGAGATCTGATTTATCCAATATAAATATTCAGAATTAAGATCAGAAGTAATAATTCAGAAGACAGTTAGGAATGAAAGGAAAATGTTTCCTTACTTTTGTAGCTGACCAGCAAAATTTTTGAAGTGGGAATTAATCTATAAATCAAAATAGGTTACATATCTGTTCTGTTATAGAACATATATGATATATGTAACATATATGTTATAGAACATATATGTTCTGTGACAGAACGAGAGGATAAAGTCTGAAGCTGCGCCAGGGGAGGTTTAGGCTGGATGTTAGGAAGAAGTTCTACACAGAGATAGTGATTGCCCATTGGAATGGTCTGCCCAGGGAGGTGGTGGGGTCGCCATCATTGGAGGTGTTCAGGAAGAGACTTAATAGGGTGCTTGGTGCCATGGTTTAGTTGATTGGGTGGTTTGGATTAGTTGATAGGTTGGACACGATGATCTCGAAGGTCTCTTCCAACCTGGCCTATTCTATTCTATTCTATTCTATTCTATTCTATTCTATTCTATTCTATTCTATCCAATGTTCAGTTTTACTGCTGTAAACTATATGTGATTTTCTGATGTAAGTTATCATAGTGCCATATACAGAAGTTAAATTTTCTCTGTACTTGTACTGCATTCTTATTAATATATATTTGTATGTATTTGGGCCTTTTCTTGAACCTACCTGTGATATTTGTTACCATATGTTGTATTGCAGTGTTTCCTTCCATGACTACCTGAGTGCCATGAGGAGTGACTGCACTTCTTCATTCTCCACAGGGACGCCTAATTTTTTTTCCCAATTTTATTTTAACCGAGAAGTGTTAAGCTTTTTAAGAACACAGAGACTGCATGAGTTTGTGGAAGACTGGTTGGGGGCTTTGTGCAGTTAGGGTGAATGCAAAATGGGATGATGGCTTCCTTTCACTGCCATTTTGGGCATTGTCCCTTCCTGACATGAGAAATGTGATGACCTTGCATTCCATCTGTATTCTTCTAATGGAAAGGGAATCAGGAGAATTTAATCCCCCCACCCCCGCTCAGTATTTCCAATAGGTGTTTCAGTCCCTTATCATCCTTGTAGCCCTTCATTGGACTCTGTCTAGTATTTCCCTCTCCCTCTTTAACTGGGGAGCCCAGGACTAGACACAGTATTCCAGATGGGGTCTCACCGGGGTGGAGTACAGGGGAAGGAGAACCTTCCTGGACCTGCTGAGCACACTCTTCTTAATGCATCCCAGGATATCATTTGCCTTCTTGGCTAAAAGAGCACATTGCCATCCCTTGGTTAACTTATTGCCCACCAGGACTCCATGGTCCTCCTCCTTGGAGCTGCTTTCCAGGAGGTCAGCCTCTAATCTGTGCTGAAACATATTCCTTCCAACTCTAATTGTGCAATTTTTTTAATGAGTATCAGCACAGTGTAAAATTTGTTCAGTCCATAGAAAGAAGTAGACAGAGCAAATGACTAGTCCCTGTTTGGAGGTTGGGATGATTAAATAGGATGTTGTGAACTACTGGATATGACACAAGAAATAGGCATTTTGATTAATGACAATGTGTGAAACTGATAGGGATGGTCAGATTTCTTAGGTAGTTATGGGAGAATTATATGAGAAGTGGCTGAATGTCAGGGAAGCACTGAAGACAATTAGGGGAGCAGAGTCTTGTCAGACTGGTATTACATAGCTAGGTAATAGTATTGTATGTTTTAAATTTGCATATGAATGTAGCAAAACAGGGACCAAAAACTAGGGATGGGTTCTATATGTGTGTTCTATATCGAGTTGGACTCGATGATATCAAAGGTCTTTTCCAACCTGATTAATTCTATTGTATTTTATTCTATTCTAAAAAAGAAAAACAAAAAAAGAAATCCACAGAAATACTGAAAGGTCTTTTCTTAGAAAGAAGGTCTATGGCAAACAGGCAGGTTTTGTGTGTATGATACTAAACAACCTTTGAAATCAACTGACATCATTATGCAATCAAAGCCAACACATATATGGGGGTAGAGAAAAGGAGTCTCAGAAGTGGTGAAAAGGAGTCTCAGAAGTGATGAAAAGGAGGGCAGAGAAATGGCTGAAAGGATAAGAAATCATGAAATTCATGTTGTGGATGGGGGCCAAGGGTGCCTGTCATACAGCCCTGTGTAAGGTCACTGCAACCAGAGCAGGAGGGTAAACCTCAACCCTTATTCTGAATGTGCCACAAGTCAAAATTCTGTGGCAAGGAGTACTGGCTCAAGGGAGCATCCTGTGTTTAATTTTTATTCTCACAAATCTTTCTTAATGGTTTCAGGCTTTTTAGTGATAATTTCTCTAAGCAAATTTGGCACACTGAATTCTGATTTGATATGTGGCTGAAAGTAGTCTGCCTCCATAAACAATTGTGCATCGGTTGGTTTTGCATGGTAATGTGCTACTCTCCCTTTTAAATCCCAATTACCAGTTTTTCTCCAAATAATGTATTCTGTCTACATCTAATGTATTAATCTAATTCCTATTCATTTACACTTTGTTTTATTGAAATGAAAGTGTAGCCTCTGCCCTCATTTTCCTTTTAACAGTCTAAATGAAAGGCATTTATGCATGCAACACAGTAAATTAAGAAGCCTATCTTTTGTAGGAAAGTATTAATGTCTTCTATTTATTAATTTACAAAGCTATTCTAATTCCTTTGGGAAAATATGATCCTGTATTTTCATTACAGTCTTGCTAGATCCCTTTATCTTCTGACAGCTTAAATCTCCAAAGAGAATACTTTATAACAAAGTAATATTTGTCTGTAAAACACTTTCATAGTAATTTCCTTCTTGAGCTTCTGATATCCCTTATTTATTTGTCATATGCAATATGATTAAGAAACAACTTGGATTGTAAAGTAATCAATACCTTTCTCTTTAAATTGATTTTAAACTTTTAGGTTATTTATAGTAACCTAGTTGCCTATACCTAAGGACAGTCAAAACTCAAAATTCACACAAAAACAACGGTTTTGCAAGGAACATATCTTAAATGGTGTGTATATGGTTCTACTTTGCACGTCTAGTGAGAATTATTTAGAATTCAAATCCATAGGCCATTTATCTTTAAAAAGGTTAATGAATACATATTAATAACTAAATAAATGCCTCTCTGGCATCTGACAAATTTCTCTTGTAAAATATTATTCATGTTAAAAGTGACTGTGCTTTGGATGTTCATAGTGATTAATTTAATTTTTTACTTAACAGAAATCTGACAAAATAGCTAATTACCCTTAAAGCCAAACAGGAGGGAACAACCTGCAGTTATACAAGAAATATATGTATGGGAGGGTATGAAGGTCTTTGGATGGATTTGGTTACACACATATCCACTGTGTATGTATTTTGTTGGCTTTGATTGCATAATGATGTCAGTTGATTTCAAAGGTTGTTTAGTATCATACACACAAAACCTGCCTGTTTGCCATAGACCTTCTTTCTAAGAAAAGACGTTTTAGTGTTTCTGTGGATTTCTTTTTTTTTTTTTTTCTTTTTTAGAATAGAATAAAATACAATAGAATTAATCAGGTTGGAAAAGACCTTTGATATCATCGAGTACAACCTATCAACTAAACCATGGCACCAAGTGCCTCATTGAGTCTCTTCCTAAACACCTCCAGTGATGGTGACTCCACCACCTCCCTGGGCAGCCCATTCCAATGGCCAATCACTCTTTCTATGAAGAGCTTTTTCCTGACATCCAGACTAAACCTCCCCTGGTGCAGCTTCAGACTGTGTCCTCTCATTCTGTCACAGGATGCCTGGGAGAAGAGGCCAACCCACACCTGGCTACATCCACCCTTCTGGGAGTTGTAGACAGCAATAAGGTCTCCCCTGAGCCTCCCCTTCTCCAGGCTAAGAAACCCCACCTTCCTCAGCCTCTCCTCATAGGGTTTGTGCTCCAAACCCCTCACCAGCTTTGCTGCCCTTCTCTGGACACATTTCAGCAAGTCAACATCTTTCTGAAACTGAGAGGTCCAGAACTGGACACAATATGCAAGGTGTGGCCTAACCAGTGCTGAGTACAGGGGCACAATGACTTCCCTGCTCCTGCTGGCCACACTATTCCTGATATAGGCCAGGATGCCATTGGCCTTCTTGGCCACCTGGGCACACTGCTGGCTCATGTTCACCCTAATATCAGCCAGTACTCCCAGGTCTCTCTTTGCCTGGCTGCTCTCCAACCACTCTGACCCCAGCCTGTAGCACTGCATGGGGTTGTTGTAGCACCCAGCACCTAGATGTGCTAAATATCATGCTGCTGGACTCTGCTCATCTGTCCAGCCTGTCAAAGTCCCTCTGCAGATCCCTCCTATCCTCTGACAGATCAACACCTGCCCCTAGCTTGGTGTCATCTGCAAATTTACTAATGATGGACTCAACACCCTTCTCCAGATCATCAATAAAGACATTGAACCAGATGGGGCCCAACACTGATCCCTGGGGGACATCACTAGTGACTGGCCGCCAGCTGGATGTGGCACCATTCACCACCACTCTCTGGGCTTGGCCCTCCAGCCACTTCCTAACCCAGCACAGAGTGCTCCTGTCCAAGCCATGGGCTGACAGCTTGGCCAGGAGTTTGCTGTGGGGGACGGTGCCAAAGGCCTTGATGAAGTCCAGGTAGACTGCATCCACAGCCTTCCCCAAATCCACCAGGGAGGTCATCTGATTATAGAAGGAGATCAGGTTGGTCAGGCAGGACCTGCCCTTCCTAAATCCATGTTGGCTGGGTCTGATCCCTTGGCCATCCTCTAAGTGCTGTGTGATTGCACTCAAGATAGATTGACTCAGAAGAATAATGAAGAGGTGATTGGGAACAGTCAGCATGGCTTTGCCAAGGGCAAATCCTGCCTGACAAACCTGGTGGCCTTCTATGAACAGGTCACAACATTAATAGATGAGGGGCGAGCAACTGATGTCATTTACCTGGACTTGAGCAAAGCCTTCAACAGTGTCCCACACCACATCCTGGTCTCCAAGCTGGTGACACTTGGTTTTGATGGGTAGACCACTAGATGGATAAAGAACTGGCTTGATGGCAGCACCCAAAGAGTGGCTCTCAATGGGTCCATGTCCCAGTGGAGGCCAGTGACAAGCAGAGTCCCTCAGGGATCAGTCCTGGGACCTGTCTTGTTCAACATCTTTGTGGGTGACATGGACAGTGGCATTGAGTGCACCCTCAGCAAGTTTGCTGATGACACCAAGCTGTGTGGTGCAGCAGACACGCTGGAGGGAAGGGATGCCATCCAGAGGGACCTTGACAGGCTGGAGTGGTGGGCACAAGCCATCTCATGAGCTTCAACAAGTCCAAGTGCAGGGTCCTGCAGCTGGGTCGAGGCAATCCCAGGCACAAATACAGGCTGGGCAGGGACTGGCTGGAAGGCAGCCCAGAGGAGAGAGACTTGGGGGTGCTGGTGGACGAGAAGCTCAACATGGGCTCTCAATGTGCACTTGCAGCTTGGAAAGCCAATCAGATCCTGGGCTGCATCAGTAGAAGTGTGGCCAGCAGGTCAAGGGAGGTGATTCTCCCCCTCTACTCAGCTCTGGTGAGACCCCACCTGGAGTACTGCCTCCAGTTCTGGAGCCCCTATTACAAGAGGGGTATGGACGTGGTGGAACGTGTCCAGAGAAGGGTCACGAGGATGATCAGAGGGCTGGAGCACCTCTCCTGTGAGGACAGACTGAAGGAGTTGGGGCTGTTCAGTGTGGAGAAGAGAAGGCTCCCAGGTGACCTCATTGTGGCCTTCCAGTATCTGAAGGGGGCCTACAAGAAGGCTGGGGAGGGACTTCTCAGGCTATCAGGTAGTGATAGGACTAGGGGGAATGGAATGAAGCTGGAGGTGGGGAGGTTCAGGCTGGATGTGAGGAAGAAGTTCTTCCCCATGAGAGTGGTGAAGGCCTGGAATGGATTATCCAGGGAGGTGGTTGAGGCCCCATCCCTGGAAGGGTTTAAGAGCAGGCTGGATGAGGCTCTGGCCAGCCTGATCTAGTGCAGGCTGTCCCTGCCCATGGCAGGGGGTTGGAACTAGATGATCCTTGTGGTGCCTTCCAACACTGACTGATACTATGATACTATGATAAATATCCTCTGTCTGCTTGGAGCTGCAGATGTAACACAGAAAACCTGGTGAAGCGTTAATACCACTCTGCCTCAAACAAGTAACATTGTATTGCATGTAACAGCATACTATGATACTAAGATGACCTGTTCCATAATCTTGCCTGGCACTCAGGTCAGGCTGACAGGCCTGTAATACCCTGGTTCCTCCTTCTGGCCCTTCTTGTGGATGGGCATCAGATTGGCCAGCTTCCAGTCATCTGGGAGCTCTCCAGTGAGCCAGGACTCTTGAAAAATGATGGAAAGCAGCTTGGCCAGCTCATCTGCCAGCTCTCTCAGTACCCTAGGACAGATCCCTTCTGGTCCCATGGACTTGTGGGCATCCAAGCGGCTAAGGAGGTCTCTAACGACTTCCTCCTGGATCACAAGGGAGCTATACTGATCCCTGACGCCATCTGCCAGATCAGGAGGCCACTTGTCCTGAGGACAATCTATCCTGCTATTAAAATTTGAGGCAAAGAAGGTGTTAAGTACCTCTACCTTTTCCTCATCTTTTGTAATTATGTTCCCCTCCATGTCCACTAAGGAGTGGAGGTTGTCCTTGCCCCTCCTCTTGCTATATACACATTTATAGAAGGATTTTTTGTTGTCCTTCACAGCAGTGGCCAATCTAAGCTCTAAATGGGCTTTTGCCTCTCTAATTTTTTTGCTGCATGACCTAGCAACATCCTTAAACATTCCATGGGTTACCTCACCTTCTTTCAAAGATGATACACCCACTTTTTTCCCCTTAATCCCTTAAGAAGTTCATTGCTCAACCAGGCTGGCCTTCAACCCCAGCAGCTCATATTCCAGCACATTGGCACAGCCTGTTCCGGCGCCTTCAAGATTTCTTTCCTGAAGTAGGTCCAGCCCTCCTGGACTGCCTTTTTTTTAAGGTCTGTTGCCCAAGGTATCTTCTGAGTTAGTTCCTTAAGTAACCTGAAGTCTGCCCTCCAGAAGTGCAAAGTGGAGGTTTTGTTGCTGCCCCTCTTAGCTTGACTGCAAATTGAAAACTCAATTATTTCATGGTAGCTGGACCCCAGACAGCCTCCAACCACCACATCTCCCACCAGCCCTTCTCTATTTGTAAAAAGATCAAGCAAAGTCTTTTTCCAGGTAGGCTCATGCAGCAGCTGGCATAAGAAGCTGTCCTTCATACACTCTAAAAACCTTCTAGACTGCCTCCTCTCTGCTGTGTTAAGCTCCCAGCAGATACCAGGCAGGTCAAAACTGCCCATAAAAACAAGGTCTGGTGATCTTGAAACAGCCTCTAGCTGCCTATAGAATAATTCATAAATCTCTTCATCTGGGTCGGGTGGTCTATAACAGAATCCAACCAGGATGTCTGCCTTGTTGGTCATCCCTATAATTTTCACCCACAGGCACTCAGCCTGGTCATCCTTGATCTCTAGTTCTATAGCACCTAGAGCCTCCCTGATGCACAGGGTCACCCCTCCACCCCTTCTCCCTCGCCTGTCTCTCCTGAAGAGCCTGTAGCCATTGATTACAGTGCTCCAGTCATGTGAGTCATCCCACCACGTTTCTGTGATGGCAACTACATCATAACTTTCCTGCTGTAACAAGGCTTCCAGCTCCTCTTGTTTGTTACCCACGCTGTGTGCATTAGTGTACATGCACTTCAGCAGGGCTGCTGGTTTCACCTCTGACTCCAGCTTACCAACCCCAGACTCCTGTCTGTGGGGACTGGTTTCAGCCCCTTCGCCCTTCAAATCTAGTTTAAATCCCTGTCACTTCTTCCAGTGGAGCTATATATACCTTTCAGCATGAAGTTATATACATTTTCAGAGATTGCATTGGGTTGGAAGAGACCATCTGAGGTCATCTTGCCCAGCCACCTGGCATGGCACCTCCAACTACAGCAGGCTGCCCAGGGTGTGAGAGACTAAATCTTATCTCTCCTGATGTGACTCAACAAAGATAAAAATCACCTTTGCCCAGACAATGGACCCGGTGCCACTGCCATTGATACCTTCGGGAATATGCATAAGACAAGATCATCCCCACCCATCAGGTACCCTGGAAAGGGAGGATGGTGAGACTATGGATTCACCACCTGGCCCCTGATGTGTATTGGGTGTGTGGACAGGTAAATGGAGGACTAAAAACTGTATAAAAAGACCTGAGCAACTACTGGCTCAGAAGAAAAACACAGGAGAAGGACAATGCCGCTGAGAAGGAAAACACGAGAGAAGGAAAAGCCTGGGGCAGTGCTGCTCTGAAGAAAAATGGAGAGAATACCAGGAGAGAAAAAAATGGCAGAGACATCACCCTGGAGCCTGGAAGAAGCAGACCAAGAGGAACCCTCTCTCCGTGTTCTAAGTTCCGCCTGCTTCAACTCATGGAGCTGAAGAGGCTGCCCAGAGGACAGCATCTCTTGTACAGCCAAAACGGCAGCACCCTTCCTCTACAAACCCAACATCTCCTGCAGCACCTTCCCTCCACCGATGCAAACTGTCTTGTGGGGTGAGGGGTTTGGTAAAATAATTCCTTTCCTCTTCTTGCTATTTTCTCTCTCCCTCTCTATTTTCTCTCTCCCCTTCTGATCCATCCACTTTATTGGTGTAATAAATAGTCTAGCTGTTGATATTTTAGCCTCGTTTGTGCCTCTAATTTCATACTATGGGAATATTCAGAAGAACTGAGTCTCTTCCACTCTCTGGACCGAGATACAGGGCCACATCAAGTCTGAGCTAGAATGTTTCCATGGATGGGACCTCAACCAATTTGCTGGGCAACCTATTTCAGTATTTTAGCACTCTTGTTGTCTCATTGTCTCCTTTTTTCTCTTTTTATCCAACGTAAATCTACCCTGCTTCAGTTTAAAATCGTTGTCCCTCATTCTATTGCTGCATGCTCTTCTAAACAGCCCTTTCACAGCCTTTCTATAGATCCCCTTCAGACACTGCAATGTAGTTATAAGGTCATTCCAGAGCTTTCTCTTCTCCAGTCTGAACAGCCCCAATTCTTTCAGCCTGTCTTCATAGAAGAGGTGTTCCAGCCCTCTGATCATCTTTGTAGTCCTTCTGTGGACTTCCTTCAGAAGGTTCATGTCTCCCTTGTGTTGGAGGCCTCAGAGTTGGGCACAATACTCCAGGTGAAGTCTCACCAGAGCAGAGGAAGACAGAATCACTTCCCTCAACCTGCTGGCCATGGTTGTTTGGATGCAGCCCTTTGGATGAGCTGAAAAGTGGCAATTGGGAATTATCTCATTAGCTCAAAATTCTTCTTAGTTTGTCCTATTTTTTTTTAGGTTAAAATATATTAATTGATACAAAAATATCATACGAGTGTTCATATTTATAATAGAAGATATAAGTGATGCTGGATGTTAGTGGAAATCACAGTATCACAGTATCACTAAGGTTGGAAGAGACCTCGAAGATCATTGAGTCCAACCTGTCACCACAGACCTCATGACTAGACCATGGCACCAAGTGCCACGTCCAATCCCTTCTTGAACACCTCCAGGGACGGTGACTCCACCACCTTCCCGGGCAGCCCATTCCAATGGTGAATGACTCTCTCAGTGAAGAACTTTCTCCTCACCTCGAGCCTAAACTTCCCCTGGTGCAGCTTGAGACTGTGTCCCCTTGTTCTGGTGCTGGTTGCTAGAGAGAAGAGGCCAACTCCTTCCTGGCTACAACCACCCTTCAGGTAGTTGTAGAGAGCAATGAGGTTGCCCCTGAGCCTCCTCTTCTCCAGGCTAAACAACCCCAGCTGCCTCAGCCTCTCCTCATAGGGCTTGTGCTCAAGGCCTCTCACCAGCCTTGTTGCCCTTCTCTGGACACGTTCAAGTGTCTTGATATCCTTCTTAAACTGAGGGGCCCAGAACTGGACACAGTACTCAAGGTGTGGCCTAACCAAAGCAGAGTACAGGGGCACAATGACCTCCCTGCACCTGCTGGCGACACCTATTCCTAATGCAGGCCAGGATGCTGTTGGCCTTCTTGGCCACCCGGGCACACTGCTGGCTCATGTTCAGGTGGCTGTTGATCAGCACCCCCAGGTCCCTCTCTGTTTGGCAGCTAAATCTGCTCAAGTCTGACAAGTTACATTTATTACAGTATTTTCCAGTTACTGTGGGAATTAATTTGGACTGAGAGACAGTATTTGTTAAGCCAGTGATAGTGTGACCAAGCTACTGTTACACGAGAGAGAAAATAGTGTAGCTTTCCAAAAAACATTGCAGGAGAATAAGGGTTGCAGATTGTAGTTGAAAATAATACAAAATTTGATTTAAAAAATTGAGGACTTTTAGATGTTGAATCCAAAGACAGGGGAAATTTGTTTTCCTCATAAGGTTTAATCAAGAGGATCTTGAAGAATCTTAAGAAAATCACGTTCAGAACTGAAAAATCTTGCTGATTTCTGTTTTCAGTCTTCAATGCACTTGTCTGCTCTTGGCAATCCATTGCAGCATTTTCCAGTGATTTATAGGATACTCTTGTTCTGGAAAGCTGGCTGCTATTACTAGTTAATGAATGATCAATTGCTGACATATATTTTAAAACCAGATAAAATAACATGTAAGAAATAATTTTCCATGTCTTTGTACTGAATCAAGTACTGTGATTTTTCTGACAAAAATACAGCTGAGAGTCTGTTAATATAAAAGCTGGAGAAAACATTGAAATTTAAAATGACCTGTGGTTTCTAAGTGTAAAATGACATTTTATTTGTAGAATGATTTCTGATTTCAACCTTTTCATTTGAAAAGTTAGTCTGTACTTTTAATATGAGAGAACAGGTTATAGTTGGCCTGAGGGAATTCATTAAAGACAACTTATTATAACCAGCCTTTGCATCAAACATTATATGGAGTTATCAGTGCAATGCAGGACACTTACAAAAAACCTCAAACAAACAAACAAAAAACCCCAAACCACACCAAAAACACCCCACCAAAACCCACCAAAGAACAACACATCAAAGTATAAAAAGAATCCTGGATATTTTCATAAAAATACTTAACACTGTGCTACTACAATGAGTAGCACATGCTAGCACTGTGCTGCTCCATGTTAATATTTATGGTAGGTTTAGGCTACGCCTTTAAAATTTAGCTGCAGATTTCAAGCAGGAAAGTAGAAAAATATAAATAACTCACTATTGGGGTGTAAAAAGGAAAACAAAAGATTATTCTAAACAAATTCATTGGAGAGATGTCTGGGATAAGAGAGCTGTATCATAACAGTTCACATTTCCATTTCACATTCCCATTCCTTTTCTCTTTTCTTCTGATCTTGGCTGTTAGTGCTTCGCTCAGGAGGTAATGTGCTTCTGGCTGACCTTGGGATAAGTCTAATCCACTGCTTTATCTCAACTCCTATGTCTTTCTTGGAACAGGGATGTTTAGTGGAGCAGTGGAACAGGTTTTCCTGGTCTTCTGACCAGGGCAGTTTTTGTGTTGTTTGCTATTTGTAAATATCTGTATAATATTGTAAATACTACTGTATATTTTGCACATATTATTTCATAGTTTCAGTTAGGGTTGGAAGGGACCACAAGGATCATCTAGTTCCAACCCCCCTGCTATGGGCAGGGATACTCTACACTAGATCAGGCTGGCCAGAGCCTCATCCAGCCTGGGCTTAAACACCTCAAGGGACGGGGCCTCAACCACCTCCCTCGACAACCCATTCCAGGGCATCACCACCCTCACGGTGAAGAACTTCCTCCTCACATCTAGCCTGAATCTCCCCACCTCCAGCTTCATTCCATTCCCCCTAGTCCTATCACTCCCTGATAGCCTGAGAAGTCCCTCCCCAGCCTTCTTGTAGGCCCCCTTCAGATACTGGAAGGCCACAATGAGGTCACCTGGGAGCCTTCTTTTCTCCAGACTGAACAGCCCCAACTCCCTCAGTCTGTCCTCATAGGAGAGGTGCTCCAGCCCTCTGATCATCCTCGTGGCCCTTCTCTGGACATGTTCCAGCACCTCCAGATCCCTCTTGGAATAGGGGCTCCAGAACTGGAGGCAGTACTCCAGGTGGGGTCTCACCAGAGCTGAGTAGAGGGGGAGAATCACCTCCCTTGACCTGCTGGCCACACTTCTACTGATGCAGCCCAGGATCTGATTGGCTTTCCGGGCTGCAAGTGCACATTGAGAGCTCATGTTGAGCTTCTCGTCCACCAGCACCCCCAAGTCTCTCTCCTCAGGGCTGCTTTCCAGCCAGTCACTGCCCAGCCTGTATTTGTGCCTGGGATTGCCTCCACCCAGATGCAGGACCCTGCACTTGGTCTTGTTGAAGCTCATGAGGTTGGCTTGTGCCCACCTCTCCAGCCTCTCAAGGTCCCTCTGGATGGCATCCCTTCCCTCCAGCGTGTCTGCTGCACCACACAGCTTGGTGTCATCAGCAAACTTGCTGAGGGTGCACTCAATGCCTTTGCATTCCATTGTAGAGTGTAGTTTTTGCTTGTAAATACAGCTTCATTTGTTTCTAACTGAGTTGGTCTGGCTGAAGTTAATGCTGGGGCGGGTAACTTCAACCCACCACAATATTGTATTGCTTCACTAGAGTTTTTTGGGGTTTTTTGTATGGGTTTTTGTTTGTTTGGGTTTTGTTTTTGTTTTTGTTTTTTCCACAATAAATAAAAAAAGAATGTGTGTCCTTGAATTATGTATTGTAAAGCTTTACATAACTGTATGAAGGGTATGTATAAGAACAGGTTGCCTCCGTAATAGACTTCACTCACATTTTTGGTTTTCAGCTTGTCCTGTACACCACCAAGTCTAATACAATTTCTGTTACACAGGGAGTCGAATGTTATACTACTGATCTTTTTTCTTTTAGTTTTCTATATTTTAGTGTATTTAGTTTTCTGTGTATTTAGAGGTTGCCACAATCTTTTCCATTCAGCTTAGAGTTTGCAGATATTTTTCATCTGAGAATGGTTTTACTGGGCAAATTAATAGATGCTATATGAAAAAATAGACTTAATTACTACATAGATGAGTTGTATGTGGGGAGAGTCAAAATGCATTTGTAAAGAAAGGTCATTCTTCCCATTTGCTGCAGTGGATTTTTTGGAAGCAATTAACAGCTAACTGGATAAAGGAGATAGAGTAGATACAATCTCTTTGGATCTCCAAAAGACTTTAGACAAATAACTAAGATGCCAGTTCTTGTATGGGGAAAAAACTGGTTAACAGATAGGGAAAGGAGGATGAACATAAACATTGCATTCTCAGAGTGGAAGGAAGTATAGATGGATATGTTTTCAAAGCAGTTCATATTTCTAAGTAATCTGGAACAGTGAGAGCTAAAAGACAGGTTGCTTATGATACTAATTTTTTTCAAGGTACTAAAAATAAGGACCAGCTATGCAGGGCTATGGAGGTACCTTTTGAGAAGTAGAGCAACAGAAAGTTAGGAGGCCACATAACATTCAATGTAAATTTAATGCACTATGGAAACCAAACAGTATTTTATGCAAAAAATAGTGGCCCTGAGTAGTTTCCACCTGGTGCAGAGATATTTGGTTTATGATAGTTCTATGACTGTGTCATATGATAATTTGACTGAGTTCTTTCTTAGAGAGAATCATTAATAGATTAAATGTAACATTAATTTTATTTAATTGCATAATTTTTACCTAATTGTCATGAGGTACAAAATAAAAATATGAGTATTCATTGCATATATTCCATTACAGTGGCAAAAATATTTCCCATCTGGGATTTGTAATCATTATATCCAACAGAATAACTTTCCCTTTCGTTTCTAGCACCATTAGCTTTTCTCAAAACCCCACATATTTTTGCTTTCTATTTTGAAAAACAAGCATACAAAATTTTGCAAAATGTAGCCTAGTCTGTTCTAGTAAAAAATTATGTAACACCTTGCACTTTCCACTGTTAAATTGGCAGTATTTGTTTAAAAGAATGTTTTAGAAATGTTAATAAACTATAGTCGAAGTCTTAAGGATTTGTTTCCATATTGAAATAATGATTGAGGTGTGACTTGTCAAAAAACTCACTTAAATTTATTTATTGGCTCAGATCAAATACTGTGCGTAGTCCCCACTTGCAAATCAAGTTCTGCAGTGCCAAGTGTTTTACTGCGGTCCTTAGGGAGGAATTGGAAATGCAGATTGCCTTAGTGAGTTGAAAAGATTAATTTTGAAAGTGTATGTAGTGATTTGTGTATATGCCGCATATATTTCACTGTGTGGCTCTGAGATAGCAAAAAATATGAGAGAGATGTGTCTGATCCTCTGCCTCTTCAGGGTATTGTTGGTAAAGTGAAAGTAGGAAGGAGATAAGACGCAGTTTATATTTCTTTATTAAAAGACTTGATATTCTACTTGATGATTGTGTGCCCTAACCTTAGACAGCAGATCTCCCTTGTGTTTGCACTTCCTGTTCCATGAAGCTCTAGTTCTTTCTCAAGCTCCATCCAAAACAGTGAAGGAAGATTTCTTTGCCTCTCCAATTGTTAGGATTAAGAAATTAATAGAAATTAATGTCATCAATTTCACTACAAAAAGATTTTGCCTGTTGTATCAAATAATAATGTGGTTTTCTAATAGGCAAAAAGTGTTGGCTTCATAAGGTAGAGCTGTGTTTTCCGTATGAGTATTAGTATACACATTGAAATGCAGTAATTTAAAATATCGATATTTTGAACTCATTTTCTACTGATTGTTTTAACAAGGATTACTCCTTTTCATAATCATGGAGAATTTGTTTGCATCCCTATCCTTGCCTTAAATAATTGTAAATGGATAGTCTGATACATATCTCTCATATTTTTATTGCAAATCAGAACGTAATAAACATAACTAAATAGTTAGTTACTGTGAAAGGATAATTTATTCTAAGAGAAAGGATTATTTTTGTCAGCACAGCTTTCTCTTTGGCCAGACCTTGAGCACTGTGTCCAGTTCTGGGCTCCTCAATTTGAGAAGGACATTGAGACACTTGAATGTGTCCCAAGAAGGGCAACGAGGCTGGTGAGAGGTCTCAAGCACAAGCCTTGAGGGGACTGAGGGAGCTGGGATTGTTTAACCTGGAGAAGAGGAGGCTCAGGGGAGACCTCATTGCTCTCTACAACTACCTGAAGGGTGGTTGTAGCCAGGAGGCGGTTGTTCTCTTCTCCCAGGCAACCAGCACCAGAACAAGAGCACACAGTCTCAATCTGTGCCAGGGGAAGTTTAGGCTCAAGGTGAGGAGAAAGTTCTTTACTGAAAGAGTTATTTGCCATTGGAATGTGCTGCCCAGGGAGGTGGTGGAGTCACCATCCCTGGAGGTGTTCAAAAAGGGATTGGACGTGGCACTTGGTGCCATGGTTTAGATAGTCATGAGGTGTTGGGTGATTGGTTGGACTTGATGATCTCTGAAGTCTTTTCCAACCTTATTGATTCTATGGGAAAGATCACATGCCAGATGATGAATTTACATATTTTGGCGATCTGGGCAATATTCTTTAAAACTTGTAAAACTCTTCCCTTGAAAAAGCAAGAGAGTCTAATTATGCTGGTCAGCCTCTACAACAGCTGCAAGGGGAGCATTTCAACAGAGGTGATTTTTCTCTCTCTGTAAAGACTACTCTCTAGAGCATAAAGCAGTGTCATGAGGCTCCCCACCAATATCTTTATATGAATGCCTTAAGATGGAAAAAGGTTTTATCAAAAAATGTGTGAGAGGAAAGGAAGACAGAAGTGTTGCATTTTTATTAGTAAACTAGGTAGTCCACAACCCCTTCAGTTATGATAGAAGATGACTGGATCCAGCCAAGCTGTTAGGAGTTTAAATGGAATCAAGAAAACATTCATGTTCCTTTGAGGGGGGAAAAAAATCAGTATTTTCCTGTAAGTATCCTACTTGTGAGAACTACACTGAGAAAAAAAAAATCTTTCCATTTAGATGGTATTCAGTTTGCTACATGTGAATTGGGAAATTTTAGCATGGGTTAAAATTGAAGTATGCTGCTTTAAAGCAGGATGTAATCAGTCTATCAATTTATAATTTTTAAAATACTCATAATCTTAAATTTTAGAAGTTTAGAATTAAATGTATCTTCTTTAATGGTGTTATATTAAGTTGGATAATTTAATGAATTCACATGGAAGTCAATCACACATACTCTTACCATAATTTACACTTCATGTACTTTGCTAAAGATTTTGATAATGGAATATAGTAATGATTGATCATGTTACAAAGACTTTTTAGGTTGACAAACATTGTCTAGAGTGCTTAGTAAGTACATACTACATTAGTGTATTTGTTATTATAAATACTTAAAACTAGAGTACGCTTCAAAACAATTCAAAGGCATTGTTTTTTGAATGATACTTTCTGCTACATTTGTATGCCTGTCTGCAGTGTTGTAGGTGTTCATCACTGTTAAGGTAGATACTATTGTGAACTACCAAAATTTTGTTGTGTAACAAAATCTGTCAGAGCATGACTCCTCTCTTTATTATGTCAGATGTCAGCAGATGCTTATTAATGAAAAAAACAAAGATGCCAAATTAGAGTCCATTTGGATTGCTAATCTCAGGTGTGGACATATTTGTCCTTATTTTCTCATCTATTACTATTCACTAAATGAATTATGTTTCATTCTACCATCTATATCCTCTGTGTGTCCTATGCATAACTACTTTTACTGCATAGGGTACATGTGTTCATTTTTCTCTAAGCGGTCAGCAGTGACCTGTTTCCTTTTACATTTCAGTTTTTTTATTTAAGGTTAACTATATGTTAACCTGTAGGCTTTGCTGAATTAGAATTAGAAATATAAGGCATTGTTTCCCAAATAAGAAATTCAACCCAAACTGAATTTGTTTACACAATAAAAATTCTCCTTTTCCTTGAAAATTGAATCTAAGAATTTGAAGATAAAATTTTCTTACTTTATTGAGCTCAGGGAGTTCATGCCATGATGCTTCTTCCCTGAACAAGGTAGAGTTTTTGTAAGTGCTGCAACCACCACTGGTGACATTTTAAGGCTTAAGCAGTTTGATTCAGAATTTTTGAAAGCGTTTTTTTTGGTAATGGAGTGTAAGTGGCCAATACATATGACAAGTAAGTGGAGATACTTAACATAAAGTCCTGACTAAGGCACTGAGATTCCACAGAAGATGAGAACTCCAAAATATTTCTGTGTTCAGGATTTTCCAGCATTTACTCAAGATAACTTGTTTTGTGGATTGTGCAGCAGTGATAATCCAATCATTGTCAATAAAATATTATGTCATTAAATAAGTAACTTAACTATTGTGTGGTCTAAGTTGAAGGTCCTAAAGCAGTTTCTCTGGATCTGCCACCATTAGATATTTACTAATAGTTTTCCACTTGACAGTCTTGACCTGTGCTCTGTCCACCTCCCAGCTAGGAACTGTCTATGAAAATTAAAGCTGTGTTTAGTTATTCAGAGAGTGTCAAGGCACATGCCTGTGGTCTGGAATTGTCTATGTTAATTGTCACAACAGTCACTTGATTGCTTGTAGCCATGCTATCTAGCACAATACCAAAAACTTCTTGTGCATACTTCTACAGTTAATATGGGTCAAGAACATTTAGCACTGGAAGTCAGTGTGCTGGTTCATGTTGGATATGGGTTATTCCATGTAAATTGTCTTCAGTGACAAAGGACAGTCACAGCTGTGTTCAATAGGGGAGGTGAAACTTAAGTGTCACAGATACCAGCAGACAATTTTAAGTTGTGGAAATTACTCTTACACCATCAGTCTTCTCATAGTCTGCTTTTAATAAAACACTATTAGACCAGCACATACTAATTAAAATTCTTAGAAAGTTTAACTACTAGAATTTGCATTGTGGGTTTGTGAATTGTTTTTTCTTTTTTTTTAAGCACAGGAGATTTGGAGCTGTAATTTAATACTGTGCTGAACTGTGCTTCTTGCTTCTGATATCTAAAGGAAAAAGCTTTTATGTGGGATTTTTGTCAGAAGCTGCATCTGGTTAGCAATTTTGCTAATGTGAATTTCAGATTAGGTCTTTTTTTTTTTGTTTGCCTTTGCTCTCTTGACTCACTGTGGTAGAAAACAACACAACAATGAAATGCTCTAGTTTTAATCTTCCTAGTAAGAATCAAATGATCAAACTGCTACCAAGCAACATCTTGGTCAATTGAATAAGGCTCCAGGACTTTGGCAAAGAATGTACTGAGCAAACATGAAGGGTTCACAAAGCCATTTAATAGCAAACTGCTTGCAGAGCTGTTCATTATTGTTTGAAGGAATCAGTGCTGAAGTGTAGTGGACATATGCTTTGTATTACATAAAGGCTTTAAAAACAGTCTTCAGACCGAAGGTGAGCCTGACATTATTCAGAAAAGATTTGTGAAATAGCATGTGATAAACCATAGTTCATAATTTCTAACATAAAAGTGATTGTGTTCAACTTAATCATGATGCAAAAGTAGTTTGTTAGCAATGGCACTACATTATATCTGGCACTACATGGCACTACATTATACATAGTAGAAAATTTTCATTGCACTGAAGTGGAGAAACAAACATAAGGAACACTTTGGCTTTCCTTCACCTTTAGAGTGAATCTAAAAATAAAGCATGCAGCAGTGCGTAGTAATTCTTCTAAACTAAAGTACATGTAAGTTCTGTAGTGACTACTTTTGCACATACTCTGTTCTCCATTATAGTTAGTTGAAGCATTGGGCATGGCTCAGGTAGGGTGACATTGGACATTTTATTTATGATCGGAGGATCTGATCTCTGGAACAAGAATAAATAATCCCCATGGAACTGAAGGTATTTGCACTCACATGAGGGTATAATAATAGATTTTCTAGGTGTATACCAAGAACTTACACTTCAGGCATTCATGAAAGTAATTATGTACTTTTATAGTCTCTAAGACATAGATAATATCAATTTTCTCTTTATTAGCTTCTTTTTAGCATGCATGTTTCATATATATATATATATAGTATAATTGTAGCATCTCAACATTTTATCACAATGCATTATTTCTATATAATTTACTGTTAATATTGAAGCATAATACTCAGAAAATACTAGCTAATGAACAAGAAGAAAGTGTAACCAAATAAGATGAAGTTTGTGAAATAGTATTTGCATTCACAAATTAATCCTAATTGTCTCAGTTAATAATAAGTGACTGGACAAGGAGATTTCCATGACATAAATTTACACTGTTAAAAAACCCCAAACAACTCTGCTGATAAAGCAAGTAAAAATTTGTCAATTATATAAAAAGCTTCTTTAACTTGGATGAGATTAGAAGGAAAAAAGTATGAATAAAATTAGTTTAGTCAGGTATTGCGACCTCAGTCTTTGACTGTCTGTCAATAGTACATGCAGAATGAGTGATGACTAAAAATGTCTTGCTTATTTTCTTTTTACCTGAGATATTGAGACAATGTGTTACTGTCATATGCACAGAGTAATCTCTACCTGTTTGATCTCTTGTCTTATTTCTGTATGTCTTTGACAGTGGTTGAAGCAGAGATTTCTGTCACTTAAACACATCAGAAAAAACATGGAACTTAGCAAGAGAGCATGTCAAGTACCTGAATTATATATATTTCACCTCTCAACCTTGAGCTTCCAATTTAATTAAGTTTTGTGATTAGTACCGAATCTTGGGCATAGCCAATACAGAATAAATGTGATTCTTTGTATTGTAAATAAAATTTCTGACATTGATTGACTTAGGTTACTTAGTTGTATGGACTTCATCCTAATATGGTTATTCTTGTTTGCGCATATAAAATTTCTCATAGATTGCCAATATTAGATGCAACTTCTAAAAAATGATGTTTCACCAGTTTTGTCAGGTGTTGCTGTAGTTGCCATTGTCATAGACTCATAGAATTGTTTTGGTTGGAAAAGACCTCAAAGATCATCAGGTACAACCACTGATCTAACACGACCATGGCCATTAAACTATACTCTGCAGTGTCATGTCTACATGTGTTTTGAACATCTCCAGTGACAGTGATTCCAGCACCTTCCTGGGCAGCCTATTCTAATGCCTAACCACTCTTTCACTAAAGAAAAACTTCCTAATATCCAATCTAAACCTTCCCTGGTGCAATTTGAGGTAATTTCCTGTTGTTCTGTCACTTGATACTAGGAAGAAGAGACCAACACCCACCTCACTACAATCTCCTTTCAGGTAGTAGTTGTAGACAGCAGTGGGGTCTGCCCTCAGCCTCCTTCTCTCCAGGCTGAATAACCTTAGTTCCCTCAGCTACTCATCATAAGACTTGTTCTTCAGACCCTTCACGAGCTTTGTTGCTCTTCTCTGGACATTCAGATCATTGACAAAGATATTAAACTAGACTGGCTTCAATACTGAGCCCTGGGGAACAGCACTTGTGACCAGCTGCCAGTTGGATTCACCTGAAAGGAGATTGTAGTGAGGTGGGTAGTATCATAGTATCAGTCAGGGTTGGAAGGGACCACAAGGATCATCTAGTTCCAACCCCCCTGCCATGGGCAGGCCATCCAGTCAGTCTTTTACTCAGCTTTTTACCCATCAAAGTGTTTGCCCATCTAAGCCATGAGCAGCCAGTTTCTCCAGAAGGATGCTGTGGAATGAGTATTTTTTTTACCTTCCTAGTGTGGCAGGGTGATAGAAAGTTCTCCTCCCACACACAAAGAAACCACAGCTAACTCAATCGGAAAAGCAAATTAAATGAGCTGTATTTACAAGCAGGGATGGAATGGCATGAATATGTACACAATATACAGTATTTACAATATATACAGAAATATACAGCAATGAACGTAATACAGAAGACCTCCAGCCAGGAGGGTTCCCCCTCCTGTACCCCCTCTCCCTTCCCTACCTCCCTTTTTTTTCCCAAAAGGATTATAGAGAGAGAGAAAGGCAGTTAAGGAGAAAATTCTGTTAGCTCAAAGCGTGTGCAAGAATTAGTTTTCTTATCTGGTTAGCTTTGTTAATTCAAGGTTGACTCCATCCAGCAGCTGTTGCTTCAGAGAGAGAGAAACAGACAGGCCCACAGGAACAGACTGAGACTGAGACTCAAACTGAACTTAAAGTTGCATTCTACCAATCTACCAATGAAATTAGTTTAGAATATCTTGTTTTCATTTAAATATCCAAACATTCAGCCAGAGTGTTCCAGCAACTGTCCCTTTCTCAAAGGCACAGCCTAAAACAGTCACACCTAGCATCTTCTTAAAAAGAGCAATTTATTTCTTTACCTGGAATAAAGGTAGTTTCAGTTCATGTTGTGGCCTCATTCATATAACTTCTAAGAACTTTTAAATTATTTTTGCAAACTTATTTCAAATTATGCCACAAAACAAGGAACAGGAAAAAAACAAAACAACACAAAACAAACAAACAAAACCACAACAACAACAATAACAAAACCAGAAACAAACCAGGCATCTGTTATGTGAAAAGCAACGAGGTACATTTCCATTTGAGAGTATGTAAGATTTCAGATATATGCAAAGCTTTTTGGAAGCATTTTGATAGTACTGAAGTATCTATTAATCTGAAGGATTTATACAGGGAGGTTTTAAAAGCCAATAGTAATCTAGTGTTAATAGCTGCAATATACTTGGCATCAAGTTTCTCCTAGTAATTTTTTTTTCTGACACTTGGAGCTTTTTTTTCCCACACATCTTATAATGAGTTTTCCTTACTTGAATTTAAAATGTGTACCTTATTTCTGACAGAATATAGCCTAATATTAATTTCCATTCACTCGGCCTTGTTTTTTGCTACTTACTGTCATGCATCTCTTACCCATGTAGGTCAGGATAAGAGATTTCCCAGGCATGTTTTTGCCTGGAAAATCTCTTCGGGCAGTTTTGGTGATTCTGTAGTTTTACCACCCTTTTATGGTGTTTGAAATTCCATTGTACGTGCATTATATATGAGAAAATAAAGTGTTAATGTACTGGTAATGAGTGTACTTAGTCTGTAAAGAGTTACTGTGGCAACTTAGTGAAAATTTCTTGTAACCATGACCCTTGTATAGTCCTTAAATCTTAGGAATTCAGGAGGCATTCATGTGCAATTAGGGCTGTAAGAATATGGAAGACCTTGTGGAATATATTTCTCATTGTCATGCTATTTATTGCTTTCTCTTCCTTGATTAGGGCTGGACTTCTTAAATCCCTCAGTACAAAGCATGGGCCATAGATATGATTTTATCTTATTGCTATTTTCTGAATACTTTGTTGCATTCTCCTTAAACACATGATGGAGGATTTTATACTGATTTAATTTGTTTTGTATATGGGTGCATCAATTTTGACTTGACATGCTCCCAAGGATTGGGTTATCCTTTATAGCTTCACTATCATAGAACCAGTGTGAGCTCAATTCTCTGTATGCCAATGTTCCTAGGTCCCTCATTATCAGTTTAGTTCAAGCTACTGCAGTACTTGTCTTACATTCCTCTGGTCCTGCATTTGACAGCTATATTTTGTCTTAGGCTGTGCAAATAACTGCATACTACAAAAAGATCCAGATTTATCTGTATGATTGGCCTCACCACATCATTATTTGTATATCCACCAGTTTTATGCCATCTGCAAATGGTGAAGTCACCATCATTGGAGGTTTTCAGGAGGAGACTTGATGGGGTGCTTGGTGCCATGGTTTAGTTGGTTAGGTAGGTTGGATTGGTTGATAGGCTGGACGCGATGATCTTGAAGGTCTCTTCCAACTGGGTCTATTCTATTCTATTCTATTCTAAATTTTATCATCTGGGGTTTTATCTTTTGTTCTAATAAATGCAGTTAGACACAATATGGTGTCTTAGAGAACCTAGTTAATCTTAGTGATCCAACAGGAATGTTCACTGTTTTTACTTCAAACAGTACTTGTTCTTGTCTTCATTATTAATGCAAAGAATTTAGGTTCTCATCTCATTTACCTTTATCTTCTAAAAGATCTTGCAGTGTCAGTAAAATATAGAAACCTTGCCAACAAGACAAATTTTCCACAAAGTCATGTTTCTTGGAATTAGTTGTGCTTTTATTCTGAACCTTTTAAGAATGTTCTGGTTTCATTTTCCCAGAAATAATGCATCATTATGCCTGTAATCAATATTAGGGCAGAGGAAGTTAGATGAACGAACTCTTACTTTTTAAAAACATCTTAAAAAATTTATTATTATGATCACAATATAGGGTGGTTTTAAAAGAAACTTTCCCAAGGTCTGCAGAATGATATATTGTTTTAATAATACAAATTATTTGTTCCAGAGGCAGTTTGTACGTGTCACAGTTTCCATATTTCTGGAATAGGCTCTTTTTGGACCTATGGAATCTTCAGAACTTTCTTATGATGATTTAATTTTCTTAAGAATGGAATGAATTGTCTCCTGGAGGTGTCTTTTCACCTTCATTTACTCTAAAGTGAATGTGTATGACTGATTTGGATTAAAATAGCTTTATTAAGCTAGGTGAGGTGAAACTCATCTAGCTGATTTCCATCAAGGATGGATGTAGTTTGGCATTTATTTTTTTCAATACAGAGCTAATTCAAATGCATAAAATGAAGGTTCTTCTTCCTTGAAAACAGAAAAATCCACCTATGTTGAACTAAAATTAGTCAATTGTTAAAACATAGCATGATGCACTAAGGCATCCAGAGGTGCTGGAATGTGAAGCAATAAGCCAACAGCACTCTGCAAGTTGCTACCATAGTTCATGTTAGGGAGATGCAAAGGGATATCGCTGTGCTCACTGATCTTTAATCTAGGAGACTGCTATTTCCTTTGATCAAATACTTTTTAAAATTCTCACACTTTTAACTTGAAGTACTTTAAAGTAAGAAGAGGAAAAAGTTGAAAGAGATCATTATAGCAGAAAGATGGCAAACATCATTGCAAGTAACCATAACAATAACTTTGATTTGCTGTGGTTGAAAGATAATTACATGGTTGCCACAGAGAGGAGAACCACACAGTTTCACGTGCCCACCTTCTGTGAAAAGATACTCTTACATAGGGAATTCAGGTGATATTGCATAGAATTGAGAACCAAAAATAGAGATGCTAACATTTTAGGGCTCTCTATATTACCGTGCCTGACCAGTGGCTGTGGCTTCAGTAACAAGTCTTGGAAGAACTGTCATACTTGCCTGTCTCATGTGGAATTTGCACCTATGATGTTGTTAGTCAGTGCTTTAGAGTACTGGACGTGTCCCTCTTGGGACATTTTATTAGAGATCCATTTCCTGTTCCTCCAGACAGAATCAAATCGTAACTGAAATAAAACAAAGCCAGAGGCTGGCATGTAAATACATAGCCTGACAGATTTAATTTGCACATGCTGTAGTTATGCCTGTTGTATCAGTCTTTCCAGCCACAACAATCAAAACTGCTTGTGTCTTGGACTCCTGTTAAGGATGTTATTGAAATATTTTATGGATAAGGAATCAAAGTGCCCATAGATTATACTACTTTTCAAGGTGACATTTGCACAATTTAGAATAAAAACTATTTTTCCTGTTTCCCACAGTTCATAATACATTTGATAGGTCATTCTATAGCCTACTATTCTGTGAGGTTTCTGTGACAGGGGTTTTGTAAAATCATGTTTTATTGACAAAGTTGTTCTTTCTGGCAGGATGTTAACGTCACTGACCAGATTAACTCACTTTTCAATCTCAAAGTTATCAAATAGTTAAGCAGAATTGGGACTGTTGTCCCTGACATCAAGGATCTGTAAATGCTTTCTGTGTTTGGAACAGACCAGGCTCATCCTTAAATACTGACAAATTTCTTCCTGTGTACTATTTACCCTCATAGTTTGAAGAGTGCCTTGCTTTATTTATTAGAGGATTTACGTGTGTATCTTTGCGCTATAGTGATCTTGATAGCTTATTAAAAGTGAACACTTCTCATTAATTACTCGGGATCTTCTCTGCTAAAAAAAAAGTATTCTCTTTAAGATCTGTTATTATATATGATGTAAATCATCACCTCTGTTACGGTCTTTGGAAAGATTCCGTGTTACAGTGTGAAGAGGGAAAATATTAACTGCACATTGGCAGTATGCAAACGTAACCATTGAATGTTTAAGTGATATTCATGTCACACTATTTCTGTGGTCAGACTTGAGATACATTGGCTGCAATGGTAGTGTGACGTGTCTTGATTAAAAAAGAAAAAAAATTAAGTGTACAGTAGCAAGTACTGATTTTTGCATCTTAAAAGTAACTTTACCTGCTTGTTGATATGATATTTGAGGTGGAATTATAGTTAGAATTTAGATTGACAGGAAATGGGCTTTTTCCAGGATGTTTTAATTTTTTAATTAGCCCACATATGATCTTCTGAGCCATCCTTATTAATCTGCTAGAGATACAAAAATGGTAAATTTGCAGCTCATATAAAAAAATTTGGAGCATGTGGTTTCAGGAGAAAAATTTGGAAGTTCTTTGCTTTCACATCAGTAAATGTGGTAAATCTGACACCAGTGACAGGGGTTTGGTTTTTGTTTTTGTTGTTGTTTTTTCCCATTGGTATTGAAGTGTTTTAAAAGATTCATATCAGATGGTACCATTGCCTGAAATATTTATATGAATTCTCATGAGGTTTGTAGCTTTTCATATTTCTTGTAATAGTCCTTGTATCATTTCAGTTTACTTAGCTGGCAGCAACTAAGGATTATGGGCACTTAAAACTGATATACCCTACACAAAAGTTCACACAGATGAGAAAATGCTTACAACTAATCTAATTGCAAAAGTGTTTCCTGAGTTTCATCTGAAGCTTTTCATTCTAAACATTATTTCTGAGGGTATGCTCTTGATGTTGACAGAAGCGGTTTGTCCTGGTAATTAATAAATTTTTATGATACAAGGTCAAAGGATCCATATAGTTCATGTTCTGTTTTTTAGCTAAAAGTTGACATTTTGAAGGTGAGGCAAGAACTATTTGGTTGGAAAAGACCTCTAAGATCATCGAGGTCAAGTTACTGCAGATTGTCAAAGCACCAATTCCAGTGTAATTTAGTTCACTTGCTCCTGAGCATCTACCCTTAAGCATATTTGCTCTCCTAGAACTCAAGCATTATAGACTCAGCTGAGGTTTCAGCTGAAAGTGAATAGAATTGTTAAAGCAATCCAAAATTCACAGTTCAGGCAGCTGTAGCTTCATTTTATCACCTTAATGGGTATTGTGCAGCAGTAACCTTTCATTAGCCTACTTTTTTTGGAATAGATAGTGAGAAAAATCAATATTGCAACCTCTTATAGTGTGGCTCCTCTGCTTCTATTTTTTGAAGTCCATTATCACCAGGGCTTTGAATAATGAAAAAAAAAAGGGAGGCACATACATGTTCTGTTCTTTATCCTTTCACACAGGCACATGAGGTTGTTACGAAGAGACAGTGGTATTCAGAAAACTGTAATCACATTAGAATCCACATGAGAAGGTAAATAGTAATTTATCAGAACAGTGGCTCCCTAAAGATGTAATTAGTGTTGAGATCACAGTAAATCAATTGCTGTCAGTTACTGACAAAGATAATTGCTCTCAACTGGAAGCTGCGGGAAAAGGTTTACTGTATTTATATGCTCCAGTTCTACTTCCGGGTGTTAAAGAGACCCCTGTTGCATGCTCATTAACTTAAGAAATGTTAAGGACTCCATCTTCATGTGGTAGCTATTTAAACAGAAGTAATGACTAAAGCTTTAGCTTAAAACCTGGCTTATGCAGTTCTTTAGAAAAATAACTAGTGTTAGGAAGATTATATATATGAGGAAGATAACTAACATTACATCTCACTTGACTTAACAAAGTTAATTTTTAATTCGTATTGGTAGTCTTATTCTCTCATTTGTGTCATAAACAGTTATTTCAGTCCTATGTGAAAGAAAACAAAAAAATTTAGCCTATAAAAGATAAAAGTTTTCAAATTAATTAAAAATCAATTAGGGGAATTTATGTTGTTTCAAGTCACTCTTGTCTGCCTACAATTCATTTCTGAGTAGCAAAAACAAACTTTGAAACCAATGAGATCTTTCAGCAGTGACTACAGGAAAATAGTGGCATCTTACAGGACTTTGATGTTAGAGGAATTTGTTGTACAAAATATCTGGGAAGTTCTTTGATCCAGTTAAAAAAAATCCAAAGACAGCTAGGAGCACTGAATGTCATACAAATATTAGTGTTGTCATTTCCTTCCTCTGTGCTTTTTCTCTTTGTTCCACATGGTTTCTGAATTTTGTGAGGTTGGAGTTTTAGGAAATTAAAACAAAACAAAAGCTCTGTGTATAGCAGATGACTAAAATGAGGAGAAAATCAGCCTAAGAATCTCAATTTAGTCTCTTTTTATTCATTGTGACTGGGAAAAAAAATAAAAAAGAGAAAAAAGAAACAAGAAAGGTTTCACAGAAATCACAGAAACACTCAGATTGGAAAAGACCCTTGGGATCACCAAGTCCAACTAATAACCCTACTGTACAAGGTTCACCCCTAAACCATATCCCCAAGCACCATGTCTAAACAACCTTTAAACACATCTAGGGTTGGTGACTCAACCACCTCCCTGGGCAGCACATTCCAGTGCCTGACCACTCTTTCTGTGAAAATTTTTTCCAAATGTCCAGTCTAAACCTGCCTAGTCGTAGCTTGAGGCCATTCCCTCTTGTTCTATCACTAATTACCTGTGAGAAGAGACCAGCACCAGCCTCTCTACAACATCCTTTCAGGTAGTTGTAGAGAGCAATGAGGTCTCCTCTCAGCCTTCTCTTTTCCAAACTTAACAGCCCCAGCTCCTTCAGTCGCTCCTCATAAGGTTTATTCTCCAGGCCCTTCACCTTCATTGCCCTCCTCTGCACTTGCTCCAGTACCTCCACATCTCTCTTGTATTGATGTGCCCAAAACTAGACACAATACTCAAGGTGTGGCCTCACCAGATCTGAGTACAAGGGGAAAATCACCTTCCTATTCCTGCTGGACACAGCATTTCTAATACCATTGGCTTTCTTGGCCACCTGGGCACACTGCTTGCTCATATTCAGTTGCTTGTTGATTAGCACTCCCAGGTCCCTTTCTGCCAGACAGCTTTCCAGCACACTTCCCCAAATTTGTACTGTTGCTTGGAGCTGTTGTAACCCAAGTGCAGGACCTGGCAATTGCCCTAGTCTAAGCTCATCTCATTAATGGTGGCCCATTGATCCAAGTAACTCTGTAGAGCCTCCCTGCCCTTGTGTTGATCAACACATCCACCTGACTTGGTGTCATCTGCAAATTTGCTGATGACACACTCTATGTCTTCATCAATATCATCAATAAAGATGTTAAAACAGAAGTGGTCCCAACACTGAACCCTGAGGAAAACCACTTGTGACCGGCCACCAGCTGGATTTAACTCCATTGACCACCACTTTTTGGGTCTGTTTGCCCAGCGAGTGCTTTATCCAGCAAAGTGTGAGCTCATCCAAGCCGTGAAGAGTTTGTCCATGAGAATTCTGTGGGAAATGGTGTCAAAGGCGTTTTGAAAGTCTAGGTAGAAAATATCCCAAAACATTACAAATTTGAAAGACAGGAACATAATCCTTACTTGGTGGAAACATACAGTTAAAAATAACTTGTAATTCCTTTATTTTTTGTGATCCTTAAAACTTTCAGTAGCTGTACAAATGCTTAATATTCAGCTGTGTTTTAGGGCTGGTTTGCATCTGTGATTTTAAATTGGGCTATATCTTCAGAATTCCTTGATGATAGAGGTAGCACATTTATTGGTCTAGATTTGGATTTTGAGAAATTCTTTATGAATATGACCATCTCAAGCATGAATTAAAGTCTCAATAACTTTTTAATTAGGTTAAGTAATTATCTTGGGACAATGTTAATCTTTTATGTAGTTTCTTATCTTATTATTATCTTATTATTGCTCTCTACAACTACCTGAAGGGAGGTTGTAGCCAGGCAGAGGTTGGTCTCTTCTCCCAGGCAGCCAGTACCAGAACAAGAGGACACAGTCTCAGGCTGCACCAGGGCAGGTTTAGGCTGGATGTTAGGAAGAAGTTCTATACAGAGAGAGTGATTGCCCATTGGAATTGGCTACCTGTGGAGGTGGTGGAGTCACCTTCATTGGAGGTGTTCAGGAGGAGACTTGATGGGGTGCTTGGCTGCATGGTTTAGTTGTTTAGGTGGGTTGGATTGGTTGATGGGTTGGATGTGATGATCTTGAAGGTCTCTTTCAACCTGGTGTATTGTATTGTATTGTATTATTGTATCTTCATTATAAATATATTGTGTTGTAAATCTGCAAAAAAACACAGATTTTTGAAGACCTTTCTGCCATTAGTCTGTATAAGCCCTGGGTTGTTAGAAAATAAATAGCAATAGTAAAAATCAGATTGCTTTGTATCAAGTAAGGGTGAACCTCCCGGAGCATGACTGTGGATTGCTTCTGTCCTGAGAGCAGCTGAGCATACCAGCCTCAGGAAGCCTTCCAGGATCAGTCTGAGAGGGAGATATACAGGAAGTAATGAGTATACAGAGAGAGTAGGAAACAAGAAGCAGTTACTTGTTCTGGCAAAAAAAAAAATATGAAAAGGAAGACTTTTCTTGAACTGTTGTGGGGGCAGGCTCTTACTGAAGAGCTAGACTTTTTAAAAATACAGTGTTGTGGCAGAACAGAGGTTCTGAGGTTCAAACCCTTTCAGTCTTTATGAAAAAATGTATTGGCAAACAGGCCTTAAACTCTTACTAAATATGGCACACATCATTTCCCTAGAAGTCAGGTGTAATCTGTCTGATGGCATACTGTGCTTCATTTTATCTTACACAAGTTCACCTGTTGCCCTAAAAAAGTAAAATTCTTCATCGTGTAAAGAGGTTTACATGATATTGTTGCAAAACTGGATGCAACTACTGTGTTTCCCCTGGTAAATTGTCACCATTGTCAGTTACAGACAAAGTAATATATTGAATATAAATTTGACAGTGCAGTAACACCAGTATCTTATTCTGTCCAGATTTGTAACCTTTGTATTTTTATGTTTCCTGGCTTCCTTATTCTCAATTTCAATTCTTCTTGTTTGCCCTTTTGATATACTCTGTGTCACTCTCAGGTAAGATAAGAATTAATCTGATTCTCTTACACAAATCTGTGGATTTGAGAAGCTATTGCATGCACTCTGAACTGTATAGTAAGGACTCTGCAGGTATGATACATTTTTATAGCATTAAATAAATCCAAATGTTCAAATCTTTATGTTATCTTATTTGTACTGTTTGTAAGAATACCTTTAAGATATGCTAGTTTGGATACTCGTCTACCTAAACACAGAATCCAACAGCATGAGATTCAACACATCCAAGTGCCAGGTTCTGCACATTGGCAGTGCTACAGGATGAGGCCAGAGTGGCTGGAGAGTGGCCAGGCAGAGATGGAACTGGGGGTACTGGTCGATTGTAGGCTGAACATGAGCCTGCAGTGTGCCCAGACAGCCAGGAGGGCCAATGGCATCCCGGCCTGCATCAGGAATAGTGTGGCCAGCAGGAGCAGGGAGGTCATTGTGCCCCTGTACACCGGTGTACCACACCTTGAGTGCTGTGTCCAGTTCTGGACCCTGCAGTTTAGGAAGGATGTTGACTTGCTGGAGCATGTCCAGAGAAGGGCAACAAAGTTGATGAGGGGTTTGGAACACAAACCCTATGAGGAGAGGCTAAGGGAGCTGGGGTTGCCTAGCCTGGAGAGGAGGAGACTCAGGGGTGACCTTATTGCTCACTACAACTACCTTAAGGGAGGTTGTAGACAGGCGGATGTTGGTCTCTTCTCCCAGGCAACCAGCACCAGAACAAGAGGACACAGTCTCAAGCTGCTCCAGGGGAGGTTTAGGCTGGAGGTTAGGAAGAAGTTCGACACAGAGAGAGTGATTGCCCATTGGAATGGGCTGCCCAGTGAAGTGGTGGAGTCACCATCATTGGAGGTGTTCAGGAGGAGACTTGATAGGGTGTTTGGTTGCATGGTTTAGTTGATTAGGTGGGTTGGATGATAAGTTGGATGCAATGATCTTGAAGGTCTCTTCCAACCTGGTCTATTCTATTCTATTCTATTCTATTCTATTCTATTCTATACATACATCAAAATGCCATTGTAGGCAGAAGAAACGTGCAGAACTGTCAGAAATAAGCAAATGCAGCAGATTGTAATTAAATGGCAAAAGAGTTTTCAGAGAAGAAAAGCCACTGCATGAATAGGCATGCACAAAATCAGGCAGAATCAGAAAGCAGAGGGATCTATCATGTCCTGAAATATTTTGGTAACTCCATAGAAGTATAACAAGGAGCTACATAAATAAGTTCTCATGTCCATTTCTTATCATTTAGTCAAATAAAAGTTTTCAGTAAAAGCAGATGATGAATCCATACATGGTAGTCTTTTTGGTTTCATTTCAGGACTGGTCACTTGGCTGGTGTGGTGGGTTAAAGTTTAAAGGCATAGCCTAAAACTGCCACAGTTGGTGTGAGCAATAGATAGTATTCATAAGCATCCTTTTAGTAAGTGACAACTTTTTACTTTACAAAGGCAACAGTGCTGTGGAAAATACCACCTCTTATACTCTTTTTGCCATCCTTCCTCTTTTCCAAATACTGAAAGTGCATCTAGAATAAAGCAATGAATTTTACTATGAAGAGAATTGATGAAGTATATCTTATAATGAGATAAAGCTACATATTTTTATGTTGCTCAGATTGATCTGCAGTTATATGTGGTAACTATCACTTCACAAACAGCTGGTTCATAAAGCTGTAATGATAGCATGTTTACAGAACCAGTACTTACAATTCATGTTCCTTGCATAAAGCTAAATGGTAAAGAACTTCATTTCCTTGTAGAATTTCAGATGTATACTTCTGAAATATTTTTATGATAATTCTTTCTATATTTAGTAATACTATTCTTTTTTTGTTTGTTTTTCAGTATACAACATGCAATTACACAGCAAATATATATTTTTTAAGTTAAAAAACTAGACTTCAAAAGTCTGTGATGACAAAAAGCTTTCAAGTTGCTGTGTTGTAAAAAACAATGGGTTAGGTAGCAATACAAATACTGTTCTCTTGGAGTTTGGTACAAGCTCATGGGTTTACTTGTTGGTGATTAATAACCATATTTTTATATCACTTTCTTGCTGAACTCAGGTTCCCATGAAGTTGAAGGACATCAGGTTTTGTCATTAATGCCACTGGAAGACATTAATACAAAGTTTCCTTAATCCTAGAAAGTGAAAACATCTGCTTGAGTTCTGTAGTATGTTGTGTACATGTTCAACATCAAGGCAGTCCAGCTGATTTTGCTCTCACAGTGAGTTTTGCTTCAGCCAGTGGGAAATTATTTCAGAAGGATTTAGATGGTGCAGGAATAGTTAGTTTGATAGAAAGAAAAATAAGTGAAAAGTTTAAAAAGTCAAGTACTTTTCCACTGTGTTCAGGCATCACTTCTAATATCAGCTGTTACCAGGCAAGTGCTACACTTGAGTTTGTTCTAGTTCCTGATAATCTAATGTCAGCAATAAAGAAAAAAATAAAATGTATTATGCCATAGTTGGTTTATCAATTACTACAATATCATAATTTTAATAACAATTTTACTGGTGCACATTCTATAGTATTTTCATGATCATTAATTTCACAGCAAGTAAGACTTTCACATTTCAGTTGCCCCTATCATCATACACATAAAAAGTACAGAATTATGTTTTATGGAAAATTATCTTAAAATCTGTTTTCAAAACAGTTTATAGTAAAAATGTAATGTACTAGAATAAGCTTAAAAATGTGATGTGTCAGTGAGGCAGAAAGATATTGCAGGTAGAAAGATATTAGAAGGAGATATTTCTACAGATCATGAGTACAGGAAAGGCTTTTTAAATTGGGAGGCATTTCTACATTTTTCTTGTTACAGCTTTTTCAAATGAAAACCTTTAGAGAAAGATTCCTCCTGTCTGAATTTAGAGATTGATTCCTTAAGGACATCAACAGCATAGTATATTAATCAAATTCTAAGTATATGGGAATATGGAAGATCATTTTCTGCATTTATTCCGGGTGGTAATTTCAGACCTCTGTATCATTCAGTACTATTTATTTCAAGATGTTCATCTCTTCAGTCTTGTTTATCAGAAATTCATAGGAAAAAAAGAAAACTAAAGAGATAATTCTACATTTTTTGAGGATAGTGTTGGTACTACTGTAGATCTGGGTAGCCACAGTCAGTATCTGAACAGATGTGTCTGTCCATGGCTACCACAGACATTGCTAATGCTTCCATCTCTATTCCCATAGCAGAGGAATGAAGGCTTCAGTTTGCCTTCACCTGGAGATGAGTTCAGTACACTTTTAACAGATTGCCAATGGGCTGGGTTCACAGTTCAAGCATCTGTCATACAGTGATCCATGATGCTCTGGATGAAGGTGGTGCTCCAGAACACATCCAGTTCATCGATGATATCATCATCTGGGGTAAAACTGCTGAAGAAGTCTTTGAGAAAGGTAACAAAATCATTGACATTCTCTTGAAAGCAGGTTTCGCCATCAAGTGAGACAAGGTGAAAGGACCTGCCAGAGAGATCCAATTTCTGGGGGTGCCGTGGCAGGATGGTCACTGGCACATTCCAGTGGATGTGGTAAACAGAGTCTCTACCATGGCAAATCCCATGAACAAGCAAGAAACTCTACATTTCTTGGGTATAGTGGGATTTTGGAGACTGCACATTCCTGGATACAGTCAGATTGTGAAACCTCTGTATGATGTGACTTGAAAGAGAAATAGTTTCTAGGGGGTCCTGAACAACAAGCAGCCTTTGACCAGATAAAGCAAGAAGTAGTTCAAGCAATGGGTCTTGGACCTGTCTGAGCTGGTCCAGACATTAAGAATGTTTTGTACACGGCTGCAAGTGACAATGATCTAACCTGGTGCTTATGGCATAGAGCTGCAGGTGAGACACATGGTTTCTGGAGTCAAGGTTGCAGAGGCTCAGAAGAAAATTATACTCCAACAGAGAAAGAGATTCTAGCTGCCTATGAAGGAGTAAAACCTGCTTCTGAAGTAATTGGAACAGAGTCATGACTTCTTCCAGATCCTAGATTGCCAGTTTTGAATTGGATGTTCAAAGGTAAAGGTTCCACACCACATCATGCCACAGATGCCACATGGTCCAAGTGGATGGCTCTGATAACGCAAAGAGCTCAAATGGGAAATCTTGAAAGACCTGGTCTGGTGGAGGTGGTCACAAGCTGGCCTGAAGGCACTGGCTTTACAAAACCTCCAGAGGAGAGAGTAACTCATGCTGAGGAAACTCCTCCTTACAATGACCTTTCTGATGATGAAAAGAAATATACTTTGTTCACAGATGGTTCCTGTCTTCTTGTTGGAAACAGGCGAAGATGGAAGTCTGCAGTGTGGAGTCCAAGAAGCTGAGCTATAGAAGCAAAGGATGGAGAAGGAGAATCCAGTCAATTTGCAGAGGTAAAAGCTGTCCAGCTAGCTCTTGACATAGCTGAATGTGAGAGATGGCCAAAGCTTTATCTCTATTTTGTTTCATGGGTGGTAGCCAATGCTCTGTGGGGTTGGCTAAAGGACTGAAAAAAGAATGGTTGGCAGAGAAAAGGAAAGCCTGTTTGGGCAGCTGACCTGTGGCAGGACATTGCTGATCAAATCGAGAGAATTCCAGTGAAGGTGAGACACATTGATGCTCACATTCCTGAGAGCAAAGCTACTAAGGAACAGCAACACAACCATCAGGCAGATCTAGCTGCAAGAGTTTCTCAAGTAGACTCAGACTCTGATTTTGATCTTCACTGGAAACATCAAGGTAAGATATTCTCAGCTCAGTGGGCTCACGACTTGTCAGGACATCAAGACAGAGATGCAACCTACCAGTGGGCTCATGACAGATCCATAGACATTTCCATGGATGCTATCACACAAGTCATCCATGACTGTGACGTTTGTGCTGCTATTAAGCAGGCAAAGCGAATTAAGCCCTTGTGGCATGGTGACAAATGGTCCAAGTACAAGTATGGTGAAGCCTGGCAGATTGACTACATCACTCTACCTTGTTCTCAATCTGGTAAGCAGTATGTGCTTACTATGGTAGAGGCAAGCACTAGATGGTTGGAAACTTATCCAGTTCCTCATGCCACTGCACACAACACCATTCTTGCTCTGGAGAGCCAAATCCTGTGGAGACACAGAACTCCAGAGAGGATTGAGTCAGACAACAGAACTCATTTCAAAAACAGTAATGTAAAAAACCAGGCCAAAGAGTACAGCATTGAGTGGATATTCCACATTCCCTACTATGCACCAGCTGCAGGAAGAAGCGAATGCTACAATAAGTTGCTGAAGACCACTCTCAAAGCTATGGGGGGTGGATCTTTGAAAAACTGGGAGAAACATCTAGCACAAACAACCTGGCTGGTAAATATTAGAGGTTCAGTGAATCGAGCTGGACCGGCACACTCAGATTTGGTATAGAAGGTAGAAGGTGATAGAGTTCCTGTTGTTAGAGGAATGAATCTGTTCGGCAAAACTGTTTGGGTGTTTTCTCCTTCAGAAGAGGCCAAACCTGTCTGAGGAGTGGTTTCTGCTGAAGGTCCTGGTCACACTTACTGGGTAATGCATGAGAATGGTGAAATTCAGTATATTCAACAAAGAAATCTAATTTTAGCTGAGAGAGTTTAACTTCAGAGTGTTGTACAGATGGATCATGCCCAAAATCCTTGAGGATGCCTAGAATCCTTGAGGAGTCTATTGTGCATGAACCCTAAGAACCCTGAGAGCCCTGAGTCACCTGAGAGTCCCTGTTCCTTTTCTTCGCCTCATCTGTGGAGAAAGAAACTGTTTTCTGTTTTCCTGTTTTCTTGGACTCCTGAATCATCTACATCTGAGGACAGCCAGAATGGACTATGAGCTATGGACTATGTACTTGTTATTGTAGATATTGTTTTAGATTAGATGGATAGTGCTAGCAGCCAATAAAATTGTTTAGAAGGGGTAGATTGTGGTGTTTTTAGGCTATGCCTTTAACATTTAGCTGCAGATTTTGAGCAGAAAAGTAGAAAAATACAAGTAAATTACTATTCAGTGTAAAAAGGAAAAGAAAAGATTATTCTAAACAAATACATTGAATAAATGTCTGGGATAAGAGAAGCTGTATCATAACAATTCTTCACATTTAACTTCCATTCCCATTCCTTTTCTCTTCTCCTCTGATCTTGGCTGTTCTGCTTCACCTGGGAGATAACAACGCTTCTGGTTGACCTTGAGATAAGAACTAACACTGCTTTCTCCCAGCTCCTCTTTTTTTCTCTCTGTGGTACAAGGGGGTGGGGGAGGTTTGGTGGGGCAGTGGACCAGGGGGGTTTCCATCTTATTTGTTAATTGTAAATATCTGTATAATATTGCAAATATTGTATATTTTATACATATTCATTGCATTCCATTGTAGAGTGTAGTCTTTTGCTTGTAAATACAGCTTCATTTGCTTCTGAGTTGGTCTGGCTTAAAAGTTAATGCTCGGAGAAACTGCAACCCACCTGTCCTGAAGGGACAAAAAGCCTCATAAATGCTCTGAACCAGACAATGGGGTGGGAGCCAGCAGGTCTGGTTTTTCAGGAAAATGCCCACGTTGCCCAGGCTTGTCTGAACATGCCCTGGAGTCCAAGTGGGCCAGGTGTGTGTGCCTTTGGAGTGAACTCATTCTATGGGTTACAGTGTCAGTTTTTTATCTCTCAATCTTTGTTATCACTGGCCATTACTGTCTCAGGAAATCTGTAAATACCAGTCCAAAGAGTCAGAGCCTTTGCCTTACAATTGCCAAGCTCTGGGAAAAATCACAAGCTTTGCTTGGAAGCTGAGCTGTGTTTCAGTTTACCCAGAAAGGACTGCAAAGACCCCTTGCTGTATAGTGTGTAAAGCCCAGGAGCAGACAGCTGCGTCTTGCTGGGCTGAGAGATGAAACCCAGGAGGAGCTGAGTCCCCGGGACAGTTTTGATTTATTGGAAGAAGCGACGAGTGATGCTGTGAAGAATTGCAGCAGAAGAATCTCTTCAAATAGGTAAAGCTACAAAGCCAACAAGTTCTGCATGCTTCAGCAGCAACCTCTTTTCTACAAGGCTTTCAGCTACAAAGCCTTCAGAGATAAATCCTGAATGTGCCTCAGCGACAAGCTGCAGAAGCCAACAGAAAGTGAAACTATGCTCCTGCAGCTTTCACATGGTCAATGCCATTTTGGTTTTGTTTAAATTCCCACGTGTGCCACAGGGTGCCAGGATCAGTGAGTAATTATGAAATCTGATTTGTTATAAGCATCTATTAAAGGTCTGTTGCCCTAGAGAATTCTGGAGATCTGCCCCCCTTATGGGCAACCTCTGGCTCCATTGCCGATGTTCCCTTTCTTCTTTACAGTTTAAATTGCTGTTTGTTGTTTCTGGATTTTTGTTCATGTTGTTTAATTTGTTACTTGTTCCTGCTGGTGAGATATCTTTTCCACAACTGAATACTTTGAACCAGTAAATAGGTTTTTATTAATATTTTCTGTGGGATTTAATAAAGTTATTAATATTTTTATTAATCATTCCACCTATTGAATATTAATAGCCTTCTTACAATCATAACACCACCACACTCAGATCATCTTTTATTGATGCGATACTCTGAAATAGAAAATCCTTTCAGCATACAAGCTGAGACATGTTCACTGTAGTTTCAGTTATACTGAATAATGAGCCAATTTCTTCATCAATGTTTCTGGAAATGTATCACAAAATTATAAAGTATTTTGGGTTGGAAGGGACCTTTATAGACCACCTAGTACAACTCTTCTTCAGTGAGCAGGGACATCTTTAAGTAGACCATACTGCTCAGAGACCCGTTGAACCTGAGCTGGAATGTTTCCAGAGGTGGGACTTCTACTACCTCTCTGGTCAACCTGTTCCAGTGTTTAACCACCTTCATTATACAAAATTTATTCCTTATATCTACTCTACATCTACCCTCTTTTAGTTTAAAACCATTATCCCTTGTCCTGATGCAACAGGCTCTGATGAAAGATTGTCCCCATTTTTCTTATAGTCCCCTTTTTGTATTGAAAGGCTGCAATAAGTTCTCCACAGAGCCTTCTTTTCTCCAGGACAATGCTCTCAGCTGTTCTTCATAGGACAGGAGTTCCATCCCTCTGATTATTGTTCACAGTCCTTCTCTGGAGCCACTCCCACAAGTTTATGTCTATCTTGTGCTGAGGGCTCCAAAACTGGACACGGTAACCCAGGTGAGCCAGAGAACAGAGGAGCAGGATCACATCCCTTGCTCTGCTGGCCGTGCTTCTTCTGATGCAGCCTGGGATATAGTTGACTTTCTGGACTGTGATTGCACATTGGTGACTCATGTCCATCTTTTCATCCACCAGTACCCCCAAGTCCTCTGCACTTTGCACTCTGAACTTTGAAAAGTTCTTCAGAAAATTATTGTCTCCTCTGTGAATACCAAGCCTTGTGGCCTATTTGTGGAATATATATGTGTTTCATTATGGGAGAGAAATAGTTTTTTCCAGTCATAAATTAATAAGGTACTTACATGCAGGTTTTTCTGTAGATACATACACACATATATATATCCTGAAGATGTTTACATATATATATATATATATATATATATCACAGAATCACAGAATTACAGGGGCTGGAAGGAAATTTGAAAGATCATCTAGTCCAACCCCCTTCCCAAGCCGGATCACCTACACCAGATTACACAGGGATGCATCCAGGCAAGTTTTTAATATCTCCAGAGAGGGAGACTCCACAACCCCCCTGGGCAGCCTGTTCCAGTGCTCTGTCACCCTCACAGTGAAAAATTTTCCCTCATATTTATGTGAAACTTCCTATGCCTCAACTTCCACCCATTGCCCCTGTGTGTATATATATATATATATATATATATATATCTTCCAGTTAAAGGTTAGTGAATTTTAAAGTGAAAACAGTGGGAAAGTTTTGTTTCAAAGTAACGTCATAGAACTGTTCCTGTCAATGGACTATGTACATGCCAATGCCTGCTTCTTCTTACACACAAGTAGCATGCAATGTTGTTTGTTGTCTAGGGTCACTGTAAGAGTAATTTTTGATGGGGCAGGCAGTACAGTTTTTAGATGATGTCACAGCAGTGACTTCTTGTCATGTCACTTGCTTTATCTTCTCTTTTGTGAAAGATAAGTAGTTCATGAATAACTGTAATGCATGAAATGATGGAAATACAACTTCTGAAAAAAAAAGGAAACAAAACTGTGTAAGAATGTGTGTGTGTATCAGTTGTACATGTACCCACCTCTCACTCATATGCACAGTCCATCCCGCTGAGCAGGAAGTCAGGCAATATTGCTAGGAGGCGTGCTTGGGTGAACAAAGAGTTTCTGGCAAAACTCCATGAAGTGGTACACAGAAAGTAGAAGCAGGGTTGTGACCCAGGAGGAGTACAGAGTTGCTGTCCAGTCTTACAGGGATGAAGTTGGGAAAGCCCACCTGCCACCTGAAGTTTAATTTATGGAAGGATTTTGAAAACAACAATAAAGGAATCTGTGAGTACATAAAGAGCAAAATGATGAGTGGGGAAAAACTGTACCTGCTGCTGAATGGGCAGCAGTCCTAGTTGCACAGTACATGAAATACGCTGAGGTATTAAATTCCCTCTTCAGAGAATCATGGAACAGTTTATGTTGGTGGGGACCTTCCTTGAGGAAAAGAGGAAAGCAAGTAGCACTTTTATCCTCAAAAAGGGCAAGAAGGAGAATGCAGAGATCTACAGGCTGATCAGCCTCACTATTCCTGGGAAGGTGATGAAACAAGTAGTCCTGGAAACCATTTCCAGGCACATTAAGGACAAAAATGGAGCAGTCAACAGGGATTCACCAGGGAAAGTTATGCTTGTGAAAAAGACCACTAGCAGCCTCCCGGGCTGGAGCAAAGTATCATGGGGCTTGAAGCTCAGATTGTAACATCAGAGGCTTCCTCTTCCCATTTCTGCTTCTGGTTTCTGTTTTTTAGGGTGTTGATCTTTTCTGCTGGGTGAGCTGTGGGTCATGGGTGGGGAGTATGTTGCTGCCTTTTGCTGCTTCTGCGTTTTGCTATGCCTTTCTGCAAGTAGGCAAATGTAATTGAATTGTATCATTTCCAGTAAAACTCCTTTGTGTTACTTTCCCTGCTGTCTGTGTGGGTAGGAAGAGGGCTTGTGAGACCAGGCTGGTTATTGTTTGTGAACAAAATTAGTCAGGTTTTATGTCTCTGTGATTTGTTACCCTCCCTTTCTTCATCCTCCCAACTGAAAGAAAACCCACCACATTCTCACACTCCACATATTCTTACCACTTACTGCCACTGGTTTGTGCTTTTTATGACCTTCCGTGTCATGTATTGGTCAGGTCTTTGTGGCTTGGTCAGCCAGGTGCTCTCAAAGGAGCAAAATGATGTATAACTTGCGTCGCTTTGCAGGATATGTAGGTAGTTGTGATGAGGACTTTAAACAATGGGTTTTTTCAGGTGTTTAGGCAGGAAGAGAATTCCATATGATTTAGCATTAGATTGCTTCAGAACACAAGAGGAAAATGGGCAAATGTGTTTTTCGTTTAGGACATTTCTGACCTAGGATATGTGAATATCAAACAATGTCTATCCAGAAAACTGTCAGGAGAAACTGCTCCTGAAGGAATTAAGGGGAAAAAAAGAGGGTGTATTGCCTTTGGAAGGAGGGGGAGGCTTCTTGTGATACATTTAAGGATGTTGTTAGATTATGCAGGAGAAGACTTATAGAGGCAAAGGCCCAGTTAGAACTTAAGCTGGCCACATCTGTGAAAGATAATAAAAAGCATTGTTATAAATATATTAATGCTAAAAAGAGGGACAAGAAGAACCTCCACTCCTCATTGCACCTGGAGGGTAACACTGTAACTAAAGATGAGGAAAAGGCTGAGGTTCTAAATACCTTCTTTGCCTCAATTTTCAACAGTAAGGCAGGAGGACTTCAGGACAAGTGGCCTCCTGAGCTGGTTGATGGGGTCAGGGAGCAGTGTATTTCCCCAGAAATCCACAAGGAATTAGTTCTGGACTTGCTGAACCACTTGGATACTCACAAGTCCATCCACCCTAGGGTACTGAGAGAGCTGGCAGATGAGCTGGCCAAGCCGCTCTCCATCATTTACCACCAGTCCTGGCACACCGGAGAGGTCCCAGATGACTGGAAACTGGCCAATGTGATGCCCATCCACAAGAAGGGTTGGATGGAGGAACCTGGAAACTATAGGCCTGTCAGCCTGACCTCAGTGCCAGGGAAAATTATGGAGCAGATTATCTTGGTGGCAATAACTGCGCACCTGAAGGATGGCCAAGGGCTTAGGTCCAGCCAACATGGATTTAGGAAGGGCAGGTCCTGCCTCTCCAACCTGACATCCTTCTATGATCAGGTGGATGTGGGGAAGGCTGTGGATGTAGTCTACCAGGACTTTAGCAAGGCCTTTGATACCGTCCCCCACAGCAAACTCCTGGCCAAGCTGTCACCCGTGGCTTGGACAGCAACACTGTGCATTGGGTTAGGAAGTGGCTGGAGGGCCGGGCCCAGAGAGTGGTGGTGAATGGTGCCACATCCATCTGGAGGACAGTCACCAGTGGCATCCCCCAGGGATCAGTGCTGGGCCCCATCCTGTTCAGTATCTTCAATGATGATCTGGATGAGGGGATTGAGTCAGTCATCAGTAAATTTGCAGGTGACACCAAGTTTGGAGCAGATGTTGATCTGTTAGAGGGCAGAAGGGCTCTGCATAGGGACCTCGATCGACTGGACAGATAGGCAGAGTCCAACATGATGGCATTCAACAAGTCCAAGTGCCAGGTGCTGCACTTTGGCCACAATAACCCCATGCAGAGCTATAGGCTGGGGTCAGAGTGGTTGGAGAGCTGCCAAACAGAAAGGGACCTGGGGGTGCTGATTGACAGCTGGCTGAACATGAGCCAACAATGTGCCCAGGTGGCCAAGAGGGCCAATGGCATCCTGGCCTGCATCAAGAATAGTGTGGCCAGCAGGAGCAGGGAAGTCATTGTGCCTCTGTACTCAGCACTGGTTAGGCCACAGCTTGAGTACTGTGTCAGTTCTGGGCTCCTCAATTTAAGAAGGACATTGAGACTCTTGAACGTGTCCAGAGAAGGGCAACAAGGCTGGTGAGAAGCCTCGAGCACAAGCCCTACTAGGAGAGGCTGAGGGAGCTGGGATTGTTTAGCCTGGAGAAGAGGAGGCTCAGGGGAGACCTTATTGCTGTTTACAACTACCTGAAGGGTGGTTGTAGCCAGGAAGGTATTGTTCTCTTCTCCCAGGCAACCAGCACCAGAACAAGAGGACACAGTCTCAAGCTATGCCAGGGGAAGTTTAGCCTCGAGGTGAGGAGAAAGTTCTTCAGAGAGTGTCGTTCGCTATTGGAATGTGCTGCCCGGGGAGGTGGTGGAGTCACTGTCCCTGGAGGTGTTCAAGAGGGGATTGGATGTGGCACTTAGTGCCATGGTTTAGTCATGAGGTTTGTGGTGACAGGTTGGACTTTCCAACCTTGGTGATTCTGTGATTCTGTGTTTCTGTGAGAAAGGAGTAAAGGAGTGTCTGAACTTGTAAGATTAGGCAGTGCTGGAAGACAAATAGAAGGGATCACATCAACTAACATAGCTATTGGATCACATCAAAGTGCATATTTCTCTCAGATGCCTGTGCTTCTGGTGCTGTATAGACATGTAGTAAGGAGAGTGTCAATCATGAAAAATTCACAGTGTAAGTAAATGAGAATGAGAAGCAGAGCATAAGCAGTAAAATTACTCTATGTCCCACACGTCATCAGTTGCAGATTAAAGAACAAAGCCAGTCTTTTTTTTAATTCCAATCTAGTGTCCATTACTTTAGTGTTATTGTTATTTCATTTTACATCACATATTCTTAACGAATGATGCAATGTAGTATGAAATGCAGGGATATTGAGTCATTTACTTCTTTTGAAATGTTGTTACATGCATATTAAGAAGTAATGTTTTAATAACATTATAGTTGGGTGTTTTGCATGTCTTTGTGGTAGGATTTTTACTAATCTTCCCTGGAGAAGCTTGGATTATACCTGTCAGGCTTCATCTAGATCAGCAAAGACATTCTTGTAATATTGCAGAATCCCCAAGCGTTTCTTTGCATCTTTTGAACTGCCTTGGGATGTTTTTTTAAGTTCTTTTGTTCTTTAGATTTTCTGTTGAGGATGGAATTCCTTGAGTAAGCAAAGACTTTTGTTTAGTACCTGGTGGTAGTAGGAAGATTCACATCATTGTCATTAACTGTGAGAATTTCTACTAATAGTTTGCGACTATGTTATTAGAAAAAAAGTCTTTGAAAATGTTGATGTTAGTAACTTATAAAGTGAAGCTTATTATCAGGTTGTCCTTTACATCCCAATGCAGCATGCATCAGTGTTTCACTGTGGGGGAACTGGTTGCCCAGTCCCATGTCCTGCAGTGCAGCAGATGTTCACCTTCTGAAACTGCGAAGATATGAAATTCAGAATATTTATGGTTAATGCAAAAGTATATGTAACAAAAGATTCTTCAATCAGGTACAAATAACTGAACTGTAAGCAACATTGTAATACTGTGGTAGACTATTTTCATTTGACAAACAAGAGGAATACACTCTGACCATGAAAATAATTAGCTGTTAACTTGTTAGGGGTTTTATTTTTAATTTCTAAGGGAATTGCTCTAGGTGAAATGTTATGAAGTTTTCATTATGGAAATATGAAGGAGAAACAGAATCAGTTTTCAGTTGCTGGTAACCTTCTGGGTTTTTGCGTTACCAATTATTATTCCTCTCTTGCTGTTAACTTGTAATCAAACATGAAATACCAGTAAGATAGTATTGCAACTGATACTAAAGTATTTATGTGAATGAGTTCCAAAAAAAAAAAAAAAGAGACTGTCCTACAGAATCAAAATTACATTGAACTCTGTCTGTGTTCTTAGGTGCTTGGGAAAAGAATATGAGAAACAAAATTGTTTTCAGGTCCTTCACATAATGTAGCCTCACACTGTCTGGCAAATGAGTCAAAGGAAATTTCCATTGATTGATGTATTCTCCCTGTTTTGTTTAATAACTTTTGAAACTAAATTTTACTTTTGTCTTCACAGCAACCTGTAAGAATGAGACCTAATTATGGACTGTCTGAAAAGCACTTGCTTTTGTTTCTTTGTGTTCCATGGGGCACCTCAGAGGGAAATACGCCTTCATGTGTGTTACAAGTTATAAAGACTCATTTTCTATTCATCTTCTTTATGACTTTACGCATCTTTGTTTATTCTCACTTTCTTCTTTTTTCCATACCAAAGAGCTCTGGTCTGTTTAATCACTGTGGAAGAGCTAGTCCATACTGGCTCATTATTGCCCTCTTCCAATCCGACGTTTTTTCTCCTAGATATGTGATGATTAGGGCTGTATACGTCACAGTATCAGAGTATCACAGTATCGCCAAGGTTGGAAGAGACCTCAAAGGTCATTGAGTCCAACCTGTCACCACAGACCTCATGACTAGACCATGGCACCAAGTACCATGTCCAATCCCCTCTTGAACACCTCCAGGGATGGTGACTCCACCACCTCCCTGGGCAGCCCATTCCAAAGGCGAATCACTATCTCGGTGAAGAACTTTCTCCTCACCTCGAGCCTAAAGTTCCCCTGGTGCAGCTTGAGACTGTCCCTTGTTCTGGTGCTGGTTGCTAGAGAGAAGAGGCCAACCCCTTCCTGGCTACAACCACCCTTCAGGTAGTTGTAGAGAGCAATGTGGTCGCCCCTGAGCCTCCTCTTCTCCAGGCTAAACAATCCCAGCTCCCTCAGCCTCTCCTCCTAGGGCTTGTGCTCAAGGCCTCTCACCAGCTGCGTTGCCCTTCTCTGGACATGTTCAAGTGTCTCGATGTCCTTCTTAAACTGAGGGGCCCAGAACTGGACACAGTACTCAAGGTGTGGCCTAACCAATGCAGAGTACAGGGGCACAATGACCTCCCTGCTCCTGCTGGCCACACTGTTCCTAATGCAGGCCAGGATGCCATTGGCCTTCTTGGCCACCTGGACACACTGCTGGCTCATGTTCAGCCAGCTGTCAATCAGCACCCCCAGGTCCCTCTCTGTTTGGGAGCTCTCCAACCACTCTGACCCCAGCCTATAGCTCTGCATGGGGTTATTGTGGCCAAAGTGCAGCACCTGGCACTTGGACTTGTTGAATGCCATCCTGTTGGACTCCGCCCATCTGTCCAGTCAGTCGAGGTCCCTCTGCAGGGCCCTTCTGCCCTCTAACTTACCAACATCTGCTCCCAGCTTGGTGTCATCTGCAAATTTACTGATGACTGACTCAATCCCCTCATCCAGATCATCAGTGAAGATACTGAACAGGATGGGGCCCAGCACTGATCCCTGGGGCACACCACTAGTGACTGGCTGCCAGCTGGAGGTGGCACCATTCACCACCACTCTCTGGGCCTGACCCTCTAGCCAGTTCCTAGCCCAGCACAGACTGTTGCTGTCCAAGCCACGAGCTGACAGCTTAGCCAGCAGTTTGCTGTGGGGGATGGTGTCAAAGGCCTTGCTGAAGTCCTGGTAGACTACATCCACAGGCCTCCCCACATCCACCAGGCAGGTCACCTGATCATAGAAGGAGATCAGGTTGGAGAGGCAGGACCTGCCCTTCCTAAATCCATGTTGGCTGGACCTGAGCCCTTGGCCATCCTGCAGGTGCGCAGTTATTGCCACCAGGATAATCTGCTCCATCATTTTCCCTGGCACTGATTCATTATTTGTAATACTTCATGCCTAATAATGGATGCTGTGAAAGATGGTACTAGTTATTTTCTTTTTTTTTTTTCACAGTAATTCTTAATATCCCATGTTTGACAGTTGCCAAGAAACTAGTTGAAGCTTTTGGCAAATTATTCACAATAATTCCATTTTCTTTCCTGGTGGGTAATAGTTAATATAAAGTCCATCAGTGTGTCTGTAGTGGTTTGAGCCTTAACTGGAGTTTAAGAGCCCAGATGGTAGCAAGAAACCGAGAAATCCTCCCCCCACCCCTAAGAGACTGTAGGTAAATCTACCAAAAATATTCTGGAGTCAGTTTGGAAGTAGAAGTAAATTTTTTAACAAAAAATATATATAGCAATAACAGTGAGGAGTCACAAGGGTAAGGAATTAGGATGAATGGGAAAATAGACAAAACCAAATTCAGATGGCCTTGCGTCTCCCTTGATGTATGTGGATTTCAGTCCTTTAGAGAAGCATGAATGCAGCAGGGAGAAGATCAGACCCGGCCACGTGGCAGAATCAGGAGGCTTGCAGCAGCTGTTGTCATTTCGAACAGGCAAGGCAGGAGAAAAGAAAAAAGATTGCCACCATACCCTCCCCTTTATAGTCTTGCTGGACAGGAAGAGGGAGTGGAACAGACCAACTTAGACCTGGGGGACCTAGTGCAACTGGACCAGGTTTCTTTTGTCCCCTGGGGGAAGCAGGGCTCTTGCAATCGCTTCCCCCCCCGCTGCCCCAATGGGTGTAACCCAGCACAGTGTATTTCCCTATCTGTATGCATTTGCCTCTTGGATAAGTGCCATTAAGATTTAGAGATAATTTGGAAACCTTTTTTTTTTTTTTAATCAGTCACAGTTTTGTTTCTTAAGTGAGGTCCAGGGACCAAAACTATGCTGTGGCATGTGTCTGTAGAGGCTGCAGCTACATGTATTTGTAAGTTCGTTGAACTCAGATGTGGTGCTTAAGTCCCACTAGTCTGGCAGGAGCACACCCTGAAGTAAAGACCTAACCTTTACCATAATAGGACTGTAAGGAGGAGTGGGAAGAGCATTATCTTGAAGTCATGGGAGTAAACCAACTGGAATCAAACTCTGAGTGATTCAGACCATTAAAACTGTTTTATTTTGAGATGATTTTGTTGGACTTTGTGGTAGTTTTAGGCTGTGCCTAGAAAATTTTCCACAGATCTCAAACAGAAAGTAGTAGAATGTAAACAAATTACTACTGGGTGTAAAAAGGAAAATAATGATAAGTTCTAAAAAATCCCATTGGACAGATACCTAACATAAAAATTAGTTTGGTAAACTAATTATCTCTCTTTTTGCTTCCTTCACTCCAGCAGAGACTAGCTATGGCTTCTGCTGGCTTTGCTGACCTTGGCTACATTGCTTTGTGGTGGCTAAGTATTAACAAACAGCTCTCTCTCCTTTCTTCTCTTGTCCTGTGTACAGGAGGAGGGAAGAAAGCGTTGTAACAAAGGATGAGGAAAAGGCAGAGGTACTTAACGCCTTCTTTGCCTCAATCTATCCTAGCATGGCAGAACATCTTCCAGACAGCTGGCCTGCAGAGCTGGCAGAAGGAGGCAGGGAGCTGCATAGTTTCCCGCTGCTCCAGGAGGCAGGTAGAGATCTCCTGAGCAGCTTGGACCCCCACAAGGCCATGGGACCGGATGGGATCCATCCTAGGGTGCTGAGAGAGCTGGCAGATGAGCTGGCCAAGCCACTCTCCATCATTTTTCAACAGTCCTGGCTCACTGGAGAGGTCCCAGAAGACTGGAAGCTGGCCAACGTGGTGCCCATCCACAAGAAGGGCCAGTTGGACGAGCCAGGGAATTATAGGACTGTCAGCCTGACCTCATTGCCAGGCAAGATTATGGAACAGGTCATCTTGAGTGCAATCACACAGCACTTAGAGGATGGCCAAGGGATCAGGCCCAGCCAGCATGGCTTTAGGAAGGGCAGGTCCTGCCTGACCAACCTGATCTCCTTCTATGATCAGGTGACCCGCCTGGTGGATGTGGGGAGGCCTGTGGATGTGGTCTACCTGGACCTCAGCAAGGCCTTTGACACCGTCCCCCACAGCAAACTCCTGGTCAAGCTATCAGCCCATGGCTTGGACAGGAGCACACTGCGTTGGGTTAGGAACTGGCTGGAGGGCCAAGCGCAGAGAGTGGTGGTGAATGGTGCCACCTCCAGCTGGCGGCCAGTCACTAGTGGTGTGCCCCAGGGATCGGTGCTGGGCCCCATGCTCTTCAACATCTTTATTGATGATCTGGATGAGGGCATCATCAGTAAATTTGTGGATGACACCAAGCTGGGGGCAGGAGTGGATCTGCTGGAAGGTAGAGAGGCTTTGCAGAGGGACCTCGACAGGCTGGACAGATGGGCAGAATCCAACAGCATGAGATTTAACACATCCAAGTGCTGGGTTCTGCACATTGGCCACAGCAACCCCATGCAGTGCTACAGGCTGGGGTCAGAGTGGCTGGAGAGCAGCCAGGCAGAGAGGGACCTGGGGGTATTGGTTGATTGTAGGCTGAACATGAGCCTGCAGTGTGCCCAGGCAGCCAAGAAGGCCAATGGCATCCTGGCGTGCATCAGGAACAGTGTGGCCAACAGGAACAGGGAGGTCATTCTTCCCCTGTACACTGCACTGGATAGGCCACACCTTGAGTCCTATGTCCAGTTCTGGGCCCCTCAGTTTAGGAAGGATGTTGTCTTGCTGGAGCATGTCCAGAGAAGGGCAACAAAGTTGGTGAGGGGTTTGGAAGACAAGCCCTATGAGGAGAGGCTGAGGGAGCTGGGGTTGCTTAACCTGGAGAAGAGGATACTCAGGGGTGACATTATTGCTCTCTACAGCTACCTGAAGGGAGGTTGTAGACAGGCAGAGGTTGGTCTCTTCTCCCAGGCAGCCAGTACCAGAAGAAGAGGACACAGTCTCAGGGGAGGTTTAGACTGGACCTTAGGAAGAAGTTCTATACAGAGAGAGTGATTGCCCATTGGAATCGGCTGCCCGTGGAGGTGGTGGAGTCACCTTCATTGGAGGTGTTCAAGAAGAGGCTTGATGGGGTGCTTGGTGCCACGGTTTAGTTGTTTAGGTGGGTTGTATTGTATTGTATTGTGTTGTATTGTATTGTATTGTATTGTATTGTATTGTATGTATTGTATTGTATTGTATTTAGGTGGGTTGGATTGGTTGATGGGTTGGACGTGATGATCTTGAAGGTCTCTTCCAACCTGGTGGTGTATTGTATTGTAAAGCGGTGGGGGGGGAAGCTGTTGGTAGTCCCCTCATTTGTCCAGGGGGCTTCTCCAGTTGTTTATAAATTATGTATACTGTAAATATTGTATATTTTGTACATATTCATTACATTTAATTTTTAGATTGTAGTTTTGGTTGTAAATACAGCTTCATTTGCTTTCTAACTGAGTTGGTCTGGCAATTTTATGTTGGGGGGTAGTTTCAACCCACCACAGACTTACTTTTCTAAAGTAAGTCTGGAAAAGCAGTATTGACCTTTTATGAGTGTTGAGATAAAGAGCATGGCTAGTTTAGGCTGTACAGATGTACTAGTGATGCAAGAATGTATATATACCTATATGTTTACTGTAATATCTCCTTTACATTAATAATTTCATCTTTGCTTTTGTATATTTACATAAATATCTCAAGCATAATTAATTTTTTGTGCTACTGTTTATTTGTGGCTTTGTTAATTTTTTTTTCTCATTTTTTCATCTTTTTGAATCCTGTTCTGTTTTTTATGCATCCTTACAGTGTCATCCTATCCTTCTACACAGATACATTGAACTATTTTTGTAACTCCTTAGGACAGCAGCCTGCTTAGTGGTTAGAAAATGTTATGTTTTGTGATGTTACTCTCGTGCAGGACTTTAGCCAGTTTCTGTTATCAATTCTTCCTGCATCTCCCTGTGAAAATTACCTCATGCCTTTGAAGAAAATTATAAACAAAGTGCATAAAAAAAGATAAATCTCATAACATAGATGAGACAACAATACCATCCAAAATACATCTTTAATGCTTGCACAGTAAAAGAAAAAATACGGCTTTGAAGTTCACCATTGGAATGGGCTGCCCAGGGAGGTGGTGGAGTCACCATCCCTGGAGGTGTTCAAGAGGGGATTGGACGTGGCACTTGGCGCCATGGTTTAGTCATGAGGTCTGTGGTGACAGGTTGCACTTGATGATCTTTGAGGTCTCTTCCAACCTTGGTGATTCTGTGATTCTGTGACATGGGATACAGTGAGTCCTCCCATCTTCTCATGCCTTTGCAAAGACACTGCAGCTCTAGGGCACCGCTGACTCTGGAGCTGAATACATCCCAGTAGAACAGACCTAGCACAGTAATTCTGTATGCCAAGAACTATCAGTGAATATCAGTATGTATTTAGGTAGTTTTCATCTCTTACAGAGCTTTCGTAGGTTAAACTCCACACAGAATCAAAGTATATTACCATTCTAAAATCTCTATAAGAATGATGCTAAAAATATTAAACAGTCTGTACAGAATGATGATAACAATATTAAATACAGCACAAAGCTTGATTTAAAAAACAACAAAAGGTTGGGTAATCCAGGCCTATAGTCATTGAATAAATGTGAAATTCATTCTCATCCTATGTAAGATAGTAGGCTTACGCTGAACATTTTCTCTGAAATGTAGAAAATTATTATTCTGTGGTAGCGATAGTGTCAGCCCTAGAGTTAAGTAAATTGCATAAATGCAAGAGAAAAATTAATCTTAAATTAGCTAACCTATTCTTTGTTGACAGTTCTTGTTTCCTTTTAGAGATTACTGCATTGGCAAACATGGTGAATCTAAGCAAGAAGTATTCCTACTTACCTCAAAACACAGATTTAGCACTGATGATAATGGTCATCTAAACTCAATGTATGTTTGCTGATTTCTACATGACACAAAGTATGAATAAAGACAACTTTCTCATCTCTTTTCATTCTTAATTTTGTAATCATAACTATATGTAGGATGAAACTACTGGAGAGAAAAAAAGAGTTGTTTGGTTTTCTTTACTTTGAAATAAAATTGAACCTCATAGTACACTTGTGGATGCTGGGGGATCATTTGGACTATGTGAAGGCATATTCTGGTCCTAATGTAGTAATGTAGATTTAGTATGAATGTTACTATTCACAATTTTTTTAAAGGATATGAAGAGGTTAACAATGAAATGCTGGTCTCACTGAAGTTAAATTTGTAGTCCAAATTTAAGTCCAAAATTTTGTACAACACGGGAAAGTCTTTTCTTTCCCTTTTAAATTATATAGACCAAATCTATAAATTAGAGCTATATATTTATTTCTGGAATCAGCATGCATTTAAACCTGCAGAGCAGAAATATGCATTAAGTTCATGTTGCTTTTCATCACTTACATACTTTATTTTTTAAATCACTCTGATTCCACATTTTATTTATTTATTAGAAGATGCTGCTCATTTATTTGTGGCTTGCTTGAAGAATGGATCCATAATTAGATCAGGAAAAAATGTTAGTCACTAAAAGTTGATCAGAACTGATCAGCAAAACTTCAAGTTTGTTGATTCAGTGGTACATTTCTCAGCCCAGCTTAGTGCTAATAATTCCACAGTCGCAAAATTACATAGTGAGGAGAAGAGGAGGCTCAGGGGAGACCTCATTGCTGTCTACAACTACCTGAAGGAAGGTTGTAGCCAGGTGGGGGTCAGTCTGTTCTCCCAGGCAACCAGCAACAGAATTAGGGAACATAGTCTCAAGTTGTGCCAAGGGAGGCTCAGGCTGGATGTTAGGAAGAAGTTCTTCACAGAGAGAGTGATTTGCCATTGGAATGGGCTGCCCAGGGTGGTGGTGGAGTCACCATCTCTGGGGATCTTCAAGAAAAGACTGGATGAGGCACTTAGTGCCATGGTGTAGTTGATTGGATAGGGCTGGGTGATAGGTTGGACTGGAGGTGTCTTCCAACCTGGTTGATTCTATGATTCTATGAAATTACATCACAAGCTAGCCAGCCCTACTGTGTGACTGAGCTTTTCTTTCTGTTTCATATTTGAATAGCAAAGGCAAAAGCAGAAATTATGCCTCTCGTCAGGTCTGTAGTTGTTGCCTCTTTAACAGATCCATTGCTTTCTGTGGGAAGTGCTCTGATAACCAAGAGCAGTGCACATGCTGATGAATCTAACAGTATGACAGGCTTCACCTCACTTCAAAGTACATGCACTATGATGCATATGTATCAAATGACTGAAAAGCCTCCAGGCACTTGGGTCTTGTTACATTTTCTTGATTACTATCAGTTTGCTGTATCTCTAGTCCCGTCTCTATTTTATTAATGGGGTATGCCTTAAGATTAAATGCTTTCACAGTCATTTAAAAATCAAAACAGACAGCAAGCATCAGAAATTAAAATAAACAGCCTTTGTGTTTAATGTACTTAAAATAAGGGGTGGGGTTTTTTTTATTATTTAAAAAATTATTATTTATTTAAACTGCAATTAGGCAATTAGCTGTTAGAAAAGCTTAATGAAGTAATTTAAGAAGGAATGTATCAATTGATTTTCATACTGCAAATTGCTTTTAAACACCCTCCTGAAGAGACTGGCTGCCCATGGCTTCACTGAGTTAAAAGCTGTCTGGCTAGTTGGGCCCAAAGAGTTGTGATCAGTGGTGTAAATCTCGTTGGCATTCAGTCCTGAGTGGGGTTCCCCAGGGCTGAGTATACTGGGGTCAGTTCTGTTTAATATCTCTACCAGTGATATACATGAGGGTATCAAATTCACCCTCGGTAAGTTTGAAGAAAGCACCAAAGCTGGGTGGAAGCGTTGATCCTCTTAAGGGTGGAGAGGCTCAGCAGAGGGACCTGGATAAGCTGGATTGTTTGGTCAAGGTCAGCAGTAAGTGGTTCAACAAAGCCATGCTGCACTTGGGTCACAACAACCCTACACAATGCTGTACAGGCTGGAAGACTGCCCATTGGTAAAGGACCTGGGGATATTGGTCAATAGCCAACTGAACATGATTTGGCAGTGTGCTCAGGTAGCCAAGACATCCAATAGCATCCTGGCCTGCATTGGGAATAGTGTGCCCAGCAGGACCGGGGAAGTGATTGTCCCCCTGTACTCAGCACTGGTAAGGATAGACCTCAAATGCTCTGTTCAGTTTTGTGACCTTCACTACAAGGATGACATGGAGTTGCTGGAGCCTGTCCAGAGAAGGGCCACAAAGCTGGTGAAGGGTCCAGAGAACAAGTCTCACAAGGAGTGACTGAGAGAACTGGGGTTATTTAGCATGGAGAAACAGACGCTGAGGCGAGACCTTATTGCTCTCTGCAACTACCTGAAAGGAGGCTGTAGTAAAGTAGGTGTTAGTTTCTTCTCCCAAGTAACAAGCAGTAGGACAAGAGGAAACATCCTCAAGTTGTGTCAGGAGATACTTAGGTTGGATATTAGGAAAAAAATTTTCACTGAAAGGAGGACTGTCAAGCTCTGAAATGACCTCCCCAGGAAAGTGGTGAAGGTCCCTAAAGGTGTTTAAAAGATGCATAGATATGGTTCTTAAGGATGTGATTTAGTGGTGGACTTGGCAGTGCTGGGTTAATGTTTGGATATGATGATCTTAATGATCTTTTTCACTCTAAATGATTCTATGTTTGTTTGTTTGTTTGTTTTCTTTAGATAAAATTACATAACATTCAGTGGTTCCTGAAAACAGACATCCTAGGATACCAGGATGTGGAAGAGTTTATGCAGGTATTCTGCAAAGAGCATTATGGCAATTGAAGGGCAGTATTATGGACATGAACACTAATGAATTAGAACTTTTTCAGGTCTGTAGTAGTAAGTTGCTCTATCAAGTGTCTTCTAGGAAAAAAAAGTATGTAACTTAGATCAACTATTGTATTACAATTCTCAGAAAGAACAAGCAGATCTCCCTCATACAATGAGACTGACTCAAAACATGATAAAACTGAAAGCAGCCATTTTTTGTAGGTTTTGCTGTGTGGACAAATCACAGCCATCAAACCATCAGCAGAATCATTAGGCTTTATAAGCATACTGAGATACTTACATATTTGTAAAAATGCTGACATATAACTCTTGTAGCTTCTCAGATTGAAAATGCATAAAAAATAGCAAACAATCACAAACACTATGAAAACTGGAAGATGTAACAAGAGTTAATTTATTTCCTAGGATCTTAAGTCTGTTGAAAATTCCTTCTCTAAAGGAAGCAGAAGAAAGCAGAAGAGGATTCTCTCTGTCTTGTTTAGGCCCCTAGTCAACCCCTACATTTTAGATGCAGCCTCTTAATTGTAGTTCTTACCAGTCAGGGAGCTTGTCACTGAATTATGTATAATGGATGTCAACTGTAGAATAGGAAAAAGTAATTCTGGATCAATCATTTTGCACTGATTTAATCAGGAGTAGTTTGTTTGACTTAAAAATGTTATTTTACATTAACAAAACTGAGGCCAGGCTCCAAGCACCTTTATCTATGATTAGTATTTCTTTTATTTCTGCTGTCAATGTTCTCCCCTAGATGTTTTTGTACAAATAGCCTCTACATTTTGAGGAACATGAGACACTAAATTATCCCCTTTTTTTACCTTTTTGAATGGAAATCTAATGAAATATATTGCCATCAAGTTTACAAAGGGGAGCACTCTGATCCCATGAAATCAACTCTGATTTAGAAAAGGATGGTGTTTCCCTCAAAACAATTGTAAGTGATGTTATCTTATATAGAAATTTAAAATAAATAGAGTATGCAGAAAAATCTAAATACCTTGATATGTTTATTATTTGTAAAGAGAGATAGTATTTGTTTAGAAAAAATAGTTTAAAATGGAAAGGGAGAGTGTCTGTAGAGCCTTTCAAATGTTAGTTAATATTCCTCTGAAAATAAGATTTCATTCTGTGTATCAACCATGCAAATCTAGGTTTTTGCGTATCATAACCTGTACAGCATGTATGTGCTCTATGTATGGACCAAAAAGATGTATAGCATATAATGGGAGTATTATTAGTAACACTTATTAGGGCCAAAAAGAAAAAAACAACCAAACAAAAATAAACCTACCAAACAGAAAAAATTGTAATAGGAATTGAAAGTACATCATCATATCATAAAGTCAGTGTTTTCACTGTAAGTGGGAGCATTTTCCAAGCACTTAATTTTTTATTTCAAAGTTTTGTCTTTAATACTTTTTCCTTTATGAGTTGGATTTACATAGCTAAAAATCCATTAACTCCATTCAGGGGAACACATAAAGTCTATGAAGTCTTCAGTGATAACTCAAAAAGAGGCATAGAACTAAGTGGTTTATATATTTAGATTATATGCTGCACAATATTTAGGCAATGAGCTGTCTAACACACATTTAATGTTGCCTAGCATGATGAGACTCTTACTCTGATTAGGATGAATGAATGCTATTGTGACAAAATAAGATTTAGATAGTACAAAGCTACTATGGAGATAAATTTTGAATGAGTCAGGTGAGCTATGTTTTACCTTGAATGATAATATTGAAGGCTAAAATAAATTGATGTAACAGGGGTGAGAATCCAAGTTTCCTTCGAAATTGTGCTTCAGTAATCTTAAGTCCTACTTGTCAGGGCTTTAAGTTTATATTTATGTAGCACTTTCCTGTTAACAAATTAAAAACAAAATAAAATCCTGTATGTCAAGTAGATCCCTTTCATTTATGTAGAAAGTAAGCTGATTTTCATGAACCTGCCTAAGTGATGTTTTTTTCTAAAATAACCTAGTGAAACTAATAGCAGTTTTGGATTAATTTCTGTGTGAAAGCAAAAATTTCTTGTTATAATATATTCTGTGATAATAATTTTAATGAGGTTATTATAAAGCTGTTTAATTGTATTAACTTATTACAGATGCTTCCTTAGAGCTACTGTATACAAAAAATATCACGTCAGTAGTTCTTTTATTTGCTGCATGTTACTGGAATTTAACAAGAAAAACTGAAGAATCTCTCTTTTATCTCTTTAATTTCGTTTATATGTCAGTTTTCTATAATCTGTTCTCCACAAGATTTTTAATGATTCAACTGTGGGACACTGTATGGTTTTCCTGTAACATTAACATCAATATCAGATGACAATCTTTAAAAATCAGGATGTGAAAATCGACATGATCAGTTATGCCTGAGGGAGACCTTTACTATGTACCAGTACATAGAAGGTGGCTACGTTTTTACAAGGAGTCACATATCAAAAAGAAGGGGTAATGGGAGAGATTCCAACTGGAATCCAGAAGAAAAAAATTTACCATGAGAACAGCTAGACATTGGAATATTCTCCCAAGGGACGTAGTGCATTCCTCTACATTGGTCAGACTCAGCTTGACAAGGTGCTGGGCCATCTCATTTCAACTATACTATTGCCTAGAAAGGTTGGACCAGGTGATCCTTCTGGTCCTTTCCAACCAGGCATTCTTTGATTCTGTGTTACTGCTCACTGAAAGATAAGGTATTACCAATATATGTTTATACCTGAGCTTTACCTGTAGAGGTGTGGTGGGTTGAAAATTCCCCCTAACGTAAAATTGCCAGACCAGCTCAGTTGGAAAGCAGATGAAGCTGTATTTACAAGCAAAATACAATCTAGAAATTAAATGCAATGAATATGTACAAAAGAAACAATATTTACATATATGAACAATATATAAAGAACACAAGAATCCTCCCTGGACGAAACCCAGGGGGCTAATAGCTCCCCCCCTCCCTGCTCCCTTCCCTCCCCCTGTACACCGGATAAGAGAAAGAGCAGAGAGTTGCTGTTATTACTTAACCACAAAAAGAATGCATTCAAAGTCAGCAAAGCCAGCAGAAGCCCAAGTTAGTATCTGCTAGAGTGAAGGAAGCTGTAAAAAAGAGAAAGGTAACTTACACAAACAGACTTTGGGATTATTTGAAACTTACCATTATTTTCCTTTTTCCATCCAAAAGTAATTTATTTAACATTCTATCACTTTCTGTTCAAGATCTGTGGAAAATTTCCTAGGCACAGCCTAAAACTACCACAAGAGGTTACTCTGTAGACAACAATTTAATTTGCTTTGGTAATTCAAGAAGTAAACAAATCTGAGTTTATGCATGATACATGTGCTGTATAAATGTGGTAGAAATCTAGTTTCTGACTGACATCAATGCATATAAATATCTAGAGGGTGGAGTTCATGAGCACGGGGCTGGGCTTTTCTCAGTGGTGGCTAGTGATGGGACAAGGGGTAGCAGGTACAAGCTGGAACATGGGGAACATGGGAGGTTTCACTTGAATGTAAGGAGAAACATCTTTACTTTTAGGGTGCCAAAGCACTGGAATAGGCTGCCCAGAAAGGTTGTGGAGTCTCTACTGTGGAGACTTTCAAAATCTGCCTGGATGCATTCCTGTGCAACCTGATTCAGGCTTATCCATGTTATCAGGGGGATGAGACTAGATGTTCTCTATTGGTCTCTTCCAACCCCTACCATTCAATGATCCAATGAATTTTGTCCCAGCTCAATATCAGAGAGAGTTCAGGTTCTAAATCTGAAGCAATCACTGAGTACTAAGTAGCATCTAAGAAACAATAAATACATGTTAAGGAAAAAGGACTCTAACAATAGCATACCCTGGTAAGGCAAACAGCTAAAAATGACATAACCTAAGCAATGCAGACACTTTAAGTTTTTCATAAAAAAATACCTGCTAAGTGGACATGAGAAATATATTCAATGCAGCAGCAAGGAATTTGATCCTATGCTTGGAATTAAACATTCATTTTGCATTTTTTAAGATCCTAAATCATGCAATCAGCTCGTGCAAAAAACTCTACTAAATTAATAATGTTCAAGAGTTTTCAGGATCAGGACCCTAATCATCATTTTCCTGCTTTCTCACTCTTGCAGCATGTGTGCAGCTAATTAATGTTTTGACTGAGTCAGCAAAAGAATAGTAACACCGATGAATCAAAGGAAATTACTCTCATTAGAATGTGAAGCTGGAGAAGTACTGCTTTCCAGAATAAATATTATTCTCAAAAAAAAAAAAAAGCTCATTAAAACAAATTGCCCTTTGTGGCATAATAAAATTTGTGTAAACAGAAACATCTGGCAGAATCATATTACCTACTGTTACCTACTGTAGTGTAACATTTTGAATGAATCTATTAATTTTATTGTCATAAACTGTTATTTGAGCTTCACATCTTCTCCAGATTTAAATGTATCAGTGTGTTGCTTTATGCCATTTTATCTTGCTCAACCTTTATTTACTTTAAAGTGATTTTACTTTGCACATAAAAACTCCTGGAAGATGGGATATCTTGGAATTAAGGAAACTTCAGACAATGTTGGTAAACTTCCCCTGGACACAGTACCAGATATCCTCACTAAGTGTTTCCAAGGCATCCAACACGTGGAGGCGCTAAAGTGCAGGTGTCTTGGTGTTGAGAAGAAAGTTTGCCTTACAGTAAGCAGCACGAAAGATTAAGTTCAGGAACTCAATCTAGAATGTTGCCATTTTACCTATCATGTTTATCATTGTGCTGGTTTGCCCCTCAGTTTAGGAAAGATGTTGAGTTGCTGGAACGTGTCCAGAAAAGGGCAAGAAAGCTGGTGAGGGGTTTGAAGCACAAGCCCTGTGAGGAGAGGCTAAGGGAGCTGGGGTTGCTTAGCCTGGAGAAGAGGAAGCTCAGAGGTGACCTTGTTGCTGTCTACAACTCCCTGAAGGGAGACTGTAGCCATGTGGGGTTTGGTCTCTTCTCCCAGGCAATCAGCACCAGAACAAGAGGACACAGCCTCAAGCTGTGCCAGAGGAGGTTTAGGCTGGATGTTAGGTAGAAGTTCTTCACAGAAAAAGTGACTGGCCATTGGAGTGTCCTGCCCAGGGAGGTGGTGGAGTCACCATCACTAGAGGTGTTTAGGAGGAGACTGGATGGGGTACTTGGTGCCATGGTGTAGTTGATTAGATGGTGTTGGATGATAGGTTGGACTTGATGATCTCAAAGGTCTTTTCCAACCTGCTTAATTCTATTCTATTCTATTCTATTCTATTCTATTCTATTCTATTCTATTCTATTCTATTCCCAGAGTCCAAAAGCATAAATGGAAACAGATGTAGATTCCCTCCCCATCTCCTTTTTCTTGTAAGGTAAAGCAAATTAGGCAGGAGAAAGTAGGGGTAAGACCATGAAAGAAGATGGTCTGGAATTGGTTTGGAATTATTAAAAAAAAAAATAGAGTGCAGTAACAGGGAAGGTTACAAAGGTATAGGGTGAAGGGTAAATAGAAAAATATACTAAAGCAGGCTCAGCTGGCATTGGATTCCCTTGATGCAAATGGATTCAGTTCTTCAAAATGTGGATGCATGGAGGACAGGAAGCAGGAGCAGTAGGGGCCCTTCTGTCCAGCAGAGGAAAGTGGAGAACTAAAAGATGTTCACCCTTTTTTATAGGCTTGCTGGACAGGAATGGGAAGTGTAATAGACCACCTTTGACCCAGGGGGACCCCTTCTCCTGGGAGGGGGAAAACCAAGTCTCTCTATCTGCTCACCTGGATCAAGTTTCTTTTGTCCACCTGGGGACTGGGTTCTTTTCAGCCCCCATCAAGGATGGGTGTAACCCAGCACAATCATATAAGTAGTTCCCACCTCCTTTTGTATTCAGTGAAAAAAAAATAAAAATGAGGCTTCCAGACTTACAGCACTGGAACTGCATTGAATTCCACTGTAAAAAAATGTAGCAATCTAAGACTGTACTTGAAATAACTGGACATGTCTATCTTTGCTTAGATTAATTGCATCATGAGTGGTATACTTAGAATTTGACAAAGAGATAAAGAGGTGATTTTTAACTTTGTTGCAAAATGTGCTCAGAAAGGTCAGAGATTTTTTTGTCACATGCCTACAATTGCTGGCCATTAAAAAATTTAGTTCCCAATGTTTTTAAAGATACCAGAGCATATGCTGGGTAGGGATCTGAAGTGTTTATTACACAATAATAATATGGAGTATACATAATTTATAGTAATGTAGATACTGAAGAGATGTAAGATTAACCAACTGAATTTTATACCTAGTCTTCTCAGTGATTAAAACCTGAACCTTCAAGCTACCCACTTCAGAAGCATGGGAACAGGACACGTTCCTTCATATTGTTTCATGATACTAAATATTGAGGGAGAAAAAAGGCCTTTTATTTAAAAGAAAGAACGGTGGGGACAGGAGAGATATCCAGAAAGATGTAAATTCAAAGTAATCTAGAAAGCCAAACAGAGCAACATATTCTGGACTACTCTGCCCAATGAATACCCAAGGACAAAAAATATAACATCTGTTAAATGGTGGTAAAGAGGAATTATTCAAAACGAAAGGACTGCAAGCTAATAGGTCACCTCAGCAAAAAACCAAAAGCATTATACATAGTGAAGCCTTGTACACAAGGACAGAATTTTTAACATGTAAATGAAAGAGTTGACATAATCAACACATACAGAAAGACATTCCTCAGTACAAAAATAATTTCAGTTCTGTGATATCCTTGAATATGCTTTTTAGTCTCTATCTCTTCTTTTTTTTTCCTAGAACAGCCTGTTTGAAACCTGAAACCTCTGTCTCAAAATATATGAACATAAAAATTAAGATGCAGAAACCCTCCTTCTTAATTAAATTTTATAAAAGTTCATGTGCTCATCCTATTGGTGGCATTTTACTTCAGTTAATAAAGTGTTATGAGTTTGCACCAAGGGTACAGTAATATGTTCAGAGGATGTAGAAGTTACACTTACAAAGCTATTTTTTGAGAGGAAAGAAAGGGAGTGAAATAATGTCACGTTATACGAAGTAGAACTCTGTTCTATTTTCTAACAATCTTAAGTCAGATCAGACACTCCACCATTGACCTTCTCAGTAAAATTAGTCATCTATTTTTTATTCAAGTATGCCTAAAAAAAAAAAAATCCCTTCCTTGTGAACAAATCTTCAAGTACCATAGAAATTTCTCATTGTTCAAAAGATTTGTGTAATGAAATATTTCTTCAAAATAATCATATATGTCCAGGTTCTCGATTATTCTCACCTGATAAATGTCTTTCATATGCTGCATCTAGCAAAGAAGAAAGTGGATGCATATTTTCTCCTTGTTTCTGTCTATCAAGCTGCTCTGGGCTCTTCAGTCAGACGTGCAAGAAAATTAATAAGCATGATGTTGATAAAGCAGCTGTGATAAAAGAATTTAAGGATAAAAGCACCCTCACTAGACAACTCTCATAATGAAGGCATAGTTCCAATTAGAATGTCATAATGATGCTTTTTTTTTGTTTTAGCAGAAAAATTAATTTAATGCATGAAATTGTACTTTGCACAATAAAAAAATATTTTGAAGTATATTCTTGGAAGAAAATTTTGTTTCCTGACAGTATTCCTCAAATGTGATATGTACATACTACATATTCAGTGTATGCAGAAGATAAAAGCAATCTAGCATCTGGTGCAAAGTTCATTTAAATCAGCAGAAAGAATTCCATTAACTTGAATGGGTTTGAGGGACAGAGTCCTCTCAACATATGTTTGCAATCTGACTAGCTAGTGCATACAAAAACCCTATTCATAAAATTGTTCCTAGGAAAATGAGTAATTTCTCTCAGAATTGTGCAGGGGGTTGTTTTGGTGGGATTTTGTTTTGTTTTCCAATTCAGGTTAACTTGACCTTAATTATCCCCCTCCCCATCTCAAGACCTAAGGAGTATTATGAAGTAATTCAAGTAGTGTGAATATTATTGGCATCTTTGGTAAAGTAAATTTTAAGTGCTTCTAGCAGTATCTGGCTTTATGTTCAAGTGTATTATGTCAACTAATGGAATTACATATGAATCTGAAAAAGTTTGAGGTGAAAATAGATACTGCTTTTTCAGTAAATGAGCTATTTTAAAACTAATATTGTCATGCCTTTAAATACTGCTTTTGAAGCAAATTGAAGTATCTGAGGCATTTAAAAGGTAAGGTAACCATGTTCTTAAGAATTTGTTGGATTTTGTCTCCTACTATATTTGTTACATTTTGGGATCAAGAAAATGAGATCAAGAGAAGAGGAAAGAGACTTTAGGATTTTTCAATTTTAAAAATTTTTCAAAAAAAAAAAAAAAAAAAAACAAAACAAAACAAAAAGTCCAAGTATGATATTGAAAATACTATCTGAAAACAACACCAATGCTTTATGATTTGCCTGTGATAGAGGAGTTCTAGAAGTACAATTTTGTGAATTCAAGATATTTCCTTCAAGTTGCCTGATACAGAGCAGTAATTTCAGATGAGAGATGTTATATTATCTTGGGTACAGAGTAATAAATAGAATATAACTAGTAAATATATTGCAGTGGGCCTTCCTAAACAATTCTGGTAATTCTTTGGGCACTTTCTGACAATGGTGAGAAACAGGTGTAGAATTGTAGAGATCTAGCTTTACAAAGTGCTTGCCACCCACTGATTAACTGTTTGCATACATTCTTTATTCTTCTGACCCAGAGCCTTTCATATGCCAAATCATAATTCTGCTGCCTAGAATGAATTATCACCACAGCTAGTCAGGAGCCTTGAAGACTTGCAGAGGTTCATTAAGTCTCAGCTAAGTCTCCCTGTCCTCAGAGAATCACAGAATTAACGAGGTTGGAAAAGACCTTCAAGATCATCAAGTCCAACCTATCACCCAACACCATCTAATCAACTAAACTATGGCACTAAGTGCCCCATTCAGTCTCTTTTTAAACACTTCCAGGGATGGTGACTCCACCACCTCCCTGGGCAGCCCATTCCAATGGTCAGTTACTCTTTCTGTGAAGAATTTCTTCCTAATATCCAGCCTAAACCTCCCATGGTGCACCTTGTGACTGTGTCTGTCTCTCTATCGCTGGTTGCCTGGGAGAAGAGACCAACCCTCACCTGGCTACAACCTCCTTTCAGGGAGTTTTAGACAGCAATAAGGTCTTCCCTTCCAGGCTAAGCAGCCCCAGCTCCCTTAGCCTCTCCTCATAAGGGCTTGTGCTCAAGGCCTCTCCCCAGCTTTGTTGCCCTTCTCTGGACACGTTCCAGCAAGTCAATTTCTTTCGTAAACTGAGGGGCCCAGAACTGGACGCAGGACTCAAGGCGTGGCCTAACCAGTGCTGAGTCCAGGTGCAGAATGACCTCCCTGCTCCTGCTGGCCACACTATTCCTGATACAGGCCAGGATCCCATTGGCCGCCTTGGCCACCTGGGCACACTGCTGGCTCATGTTCATCTTACCATCGACCAGTACCCCCAGGTCCCTTTCTGCCTGGCTGCTCTCAGGCCACTCTGACCCCAGCCTGTAGCACTGAATGAGGTTGTTGTGGCCAATGTGTAGAACCCAGCACTTAGATTTGTTAAATCTGATGCCATTGGACTCCGCCCATCTGTCCAGGCTGTCAAGGTCCCTCTGCAGATCCCTCCTATCCTCGGACAGATCAACACCTGCTCCCAGCTTGGTGTCATCTGCAAATTTACTGATGATGGACTCAATGCCCTCATCCAGATCCGCAATGAAGCCATTGAATAGGATCAGGCCCAACACCAGTCCCTGAGGGACACCACAAGTGACTGGCTGCCAACTGGAAGTGACACCATTTACCACCACTCTCTGGGCCTGGCCCTCCAGCCAGTTCTTAAACCAGCCCAGATTGCTGCTGTCCAAGCCACAGGCTGACAGCTTGGCCAGGAGTTTGGGTTACGGTGTCAAAGGCCTTGCTGAAGTCCGGGTAGACTACGTCCACAGCCTAGCTCTAAAGCCTATATTTCTCTAAACCAAAGCTCCACAGCTCTTTGTAATCCACTCTCAGGCCATCACAAATTCCATCCTGTCTGAGACTGCAACTCTAGAATAATAGTATCAGAGAATGGTAGGGGTTGGAAGGGAGCTCTGGAGATAATTTACTCCAAATCCTCTGCTAATGTAAGTATGCCCAGATCAGGTTGCGCAGGAATGTATCCAAGTGAAATTAAAATCAGAGAAAGATTATCTACCTAAAGTCTCCCAAACCTTACCACACCAAGTCCCCCAGTATGTTCTGTCCTGTGACCTTATTCCTGCTTTATTATGAGCCCTTTAATGCATCACAGGGCTTCCCTATTCCACCACCCTGCCTGTGCTAGGCCTATACTGATTGATCACCTTAGGACCATCATCATGGCTGTTCAGCTCCTTCTTTGTGCTGTCAGCATCCATGTCTGTGCACACCATGCACCTCTGACAGCTGCTGTAGACCTCCACTGTTGCAGTCATTGGGAAGAGTTGTCCCTAGGTTTTGTTCCTCCAGATGAAATTTTAAGGCAGGTAAGAAAAACAGAACCATTAGGGAAATACAGGAAAACGTCTGGGTAACCCATGGTCCAATCAGCCCTATAATTGTCTTCACATGATAACTTACATGAATAAGAAAGAGAAGTTCTTTCTCATTTCTTTACTCAAATGTTGCTTGCATTCACTTAAATGTGACTTTTGTTGTACCTGAAAATAATAAAGACTTTATTGCCATCTAACATAAGTGTTTAAACAAAAAAGTCAAGTCTTAACAAGAGCCTGAGAACTGGTATCTTTTTTAATTTGTGAGCCTCAGGACTTCATCAGAAGGAGCAACAAGGATCCCTTGCAACCTGTTGAGGTCTTGTTCCATTACAGAAGAAGACTTTTCAGTGTTTTCATATGGGGAGCAGTTTCACAAATGCAGTTCAGCCTCTAGGGATTTCAGCTTTTGAATCCTGTGACTAATTTACTTCCTCTTCAGTATTGACCTGTCTTCCAAGCTTCTTATGTTCCTGTGATTATCCACAGTGAACAATTTATCAGCTGTCAGACTGCTGAGCTCCAATAGACTTTTGATTCTGTACTTGGTGAGCCATGTGTTAGCTGCTCTGTCATCCTCAGCTTGTTACTTTCCTTGTGACTTTGTGACCCACAGTCAGAATTTCTTCCTAGCATTTGCTTCCCATATCTACATGGTCTTGTGGGTCACCATGACTCTCCTAATTTTTCAGGAGGGTACTGTGCACCCCAGCCATCTCAAGAAGTCAGAAAACTGTGATGTTTGGGAAACAAATAGCTATGTTTTCAAGATAGAATCTCTCAAAATTTTGTAGATTACAGAAAATAACAAACAAAACTGTACAGATTTTATCTAGCTTGTTTTGAAAATCTCACTGATGGCTGCTCTGCACCCCCCATAAGGCAATTTGTTCCACACCGTAGACCGCAGATAGTAAGCTTTTCTTTATGTCTGAATTAATCTCCTTTTTCACAGTTAAAACTTATTATTACTTGTAGTACCCACAAAGCACATGAAGAATAGTTAATTCTGTTCTTCTTGGCAGTTACCTTTTATCATGTCTTTATTCTACTTTAGAATGAACTCAACTTAGATCTATCACTTCAAGTCATGTCCTAGACAATCTGCATATTTCTAGAATTCTGGTGCCAAAAGCAACTATAATATTCCAGAGAAAGGTGTCTTAAAACCAGCTACTGCAGGAAGATTATTTATGTATTTTATAGGCTATGCTCTCTTTTTTTAATACACATTGCTGTGTATAATATAGTGTTCTCCTTTCCCACGGAAGACTCCAGTTCAACTTGATACCCATTAAAACCCCTAGATATTTTCTTTCCCAGTAGGCAGTTATTCTAGAGCCTGGATTTGTGCCATTGACTGCTTCTGCTGAAGTGAAGTATTTTTTGCCTTGCTGAGGAAATTAATCCTCTTTTTACAGAACATGTATCCAATATGCAGCACTCATTTTGAATTTTAATTCTATGAGCAAGAATGCTGTCTCCAGTTTAGCAACACCTTCAGGTTTAATAATTTCACATTTATTTAATTTTTAATTTTATCATACTATCCATTAATGAAAACACTAATTAGGCCAACAGTGGATCCCCAGGAATTTCAGATCAGTATATTCTTGTTAAACAGGATATCACTGACATCACTGTGAATATAATTTTCCAACCAGTTTTGCATATGAGAGTAAATTTATAACCTTTTTAATGAGTTTATGATTATCAGATTATATTATCAGAATCTTCACTAAAGATTTTTTTTTTAATGCCTGCTAAACAAGTAGAATCTTGGGTTTTTTTCTCTTTTTCTCTTACACACACCCACACCCCTACACCTCCCATACCCCATTTATAGAAATAAGATTTGAAAAATTGTTTTGGCTCATAGTCATCATCCCTTTTGCTGAGGCTTGCAGTCTTTTTGTTTGCTAATATATCCCAGTTTTTCTTCTAGAAATGGAAAGTGGTCTTACTGCTATATAGTTTTCTAGGTATTTTTTATTTTTAAGACTAGATGGGTAGCTTCCTTGATTATTTGTTGTTGTTGTGCTTATTATGTCTTCCAGAATCCCATTCATCATCCATGAGTTTTTCAAGTGCTTATGGCTTCAGCAAATTTTCTGCACTCCATGAATTTCATCATGTCTGGATGATTTAAAGTGAACAAACTTATGTGTGTATTCTCTAACTCATTTCCCTTGTTTCTGCATTCAATGCTTTATTGTTTGTGTTAATTATATTATGTGCCTGACTGCATCTAACCCTTCTGGTGAAAACTGAAGCAGTAAATTTGTTAGATGTTCAGGTTTTGTTAGTGCCATGACTTGATAGCCTTTTTCTCTGTTGAGTAGTGGACCAGCTTTTTCCATTGTCTTCCTCTTCCAACTAATGTACTTACTGACCTTTTGCCTTGTTTATCTTGTATGTTCTTTTCTATTTGTTTCACATTTTGTGCCTCCACTTTTCTCAGTGTCTCTTTCCATGGTAGTTCTGTTATTATTTAGTTCTTCATTTCTCACCTTGTGATTTGAGTACTAGTCATTTTCTGCACACATTTTTCTTGTGTCTGAAGTAGCGGCATTGTGATTTTACCAGGTTAGTCCCACACAGCTTCCATATTTCTTCTGTGCTAGATAATGTACAGTCACATTTTAGTAGAATTTCCTTAAGGAAGTTACTTCTTCACTGAAATTTTTCCCAGCGGATCTTACATGGCATTTCTGAATTTCCTGAATTTCCATGTTTGTTTGGGTTTTTGTTTTGTTGTGGGTTTTTTTGGTTGGTTGGCGGTTTACTGTCTTTTGCATTTCATTGTCCTTTCTCCTTCTCATCCTAAGAATTGAAAATGCTATGATTCTGCAACAGTTACCTAAATCTATTACTGTCTGTCTTATTTCATAAAGTCTGTCTTCTTGTCTTCTGTTTTGTGTAACAAAATAATTTGCATTTCACTATATTCCTGTCCCAAGAAATACTTAGTTAGAGATCAGAATTATCTCTGCTTTCATGTTTCAGGCAATACTCCTTACATGCTTATAAGAATTGTCATTAACTCTTCAGTGTTTCTGGTTTGGCACTAGTGCGATAGTCCCTTTGCTCATTGTTAGAGAGATAACAGAATAAGCAGTTAATAACAGAAAACATGGTAGTGACATATGATGAGTCATATACATTTATCTGTTTTTAAAAATATGAAAAAAAAACCACAAAACAAATTAATGATGTTTCAGGCAAATTTCATGGCTTCATGTAGTTGTAAGTTCTGCCATTACAGAAACATGGTGGGATGATTCACACAATTGGAGTACTGCACTGGGGGTTTACAAGCTCTTTAGGAGAGACAGGTAAGGGAGAAGAGGAGGAGGGGTGACCCTGTACATTAGGGAATCTCTTGATGCCTCAGAACTTGAGGTGGAAGATGAAAGGATCTAGTGCCTGTGGGATAAAATCAGAGGGAGGTCTAACAAAACTGACATCCTGATTGGAGTCTGTTATAGACTACCTAACCAGGATGAGAAGGCAGATAAAACCTTCTACAAGCAACTGGAGGCTGTCTCAAGATCATCAGATCTTGTCCCTGTGGGTGACTTCAACCTGCCAGACATCTGCTGGGAACTTAATTCAGCAGAGAGGAGGCAGTCCAGAAGGTTCTTAGAGAGTATGGAGGACAGCTTCCTGATGCAGCTGTTAAGTGAGGCTCTGCTTGACCTGCTATTCTCAAATAGAGAAGAACTGGTTGGAGATGTGATGGTAGGAGGCTGTCTAGGGTGCAGCGAGCATGAGATAGTGGAGTTTTCAATATGCAGGGAAATAAGGAGGAGCAGTAACAGAACCCTCACTTTGGGCTTCCAGAGGACAAACTTCAGTTTATTTAAGCAACTTATTTGGAAAGTACCCTGGGCAGCAGCCCTTAAGAACCAAGGGGTCCAGGATGGCTGGACCTACTTCAAACAGGAGCTCTTGAAGGCACAGGAACTGGCAGTTCCCATGTGCCAAAAGATAAGCCGACAGGGAAGGTGACCAGCCTGGATGAACAAGCAGCTCTTGAAGGAATTAAGGGAAATTAAGGAATTTGGAAAGGGGGGAGGCAACTTATGATACATTTAAGGATGTTGTTAGGTCATGTAGGAGAAAAATCAGAGAGGCAAAAACACAGTTAGAATTTAAGCTGGCCACTGCTGTGAAAGATAACAAAAAGCATTTTTATAAATATATTAATGCTCAAAAGAGGGGCAAGAAGAACTCTTTATTGGACCTGGAGGGAAACATTGTAACTAAACATGAGGAAAAGGCTGAGGTTCTAAATAGGAGGACTTCAGGACAAGTGGCCTCCTGAACTGGTTGATGGGGTCAGGGAGCAGTGTAGTACCCCTGAAATCCATGAGGAATTAGTTCAGGACTTGATGAGCCACTTGTATACTCACAAGTCCATGGGACTGGATGGGATCCATACTAGAGTGCTGGCAGATGAGCTGGCCAAGCCACTCTCCATCATTTACCACCAGTCCTGGCACACCAGAGAGGTCCCAGATGACTGGAAACTGGCCAATGTGATGCCCATCCACAAGAAGGGTCAGATGGAGGAACCTGGAAACTCAAGGCCTGTCAGCCTGATCTCAGTGCCCTGGAAAATTAGGGAGCAGATTATCTTGGTGCAATAACTGCGCACCTGAAGGATGGCCAAGGGCTTAGGTCCAGCCAACATGGATTTAGGAAGGGCAGGTCCTGCCTCTCCAACCTGATCTCCTTCTATGATCAGGTGACCCACTTGGTGGATGTGGGAAAGGCTGTGGATGTAGTCTACCTGGATATCAGCAAGGCCTTTGACAGCGTTCCCCACAGCAAACTCCTGGACAAGCTGGCAGCTCGTGGCTTGGACTGCAACACTCTGTGCTGGGTTAGGACCTGGCTGGAGGGCAAAGCCCAGAGAGTGGTGGTGAATGACGCCACATCCAGCTGGCAGCCAGTCACTAGTGGTGTCCCCCAGGGATCAGTTTGGGGCCCCATCCTGTTCAATATCCTTATTGATGATCTGGATAAGGGGATTGAGTCAGTCATCAGTAAATTTGCAGATGACACCAAGTTGGGAGCAGATGTTGATCTGTTAGAAGGTAGAATGGCTCTCCAGAAGGACCTGGACTGGCTGGACAGATGGGCAGAGTCCAACATGATGGAATTCAACAAGTCCAAGTGCTGGTTGCTGCACTTTGGCCACAAGTAACCCATGGCAGAGCTACAGACTGGGGTTGGAGTGGCTGGAGAGCAGCCAAACAGAAAGGGACATGGAGGTACTGATTGACAGCTGGTTGAACATAAGCTAGCAGTGTGCCCAGGTGGCCATGAAGGCCAATGGCATCCTGGCCTGCATCAGAAATAGTGTGGTCAGCAGGAGCAGGGGAGTCATTGTGCCCCTGTACTCAGCACTGGTTAGGTGAGCCCTGTGTCCAGCTCTGGGCCCCTCAATTTAAGAAGGACATTGAGACTCTTGAAGGTGTCCAGAGAAGGGCAATGAGGCTGGTGAGAGGCCTCAAGCACAAGCCCTCAAGGAGAAGCTGAGGGAGCTGAGATTGTTTAGCCTGGCTCAGGGCAGACCTCATTGCTGTCTATAACTACCTGAAGGGTGGTTGTAGCCAGGAGGGAGATAGTCTCTTCTCCCAGGCAATCTGCACCAGAACAAGAGGACACAATCTCAAGCTGCTGCAGGGGAAGTTTAGCCTTGAGGTGAGGAGAAAGTTCTTCACAGAGAGTTGCTAGCCATTGCAATGTGCTGTTCAGGGAGGTGGTGGAATCACCATCCCTGGAGGTATTCAAGAGGGGATTTGACATGGCACTTGGTACCATAGTTTAGTAGTCATGAGGTCTGTGTCAACATGTTGGACTTGATGATCTTTAAGGTCTCTTCAAACCTTATTGATTCTATGATTCTATGTCCAGCAGAAGAGTGCTAGAATATTTATGGCACTGAATTTATGAAAGCATGTTGATCAAATAATAAATAATCCTCACCAACTCCTCTTCATTCAAATAGGTATATTATCCTAGTATTGCAAAGGAATTGAAATACAGGGAGTTACAGGAATTCTCCAACTCTTCACAGCTAGCCAGTTTGTGATCAGTTCGGCATTCCTGAAATTTGAGGTACTGCGATTCCCAATACTATTCAGTGATGCTAACTCCCCTGCATTATTTTACTTCTATTTCCTTATCCTCAATTCTCAATCCTAAGTAGCCTAAAATACACATAAATCTATTATTTCAGAAGACAGTTTCCCACTATAACTTAACTCTATTGCAGCATTATGAATTAAATACAGAGCTACAGGCTGGGGTTGGAGTGGCTGGAGAGCTCCCAAACAGAGAGGGACCTTGGGCTGCTGATCGACAGCTGCCTGAACACGAGCCAGCAGTGTGCCCAGGTGGCCAAGAAGGCCAACGGCATCCTGGCCTGCATTAGGAATAGTGTGGCCAGCAGGAGTAGGGAAGTCATTGTGCCCCTGTACTCTGCATTGGTTAGGCTACACCTTGAGTCCTGTGTCCAGTTCTGGGCCCCTCAGTTTAGGAAGGACATTGAGACACTTGAACATGTCCAGATTGGATGTGGCACTTGGAGCCATGGTTTAGTTGTCATGAGGTGTTAGGTATTAGGTAATAGGTTGGACTTGATGACCTCTGTGGTCTTTTCCAGCCTGGTTGATTCTGTGATTCTGTGTGATAACAGCATACAGGAGTAACTACTAGTTTTGTGTGGAGCCTTCTGGTATTTCTGATACTGAAACACAAATGGAACATGTAGTAAAATTTCACTTGAAAATGAAACCAGTTTTGTATTATTCAGAAGCCTTGTTTTGTTGGAGGTGTGTTTTTTTTACAAATCACTATTAATTGCTGTCAACCAAAATAAGGGTCTAATAGATCAGTCTGAGATTGGATAACTTTTAATAGCATAAATAGTCTAATTTGTTTGCTCAAGGAAATACACAGTTCAAAGGGCTATATAGTTGCTCACTATGCTGCAAGTGTGACTGACAAGTAATTTGTATACTGTGTTATTCATTACCACACAGTAAGAAAACTGGAATTTTTTTTTTTCCAGATTTTAGTACTTGGAGTTGGGTGAAAGTAAAGTTTATAAGTCTCTAAATAATTTCTAAAACATTGGATCAAGAAGCTAGGTCCAGAGAAGCAGTTAAACATGAAATGATAATTAAACACTAGTGGCCATGGGTTCATACTTCTTTCCCATATTAAGACCTGACACACAAATTTCAGTGTGTTGTGTGATAGCCTGATGAAGCATATATTCTGTATCTGCCCCTAAACTGGCAGACATTCTTGATATGAGTGCGTGAATAGGCTTAATGTGAACAGCTGATAACTGACTTTCATGTGATGCCAGGAAGAAATCAAATCACATTGAACAGTAATGGTTTTGGATGACTCACACACAGACTTATCTTTGATACAGGATGCCAGAAGCTAGAGAAAAATTGATTGTCTATATTCAAAAGTGTAATCTGAAAATCTGCCATTTGGCTGATACCAAACTCCATAGATGCTGCAGTTTGTGTATTTTTGAAGGTGTTCAAAAAGTGTTCTTACATAAATATGTAGAATCACCTCAATTTCCAAAGTTCTAAAAGCTTTTAACCTAACTGTAGTGGCATGCAGAAAGTAGAGGTCTCCATGACAAAATCCCTTTGATCCCAGTTCTCACAGAGTACACAGGATTAGGTTCACTTTTCTTGGAGGCTGCTGTGGAGATGATAGTCTTATTTTGTGTACTAATCTGTAACACTGAATGAAACATGGGAGAACAAGGTTCACTTGCATTCTAACTGAAGGAATTAGATATGTTTCTTCCACTATTTTTGGCTTGTTCAGCATGAAAATTCAGGCTGAAGTTCAAGCAGCTTTGAAAACTTTTCAAATTTCATTCTCCAAAACAGATTTATTTTGTGCCTGCTGAAAAAAAGAACAGCACTATTCTCACTATTAATCCAAATAATTGATTTCCTTCAGATAAGTATACATAACACATTATTTTAAAAAGGCAGAAGTTTTTCTTGTCAGCATTTGATTTAGGATCTCTCTGGCTAGCATCCCATGGTCAGTTTTTCATTCCTTGGAAGAAGTAATCATGAAGTTCCACTAATACACAATATGAATTAATTTCCTGTGTGGTTCACAGCTGAGGATCAGGCTGTAGTACAGCACAACAAGAAAGATCAAGGGCCAGGAACATCAATAAGCAGCGACTTCCTTATCACTGTGAAGAGTATGAGATTTCCGTGCTCATTCTCCCCTCTGGCCTTTGAGATCAAAGGTCAGCAAATGATGATGTGATAAAGCAGGAGTAGATGATCCAACCCAGCAGTGGCTTGCATAATTTTTCTCAGAAGAGCTTTGTTACTGGCTAATTTCTCCTCTGGTCTGAAAACCTTTATTGGTGAAGAGTTAGTGGAACCAGCCTATTTATTCTGTCTGATGCCATCCAGGAGGCCACAGTGTGAGACAGATGGATGCCACAACCTCGGCTACACTTGCGCATAAGCAATACATTATGTTGTGTCTTTTTTTCAACTGATGCACATAACTAACTGTCAGAATATCTTTGGGATGCTAGCTTTTATATAATAAATAATCTCCCTCAAGCAAGGTAGAAATGATGATCAGACAAGGAAATACTCTGAAGAATTATGTGAGCTGTTTTTTTCATCTTCCCTTGAAGACAGAAATCTCTGCTGGCCAAAGTGTTAGTTAAAATTCACAGTCTTCTTCCTGTTCTTGCTAAGTTAGAAAAACCAGATATCATCAGTTTACAAAAAGGTTTTCTTTCATCTTCCTTGTGCTAGGATGCTGCTTAGAAATCTGTATGCTGTGTAGTTGTATTGAAAAGCTGAAGTATTGTTTAATAATCAGTAGCTTCCTACCTTCAGGTCTTGCTCACCTAGATTTTTTGATCATGAACTTTGTTAAGGAAACAAACTGAAGTTTGCTTTCTGGGACAGGGAATTGATGCATACCTGGATTTTATCCTGAAATGGATTTTATCCTGAAACAGATTTAGGAAATTAGTTAATCATGCAGCCAGACCTATTCTAGGTTCTTAATGTGCACGGAGATAAAGATAAGTATCCTTACGTAGGATACTTAACTGTAGGTGGATTTTTTAAAAGTGAAGATGTAGTTCAGAAAGTAATTTCAAGTTGGACTGCAATGAAAATAATTGTTTGCTAGAAAAAGTAACTTAAATAAAGTCAGCACACATCCAGCTGGAGACCAGTCACTAGTGGTGTCCCCCAGGGATCAGTTCGGGGCCTCATTCTGTTCAATATGTTGATGATCTGAATGAGGGGATTGAGTCCATCATCACTACATTTGCAGATGACATCAAGTTGGCAGCAGGTGTTGATCTGTTAGGGGGTAGAATGGCTCTCCAGAGGGACCTGGACTGGCTGGACAGGTGGGCAGAGTCCAACATGATGGCATTCAACAAGTCCAAGTGCCAGGTGCTGCACTTCGGTCACAACAACCCCATGCAGTGTTACAGGCTGGGGTTGGAGTGGCTGGAGGACAGCCAAACAGAAAGGGACATGGGGGTACTCACTGACAGCTGGTGAACATGAGCCAGCAGCATGCCCAGGTGGCCAAGAGGGCCAACGGCATCCTGGCCTGCATCAAGAATAGTGTGGCCAGCAGGAACAGGGGAGTCATTGTGCCCCTGGACTCAGCACTGGTTAAGCCACACCTTGAGTCCTGTGTCCAGTTCTGGGCTCCTCAGTTTAAGAAGGACGTAGAGACACTTGAACACGTCTAGAGAACGGCAACGAGGCTGGGGAGAGGCCTCAAGCACAAGCCCTATAAGGAGAGGCTGAAGGAACTGGGATTGTTTAGCCTGGAGAAGAGGAGGCTCAGGGGAGACCTTATTGCTGTCTACAACTCCCTGAAGGGAGGTTGTAGCCAGGAGGGGGATGGTCTCTTCTCCCAGGCAACCAGCACCAGAACAAGAGGACACAATCTCAAACCATGCCAGGGGAAGTTTAGCCTTGAGGTGAGGAGGAAGTTTTTCACAGAGAGAGTCGTTAGCCATTGGAATGTGCTGCCCAGGGAGGTGGTGGAATCACTGTCCCTGGAGTGTTCCAAAATGGATTGGACATGGCACTTGGTGCCATGGTTTAATATTCATAAGGTCTGTGTTGACAGGTTGGACTTGATGATCTCTAAAGTCTTTTCCAACCTTACTGATTCTGAGTAGGACTAACCTTTTCTAATTTTAGCCACTTATGAAGTAGGTAAAAGAGTATCTAATCTATACTTCATGAAGAAAGAAAAGGAACTCCAGAGTGCAACTTCGCCCATTCTAAAGTGGATGACTACCATAATCAGGATGAATTGCCATTTAAAGTTGTCTGACTGACTAGAAACTATGGCTTGAACACTTAAAAAGTACTTTTAATTAATCAGGAATCTTAGATTTGCCTCAGGGGGAAAATAAGAGGAGATGCCTGTATGAACCCAAAGATTATCACAATATTCAGAGCAGGTGAAGTGTTAGTCTTTTAGATATCTTAAGTAAGATCAAATTAATGCTGCTTTATACTTTGAAAAGATGACACTTTTTTGGGAATTGTCTCATTATTATCATACTAGAAATTGAAAGGAGAAAATTGTATCCACGCTATTCCTCCTATCCCCCACCTCAGAATATCGTTAAGCAAAAATACAATTGCATCATTGTCTTACTTACCTATATAAAGTAAAAATTTAGAAACAAATACAGCTTCCACTTGCTTTCCCCAACTGAGTGAGCCGAGTTTTCGTTCGTGTGGTGGTAAAGTTCCAATCCATTAGAGAACAGGTGACCTGCCTGGTGGATGTGGGGAAGGGTGTGTATGTTGTCTACCTGGACTTCATCAAGGCATTTGATACCGTCCCCCACAGCAAACTCCTGGCCAAGCTGTCAGCCTGTGGCTTGGACAGCAGCACTGTGCTCTGAGTTAGGAACTGGCTGGAGGGCCAAGTCCAGAGAGTGGTGGTGAATGGTGCTACATCCAGTTGGCAGCCAGTCACTAGTGGTGTCCCCCAGGGACTGGTGTTGGGCCTGATCCTATTCAATGGCTTTATTGCTGAACTGGATGAGGGCATTGAGTCCATCATCAGTAAATTTGTAGATGATACCAAGTTGGGAGTAGGTGTTGGTCAGTTAGAGGGTAGGAGGGATCTGCAGAGGGACCTTGACAGGCTGGACAAATGGGCAGAGTCCAATGGCATCAGATTTAACAAATCTAAGTGCTGGGTTCTACACATTCACTACAACAACCCCATGCAGTGCTACAGGCTGGGGTCAGAGTGGCTGGAGAGCAGTCAGGCAGAAAGGGACCTGGGGGTACTGGTCGATATTAAGATGAACATGAGCCAGCAGTGTGCCCAGGTGGCCAAGGCGGCCAATGGGATCCTGGCCTGTATCAGGAATAGTGTGGCCAGCAGGAGCAGGGAAGTCATTGTGCCCCTGTACTCAGCACTGGTTAAGCCACACCTTGAGTGCTGTGTCCAGTTCTGGGCCCTTCAGTTTAGGAAAGATAAGGAGGTGCTGGAACTTGTGCAGAGAAGGGCAACAAGGCTGGTGAGGGGTTTGGAGCACAAGCCCTTATGAGGAGAGCTTGAGGGAGCTGGGGTTGCTTAGCCGAGAGAGGAGGAGCCTCAGCGGAGACCTTATTGCTGTCTAAAACTCCCTGAAAGGAGGTTGTAGCCAGGTGTGGGTTGGTCTCTTCTCCCAGGCACAGCCAGCACCAGAACTAGAGGACATAGTCTGAAGCTGTGCCAGGGGAGGTTTAGGCTGCATGTTAGGAAGTAGTTCTTCACAGAAAGCGTGATTGGTCATTGGAATGTGCTGCCCAGGGAGGTGGTGGAGTCACCATCACTGGAGGTGTTTAGGAAGAGACTGGATGGGGCACTTGGAGCCATGGTTTAGTTAATTAGATGGTGTTGGGTGATAGGTTGGATTCGATGATCTCAAAGGTCTCTTCCAACCTGGTTAATTCTATTCAATTCTGTTCTAACTCCAGCCAGGTGGAGGCCTGGGACAACAGAGTGTACTGGGATGTCTATGTGAAATGGCCTGGCACTTCAGAAGCCCTGAAGTACCAAGCTCTGGTGAACACAGGGGCCCAATGCACTCTGATACCATGGAGGTACAAAGGTGCTGAGCCTATAAGCATTCAGGGAGTCACAGGGGGCTCACAAGACTTGACTGTACTGCAGGTGGAGATAAGCCTGCCCAGGAATGAATGGGGAAAGCTCAACATTGCAACTGGTCCAGATGCACCTTGCATTCTTGGCATTGACTTTCTGTGGGAGGGATGCTTTAAGGACTCTAGGGGGCAAAAGTGGGCATTTGGGGTAGCAGCTGTAGAGACTGCAGGCAAAGAACAGCTGTCTACCACACCCGAGCTGTCGGATGACTGTAGTGGGCAGCCATAAGGTGCAGGATTTGAAGTTACCTATTGCCTCTTGCATAGTACATCACAGGCAATACAGGACCAGCAGAGACTCTCTGCACCCCATACACCAACTGATTTGATGCCTGGAGAGCCAGAAGGTGATCAGCAAGGCTCAGTCACCCTTTGACATCCTGATATGCAGAAGGCAAATGGGGAATGGAGACTGACCGTGGACTACCGTGGCCTGACTGAAGTGACTCCTCCGATCAGTGCTGCTGTGCCGGACATGTTTGAGCTCCAGTACAAGCTGGAGTTCATCAATGACATCGTTGTATTGTGTGGGACAGCAGAGGAAGTTTACCAGAAGGGTAAGAAGATAATTGATACCCTGTTGGAGGCTGGCTTTGCCATAAAGAGAAGCAAGGTAAAAGGTCCTGCCAGAGAGATCCAGTTCTTGGGTGTTCAGTGGCAACATGTCCATTGCCACATCCCTCAGGAGGTGGTGAATAGGGCAGTCATTCTGGTGCAACCCTGTGGGAATCATAGCAATAAGTGGTGTGAGCAATCTGGCAATATAAGCTTAGAGCTTGACATGGTGGTAGGCTATGCTTAGCATAAGTGTTGAAGTAGCTAGCAGTTTAGCAAAATAGTGCTGTGCTTGCAGTGTGTAACTAAAGCAAGGTACTGGTAGCTACAAATACAGAGAGTTGTCTTGGAATAACAGAATGCATATGTCGATCAACAACCTCATGTGATACTAGTCGTTTAACCAATAATCTATAATAGTACGATGTGGGGTCACTCGTGGGGAACCAATGAAGCTATGCCAACGATGCTCTGCGAGTCTATATAAGCTGTAGAGGTTTCTTTAATAAATGAACAATACTAGATCATATTGGTTGTCCATATTGATTCCATTCTCCGTCGTCAACACAACCCTACGGTGACTCTGGCTGAGAGGGGATAAACTCAGAGGGGGCAACACAGATTAATGTAACATAGTGTTTAATAGTTGTAAGTTGTTCTAAGTTTTTTTTTCTCTCCTAGTTTAATACCAGCCTAGCATCCAGGGCTCAACATGAACACACTCCACACGAGCACCAATCCAGAGGGCTCCTGCATCATCTCACCTGCACCTGTTCCTGATGCCCCACAGCAAAAGACTGTTTGTTTCCCTACAGCAATAGACTGTTCCTGATTTTTCCCCTTTCAAAGACAAAGACAGTTTCCTGGTTCCTGTTTCTTCTCCACATCCCTGCCCAGCTCAAACACCACCTACATCGACCAGTATTGGAGAGGGAGAGACTACCCTGAGACCGAGACAGCCAGGATAAAGAAAGATTTGCACTGGGGACTCTAATACCACATTTCATGATTGGATGAAGGGACTATGACAGGAGAGTGGAACAGAGGGGTGGATTGTGCTGGAGTTGACACCCATCCTGGGAGGGGGAGGGTTATGAGAGGCCTGCTCTCTCTGGGGATTAAGGAAACCTGATCCAGGTGGACTCGGTTCCTTCCATTCCCCTACCAGGAAACTGAGTTAGTCTGTTCCACTCCCCCTTCCTGTCTAGCAAAACTATAAAGGGGAGGGTACGGCAACCATTTTCCCTCTCTTTTGTTCCTGCCTTGCCTGTGTGAGAGGACCAAGAGTTGCTGCTGGCTTCCTGGCTCTCTGCCATGTGGTCAGGCCTGGTCTTTCTCCCTGCCGCATCCACATTTCCCCAAAGGACTGTTGGTTTTGTAAATCTCCTCATCTGTCCTTGTTCCTTACATTTGTGAATACTTCTTGTTATTGTTTTATGCATATATATGTGTGGTGGGGTGAGAGAAACAGGCCCACACAAACAGAGGGAAAGGTACAGAATGAACACAGCCAGAACCCAGACAGAACTGACAGAACTTAAACCTACCAATGAAATTAGTTTAGACTATCTTCTTGTCATTTAAATATCAAAAACATTCAGCCAGAGTGTTCAGCAACTGTCTCTTTCTTAAAGGCACAGCCTAAACTGGTCACAATATGTATATATATATATATATCTTGTTTAAAGGAAGAATTTTACTTCTCTACTTCCAAACTGACTCCAAATTATTTCTCAGTAGATTTACCTCCTCCCCTTTTTCGTTACCCCCCTTTCTTTTCCTTTTTCCCTTTGTTTATTTTTCCCTATTCTTTCCTGTGGTGGTATGAGCCTTAACTGGGTTTTAAGAGCTCAGATGGGGGACAAGGTTGAGAATTCCTCCCTCGCTCTCCCCCCTCTTTCCTGATTGAGATGGTTTAAAAAAGAAAGGGAAGGAGCAAATCTACCAAGAAATAATTTGGAGTCCATTTGGAAGTGGAGAGGTAAACATTTTCTTTGAACAATATGTATATGTGTGTGTGTATATATATATATATATATATATATATATATATAAAACAATAACAGGAAGAGTTCACAAGGGTAAGGAACAAAGATAGATGGGGAAAATATGTATATAAAAACAGTCCTTTGGAGTCCTTTGGAGAGGCGTGGATGTAGCAGGGAGGAGGACCAGGCCTGACCACATGGCAGAGAAACAGGAAGCCAGCTGCGGTATTCTCTTCCACACAAAGCAGAAGCCAAAGAGAGAAAATGGCTGCAGTGTTTTCCTTTTTATAGGCTTGCTGGACAGGGAGGGGGAGTGGAACAGACTGATTCAGTTCCCCAGAGGGAAAAAGCCCTTCAGGGAGAGCAAGGCTCTCACTTAGGGCTAGCTCCATCTAGAGCAGAATGTCCAGAGCCTTTTTATGTACTATTTGGCTGTGTATGCACTCTTGATTTTAAAAAAACTTTTATTTTTTAATGCATTTTTTCACTCTGCAATAATATGAAGGATGCACTATACCACCAAAATGAACCCAAGGTGCTATGCCCCATGGTGAGGCATGCCAGAAGGATAAAGGGAATGAAAACCTTTCCACAGCAGTACTGCAAGCATAGAGAGTGCTGAAGTTCACACAATTTCAGGTATTTTTCTTTTTTTAAGTGCTCTCTGTAGTAGACCTGTCCTTAGAACCAGACAGGTTCCCTTGGAAAGAATCTGTAGGGCAAACAAACCTGTGAATAAGCTATTAGCTATGACTCCAGTGGTCAATATGAATATATAAATGAGATGCACACACATTTATCATGTGACTGTTAGATCAACATTAAACTGACTGTAGCTAGCAAAAAGAAATTGGACATTACTTCTGACATGCAGGAGTATACTGTTCAGCATCTGTACAGGATGTGTATTGTATTTACAACTTCACCAGAAATTTGTTTTATGTTATAGAGTGCATTCATACAGTGAGGTTAGATGAATTTTAAAAACCTACCTAGTTGCACATTTTAAAAACATATCTAGTTGCAAGAAAATGTTCTCTCCACAAACAAATCTCTGGTAGAGACAAAGTTTCACCTGATTTTCTACAGTGGAAATTCAGATGCAGCTGTTATAGGTCAACAATAAAGAAGTCGTAAGTAAATCTCTAAATGAAATGACCAAACTCTACAAGTGAAGTATGAAAACATGACTGGTGTAATAGAGTGGATCTTTGAGTTCCACTGAGGGAGCACCATTGGTTCCCTCAATAGAAAATCAAGTGAGATAAACTTTTTTGGCATGATTCATCTCCCCATAAATATTTTGGCATGATTCATCTTCCCATAAACATCTAAAATAGGTCAGATGAATCACGGTTTAAACATCCCCATAACTATCTACTGTTGAAAAAAAGGGGATATGGTATTTAGCTGAGGTGGTAGCTGGGATGAATCACCACCCTGTTTACTTATGTGATGGGTACAATAAGCTGATGTGATCATTTTCAGCCTTCTTTCTTGTGGGTTTTGAGTTTGGCCTTGTCATTGTTTTTAGTATGCATTGCTGTTTTCATGAGTATTGGCGTGCATGTGTTCAAGTTTATAAATGAACTGAATGGTATAAATTGGAAGGCTCCATAATGAGCCTTATACTTTGTATCGTGGAGGTGAAATGTGTTTTAATAGCTGACATTACAGTATATATACTGCTCTAGGAGTATAATGTACTTCAGCTTCTTATGCAAAGTCATTAAAAATGCAGAGAAAGACAAACTTCTCACATGCCTACCAGGTTCCACTGGAAATAGTTAATTTTGCTCAGGCCCAGGTATCACCAGTGCTGATTAGACTGTTAACAAATTAAGGATTAAGGACCCCTTTGTGCAGCTGGGGAGCACCATTGGTAAATGTAAAGGGTGTTAATTTCAGAATAATTTTCCACATCATTGTCACTGCTCAGTTTCTTTTGTCAATTTGCACATTCTGAAGCGCACTTTTGACTTTGTAGCAAAAGACTGATTTTTTTTTTTAATGCTTAGCTTCATTTCAGTTATTGGGAATAAAAAAACAAATACAAGAACATATCAAATTAACAAATACAAGAACATATCAAATTGGTAAGTAACAATAAAACTATATTTACTGGGTACAAATTGGGTCAGAGTAATCTAATTTCTATGAATGGAAATGGAGCCAAAACATGAGTATGTGAGGAGCACAGATATGAAGTTACTTGTCTTTCCTAAGTCCTTTTACACTCTTCAACATAGCATTCTCATAAGTAGGAGATTGTATTGAATAAATTGCCATTAAACATATGCAAAACTTTTTGAAACCTGCATTGATTGGTTAGCAAGAGCTTAGATGGAGAATAGAAAGCCACTTTAGTTATGGTTTTTGGGCAAGTACAGCCACCATTTTCACTACTTTGTTAAAGGGTGAAACAATCAGTGTGCTCTCAAAAAGTAAAGGAGGATGGTGTCCAGGCTGGAAAATGGAGGTAGAATTAAAAATAGCCAGTTGCCATTCGATGGGGACATAAGGAAATTCTAGATTTAGGTAGAAATAAGGTGATTGGAAGACTGGAGAATGACTGGCTCAGCAGTTTTCTGTGAGATGATGTGGACAGCTTAGTAGTTCCCAAGGTAAACATGAGTTAGAAAAGTGATGCTGTTCTGAAATAATTTAACAGAATGTTTTTGAAGTAGGTGGTCAGGCAGAGCTATATATGAATTTAAAACTCATAAACGTATACCTAGTCCACTTAAGCAAAAAATTTGGGCAATTTAGACTTTTCTTTGGAAGTCATTAGGATTAAGATCAAACATAGTCAGAATGGGACTGAAAGAAGGCAGATTGTTCATTTTAAGAAAAAGAAACTTATTACAGTTTTCAGGAGAGGAGAAAAGCAGCATGATTCATCTCATATCCATGTGGACACTAAACTAAGTTGGATGAATCATATCATCATCTTCTCTACTGCTGTGCCGAGATGTAGACTCATCTATTTTGGAGATGCATTTGGTCTTCGGAATCAACAGTCAGGAGGGGAAGATCTAATCTGAAATACCTAAAAGGAGGAAGAAGAAAAGAATTTGTTCTCATTGATGACAGCAAATGAGAGTAAGAGTACAGTGAAAAACTTTTCTTGAAGGTTCTGATTTTCCATAGCTGTGCATTTTTAAAGAATTGGTTAGATAAATATTTAATTAAAATATGGGATTATAAATAATTTTGCCCTTCTAATCAGTTAAGTTTCTCATCTTAAGATGAACTCAGCATCATCCTGCTATAAATTTCACATTTCCTTTTGCAAAAATTACTTATGACATCTGAGGTGATGTGCCTTTCTTATTTATTATCACAATTAAGTAAAAATTTATACCATAAAGCATTATAAATTTAATGTCCTTTTGTAAATCATGCACAACATTTTATTTAAGAAGATTTTCAAATTACTTCAGTATATGATACCAATATTAAAACAGTGATGCCCTGGAGCATTCACTTTTAACTCAGGGCATATTTCATTCCAAGGAAGCAGGCAATACATTCAAAATTTAGAAATACTTTCCTCCAATGAGGAAGCACTGCCTGTGAAATACACAAAGCAATGCAAAATTAGAGAAAAGGTAGGCAGAATCAAGGTAGAGCTGTATTTATTACCACCTATGTCTCCTGGTACCATATAAAACAATCTGCTCTTTTTGCTTCCATAATGGCAAGATGCTTGGTCCTATAATCATCACTATTAAGAGAATAACAAGAGACTTTAAAAAAGGGAAAAGAACAATATTGGGATAAAAGTGGAATCACTGATTATAACTGGTTAAAATAATAACCATGTAATATTAATTTATGTGATTATTTTTTTCATTCATTAGCATGAAAGCTACTCAAAATTTATGAAATACCTTACAACCCAATTACAACTCAGGAGTGTGTTACATGGCAGATTATAAGGGTAGATATTTTAAAATCAACAGTAGTAAGTTTCACCAAAAAAGTAGAAAAGAGTTTTCTGAAACACTGATGACATTTTTTAATTAAAATCTATGAATTAATAAAGGTCCAGAGAACTGAAAAAAAAAAGATAATTTTATTCCAATATTTTACAAAAAGTAAATATAAGACTTGGTCTGTCAACCTGACCTTGGTGCCAGGAAAGGTTATGGAGCAGATCACCTTGAGTGTGATCACATGACATCTGCAGGACAACTGGGTGAAGAGGGAGAGGCTGTGAATGTTGTCTACCTGGACTTTAGTAAAGCCTTTGACATTGTCTCCTACAGAATTTCCTGGAGAAACTGGCTCCTCATGACATGGACAGGTGTACTCTTTGCTGAATGCAAACTAGCTGGATGTCTGAGCTCAGTGATGGTAAATAGAGCTAATCCAGTTGGTGGCCGGTCACAACTGGTGTTCCCCGGGGTTCAGTATTTGGGCCAGTTGTCTTTAAAATCTTTGTCAGTGATCTGGAGAGGGGATGCACCCTCAGTAATTTTACAGATGGCACCAAATTAGAGGGTGTTGATCTGCTAAAGTATTGGAAGAAGAGGTGACTGAGTGGAGACTTTATCTCTCTTTAAAACTACCTGAAAGGAGATTGTTGTGAGAAGGGGATTGAGCTCTTCTCTGGAGTAACAAGTGAAAGGATGAGAGAAAATGGCCTCAAATTGTGTCAGGAGAGGTTTAGATTGGACATTAGGAAAAAAATTTTCACTGAAAGAGTGGTTAAGATTTGGAACAGACTGCCATGAGAAGTAGTGGAATCACCATTCCTGGAAGTGTTTAAAAGACTAGCAGATTTGGTGCTTAGGGACACAGTTTAGTGGTGGACTTGGCAGTGTTACGCTAAAGGGTGGACTCGATCTTGGAGTTTTTTTCCAATGTTAATGATTCTATCATTCTGTGATTCTGTGACTGGGAGATCATAGTATCAGATCAGCTGAACACAAGTCCTGTTGCAGTGCTGTGCCTGTTCTTGAATATATAAATAGATAGAGAAGGCAAAGAAAAGAACTCTGAATGTACTGATTTAGAAAGGTAATTGTACATAGTAAAACAGTCAGTATCAGGATTAGTTAGAAAATATTAACATTGAATGATTATATTAATAAATAGATAATGAACTAAGAATTAGAAGCACAATTATCAATTCAGACTAGGAAAAAGATGTATCATAGTTGTGAGTGAAATTCATCTCACCTGCTTTAGGGATGTGCTTTTCTAGATTCTTCACCATATTAAATTCAAACTCAAAATCACAGGATATGTAAGAAACTTCTGGCATCTGAATAATTTGCCACTGAACACAGAACAACTCAGGCAATGGTCAACTAATTATAATTCAAGTTTCTTTTTTTTGTCTTTTTCTTTTTCCAAAGGCAGTTCAAATAAATCGAAGACTAAACAAGACCTGACAAATTCTAAGTCTGTTATGGGCAGTTATAAGTTTTATGCCTAACACTTGGCAACACAAAGTTGGTTGAGCTACAGGTTTAATGTGTTCTACCTGTATTCTTAATGACTTCAATGACAAGTCTATAATCTATGAATTGAATTAATTTGAAATACGTGTTAATGAGAAGCAGTTTTAGTCTCAAGTGTCTTCTACTATCACTTACCCTTTTGATCTCTCTCCCAGAGAACCTTCACAGACAGTGCCCTAATAAGTTAATTCCTTATAATTCATTTATATGTCTTGAAGACTTAATTCTTCTAGCTCATTTTTCTGGTATGATAAATGATTAGGGGATTTTGTAGTGTTCCTGGCACTGTGCAATATTCTGTAGTTAGAAATAGCTACAGTGAATTCCCCATGTATATGTATTTTCCTGTTTGATATGTTTGAAACAAAGATATCATGCATGCAAAAATGAATGAATTTCTTTTCCATAATTATTCTTTTTCACAACTTTTGAATGTCTTTTGTTTGCTAGGCTGTAAACTGTTCCTGAAACATTCCCCTTGACTCCTGTAGGACAATGTAAGCAAGATGCATTTCATTGGACTATAAATCTTTAGTAGAGGGAGTTTGATGCTTCTGCATTATTTTCACTGCCCATAAAGAGAAGGAAAACATATGAGATCACTGAACATTAATGGCAACTGGCAATAGGCTAATACTTTCCCATAGGATTTTTCAAGTCATACTGTAAGTCATAATATATTAGGTTTCTCATCTTTTGCTTGGATTTAGTTGTCTGAATTCCTGTATATAGTAGGCTGATACTTAAGGTAATCCAGGCTCATCAGTTTTGGTTCCCCCTGGACTGTGAAAAACATTCTTGCTAAATACTATGTCTGTAGTTCAAAGATAGGTTTTCCCCTCTCTGGTTAAAATTTATTGAGTCATATATGTTACCCTGACTAAATGTGATTGCATTTATTATATATAATGGAGGCTGGTGAATTGCTACTAAATTATAAGACTTCACAACTTGTTGGTCCAGTACTAGTACTGGATTATTAATTTATTAGACTATCTTTGTGTTAAGTACTATCAATGTTTCAAAAGGTAACATTCTGGTTTTAGACCATATGTTTTCTCATTAAGTAGCTTGTATGGAACATTGTCTGTGGGTGAATTTTAAAAAATGCACTTGCTTTCATAACAGTGCAATTCCATAGAAATTATTTTTCAAACGTACCTGTAGTAGAAAGATACTTAACCAAACCTATTGAGTATTGTAGAGTTGGTTTAAAATCCAATCCGAATCTTATTTCTTTCTGTGCAATATTTTCATTAAATATGATCAATGTCCAGACATAAACCCAAGATTTTATTTTATTCTCTTCATGAATTGTTCTGGTAAACAAGGCATGTGTATATGTTTGTGTTGCCTTTTAAAGCCAGTAGCCCACTGCACTGATGATACATTATGATATCTTTATAATTTAGAACTACCCATGGCTTTCAGGAATAGAAAGGTTAAAGAAAATTAATTAAATATTGTAATTATTTATTTTTAAACAATGACCTGATAGTTATTTTACAATGGTTTGTGATCACTTTAAGTACACTGTTACCAAAAAAGAATGTAAACATGTACAGATATGAAGAATCAGCTGAATAAATGCAATATGCAAACCAAAAAAGTGCTTCCTAGCCTTGTCTTTTGTGCATTCCTAGAAAAAACAGGAAGAGAGATATTACTGTTCCTTTGAAAAAAATATGGGTTAGTATGTTGACATCCATGATTTCTGACTTAGGAATGTACAAATAATAATTTAAGCACAAATAATAAAGCATGGAGTTGATTATTGTACTCATTCTTCTGCAGGTTTCTGGGGCACTGGCAATGTATTTCAGTCCTGAAAGTTTGTTATTGTTTAGACCATATTGTAAAACCTACTGACTTCCCATATGCAGCATAATTTCTTCTTTCATCTAATATTTGTGCTCTTGGTAATAGGATACTGCAGCTGTGGATTGTAACAGACATTTTAAATCACATACTTTATGATTTTAATCTAGGAAAAAGTAATAATAAAAAATTGAGGAGGGTCATAAAAACCTTATTCATGTCATAAGGGCATTATTATAACATCATTATTTTACTAGTATTACCTACTTTAAGAATTTTCATCTAAATCACTGGCAACATTTTTGTAAAAGACTGAGTCTGCCATTACAGAAATAGCCATTTTCCCAGGAGACTTTAATATTCTTCGCACTATTATTTTAAACCATCTAAACCAAGAATCAATTTGATTTAAAATTTTGTCTTTATTATTCTTGCCTCTCCTAGATTTTATATGAAGGGTTCTTGAGTCAGTGATAACTGGGTATCTAGAATTTAGTTCAGCTGTCTAGGCACAGCCATCTAGTACCATTTTGAATGCAAATCATCCACACAAATCCTACAGATGTGACACAGGACCTGCAACATACCCATGCCCTTCTGGACAGGTGGATAAATGACATCAGCTATTGAAAATAGTATTAAGCACTCTTTGGCAATTAAGTGAAGACTCCACAGTAGGATTGTACTTTGCATTCTTTGTTCCCTCCAATAAAAGTGAGGCTAGGGCTGTAATCTATATGTATTTCCAGTGTCTAAACTGCCTTTATAGGTGGCAGAGATCTTATCCTTGGTTCAGTCACCTTAAAGTGGGCATCTTGATCAATCTAATATGCCCTGTATGATGTGCTGTGTCTCATCTGCTACTCTAGAAGGACATTAATCTCCTGTACATATATATGTACAACAAACAGGGGGTGCCGTGCAAGTGTCTCAAGTATGATCTGGCATGAGGTGCTGAAATTGAGAAATGTCATAGCGCTGGTGGTGATGCATGCAGCTGTGATCTAGAGAGTTACTCATCTGGGACTTCAACATGACGGTTCATGGTGGGTGCCTAGCTCCACGGAGAGCCCTGACTTCAGGAGTCTGACTTGTTAAACAAACTGAAACTGAATCGTGCAGATTCAGGCACTCCTAGCTTTGAGCACATATGAATGATTCCAGTGAAATTCACTTTAGGAGAGATGCACATATGTATGTGCCATAGTAATGGAAAAAAAACCCAAACCAACAAAACAAATGTTATGCACTTTCCTACTCTTTACTGTGGGCAATCAACACTTTTGTGAATGTTAGAGGAATGGAAAAAGAAACAGATAGCAAAATCAGTCTTAAGGGCAATATGGAATATGAAACTAAGAGTTAGTATATAATAGAAGAGGTTATGACTGATTTATCTCATTGAAAAAAGCAACACATAGAAAGTGTAAGTGGATTAGTTTTTTAATGTATTCTCTATGATCTTTTCACAAAGTGTGCAATTTGAAACCCATTGTGAGAATTTCACTGACCTGAGTAAGCTTTTTATCAGAATATAAGACATTCATTCTTATGCATAGATATAGATTCAATATATGATAGCTAGGCTTGGTTGTTATATTCTGGGCCCCTCATTTTAAGAAAGTGTTGAGATGCTCAAAGATGTCCAGAGAATGGCAACAAAGCTGGTGGGGGGCCTGGTGCACAAGCCCTATGACGAGAGGCTGGAGGAACTAGGGTTGTTTAGCCTGGAGAAGAGGAGACTCAGGAGAGACCTTATTGCTCTCTACAACTTCCTGAAAGGAGGTTGGGGGTTGGTCTCTTCTTCCAGGCAACATGTGACAGAACAAAAGGATGCAGTCTCAAGCTGCGCCAGGGGAGGTTTAGACTGGATGCTAGGAAGAAATTCTTCACAGAAAGAGTGATTTGCCATAGGAATGGGCTGCCCAGGGAGGTGGTGGAGTCACCATCCCTGGAAGTGTTTAAAATACTGGATGAGGCATGGTGTTGGGTGATAGGTTGGACCTGATGATCTTGAAGGTCTTTTCCAACCTGGTTAATTCTGTCTGATTCTGTGATTGAAATTATTCTGAGTTTTCTATTGTTCCTTTCAGTCAGTGACATAACTTCTGATTGCTTCAGCAAGTGCCTTACATAGTTTAATGCTATTTGATTCTGCCTATTTTTAACATTTTTGTTTGAACAGTATTAACTGTACTTCATACTTTTCCTCACTTTATTTCTACAGAGTCCCTTTACAAAAATAAATGTGAAAAAAAATACACAAAAACTTGTAAAACTTGGAATGTGCTGCCCAGGGAGGTGGTGGAGTCACCATCACTGGAGGTGTTTAGGAAGAGACTGGATGGGGTGCTTGGTTCCATGGTTTACTTGATTAGATAGTGTTGGATGATAGGTTGGACTCGATGATCTCAAAGGTTTCTTCCAACCTGGTTAATTCTATTCTATTCTATTCTATTCTATTCTATTCTATTCTATTCTATTCTGAATTTTCCCCTCAATCTGTGTCAGATCTGCATGTTTAGATTTATCATTCACTTTATATGTTGTAACTGAACAGTCCTTTCTCTCTAACCTATAATTTGGTCAGGTAAGACTTATGCACTGATCCTGTGAAACATGGTCATCTACTCAGTTCTGATTGGTTGAACTTTGTATTTGCCCATCTGTTTGGTATCAAGACCTACTTCTGACATCTAATAAATACAGTTTTTCAGCTTTAAGAGGCAGAGCACAGGAATTCTGCTGAAATTGACTCATTAATATTTATTTATTTTATCTTATCTTCAGAGTGACTCGTGAACTGTCTTAAATTTTGATAAGCAATTAATGCATCATTGATTCTAACAGACACAGAAAAGATGATTATGAGCCAGCAAATAATGGCTTGCATTAGCACATTCTGCAGTTTTCAAAGTGAAGTATATTACAATACTTTTATGAGTTTTAAAGAAGCAGAAAAAGAAGAAAAATCTTTAAATACCTACCTGAAGAGAGTTTGTAGCCAGGTGGGGGTTGGTCTCTTTTCCCAGGTGACCAGCACCAGAACAAGAGGACACAGTCTCAAGATGCACCAGGGGCAGCTTAGGCTGAATGTTAGGAAGAAGTTCTTCATAGAAAGAGTGATTTGCCAATGGAATGGGCTACCCAGGGAGGTGGTGGAGTCACCATCACTGGAGGTGTTTAAGAGACTGGATGGGGCACTTGGTGCCATGGTTTAGTTGATTAGATAGTGTTGGATGATAGGTTGGACTCAATGATCTCAAATGTCTTTTGCAACCTGGTTAATTCTATTCTATATACATGTGCAAATGTTAATATGAGAATGCACAGAGTGATACATGTATTCATACATCTGTTTATCTAATCGTGTATGTTTGTGTACATATATGTGAAGGATTTTTTTGCTAACATGTTGCATGGTTATCTGTATTTAAATCTAATGTATGTTCATGCATGTTTTTTGCAGTAATTTATGACTTGCACTTTTTTTTCGCTTGGATCAACAGAGCAGTGCCAGTCTGTCTTCAGCTGGAATTTTGCTTTTTCTTTGTTCTTCCTGCTTTGAATTCACACCTTTAATTCCTGCTTCCCACATCTCTGCTGGAAGACAAATAAGAACAGCCCTTGTTCATCATCTCTATACCTGGGCATTATTCTGTGCTATTCTGTCAAATCTAATGGAGATGTGCGGGTTATGCAGCTACTCTCATGTTTATATATGTTCACATATTTGTATATGTAAACGTATATTTGCAGATGGAGATATATTTAATGGCAGTTCTGTGTTCTTGAAGTCTATACACATCAATTTATGTACTGTTTATGCTCCGTGCACAGGGGACTCTGTTTTTTAGCTGGCATGAAATTTTTTTTAGCTGACTTCTTTTTTTATGCTCATGCAGATATGACCTAATAGAGGTTTAAGACAGTTGCATCATATGAAACAAGAACAATATTAACTATTAATATAATATAATATAACCTGAAAAAAGGAGGATTTGTAGTTTTTAAGCACTGGATAACAGGTAGAAATGATTATTACTACAAAGGACCTTGCAGATTCATGCTGTGCTTCTGTGTGTGCTCAGCTCAAGTTGCCACATGCCAGTGTCTAAGCTTCTGCATAGCCAAGAAAATCCCCATTGAGGGCACATGTGCAGTTTAATGAATATGCAGGAACTTTGTAATGTGTTTAAGCCTTGCATAAGGAAAAGCAAGTGAGAAAACAAAAAACCTATGGAAACTTGTTTACAGGTTTGTCCTGGGTCCAGCTGTGATAGAGTTAAGTTCTTGGTTTGCCTCTCCCCCCACCCCTTCACATGAAGGGGGTAGGGGCCACGGACACATGGGCTGGGCCAGGCCAGAGCAGACCAGACCAGACCATACCATCATGGTCAGTGCTCGGGTTTGTATCGCTTGCTGTATACTATTTGTATAGTATACTTGCTGTATACTATTTCATTAGTATTATTCTCCTTGATTGTTGTTATCTCTTTGTGTTGTTCTACTAAATTATCCTTATCTCAACCCATGGGCTTTGCCTTTTCCTCCCAGTTCTCCTTCCCATGCCATCAAAGGAGTGATGGTGGGACAGATGTGTGAGCAGCTGTGTGGGATTCAGCTGCTTCTGTGCCTGAATTTATTACAAAGTGTAAGAGACTAAATCTCTCCTGATGTGAATCAACAAAGATAAAATTACCTTTGCTCCTTGCCCAGATAACAGCTGCTCAGGGAGGGGATGGTGTAAAGACCCTCTGGCAACAGAAATGTGTAATGGGCAGGCGCCACTGGTATCGAGTTTCTGGAATGTGCAGGACCCTCCCCTCTGCTGGGCCCCTGAAAAAACACAAGGAATACACAGGAAGATTCCCTGGGCACAATACCTGGGCACATACCAAAAAAAAATAAAATCCTGTGAGTAAAAAAATGTACAAAAGACCTGAGTGATGCCTGCTCAGAAGAAAATACAAGAAGAGAAAAAGACATCATCATGCAGCCTGGAAGCAGCAGAGGAGGAACTAACTCTCTCCATGTCCTAAGTTCTACCTGATGCAATTCATGGAGAAGAGAAAAGACATCTTTACTGAAGACACCACATGTTGGAGGCTGCTCAGAGAGGGTCTTGTACTTTGGGATCTCTCCTTCCCCTCCTCCCGGATGGACACCACAAGCCAACAAGGATGCAGCAACACCCTTCTACAGACCCAAATCGTGTTGGGGCTAAGGGGAGGAGGGCTGTAGTATAATGCCTTTCCTGCTCTCTCTCCCCATTTTTTCTCTCTTTCTCTCCCTTCTGTTCTGTCCACTCTATTCTGCTTACAAACAGCCTCATGGCTGATATTTTGGCCTTGTTTGTGCCTCTAATTTCATAACACAGGAAAGTTCAAAAAGAACTGAGACTCTTTCCCCCTCTGGACCAAGACTAACAGTTGTGATAAATTGTTTCATATCATCTCCATTCTGTCATGCTAGCCACTGTCAAAATTAAGACAGAAGAACAAAGAGAGGCTTTAGCAAGGTTTAAAGAGTTTTGGTGTGGATAGAGCCTACTATCCCCAGCATAAGAGCATGTTTTTGTTCGCTTTGTGCATGGTTTAATGGCTTGGCCCCATACCACGGCGAAAGCTCTTGTGTCACTCGGTGTGGTTTAGAGGCATCTTAAGCCAGTCTTACTCTGGGTTGCCCAAGTGTTGCTCTGACACTGTCCTCAGGTGAGTGTTTCCACTCCTTTCCTTGCTGCTTCAATAATTGAAAGTCAAGCTGGCTAAGGGAGTGGTCTGTAAGAGAGAGACTTGTGCTGTCACACATTGTGTAACACAGCAGCTGAGAGGTCCATCAGAGTGGAACGGGAGGAAACAGGTTTCAGGCAAGAGCTGAAGACAAAGGAAAAATGAACAGGGGAGGAAAAGGAGGAAAATAAGAAGGCTTTAATGTAAAATCTTTCCTGAAAATTTTACATTAAACTATTATTCTTCATTCCCAAAAAAATCAGTGGGTTTTGGGATTAATACTGAATAGAAGAGATGAATAGGAATATTGATTAGTTGTTCATTGTGTATTCTGGGCAGCAATGATTTGGGGATCTGAAGGAAAATAAATGTAGTAGGTGTGACCATGATTGTTAAAGCTATATATGCATATAAAAATGTGGGAATCAGAAACACAACAGAAAAAAACCCAGAAACTGCATGGACAAAATCTTGCATTTCCTAATTTTGAATGTGAGGAATTCATGCTATAGATTTGGTAGAATTCTTGCTCATGTTTTTATGTGCAATATAAGCCTTCAAATTTGAATTTTCAAAAGCACTGTGTCTTAATTTATGTGGACTTTGAGCAGACCAGTTTTCCAAAGTGTCAAACCTCTGAAAGTTCTCAAGTCCTTTCACTGATCTTAATCTAATCCTGAAAGAAGATCCATTATGTGTTTATTAACAAACATACATAATTATATTGTATTAAAAAGGACTTTTGTCTCAGCTTTGTTTTTTTTTTTTAATCTGAAGTTAATAGTGGGGGAAAAAAGGCAAGCTTGCTCTTGTGGCATGAAATACTAGCAGGAAGAAGAATTTAACAGACTATATTTAGAGCTTATTTCCTTACTGATTATTTTGCTTGAAATGACAAGTTATAAATACTTAGAACTCTGTAATACATTGTTTTAAATTAAATATCCCCACGAAGAGACATATTCACAAAATATTTGTGTTTTGTTTTGTTTTTTTTTTCCCTATTTCTTTTAGAATCTGTTTTATGTAGGTACTTTTCACTGGGGTCTCTCTAGCAAAAAGTCACACAGCCTTATTCCATGCCATTCCAGAAATTGAAGTGCTGTAGAAATGCACTTAATGCAATTAATTTTTGTTTAAAAAACAATGGAAAGAAGGTGAGAAAGTATTTTGATATTCTCAAATTACAAAGCATGTGCCTGCAAAGTATGATATAATTTCAGGTTTATATTTGGAAAGGAGTAAGACTGATTGGCAGCAAAAGACCAGATTAACAGCATTTCTAATTGTGGGAAGTACTATGCCTGGCTATTTGGTAACTTTCATAGCTTTACAGGTTAAGGTAGTTAAAGAGATGCAAGATGAAGTAGCTGTCCTGTTAACTCACTTCCCTACTATCTAAAGTCCAGTTTATTTACTTACTGTATTCCTATAAATGCAACAGCTTTATGCCCAGTGCTTCTTAGCTACTGCATTTTGGTTGCTTGTTTAGAGTGCATTAATCATTCAAGCAAAGTAAGTTCACAGGCTACTCAAACTTATATCAGAAAATAATTAATTCTGTCAATCTATTTAAAAGAAATTTTAATATTAGAAAATGCCTTTTAAAGCCTTTTGTGTAAATCTGGTTATGAAAGAGAGATGAAATTCATCACTGAAAAATAAAGGTACAGCTATCACGAAGAGCTGGACTTAGCACACCGGAAATGGACTTTCTCTGTTCTATATATGTATAAAAAATACACTGTATAATGTTAATAAAAAAGTATTATTGAGTTGATAACAATCAGAATTATAATTACAGTATTTTTCTGTTAGGGAAACATTAGGCTCTACTTTCAACCCCTAATTTGGCTTGGAAAATGTATCAATTAACCATCTAATAGAAATTCAGGAAAACAGAAGAATGGAAGGAAAGAAATTAGCATCTTCATTAAAACTGAAAAAAATTGTGAAAGGGAGAAAATAGGGAACATTTCCCCTAAAAACAATGTAGTCTCTCTAAACATATGAATGTCTTCTAAAGTTATTTCTGTGGATTTCAGCACACCCAACAGTATGCACACAGAAGTTGCATACATTATTAGACTTAGTGACTGTTTTACCATTGGTTTCTCTTATTATGCCTTGTTATTGAACGAACCTTTCACCATTCTTTGATTTTGAGGGCTATGAATGCTGCATATCATTTAGGAAAATGGGAAAGGGCTTTAACCTTGATTTTTTTTTTTAATTATTTATTTTCTTGCTTCATAGTCTTAGTATTATTCACATGACTTCTAATTCGGGGTTTTGAAGCATTTGAAAGGTGCACTTGGGCAGAAAAGAGAAGCACTGTTAGTGCTGCATGCACAGTTTTGTGCTGTACAATGGCTTCTCTATGGATGACTGACTTAGCTTTGCTAGCACCTCCCAAACTTTGGTCTTATTGCCCCTAGCATTCAGGACAGCAGCAGAGAGACAGGACGATTAACAGTGCCCTTACTTTTCACATCAGCCATACCACTGTCTTTCTAAGTGAGTATGTATGTGTGTATGTGTAGTGTATATGGTAGTGTGTACTGGCATGCAGTTTCTCACTGGGAAGCAATAGGAAGGTTATCTCTGAAACAGAATGCAGTGGGATAGGGAGAAAGGGCGTGTAAGGATGAGGGAAATGGATTTGGGTTCTGGGCAGGATCCACAGGTCCTCCATGCTCTATCCACCCTCTGCACTTTACAGACTTAGGTTCCCAACAGTGGCATGGGAGCCAGGCCCTAATGTGCTTTACTGTCAACAACTTCCCATAGCTCATCAAGAATTCAGTGTAAATTGCAGCTCAGGTAAGTTGTAGCTGTTTTTAAGCAACTCATTCACATCAGCCATGGACAATTCATCACTTGGAAGTCTGTCACTGTAGGGAAGGGCGGGAAGCCCAGGCAGTTGGTAACAGGTCAGCAGAGTACACACTACCAGGATCCCACTGTCAGACCAGAGCACACTGCTTCCATGGAAACACTGCTAATTTTCAGAGAAGACCCCTCCACCAAGAACAGACTACTCTCCATGGGCGGAGACCACATGTGATCTGAATGATTTACTTGTGCTGTTTCCTTTAAAAGCAGACACCCCTTAGTTGTTTTCATGCCTTGTTTCCATGGCAAAATGTGTGACAGTGTTCTCTTGTCACTCAGCATAGCAGCTCTTGAGGAGCTTTGTGCTGCTGCTGCCAGGGTTCCGCTACAAGATGTGTTAGTACTGCAAGGGACAAATGTATTCATTGAGCCTGTCCCTGTTCATCCTTCTGTACTGGTTCTTCCTTAGCTCTTTTCACCTTCTTCTTCCAAGCATAGTGCTTCCCTTTCTGGATGTAGACAAGTGTCCAGAATGCTGTAACCTCTGAAGGTGCCAGGCACTTTCCAGAGCATTTTCCAGGGCACTGTCAGACCGTGTTTTCAAGATGTCAAAAGCCTTCATTTGCATGGGTGGGGGGAAGGTCATTGTTTCATTTTTCAATGGGTAAAAAGCTTGGAAAATCTCAGCTGGAGGGAATGGAGAGAGTCTCCTATGGGAAGACTTCCTTTATAAATAGGGGGAAAACATAGAGGACCTGTGGCTAAAGGACAATTTATCCTGCTGATAGTAGTCAAGTGTGATGCCTGTCAGTCTTTTCTTGCTTCAGATGTTGATTTGGAAGGGACATACATCACTGGGGATTTGTAACCACACTATATTTGCTGAAAGGACAATATAGCTGTAAGCATGCAATCTAGGAGGTTTCTGGAGTACACTGATGACAGCTTTCTGGCATAGATCTTAACAAGGACAGGTGCTCTTCTGGACTTGATACTTACAAACAAGGAAGAATGTGTTCGAGGATGTGAAAGTCAGGAGCAACATTTAGATGGTAGGAGTTCAATATCCTAAGAAGAGAAATCATGGGAAAATGAGAACCACAAATCTGGATTTTAGGAAACCAGATTTCAGTCTCTTCAGAGATCTGCTTGGAAGAATCCCATTGAGATGTGGCCACAGAATGTATATGGATCCAAGAGAGAATGTTGATATTTAAGGATCACCTCCTCCAAGCTGACAAAAGCTCTATCCTGACAAGTAGGAAATAAAGCAGTTGGGACTAATCAGTGTGGATTTACAAAGTAGAAACTATGCTTAACAAACTTGATAATCTTGATGGGACAGCCAACTTGATAGGATATGGGTAGAGCAATGGATGGTCTCAACTTTACTAAAGCTTTTGAGACTGCCTGCTACAACATCCTTACAGAGAAGCTCACAAAATGCACAGTGAAGAGAACTTAAAACCAGATGAGTGACTGGCCCCAGAGGATTGTGAACAGTGGCAGAAAGCACTGTTGGGGGCAAGTCACTAGTGCTGTACCTCAGGTGTTCATAGGAGCAAATACTGTTTCATGTCTTCATTAATGACCTGAGTGATGAGTACACTCTCAGCAAGTCTACAGACAACACAAAACTAGGAGAAGCAACTCATACATAGAATGGTTGTGCTATTCAAAGGAACCTTGGTAATCTAAAGAGCTGCCTTGAGGGACTCATGAAGTTGAACAAAGGGAAATGAAAAATCCTGCACCTGAGGAGGAATAACTCTATGCACCAGTACTTTTGGGGGACTGACTGGAAAGCAGCTTTGGAAGAAGCTGGCAACCCCTCTCCTCATGGCTCTCGTGCTGATGGACCATAAGGTGGAGCCCAGGGTGACATGGTCCCTCCCACCATAAGTGGGAAGACAGGGTGCATGATCATTTGAAGAACCTGAAGGTACACAAGACCATGGGACCCAATGAAATGCATCGCAGAGTCCTGAGGGAATTGGCTGATGTGGTTGTCAGAGCACTCTCCGTGATATTTAGAGAAGTCCTAGCAGTCAGGCCAGGTCCCTGGGGATTGGAAGAAAGGAAACATCACACCTATTTTTAAAAACGGTAGAAAGGAGGACCCTGATAACTACTGGCCTGTCAGCCTCACCTCTGTGCCTGGGAAGATCATGGAACAGATCCTCCTAGATGCTATGCTGAGGCACATGGAAGACAGGGAGACAATTCAGGACAGCCAGCATGTCTTCGCTAGGGACAGGTCCTACCTTACTAACCTTGTGGCTTTCTACAACAAAGTGACTATGTCAGTAGGTAAGGGATGACCTATGGATGTGATCTATCTGGACTTCTGCAAGGCCTTTGACACAGTCCCCCATGACATCCTGCTCACCAAGTTGGAGAGATAAGGATTTGATGGGTGGATTGTTCAGTGGATATGGAATTGTCTGGTTGGTCACATCCATAAAGTGGTGCTCAATGGCTTGAAGTCCAGATGGAAAGCTGTGACAAGTGGTCTTCCTCAGGGGTCCGTGATGGGACGTGCTGTTTAATATTTTTATCAATGACAATGATTGAGTGCACTATCAGCAAGTTTGCAGATGACACCATGCTGTGTGGTGTTGTTGATACATCAGAAGGACAGGATGTCATCCAGATGGACCTGAACGGGCTGGAGAGGTAAGCCCTGGTGAACCTCATGAAGAGCAAGTGCGGGGTTCTGCACCTGAACCAGAACAGTGCTCACTATCAATGCAGACTGGGGGATGAGGTGATAGAAAGCAGCCCTGTGAACAAGGACTTGTGGGTGCTGAAGGATGAGAAGCTGGAGATGAGCAGGCAATGTGTGCTTGAAGCCCAGAAGGCAAATCACTTCCTGGGCTGCGTTAAAAGATGCATTGCCAGCAGATCCAGAGAGGTGATTCTGCCACTGGTGAGACCTCAACTGGAATACTGTGTACCAGTCTGGAGCCCTCGATACAGAAGGATATGGACCTGATGGAGAGGGTCCAGAGGAGGGCCACAAAAATGGTCAGGGGCTTGGAGCACCTCTGCTATAAGGACAGGCTGAGGCATCTGTAGTTGTTCAGCCTGTAGAAGAGGAGGCTCCAGGGAGACTTAATAGTGGCCTTCCAGTGCCTGAAGGGAGCATGCAAGGTGGATGGAGAGAAACTGTTTACAAAGGCCTGTAGTGATAGGACAAGGGACAAAGGCTTCAAACTAGAGAAGGGCAGGTTTGGATTGGATATCAGGATCAAGTTTCTTATTATGAGGGTGGTGGAACACTGGAATAGGTTGCCCAGGGAGTTGATTGAGGCCACTTCCCTGGAGATATTCAAGGCTCAACAAAGCCTTGGGCAGCCTGGTCTACTTGGGGATGTCCCTGAAGTCAGACTAGATGACCTTTGGAGGTCTCTTCCAGCCTGGACCATTCTGTGATTCTATTCTATGATTCGAAAAGAAAGGACTTGGGCATCCTGATGGGCACCAAAATGAAAATGGGAAATATACCTGCTGGGTAAAGAGCACCAGCTGCATTAGGCAGAATATTACCAGCAGTTTGAAAGAGGTGATCCTTTCCTTCTGCTTTGCAGTGGTGAGGTCACATCTGGAGATTTTTGTCCATTTCTGAGCTTTCCAATATGAGAAAGATACAGACTGATTCTGCTTGAATAGGGATGTTCAACTGTATGACGTCAAGATGTCCCGCCTAACATAAACAATTCTGTGAAATTATCTGGAAGATGGGTGCATCAAGGGAATATTCTTATCAAGGAGACAGCCATATTTTAATCAGAAGCTCTAATGGGGTAGGACCCACATACAGGCATCATGGAAAGGCAGGAGCCTATCATGTTCATGATGTTCTAGTACAGGGCATAGGCATTTGCTTTACCTTATGGCTGATGAGCATTGCCATGCATGGTGTTTGCTACCACAGCATGCTGTTAAGACTGAGTATCCACAAGATGTTGTGTATTGTCTCTTTCACAGATCTTTGGCCAAAGTTATAGTGAAGTTGTTCTTGATACTATCTCAAAGCCTGGACAGGACAGCATGATAAAAATTGAGGACAACAGAATGATAGCGCAGAGGTTTTCAAAAGAGTGGATTGCAAAGCTATGTATCAACAATAGGTACTTTTATTTCCAAGAGAAGTGGAGGTATTGATGATAAGCTGTGGAGAGAAAACTGAGCCTTGCTCTAGAGATTACATAGATACCACTGAAGTTCAGCATTGTACGAAAATTATATTGTTCCTACCACAAAATTATCTAACTGTATTCAGTTTTGGACTCCTTTAACTTTCAGCAAGTGTGTATTCCCTTATCAATTTGTATAATATGTACCCCAAATGAACAATACTCCATATTGTTCTTTTACACTGTTTTCTTATTGTTATTGTTGTTTTTTAAGGAAAAAAAAATGTATGTATTTTTCAGCAAAACAGACTTTGGAGTAAAATTGTGGAGTTCTGCCTGGAGTTTTTGACATATGTTTCTGCCATCATTACTTTGCTGAATTTAAATTACTGGATAAATTGATGAATTTAAATTGCTTGACAAGATTGATATAAACTGATTTGTGAAAACTGCTGAACAGTAATTGGGTTTAAAGTCCTCATCTTATACACATCTCTATTCTAATGTTATTTTGTTCTAAAGGAAGGTTTGGTACATAACCCAAAACACAGTTGAACACCATATCCTTCCATTTTGTCTCCACTCATAGACAGGCATCCAGATGTAGATGTGAAAAACTGATGCTTTTGTAACAAAGTATGGCAGAATTTCATGCATTGGTCTTTTTTTTTTTTTTTAATGCAGCATAGTGTAAGTGTACTGCAGTCCTGACCTCCACCTAATTCAGATTCCTCTAGTGTTACATTTCACTTCCTTGTTGTTTTAAAGTGGAAACGATCCTTGAAGCTGTTAGAAGGTTTTCTTCTGAGGATAAATAGGGCTTTTTTTCATTAAAAAACCCAAGAGAACGAAAAACTTTGAAAGCAAAGTTAAAATCAACAAAGCAAGTACTTATGGCTTGTTTGCAACTAATTGCCCTGGTTTAAGCTTCCAGCTCTGGGCAGAATGTAGATTTACCCCAAAAGGAGTAAATATGTGGCAATTTTAGGCTGATACCTAGGAAATTTTCCGCAGATCTTGAGTAGAAAATGCTAGAGTGTAAACAAATTACCATTGGATGTAAAGGGGAAATAATCATAAGCCTAAATAATCCCATTGGGCTGATAACTAACGTAAAGTTAGTTGTATAAACTATCCTGCTCTCTTTCTCAGCTCTTTGCTCTAGCTGATGCTAGCTGGTGGCTTTTGCTTGGCTGTTGCTGACCTTGCCTGTGTTCTTGTTGTGGCTAAGCAACTAACAAGCTATTCTCTGCTCTTTTCTCTTTTCCCTTGAACATGGGGGAGGGGGGCGGAGTGGGGGAAGCTATTAATAACCCCCTGGTTTTGTCCAGGGGGGTTCTTGTGTTGTTCATAAATTGTAAATATATGTAAATATTGTATATTTTGTACATATTCATTACATTTAATATTTCTAGATTTTAGTTTGCTTGTAAGTACAGTTTCATTTGCTTCCATCCCAATCTGATCTGGTCTGGCAATTTTATTTTGGGGTTTAGGTCTCCAAATTAGTTGGGGGATAATTTCAATCTATCACAAAGTAAAAACACTTGCACAGAATTGGAAGTCAATAACAGTAATATTTACAAAAGCAAACAAAGTACAAAAGGTATTAAGGGAAAAGGAACATATACTAAAGCAGAACTGTTGATGGACTAGGTCCCACCATGCAGCCCACAGCTCCCAGCCAGCAAGAAGTCTCCCTCCCAGTCAGCAAAAGCAGGAGCCAAGAGTGAGCTGTCTAGAAGTTCTGCCTCTTAAATAGTGAATATGCAGGAAAGGGAAGGGAACAGTACATCATGTTATCCAGTGCCTCCCTCTGGGTGGAGTTCCAGCTCAGGGTTTAGCAGTTAACCCTTAAGATACAAGACTAATAAAAGTTATTTTAATTAAATAGTAGGTTTTCTTCCTACTTAAACATACCTAGTAGTTTGACAGCTCTTACCATCTATTATGTCTTGAGCCATCCTTGATAGATGTTTCAGTAGCTTGCAGTTACTGAGATCTGAAGTACTATTATTTCTGTAGACTTATCCTCTATACCATGCACTATTTGCTACTGCTACAAATGTCAATGCTGGTTTACAGATTTTGTAACTAAAAATCAATATTTTCTAACAACAAATCTCTGCTACAGTATTTAAAATAAAAATAATGGCAATCACATCCCAGAGCATCTCTTCTATGCTCTGTGCTGCAGAATTCTGTGCAAAAGTGGTGTCTGTTTGCAGTGCAATTGCTTCACTTCCCTCTACTGTGTAGAAATAAAGGGCTTCCACTAGCACATAGACTATTAGCAGTGGCAATAACATGTCCGTGGTTAGAATCACAGAATAATTTTGGTTGGAAAAGACCTCTAAGACTATTGAGTCCAACAATCAACCCAATACCACCATTAAGCCACGTCCTGAAGGGCCATGTCCACATGTTTCCTGAACACCTTCAGGGATGGTGGCTCCACCACCAAACTGGGTTACCTATTCCAATGCCTGATGACTCTTTCTGTAAAGAAACTTTTCCTAATACCCAATCTAAACCTCCCCTGGCACAAGTTCAGGCCATTTCCTCTTATCCTATCATCTAATACTAGAGAAAAGAGACCAACCCCCACCTCAATACAACCTCCTTTCAGGTAGTTGTAGAGAGCAATGAGGTCTCTCCTTAGCCTCCTCTTCTCCAGACTAAACAACCCCAGTTCCCTCTCCTTTTCATCATAACACTTGTTATTTAGACCTTTCAACAGCTTTGTTGCCCTTCTCTGGATATGCTCCAGCAATTCAATGTCCATCTTGTAGTGAGGGCCCCAAAACTGAACACAGTGTTCTAGGTGCAGCCTCATCAGTAGTCAGTACAGGGGCATGATCACTTCCCTCCTGCTGGCCACACTCTTTCTGATACAGGCCATGATGCTGTTGGCCGCCTTGGTCACTTGAACACACTGCTGGATCATGTTCAGATGACTATCAACCAGCACCCCCAGGCCCTTCTCCACCAAGCAATTTTCCAGCCACTCTGCCCCAAGCCTCTAGCATTGCATGGAGTTGTTGTGACCCAAGTGCAGGACCCGGCACTTGCTTTCTTAAGCCTCATACAATTGAACTCAGTCTTTGAATCCAGCCTGTCCAGATCTCATTGCATAGCCTTCCTACCCTCAAGCAGATCAACACTCTGTTATGGAATTAATGAAATTAATAATACGGCAAATAAGAATATTAGTAAAAACATTATTAACTTTTTATTAATATGAAAATTTGCCCCAAACTTATCAAATTGGTTTGATGTATGGTTGGAATATATATTTACAGTGGGAATGTAAAATATTTAGGCAATAAAAAAATTTTAACAATTTTAAGCAAACTGAGAGGAATAACAGGGAAAGAGAGAATTCCCTGGTGCAAATATGACACTCAGCCACAGGGGGAGACTCAACAAGAACTGTAAATCCAGGAGGCAATAAACTACTCACTGAGTTTCACCCAAACACAGCGGTGCTGCTGCTGTGTATTAGCTGTTAAGGCTGTAAGGGTGCCAACACAGTCTCGAGGCTGGTCTGGCTCCAGCAGGCCAGTAGGTGGTACGACATGTTCTTGCAAAGGGCCTTTGTGTCTCCCTGGGTAAACTGAGGTATGGCTTGAATTCTAGTTGCAAGGGGAAGTGAGGCTTGGATCCTAAGGCTTGTGGCTTCTTGGCTTGTAGCGAGTAGGGCTCATGGCTTCTATCCCAGGTCTTGGACCAGGAAACTTGAGGCAAGGCAACTCAAAGCAAGGCAGTTCAGGCAAGGCAGGTCCAAGCAGGCAAGGCAAGGTGAATACAAATCAGCCTGTATGTATCACTTGCCTGAGATTATATTGAGCCAATAGGGCAACCAAAACCAGCAAACAGTCACCAAATGAAAAGGGACTCTGCCAGGCTGTGGCCATAAAAGACAGAACCATAGGCCTGGTCTGGGAGTAGTAGTGGCCAGTACCCCAAAAGGAGACTTGTTTACCCAGACATGTTGGGGCCTGTTCTTTTGTCCCTTTTCCTTCATCACCCTGACTCTTGAAGGAGGGAGGAGGCAGAGTGGGACCATGTCTAGACACATCAGGACCTGTCTGGGTTTGTGCTGTGCCCATTTGGCCCTACCACAACACAGTCCCACCCAGGTTAGTGTCATCTGCAAACTTACTGAGAGTGCTCTCAAATCCCTTGTCAAGATCATTGATAGAGATATTAAAGAGAAATGGCTCCAATACTGAGCACTGTAGAAAGCCAGTAGTGATTGGTGACCAACTGGATTTAACTCCATTCACCGCTGCTTCTTTGAGCCTGGTCGTCCAGCCAGTTCTTAACCCAGTGAATAGTCCACCTATCCATGCCATAAGAAGTCACACTTTCCCCAGGAGCATGCTGTGAGAAATGGTGTCCCCGAGTTGAGGCTGTTTTGCCCATGACAGTAATTGATGAGTGACCTCCTTGTCTTTATATTGACCCATAAGCCTTTTTGTTTTATTTTCTCCCTCTGTCCTATTTAGAAGAAGTGAGTGAGCAGCTGGGTGGGGGGTCTGTCAGACAGCCAAGGTCAACCTGCTGCACTTACCAGCACACACACATGGCTTTGGCAACGTATGCTGAGTATGGCAAGTTTGTGTAAGGTACGTTCAATGTACACTGCCAGGTAAATAATGTAGGAACATGGAATGGCATGCATTATGCATTCCGATTTATATGTTTAGATCAAATCCACTTCATAATTTGAAATTACTTGAATATTTTGTAAAATCTTTCAATTTGCCACACTACCTTCTTCAGACTGAGAGCCTTTTTGTCAGAAAAGCATAACATCTGGCCACAACAACCCCATGCAGTGCTACAGGCTGGGGTCAGAGTGGCTGGAGAGCAGCCAGGCAGAAAGGGACCTGGGGGTACTGGTTGATAGTAAGATGAACATGAGCCAGCAGTATGCCCAGGTGGCCAAGAAGGCCAATGGCATCCTGGCCTGTATCAGGAATAGTGTGGCCAGCAGGAGCAGGGAAGTCATTCTGCCCCTGCACTCAGCACTGGTTAGGCCACACCTTGAGTCCTGTGTCCAGTTCTGGGCCCCTCAGTTTAGGAAAGATGTTGAGTTGCTGGAACGTGTCCAGGGAAAGGCAACAAAGCTGGTGAGGGGTTTGGAGCACAAGCCCTATGAGGAAAGGCTGAGGGAGCTGGGGTTGCTTAGCCTGGAGAAGAGGAGGCTCAGGAGAGACCTTATTGCTGTCTACAGCTACTTGAAGGGAGGTTATAGCCAGGTGGGGGTTGGTCTTTTCTCCCAGGCAACCAGCACCAGAACAAGAGGACACAGTCTCAAGTTGCGCCAGGGGAGATTTAGGCTGGATGTTAGGAAGAAGTTCTTCATAGAAAGAGTGATTGGCCATTGGAATGGTCTGCCCAGGGAGGTGGTGGAGTCACCATCACTGGAGGTGTTTAGGAAGAGACTGGATGGGGTGCTTGGTGCAATGGTGTAGTTGATTAGATGGTGTTGGGTGATAGGTTGGACTCGATAATCTCAAAGGTCTCTTCCAACCTGGTTAATTCTATTCTATTCTATTCTATTCTATTCTATTCTATTCTATTCTATTCTATTCTATTCTATTCTATTCTATTCTATCTTTATTACAACTCCTTTTCCCCCCTGTTTTACCAGAATGTTAGGCACAATTTCATCAAAAGGTGCAGATCCTTTCTCACTCCACTGACTGCATAGGGACTCAGAGGTCTGAAAAACTTGTGTAAGTAGCCTGGGCTTCCATCATGTGCTGGTTCTAGGTCACATGCTAGATGTCTGATTCTGCCTTGGCACCATGGCAGGCTTGTCTGAATATGTCCACTGAGGAACTGAATTGCAGTTGAGAAAGATGCTTCAAAAGGCTGAAACTGCTGTAATCTGGTTCTTTTTATTTGCAGAAGGAGGAGAGAGGAAGCTTTTCACTACTTCCCCAAAGCCAAGTAAGAGGCACAAGCAAGTGTAAAGGGAAAAGTTGATAGAGAATCTTATCTGTAAGCTGTGTGTGTGTTTTCTTTGCCTCTGATCTTCCTTTTCTCTTGTGAAACTATTGTTCAGCTACTGAGCTGAGCAGAGTTCTGCTGTCTCAATTGGCCCTTAAGTAAGTACCCAACCCTTTGTACCACAGGCAAAAGACTCTGTGATGACATATCCAGAGATTTGGAAGCAACTGAATTTTTCAGACTGTTTTGGTTCCTGAAATGATATGAACATGTATGGATAAATGACTTTCATACATTACAAAAGATCTTAAAAGAAAAATAGTTTGGCCAGGTTCAAATATGAGGATGAGGAGAGACTGAAACTCTACACAGATATAGGAAGTAAACCCACTGGTGTTCAGAATGGAGGAGAAGCACCTAGGTTCTCTGAAATGCTGACTGACTAGACAGTGAGTTTTTCCCCCTCATTTATTTTCCCAGATTTTTAAAATTCTTTATTATGAAAAGGTCACCCTCCAATTATCTAAAGCATTGTTGACAGCTTGTTGTACTAACTAAAATAATTCATTATGACTGTTACTGTAAGTATGCATTATTTTACTTATTTACATACTTTTTTTTGCAGATCTTACTTACTAAATTGTTCTTCATAATTTTGGAACACAAATTTTAGCCTGCCATGAAGTGTAAACACATTGTACAGATACGCTGATGCCTGCCAACTTCTTTCCACAAATTCTTTATGTATTGTAAGTTGTAATATGATTTTTGTTTTAGGTAGCATGCCTGGGTATAGAGCCCCATTTCTGCTTTCATTGACAGTCACATTCCTAGTGAATTTCTTTTCATTGCACAGGCGACCCTGGATACACTTAGATTTTAATAAACAATTCTGCCTGTATCACACAAGAAGACATAATGTTAGCCCTCTATGTTGGAGCTGTACTTCCAGGGCACACAGAAGTAAGGAGCTATAGAGTATATTTTAACCACTAGAAAACAGAGATAAATCAGTCTACAAACAAGCAGCTGATCTTTGGAAAGGACTACTGCTGGTTTCGTATAATTGCATTTCAGAGGAGAACCACGGAGTGTTTTCACTGAACATAAACGAAACACCTTGGCATCCACTAAAGCAGAGTTGGATTGGGAGATCTGGCTGCCTCTCCCAAGAAACAGTTTTGCTGAACTGCCTTTGAAGAGTTTGAACCGGCAGTGCTGTGTTCTGGGTGGCTGCAGGGTAGCTTGGCTGATAACATTAGGATTTCCACTGACATAAAGCCATTAAAATGAAAAAAAAAAAAAAAAAAAAAAAAAAAAATCCTTCCCTCCCATCCACATTCAGAAGGGGAAACTATTTTTGATGGCAGACTTGCTGAGTGTTAGTCCCTCATGAAAGGAGCAGCAGAATTAAACCATTAAGCTTTTAGTAATTAAAAACCAGAAGACACAAATTTAAAGTATATTAAGTACCTCAGATTTAATGGACTATTAAGTTTTATTTTACAATCAGAACATGCAAAATTATGAAGGAGATCAGAGATAATTAAAAACCAACAAGATATGAGAACAGTCTCAAGAGCTTGGGCTGGAGTACTTTTGGTGGAGTGGAAGGAAAAGGATTTGTGTCTCAGTCGCATGGAGATTATGGACTGTTGCCCCCCAAATCCAACAGCTGGGATAGCAGTCTTTTGCAAAACTGTATTAAAAGAATCACTGATTAAAAAAACCCTCAACTAAAAACTCTTATCATGTTTGTCTCTTTCTTGGTCCTCCATCTTGAAAGCAGAGTTCCTCAAAATGATGCCACACTAGTGCCAGAGTAGGATAATTAGTTCAGTACCTCCAAGTTGTACTTTTATTTATATATCACAGAAATGTTGATTTTTTTTTTGTGTGATTATTTTTTGTTGGTTTGGTTTGGATTTTTTTTGTTCCTGTTTAGTTTTAATACATATACTCTTCTCAGTGTTTTTTCTGATGAGGCTATCTCACTGGTGGGCTGGTGGGTCTGCATTTTGTGTATCTGCAGTGTGGTGGGTTGACATTTCCCATCAACATTAACTCAGCACAACTAACAGTTGGAAGCAAATGAAAGCTGTATTTACAAGCAAAGCCTACACTCTACAATGGAATGCAATGAATATGTACAAAATATATAGTATTTACAATATTATACAGATATTTACAATTGGCAAATAACATGGAAACCCCCCGACCTCTCTCTGGTTCCCCCAGAGACCAGGGAAGCTGCTCCACTGCCCCCCACCCCCACCCCCACCCCTTGTACCCCAGGGAAAAAATGGAGTTGAGAGAAAGCAGTGTTAGTTCTTATCTTTTTTTCAAGGCCAGCCGGAAGTATTATTATCTCCCCAGGAGAACAGCCAAGCCAGAGAAAAGAAAAGGGATGGGAATGGAAGTGAAATGCGAAAGATTGTATCACAGTATCACACAGTATCACAGTATAACCAAGGTTGGAAGAGACCCCAAGGATCATCAAGTCCAACCTGTCCCAACAGACCTCACAATTAGACCATGGCACCAAGTGCCACGTCCAATCTCCCTTGAACACCTCCAGGGACGGCGACTCCACCACCTCCCTGGGCAGCCCATTCCAATGACGAATGACTCGCTCAGTGAAGAACTTCCTCCTCACCTCGAGTCTAAACCTCCCCTGGCACAGCTTGAGACTGTGTCCCCTTGTTCTGGTGCTGGTTGCCTGGGAGAAGAGACCAACCCCCTCCTGTCTACAACCACCCTTCAGGTGGTACAGCTTTCTTTTCCCAGATGTGCTGTCCAATGAATTTGTTTAGAATAATCTTTTGTTTTCCTTTCTACACCCAATAGTGAATTATTTATATTTTACTACTTTTCTGCTTGAAATCTTCAGCTAAAGTTTAAAGGCATAGTCTAAAACTGCCACATGCTGTTTGCCTTTATCATTGCTTAATACCATCTGATTTGATATGGGGCAAACTACTGCTTTTAACAATGTTGCTTTGAACTGGATTTGTTATTTCTTGAGCTTGAAACCACTTCCAACTCTCACTTGAAAAAATCATTGTGTATCACCTGATCTTTTAATTACAATTTTGAATAAAATCGCTTTGAAATTGACTTTGCAGGTGATAATAGATTGAGTGTTCAATAATTTGTGCAAGCATTATTTTAAGTATCATCTGTACGCAATAATTCTTTGGGCTCTTGATCAAAATGTTTCCCCCTTTTTGCCTGTCTTGGTCTTCTCTCACATATTCTGTAAAAATTACTAAAAATATATTTGAAACATAAAATTATAAGTTGCCACTGCAACTCCAGAGCTTGCTTAGATTTTGGGATGCTTAAGACATACTGCCAAGAACCTTGAGGCTACAGTAGAGAAAAAGAGACTAGTCATGCACAAAGAACACAGAAGTTGCAGAGAAAACAATACACAACTTCTGCATGATTTTCCTGAGCTGTAAACGCTGGTGGTACTGTGTTGATTTTTCATAAGACAGTCTCAATAATGTCTTTTTTCCTGGTTCTGAAGTTAAAAAATAGCCTATTGTACCAAATGCTTGCTCTCCTTTTCAGGAACTTGAGTTTTGTCTCAACAGGAAATACTTTAATAGTTCATGCACATGTGCACGCTCTCACCTATCTAAATATAATTTTTATTTGGAGTAGAATTTTGACATAAAATATGCTCTTAACAAGCGGCAAGCGATAAAAACCTGCTAAGTGATCAGAAATACCGAAACGCTGCTGCCCCCTCTTGTGGTGTAACTAGAAAAAGACAAATCGCTGAAACTAGCACCAAGTGTAGCTATATTGGCTCATGCTGCAGGAGCTCAGCTGGAGATTATTACAAGTTAAGAAGCTAATCTTGCTTTGAGAATTCTTAATTTTCACCTTCTTAGATGATCGGAAAGTGCCAAGCCCCTGTGTTGCCTGGTGGCAGAGAAGCCATCCTCCCATGTGTTTCTTACAGGCATGGCAGAATGAGCTGCAAAAAAGAGCATGTTGTATCCATCTTTTTCTCCTCTGTCTGACATACAGCCATCTATCTAACAATATTACGCATCCACTTGTGGTGTTTAACTCTCAGTCAAGGAAACTTTGTGAGCATTGTTTTTCTGGATTAATATTTTGGGTAGTTTGATTAGTAATCTGTTGCTGGAAATGCTTGTGACTCATCGAGAATCTGTTGCTCAAAGAAAGTATTTACCTGTGTATTCCTAGAAAATAAAATAAAATGAACCTTAATCACATTTTATTTTATTTTAGTAACAAATGTATTTTCAATTTGTTCATCCTTAATATCTCCTTCTAGATCTGTTTTAGAGTTATTAGACTTCAGCTGCCTGTTTCCTCAGAAGTGTTTGAGTGGATTTAACTGTAAGGGTTGGTGACAAATTCGTGATCTGATAGCTAGAACTAAAACATGCATTAAATAAAAGCAGTTTTAAATGTCTGCAGGGCCTATGGCCACACCAACAGACTACAGATCTGAGAGACTGTGTCAGTCTAGGGCATACCTGACACCTATCCCATTACAGGAAATTCAGGATATATATGTATCAAACATTTTAAGTGCTTGCTGAATGTACCAAAAGAATCATGAAAGAGTTAAACATAAAAGAAATTCTTGGACTTCTGGTTCTCAGACTAGCTGGCTCCCAGCTAGAGCTACATCTAAACTCAAAAGGTTTTGTATCCAGAGAAGTGTTTTCTTCCCTGCTACTGTGTGCACAGCAGTAAGAACTAATGAAACAGACCACAGACACATTGCAAGATTAGAAGATGTTGATCTTTTTTAGTGTATTTCACAACAACCTGTGACCCAAAGTGGAGCAGAGAAAAGCTTAGGATTCCCGATACTTTTCTGGCACAGTGGCAGTATTTAAAGACTATGGCATAGGTAATCACTGAGACTTGGCATATCTAGCTGGAAGTGCACCACAGCACTGTGCATTCAGTTTACTTTGGTCATTTGGTGTAAAATCATTTCAGTAGAAATGCTAAGGTCAGAAAGAACTATTTATATAGTAGAAAAAAAGCCCAAGCCCAAAGAATGTGACTCATTTTTCCTATTAAGCACATGAACTTAGAGGACAGTATCCCATCATTGGCAATGTGATGGTTGCATCATTGTCCAGTCCTGTGTACGTGTAAAGGTTTATGATGCTATAGCTATCCAGACCGTAGCAAACCATAAGTAGACATTTTACAGAATTGCACCCAGCAAAATCAAACTGCCGTAAAGTTCATGTGTAGCACTAATTGCAATTTAACTGCATGGTTATTGCAATTTTAATTAACCCAGTCATCATACTGTGGCATACAAACTGTGCATAATAACGGCATGCTGAATATAATGACAATAGGTTTGTCTGAACTGTGCGAATAATAAGTTTTATCATTTTCTGAAGTTTCTTTTTATGCCCTTAAACATTTTGCAGTATTTAAAAATGTTTCACCAAAATAAATTAAGGGAAAAAACCCAAACAACCAAACCACAACAGGAAGCAGCTAGTAGGTTGCTGAGGCTTTTCTGTTTTAAAAGTCTACAGCAATCTTTAATTTTTTTCTGAAATTCAGTGAGATGTGTTAATTCTCTCCCAAATAATATATTGGGTGATTCTTCAGTGTCATTTCTCACAGGCTATTTTCAGTCCCCTTTTGGAATTGTTTTATATGCTTTTAGGATTTTGTCTTTGAAACAAACGAAAATCAATTTGTGGAAACATTCAATAGCAATACTCTTGGAGAGAAACTGGAAGGTAGTAAGAATACCTTCTGATCAGATATTGCTGCAAAATGGTAATTTGTTTGATCATTACTGGCATTGGGATGGCATTTAATAAGTCCAAGTGCCGGGTGCTGCACTTTGGCCACGGCAACCCCATGCAGAGCTACAGGCTGGGGTCAGAGTGGCTGGAGAGCTGCCAAACAGAGAGGGACCTGGGGGTGCTGATTGACACCCACCTAAACATGAGCCAACAGTGTGCCCAGGTGGCCAAGAAGGCCAATGGCATCCTGGCCTGTATTGGGAATAGTGTGGCCAGCAGGAGCAGGGAGGTCATTCTGTCCCTGTACTCTGCTTTGGTTAGGCCACACCTTGAGTACTGTGTCCAGTTCTGGGCCCCTCAGTTTAAGAAGGACATCGAGATACTTGAACATGTCCAGAGAAGGGCAACAAGGCTGGTGAGAGGCCTTGAGCACAAGCCCTATGAGGAGAGGCTGAGGGAGCTGGGATTGTTTGGCCTGGAGAAGAGAAGGATCAGAGGTGACCTCATTGCCCTCTACAACTACCTGAAGGGTGGTTGTAGACAGGAGGGGGTTCGTCTCTTCTCCCAGGCAACCAGCACCAGAACAAGGGGACACAGTCTCAAGCTGTGCCAGGGGAGGTTTAGACTCGAGGTGAGGAGGAAGTTCTTCACTGAGCGAGTCATTCGTCATTGGAATGGGCTGCCCAGGGAGGTGGTGGAGTCGCCGTCCCTGGAGGTGTTCAAGGGGAGATTGGACGTGGCACTTGGTGCCATGGTCTAGTTGTGAGGTCTGTTGGGACAGGTTGGACTTGATGATCCTTGGGGTCTCTTCCAGCCTTGGTTATACTGTGATACTGTGATACTGTGATACTGTGATACTGTAGGGAGAGCTTTCTCCTTCTCTCAATATGATGACACCAGCTGGTGTCTCTCAAGACTGGCAGCAATACCACTGGAGGATTTTTCGTTTGGAAGGTTAGTTTTGCAGTACAAAAGACTAAAAATTAGGAAATGATGTAGATAGTGGATAAAGTTATAGTTCTTCAGAAACAGAGAAAATACAGTTAAGTGGTGTTACACTCATACTGTATTCCCATTCCTGGAGATATAAGGAACAAATAAACAAACAAAACCCCATACATGGACAGTGCATTTATCTGTTTTTTAGACTATCATCAACCATGTACTGGGAAACAAGATACTCACATTTTGGTTTTAAATTTGTCTCACAGACAGAGCAGGCATCTGAAGTCTAGTTAAGTGTCTATGACCTTTTCATGTGCACAAGTTCACTGAAGAAATCAGGTGACAATGAAGACTGGGCCAGTGTGGGAAGCAGAAGTGCATTTGGCATACGTATACAGTTAATGGAAACATAAAATTGGCAATCACTAGTGACCAGTTAAAAAATGACAGATTGGGCTGAGCTGGGTGAGTGATACAAGTATGTGCCAAACACAGAAAGAAGGACAAGCACCAAAGCCAGTAGGCCCAAGGGTATCACAGGTATGAGAAAGACAACATCATCATTGTACACACTGAAGTAGCTCATCCAGCAGGAACTACAAAGAAGTGCTCTGCTAAGGACTGGACAACTGGCATTGCTTTATGAGAGCTGTTGCTGTCATTAACAGAAGAGCAGCATGACTATTGTCATGCACTTCTTTGTGGGAATGGCAGCGATGTATATGGTGCTGTACAAGCACTTTTTATCATTTATCTACTGCTGGTTTTGGAATTTTCCAGAAATGGCTTTTAGAAAAAAAATAATCAGTTTTTAAAAAGACATTTCAGATAAGGACTGGATTTTAGGGGCATTTATATACTTAAAGTCTATCCAAGATTAGTTTTTTTAAGAAACATTTTCTATTTGAAACTAAGATTAATTTTTTAAATGTATGAGTGAATGCAAATTTCTCAGTATTGCACAGTGCATTTCTTGACACATACACTCAGAGAGAATAAGCAGAGAGAAGTTAGTAAGCATTATTTTTAAACAGCTGTATCATGCATATGAAATAAACATCACCCATATTCCAAACCACCATTACTCTAAAATGTTATTTTCTTTTTTTATTTGTGTTAATCAGAGGAAAATATAATGCTATCTTATCATAAATTCAAGAAATACAGGGATCAGTGGGTTCTCCTGCCATTGTAGTGAAGCTGAATGCTTTTTTTTCCCTTGTCTTTTTTCTTTTTTCATTGTACTATAACTGGTTCCTATTTATTTATTTATTTGTATCTTGATTTGAGTGAGGTTAAATAGAAATACTATTTAGAAAAGAATATACAAAAGTATAAAAGGTGTTTGGCTGGGTGCACTAGGCCCAGCTACTTAGCAAGAAAATAGCTTGCCAAGAAAAGCCACACTCCCCCACAAACCAAAGATATAGCAGCAGCCACATATGCTAGGAGCAGAGAGGAGGGAGGAAGAGACAGAATGGGCTGTGAGGTCTGCTTATATAGGGATGCAGGATTATGGGATGGAAAAACAAATTACAGTTTCCTGAGTCCATCCTCTGGGATGGACTGTCCAAGCCCCTTGGACTCTATCTCTGGAGGACTTTTATCTCTTATGGTGGTACACTTAGGCCTTAACCTATTACAGTTTGTTTGTTTAATCATTTTTCTCCCTGATCCAAAGCACTAGTACTTTGTATTAGCCAGTGAATCATCTCCACCATGTTCTGCTCCCTTAACAGGTTGCTACCTTGCAGTCAGAGTGCCGAGAGAGCTAAGGTGCTTCTTTCAGATGTGCAAGATACCTATGACCTAAATCATGCCCATCATGAGAAAAGCCTCTTTCCCAAACATCTGGATCTGTTAAACCCTCATTTTTGATGAGACAAATGTGGAAAATTACCCCCAAAATAAATCACCAGACTAGCTCAGTAAGTTTGAAAGCAGAATGAAGCTATATCACAGTATCACAGTATCGCTAAGGTTGGAAAAGACCTCAAAGATCATCGAGTCCAACCTGATATTTTCAAAGCAAACAAAATCTAGAAATATAAAATGCAATGAATATACGCAAAATAGATATTCATATATTTACAATTTAGAAACAACACAAGAGTCCCATTGAATTGTTCCCAGACCCCTCTGGACAGTCCAGGGGGCTGCTCGCAACCTCCCCTCTTCCCCTCCCTCTCCTTCCCTTCTTGGTACCTCATAGACACAGTATACGCCAGCTGAAGGTCAGGAAAGAGAGGTAAGGGAACAAGCCATGCAAGCTGCAAAAGAGAAGGAGCAAAAAAAAGAGAGAATAGTTTATGCAACTAACTTTTATCCTAGTCAGCAAAGTCAATGGAGTGATGTAGATAAATCAGTTGTTATTATTTTGCATCCAATGGTAATTTATTTACCTTTTTACAACTTCAAACTGTAACAGTCATAAAAGCTGATGATAAGCATAATTCCACCTATGTCACATCAGTAAGCATAAGAAAAGCTTGCTTGCCTTTTTCTTTTTTTGGTCTCTGGTAGATCCAACAGATCATTGATGTGGAGAGGCTGATGGGATAAACTGCTGCAGAGGCTGGTGAAATGCAGCACTGAAGGCCAAACTTGCACAAGGATAAAGTCTAGGAAGAGTGTAGAGATTTACAGGGGGAGAAATGGGAGTCCTGTTAAGCTGATGGAGAGTGTGAGAAAATGTGCTTTGAAGAAGAGCTAATGGGAGAAATAGTGGAAAAAGTAAGGGATGTTTGAAACTGAATTCGACAAGAAAAATGTAGCAAGATGCTGTCCAAGGAGACACTGCCCTGGAAAGAAATGGTGAGGTGAATACTTGAAGTGATGTTTGAAGTGTGTCTCATTAAGTCCTTTAAAGGACATCAGCTATGTATGTCCAGGGACAATTATCTCCAAGTAAATTCATGCACCTCACTTGAAGAGGATTCAAACTGTAACTTGAATGCCTAAATTAAGACATATCAATAGCATCCAAAAAGGATTGTTCACTTTCAACTTTACCCTCATTTTTTAATTCATAAGATGAACACTTATTCATATGTTGCAATAGTGCTGATTCCTTTTACTCTTGACTGGCCTAAGCAAGCACATTCAATGAGTCTGTCATTATTACCACTTACACCATGCATGACAACAAACACAATCATCCAAATGAGATGTTACATTTATTTTAAATTGTAAATGTGTTTCTTAACTAATGTGACAACAGTTCTTCGTTGGAAAGGTGGTCTTAAGACTTGAACTTTTCTTTTTAATTTGTGTGATGTAACTTGAAAAAATGAGTATTTGCTTTCTCTGTTCTCACATTTGGGAATATAAAATGCAACAGGAAACATTGATCCTGGCTCTATACTTTATACACTCTTTTCTGTTTCTTATGGTAGCATTTTAAATATTTTTCTGTTTCAAAAACTGAATCCTTGCCTTAAAGCCAACAACAACTCCTCTCTCTCTTTTTCTTTAAAGAATTTGAATACCTATTGAAACCAAGTTTTCATAAATCACATATGATATTAGTTTTTCAGTAGTGCTTGTATGCTAGCTTTTATGAAAACATGTGCAGCTCTGCCTGCTTGATATCTTGTCTAATGTGATTTCCAGCATGAAGTATCTCATTTAATAAATATATGTGGCCATAATTATTTTTATTCAGTGACTAGGAAGAAAAATCAGCTATGAACGTGAATTGATATCCTCTCTTGTACAAAATAGTATCACATTTTATGCAGAAGAAAATGTGAGTTCACATGAATTTGTATCTATTGACATTTAGATCAGAAATCTGGACATATAAAATCTCTTGATTTCTTCAGCATCTATGATCCAAATCATTAAACTTATACCTTGGATCCTTAAGTTTACATCTTGAAAAGTTCTAATGCAAGTTTGCACCATGCTAAATGTTTGATGTATGCTCTGGGTAACTGCAGAACATGCCATAATAATTCACCAACCCTGAAAGAAATCACAAGGTTCAATGCATACTTAAAATGTGGTTGAGGTATTGTAATGGTCTAGTGCAAGGGCTAGCCTGCTTGCTCTCACAGCACGAAAGTGAGGGGAAGAGTAACACTCAAAACTCAGGGTTGATATAAAGAGAGTTTAACATGAGATATCATAAGCACAATGTATAACTACCTTAGCTAATAATCTAATTAAACTAATTATCTATAATACAATGAATGTCTAATAATCTAATTATACAATGCATGATTACCTTAAGTTAACCTATTTGCAGAAGCAGCAGAGTGAAATGAAGAAAAATACCCAGCATAAACCAGAAAGCCAAACCCAGCAGCTCTACCAGACTTCCACACACCTCATTGCTATCCCTGTGGAAAGAAAGACCACACCCAAGAGCCAGAGCCCAGAAGCAGCAACTGGAACTGGAAGCCTCCCATATTGCAATCTGAACTTCAAGCCCCATAATACTTTGCTCCAGTTAGAACTTTCACTTTTTGAAGCAGGCATGACTGCAACATGTTATGAATAATAGCAGCAGAATCAACTCAATACATGACAGTTATATTACAGAAAATATAGAAATATGGTACTGTTCACAGCATTTTGTGTTCCTTGAGGTTACTAATACTGTCTACATAAAAATATACTTTCCTTGCAGGAAGGAAAAAACCAATACAATAACATACATGTAATGATTTGCTTGTATACTAATACTCCTTTAAAATGAGTGATTTTGTTTGGGGCTTTTTTCCTATTACAAAATGACTAATCATACTGATCACGTGTTTGTTGCATTCATTATAGATATAGTATTGTGAAGTACAATAATTACTAATATATTTCTTAGCTTAATGTCCACAGAACAAACTTTCTTATTCAAATGGACTTGAGAGATACATATTAATTTTTGTCTGCATGTGTTCTTTCCTTCTTCCCGTGGCCTTTTTACCTTTCAGGTGAACAAGGTATGTGGTCCTCCTGTGAGAAAGCCTATGCCATCTCCGGGTTGTTCCTTGGACCAGAACAAAGGCAGTCAAGAGTTGAAGATGGTGTTAAGACGCAATGAAGAAACCCTTGCCAATAGAAGAAAGCAAGACATTAGTTTTACAACCAGAAAGAAAGAATAAATTAAGCCATTAATTTTACAACAGAATAGATTATAATCAATGCAATGGCATGCATTACTAGAGAATAAATAAAGACTGCAAAGAATGATGCATTTCAGCAACACAGTCTGCTCTGTTACATTTTGGAAAGAGTAATGTCATGACTAGATTTTGTTTCTGAAATAATGGGCATATAACCAGGGTAATTTGATCACATGGTGGTTTAAAACAGAGAGAATAGGAAAAAAATGGTAGAATATGAATGTTAGGTCTACCTTTTTGTGAGTGAAATCTCAAATTGCATTCAACATTTATATTAGCAGGTATTATTAAATCTGTCACAAAGTGATGGTGACTTTTATCAGAAGACTAGTTGTACAGACAGAAATGCCTGTACATGCCTTTCTACTGCAAAAAAATTAAATAAATATGCATTTGATGCTGAATCTTGAAATCCTCATTTAGGCAAATCCAACTGATTTGAGATAACTGCAAAGACTTGGAGATTGGATTGATACCTGGCTTATTATTACAGGGTAAACTTTGCCTAACTGCTTATGGGCCAGGTGTTTAAGCTGTCATTATAGCCTATGAAGAGGAGGATTCAAATCAGCTGCTCACACAACTACAAGCATCCTGCAGGTATCCCAACTGATCTGCTCCAAGAGGATACAGGTTTCCTATAAGTTCTATCATATATTCCAGTATTCTACAGATATTCTGGATACGTGAATGGCCAATCTATCTTTAGACAAGTTAATTAAGTCTTTTATAACCCTAAGGAGTAATTGCACTGTAAAGAGTAAACATAGTTGAGGCTAGACCTCATTATGCAAATAAAGTACAAAGTTTAAACCAGAAATTTCATTTATGTCATGGTTTTTGCTAAAATATAGACAGGTTTTCTTTGTGCTCTGTTTCTTTTTGTTTCTCTTTGCAGAAGGAAACTGAAGCAAGAGAATTGTAGGGAATAGTTGCTCAGTCCTGATATCTAGAGAAGAAAAAGTGCCTCTGAGCTTCAAAGGCAGACGATTCTTGTTAGCACATGTTCTTTTGTGTTCCAAAAAGTGGAGGGGAAACAAACAAGCAAACACGGGGTTTAGGGAACATTGTAGGAGTGGAAAGAGATGTGAAACAGAAGTTTGCTTTAGCCAGTGCAGTAGTACATCATTCAGTAGCCATTTTCTCTGTTTGTAGCTAAGAAAGTTCTTGATATTTTCAGATTACTCACACTCTGCACACATGAAGCCATCTTCTAACATTTCATGTAATCCAGGGCTGCTACATGTTTCAAAATGAGTGGTGGCTGGATTGACTTCAGGAAGATTGTCCAAAAGACCTTAAAGGGCATGAGAGGCAGTGGGTAGCACAAAGTAGTTTTCCCATTACTTCCACCTACCTGAGATGCTGGAAAAACTTCATGGCATGCAACAGAGGCTACACCAAAAAGTGGAGGGGATAGAAATGTTGATATCCAATGACACAAATTTCAATTTAACAACTTCATAATTGATATCATCTTCATTTTCTGCCTCCTGGATCACATTCTTCATTATTAGTCACAATCACTTTATATTTCATTTTATATCCCCATGGCAACTGTAGCAATTCCTCACATGAAAGAACGACTTCAGCAAGTGCCTGCAGCCTGCTTTTAAGGAAGTGCTAGTCTCTGAGTATAATTTCACTTTATTTACCTCCTGTATACTTCTGGCAGCATGTTGCTCTCAGCAACTTTCACAGGCTTTAGCAGAAAAGAATAGACTTCTCCCAAAATGAGTAGACCTGCTCAGTTAAGTTATCTAAGGGAAAACAAATGAACAAAAAGATTCAGTTAAATGTGTGACTCCTAAGAGTTCCCTGAGTTCCTAATGTTTTACAAATGCATCTCCAGATGCAGTAAGTTTACATTTTAAAGTGCATGGTGGACTCCCTCTGCCTAAAGTTTTCCTAAATTACTTTGCCATCAGACCTAAGCCAATATCCTCTAGTACTATGTGCTACAAGAAGAAATGGAAATTTCTGTGGTTTTGACACCAAAATTTTCACGTGAAGTAAAAAAAAAATATCTAAGCACAACCTTCCATAATAGCATGCAAACTTGAAAGTATGAAACGCTTTTTCCTCCAGAACATAACATTTCAGTCAGACTTTAGCGTGGAGAGTAAAATAAAAAAAAATAAAAAATTGAACATTTCCAAATAAACAGATAAGAAGTATCTGTATCTTCCACTGACTGTAATTGCACATTTGTGCTCAGCTGCCTATAATTACATGCTATCTGGTCTAGAAGATGATGATGTGAAAATTGACATTCATACCATCTGCCCTTCTAACTACTTTAGTCAGACATCAACACGGGCTGAAATCAGTTATTACTTCTGCATTAACTTTAGCTTTGCCTCAGGATGTATTTACTAATAAACTGAATGACCTTTCTGTTAGAATTCAGTTTGTCACAAGATGTTATGGCAGTTATAGTTATTTTAATTTCTGTACTACACATGACTTAATTGTGCAGAAGAGGGAATTCAACTATTTACTATGATAGGACTCTCTAAACTCTAGTTTTCATCCATAATGTAAACTCAAAGCATAGACAAAATCAGAATCAATCCTGCTGAATGGGAAATGGAGGAAAATTGTAATCATGCTGTGCACACTGGATGCCATTTTGGGGATGGAGAAATGCAAGATATGATTATTCATGCCTGGGAGAGTGTGGATGAATCATATTTACATATTTAAAATATAGTGTGCATAGGCAATTTTATGATGCATATTCAAAATTGACCCTGACTGAGATTTTCAGAAGACTCAGTAGGGCAATCATATCACATTTAATAGGCATAGTAAATCTAAATCCTATGCAAAATATTTGCCCTACAATTACAAGAAAGGACATGTGGCTTTTTAAATCATGGACTCTATATAGTCACTCACATTTTATCTGTTTTAATTTGGAGTAAACAATACTTAAAAATTTAATTCCTTATATCATTTTAAGCCTGTGTTGGCTAAATATAGGGAAATGTATAGAATATGGAACAGGTCATCTTGAGTGCAATCACACAGCACTTAGAGGATGGCCAAGGGATCAGGCCCAGCCAGCATGGATTTAGGAAGGGCAGGTCCTGCCTGACCAACCTGATCTCCTTCTATGATCAGGTGACCTGCCTGGTGGATGTGGGGAGGCCTGTGGGTGTAGTCTACCTGGACCTCTGCAAGGCCTTTGACACCATTCCCACAGCAAACTCCTGGCCAAGCTGTCAGCTCATGGCTTGGACAGGAGCACACTGCATTGGGTTAGGAACTTGCTGGAGGGCCGAGCCCAGAGAGTGGTGGTGAATGGTGCCACATCCAGCTGGCAGCCAGTCACTAGTGGTGTGTCCCAAGGATCAGTGCTGGGCCCAATGCTCTTCCACATTTTTATTGATGATCTGGATGAGGGCATCGAGTCCATTATCAGTAAATTTGCAGACAACACCAAGCCGGGGGCAGGAGTTGATCTGCTGGAGGGTAGAGAGGCTTTGCAGAGGGACCTCGACAGGCTGCACAGATGGACAGAATCCAACGGCATGAGATTTAACACATCCAAGTGCTGGGTTCTGCACATGGGCCACAACAACCCCATGCAGTGCTACAGGCTGGGGTCAGAGTGGCTGGAGAGCGGCCAGGCAGAGAGGGACCTGGGGGTACTGGTTGATAGTAGGCTGAACATGAGCCTGCAGTGTGCCCAGGCAGCCAAGAGGGCCAATGGCATCCTGGCCTGCATCAGGAAGAGTGTGGCCAGCAGGAGCAGGGAGGTCATTCTGCCCCTGTACACTGCACTGGTTAGGCCGCACCTTGAGTCCTGTGTCCAGTTCTGGGCCCCTCAGTTTAGGAAGGATGTTGACTTGCTAGAACGTGTCCAGAGAAGGGCAACGAAGTTGGTGAGGGGTTTGGAAGACAAGCCCTATGAGGGAAGGCTGAGGGAGCTGGGGTTGCTTAGCCTGGAGGAGACTCAGGGGTGACCTTATTGCTCTGTACAACTACCTGAAGGGAGGTTGTAGCCAGGCAGAGGTTGGTCTCTTCTCCCAGGCAATCAGCACCCGAACAAGAGGACACAGTCTCAGGCTGCACCAGGGGAGGTTTAGGCTGGATGTTAGGAAGAAGTTCTATACAGAGAGAGTGATTGCCCATTGGAATCAGCTGCCTGTGGAGGCAGTAGAGTCACCTTCATTGGAGGTGTTCAGGAGACTTGATGGGGTGCTTGGTGCCATGGTTTGGTTGTTTGGGTGGGTTGGATTGGTTAATGGGTTGGACGCGATGATCTTGAGGGTCTCTTCCAACCTGGTGTATTGTATTGTATTGTATTTTCAGAACTCCAGACACCATACAAGAAGTTAACATAAAGTAAAGCTTGTTGACTAAGAGCAATGAGCACAGTGTTTGCCAGTGCCTTTATTTGTGCCTGTGGATCATAGATAACTCAGTTTAGTGTGATGTTTGAAACAAGAATGAATAAATATTTTAATTTTTCACAGCAGGAATGAGTCTCCCAGGAAGAGATTTTCACTACATAAGTAAACAATTTATAAACATGAATATCACAATCCAGTTAAAAATATACTAACTAAAAAGTAATTTGTTTAAGCATGCAAACTTATCATTAGCTCTGGGCATCTTGACAATTTTTAAAAATATCACAGCACATGATACAACTCATGTGGTTTTTCATACAGTTATTTAAATATCCACTAAATATCTAACAGCTACATTTTAAACTCATCTTACCTAGATCTTGAATTGCTCCATAACTCTAATAAATACTCTTTGTAGCTTTTGTAGTACTGTGTAGGGGACTAGTGGCTAGCACTTCTGACAAATGGATGACTCATTCATGTACAACTATCTTTTTAGTTGCTGTGATTTTTTTTTTTTTTGCAAGCATTTTTTGGTACATTTGTGCAAGTGTAACATTGCAAATTGTATCACAACTATGCAGGAAAATTTCAGGTTGGAGGAACATAATTCTTGTTCCAGAGGCTGAATAAAGTGTTGGTGTTTTGTGGTTGTTGGGGTTTGTTTGTGGCGTTTTTTTGTTTGTTTTGTTTTGTTTTTTTTGTTTTACTTTGACCAATCGGAGTATCAGCTTTGTAAAATTCTGAATGTTGCAACAATAGAACACGCACATTCGCTATCTTCTTGTAGAAACACAACTGCTTAGTGTTATTGACATTGACAATTATTTCTTCTGCTTCCCTGTGCAGAGAATTTATCAGCCTGTATGGTGATGTATGGTGGCCTGGCTGATCAGCTTTGTAGCAATGAGTTGGCAGCTGCTGATGGACTCCCATGCTGGAACAGAGAAGATATTGTGAGAAGGTACATTTCTCACTTTTGTCTTTTGGTTTGTATTTTGCATTTCCCTGAAGCAGTTTCCAACTAAGGTCAAGTACATTGTTTTCCTAGGTATGTGTCAAGGTTAGTTCGAAAAGCAAATCAGTGTAGGATTCCTCCTCTCAGGCTTCACCTGTAAACACTGAAAAAAGATCTCCCTGCCTCTATGTTTTGAGGAAAAAATAGAGTTCTGCTGCTCTTCAGACATTTTTTCCATCAAATTTATGGCACCTGAACATATGCCAGAAAAGAATTTGTATTGGAATTTACAGAATACATTGGAGAAAAAGAATATGGATTTTTGTTTGATCTTGATCTGTATGCAATGTTCCTTTTAGTACTGCGTGTGTGATAACAGATGGGCTATTTGCTTAGAACTTCCTCTGGCTCTGAGGAATGAAGTAATACATATGATTTCTTGGGAAAGAGTTAAAGTTAAAATGCAAGGATTAAGCATTTTAGAGGTGAAATGTGAAGTATTTTATGTATGCAGCAGCTTGAGACACATTATTCAGCAGCAATGGCAATGAAGAAATGATAATAAATTACTACACTCCTGGATGTGTATCTCTGGAATCAATATATTTCACAGCTTACGAAACACTTCCTTTTGTGGATGTCAGAAGGATATTCTCTATGTTTTTCTTTTATTCGACTTATTACCAAAATAAATATTTCTCTGAGGAGGAAGTCTTAATGATGACAGAGACCAAAATATTAAAAGGCTCATTGCAATCAGTCTTTTTAATAAAGATTATGCTGCTAATACAGGCTGCTGGTTAAAACCATAAGAGTTGGATACTCTTGAGTTGCTCTAGGTTATCAACTGGAGCGGAGACCTGCAGATTAGTTCCTGCATCTTAACACCTCTACTTGATCACTAAATGTGTTGTGGTACATATTCTTTCTTCAGTAGCTATATGAAGATGCTCACATCTATCTTCTTCCTCTCCTTCATTATACCTTGTTACTCAAAGTGTCCTTTGTTCAATTTAATTGGTTTGCATTTGTTCTTTTGTCACTGAAGATGAGAAAAAGAAATCTTTTTTTGTGCTTGACTGAAATCTGTGTGGTTATTACTATTATTATTATTATTATTATTATTATTATTATTATTATTATTACTACAGAACTGTTAATCTAAGGGAAAATGGGCATTCATGTGCCTGCTATGAAAGTTCTGCATGTGTGACACAAGCATATGCAAAAAGAGATCACACATTGGGCATGCAGTTCTTGGAGATTTTTCTTGGTTATGTAAAGTCAAATTCTGCCTCAGAAACACACTCAGACAAACAAGTTCTGTAAATGCATAAACAAGGTAGTTCTGTTTGAACAAGACAGGTTCCTGATCTGCCCCACAGATTGTACTGGGAAATGACATTTGAAATGGATCAATGCATCAATCAACTAGCAGAGACCTAATAGGAGGTGGGAGATGAGCAGCGTTGTGTTGGGGGATATTATGAAGGGAAATCACACTGTCAGGCTCTGAGAAAGTGGATCAGAGGCAGTAAGTCTAATCACTGTGCAGACAAACCAGACCAGGAGGGACTAGTGAAAAAAACCCAACCAAACAAAAACAGATAAGCAATTCAAAATTATCTTGATGAAACTCAGCCCAGGCCCAATTTTAACATGCTTAGGAAAACTAAGGCATACTCATAGAGTGTTCCTGGAAGTATTATGAGATTAGTTCAAGAAACTCATCTTACAAAAAAAAAGGAATCAAAGAATTTGATTTGTTTAGCTAGAAAATAAAAACTGTTAGGAGAAAAAGCAAAGTGCAACAAGGCTGTTGCTAGAGGGAAGAAAAGTATCTGTTCAGTGCTTCCATAATGGCTAAGACACATGGTAAATATTTAAAATATATTCTGATTAAACATTAGGGAGAGTTTTCTAGTGGCATTAGGGAGAGTTTTCTAGTGGCAAGGACAAAAATAGGTAGTTTTGTGGTCCAGCATCTGACTGAAGGAGGGTATTTAAGAACAGGAAGGGCAAGACACTGAGAAATTATGCAGCTGATTTTTCCTTAGAGATATGAAGATAAGTTGGATAACCTCTTAAAATCTCCTTCAGCCCTCTGATTCTGAATGTAGATTTATCTAAATGCTGTGATGCTCAACTTCTGTTTTCATGATCCTAAGATATTGTGACATTTTAGAAAAAGTAATGACCTGAGTAAGCATCATCATTTTTCTCTGTAAATACTGAAGAATATCTGAAGACCTCTACACTGATTCTCCTCTTTTCTGGTTTTGCCTAATCTTTAAAAACCATGTGTCATATCTGGTGATGACTACAGTTTTGGGCCTGACGTGTAAAAGCAACATCATAAACTACATAAAGCTGGTGTGAATGTATAAGGACCTGAAGAGATTGCTAAGACTGATGTATCTGGATTTCAAGCTCAACCAGACATAAGCCCCAGAGACAGAAGATAGATATGTTTTTTTTAAAGAAAACTTTGAAGTTCTTCCTTCTCCTTTTCTGTGCATTTTTTGAAAGGAAGTAGTTTGAGGTTTTAGCAGGCATACTATCATATATCTGATACAGCATTTATCATCTCTAATTCCATCTAAAATATTGTCAAGCATGGGTGGGGAAAGGTCAAACAAACAAAAAAATAGGACATTATTGAAACAAAACATTACTTATCAGTTTACACAGGGCAGACTCATTCTTTTATCAAGAACTGAGACCAGAATCCCTAAATTCCTGCCTGAAAAGATTGTTAGTGAGCAGAATTTGCAGAAGCAAGACGATTCTTGCAAGGTCCATGTCACTGCAGGATGAGGGAGAGGATGTCTCAAAGCAGTCTTCAACCCTTCCACTTGTTTACTCTGTTTTGTGACTGCAATGGTTGGTTATGAAATTTTTAATTAATTTTTAAAGGCCTAGCTGAGTGCCACAATGAAATACCTGGAATTTAAGATTAGAGGATTCATTAGGTTTTACAGAAAAAACAGGAATTGCAATTAATATGTTTTGCACTACCAAAGCATATATAGGGAAATGCATTAATTATTTCAGATTCTCAGTGGCTTCTCAACATTAAAGCTAAAATAGTGAGAGTTGTGCAGAGAGAATGAGGCTGTTCTCACTCATAGTTTTGGTAGTACAGAGTTCCTGGCTAGAAAGTGAAGAGACATTAACTAAAAATACACAGAGGAAAGCAAAATATGTGCTAACCTGATACCAATAATTCTACTGAAATAAAAATAGATGTGAAAGAAGAAAATAGTGAATTGATGTGTGTTGAAGGATTCAAGAGTAATGGAGATTACTAAAAACAGCTAATCAAGTTTGGAAGGAAGAGTTTCATATGAAACACATATGTAAAATATCCAAATTAGGGGGAATTAAACAGCATGATTTATTTTAATTGCTGAGTAAGTTGTTAGAAAGTGATTATAATAAGCATCTATCATCAAATAAATACTTAGCTTTAGCACAGCTCTTAGGCTGGGGAATTTTCTCTTTTGATTTTTAAATATTCTGAAAAAATAATATAGTCCTGAATCTCTTATTAGGCAAGAAAAGAAGAGAAATGGTGGTATAAGGAGATCTGATTAATTCCTTTTAGTTTTATTCTATTTGAGATAGACATCGCTTTTTAAGGAGGCAGAATGTAAAAGCACCACTCACCATCTCTGCAAAAGATTTGCAGCTTGAAATGTGGGAACAGCCTATTATGGCTCTTACTGCATTGCCTAATATGCTATTGCAAACAAGGACCAGCAACAGATGCTTAGAGAAAAAACAGTTGTAAATATGTGATTCCTCCCAGTCTGCAAATTTGGAAATGCCTGACCCAGAACTGTGAATGTTCAGTATTCCCATGAACTCATAAAATCTTGGCACCAACAGCATTTCACAGCAAACTAACCAGAATTTTATAGATACCAAAACAGTGAGTCAACGTAAGAGGTAAATAGTGGGTAAAGATATTTGTAGGCTGTTTTATAAAGAAACTGCAAATTAAATAAATTGCCAAATCTGAATGCCTGAAATTTGAAGTATTTTGCTTTGAATTGATGCTGTGGAGGTGGTGGAGTCACCTTCATTGGAGGTGCTCAAGAAGAGGCTTGATGGGGTGCTTGGTGCCACGGTTTAGTGGTTTAGTTGTTTAGGTGGGTTGTATTGTATTGTATTGTATTGTATTTAGGTGGGTTGGATTGGTTGATGGGTTGGATTGGTTGATGGGTTGGATTGGTTGATGGGTTGGACGCGATGATCTTGAAGGTCTCTTCCAACCTGGTGTATTGTATTATTGTATTGTATTGCTTCTTTAGGGACCCTTGGAAGTGGAGTCACCAGCATATGGCACTTGGGCTAGAACATGAAGCTCCCCAGGGGCTTCGTGAAGTCATGAGTATTTTTCATTGGAACATATGCATTTTCATTTGTAAAACTGCCGATGTCAAGGTATGCTAGATGACTAATCATAAATACCATTAATTTTGTCACTTCTCTCCCCCTAATCACAAATAATTTTTTATTGTTCCTACTTCACTTGTCAGAAGAATGAGGGGGGCTTATGATATTTTTTTGTTTGTTTCAATGTAGAAAACAAAACAAGTAATCAAATAATAAAAATTAATTATTCTATTTGTCTTTGCTTTTGAGAAACCTTAAACGTACTTTTTAGGTTAGTTTAATGAATTTGGGGATTATAGTGGAGAATGTAATCTGAACCATTTATTCAAGAGAAAGAAAAAAATATGAAAAAAGAAGGGTACTGGCTTGCTGATAGATTATAACAATAGATATTCCCTGGCAACCAGCACCAGAACAAGAGAACACAGTCTTAAGATGCTCCAGGGGAAGTTTAGGCTTGAGGTGAGGAGAAAGTTCTTTACAGACAGAATTGTTAGCCATTGGAATGTGCTGCCCAGGGAGGTGGTGGAGTCCCCATCCCTGGAGGTGTTCAAGAGGGAATTGGATGTGGCACTTGGTGCCATGGTTTAGTCATGAGGTCTGTGGTGACGGGTTGGACTTGATCATCTTTGAGGACTCTTCCAACCTTAGTGATTCTGTAATTAGATTACATATATTAGATAATAGATTAGATTGGGAGCAGATGTTGGTCAGTTAGAGGGTAGAAGGGCTCTGCAGATGGACCTTGACCGACTGGACAGATGGGTGGAGTCCAACGGGATGGCATTCAACAAGTCCAAGTGCCATGTGCTGCACTTTGGCCACAACAACCCCATGCAGAGCTACAGGCTGGGGTCAGAGTGGCTGGAGAGCTCCCAGAGAGGGACCTGGGAGTGCTGGTTGGCAGCCACCTAAATATGAGCCTGCAGTGTGCCCAGGTGGCCAAGAAGGCCAATGGCATCCTGGCCTGTATCAGGAATAGTGTGGCCAGCAGGAGCAGGGAAGTCATTGTGCCCCTGTACTCTGCATTGGTTAGGCCACAACTTGAGTCCTGTGTCCAGTTCTGGACCCCTCAGTTTAGGAAGGACATTGAGACACTTGAACAGAGAAGCGCAACAAGGCTGGTGAGAGGCCTTGAGCACAAGCCCTACGAGGAGAGGCTGAGGGAGCTGGGATTATTTAGCCTGGAGAAGAGGAGGCTCAGGGGTGACCTCATTGCTCTCTACAACTACCTGAAAGGTGGTTGTAGCCAGGAAAGGGTTGGTCTCTTCTCTCAAGCAACCAGCACCAGAACAAGGGGACACAGTCTCAAGCTGTGCCTCAAGGTGAGGAGAAAGTTCTTCACTGAGAGAGTCGTTTGCCATTGGAATGTACTACCCAGGGAGGTGGTGGAGTCACCGTCCCTGGAGGTGTTCAGGAGGGGACTGGACATGGCACTTGGTGCCATGGTCTAGTCATGAGGTCTGTGTTGACAGGTTGGACTCGATGATCTTCAAGGTCTCTTCCAACCTTGGTGATACTGTGATTAGATATAAAAAATTAGGCAGTTTATATAAAAGCTGAAATTCAGGTCACTATGTCAGTTGGTTTTAGGAGATCCAGGTCTGACATTAGGGGAAAAAAATGAAATTACATATGATTCCTTATTTTATATTAATTATGGAATTAATCTGTATCTTGTCATGAGACATAAAAAAAAATAATTCCTGCTTTAATAATAATAATATCAGGTCTTGATATATACTTGGATAAATTTCATGACACTTCAAGATGGACTACTTAATTACATTAAAGCATCAAAATATGTATTGCTTTTGTTTATCTATTGCATTTGTTTACCTATTTGTTGTAGGGGAGTAGACCCCTACCCTGAAAAATGGTCCAGCAAATTAAGTGTATCTATGCCAATGCATATAGCATGGATAATAAGCAAGACGATCTTGAAACTGTTGTCCAGCAGGAAAACTATGAATTATTGCTGTGACAGAAACATAGTGGGATGAATCCCATGTCAGTGACACCAGCTGCTCTTTGAAGGTTCAGCCCCTGGAAATGGAAGACAAGGATAGGGAGCAAAAAGCAGCACCCACAATCCAGGAGGAAATGATCAGTGACCTATTGTGTCATTTAGATGTATACAAGTCTATGGGACTGCATAGGATCCACCCAATGGTACTTAAGGAACTTGAAGATATTCTCACCAAGCCACTCACCATTGTTTGTCAATGGTTCTGGCCAACTGGGGAGGTCACAGTTGACTGGAGGCTAGCTAATGTGATCCCCATCTACAAGGAGGGCCAAAAGGATGCTCCAGGAAACTAAAGACCTGTCAATCTCACCTCTGTGCCAGGAAAGGTTATGGAGCAGGAGCAGGTCATCCTGAGTGCCATCATGTGGCACATACAAGACAACCAGGTGATTTGCCCTGGCAAGCATGTGTTTATGAAAGGCAGGTCCTGTCTGACTAATCTGATCTCCTTCTACAACAAGGTGACCCACCTGGTGGATGAGGAAGGGCTATGGACATTGTCTACCTGGACTTTAGTAAAGCCTTTGACACTGACTCCCACATCATTCTCCTTCAGAAACTCATGGAACAAGGCTTGGATAAGTGCACTCTGCACTGGATGAAAAACTGACTAGCTGGATGAGCCTGAAGAGTGCTGGTGAATGGAGTTCAGTCTGGCTGGCTCCACTCACTACCAGTGTCCCCCAGTGTTCACTGCTGGGGCCTGTCCTCTTTAATATCCTTATTAATGATCTGGATGAGGGGATCGAATACACCCTCAGTAAATTTGCAGATGACACCAAGCTTGGTGGCTGTGTTGATCTGCTAGAGGGTAAGAAAGCTTTGCAGTGGGATCTGGATAGGTTACACTGATGGTCCAAGGCTAATTGAAGTTCAGCAAGGCCAAGTGCCAGGTCCTCCACATGGGTCACAACAACCCTGTGATAAGCTACAGACTTAGGGATGTGTGGTTGCAAAGCTGCATCTTGGAGAGTGACCTGAGGTATTGGTTGATAGTCGACTGAATATGAGCCAGCAGTGTGCCCAGGTGGCCAAGAAAGCCAGTGGCATCCTGGTTTGTATTAGAAACACGGTAGCCAGTATGAACAGGGAGGTGATCATCCCCCTGTACTTAGCACTGGTGAGACTGCACCTCGAGTATCGTATTCAGTTCTGGGCCCCATACTGTAAGAAGGATATTGAGGTGTTGGAGTGTGTCCAGAGAAGGGCGGTGAGGCTCATGAAGGGCCTGGAGCACATGACTTACAATGAGTCTCTGAAGAAGCTGCAGTTATTCAGTCTAGAGAAGAGGAGACTGAGGGGAGACCTTATTGTTCTCTACAACTACCTGAAGGGAGGCTGGAGTGAGGAGGGAGCCAGCCTCTTCTCCTTGATGACAAGCAATAGGACTAGAGGAAATTATTACAAGCTGCTCCAGGGGAGGTTTAGGTTTAGGGTTAGGGTTAGGGTTAACAAACTTTGGAATGGTCTACCCAGGGCAGTGGTGAAGTCACCATCCCTGGGGGTGTTCAAGCAGTGTGTGGACCTGGTACTTAGGGACATGACTTAGTGTTGACCCTTAAGTGCTGGGTGAAGGGTTGGACTGGATGATCTTGGAAGTCTCTTCCAGCCAGATATATTCTGTGATTTTGTGATTTGTCCTTTGTTGGCTTGAACAAATACATAATTTTCTGTAGTGTTTGTCCTAGAAACATTTGAGTAATTTGTCATGCACAGAGTGTTTTTGATAAAAGGATTCTAACACCAAGTGAATTAATTATTATTAAGCTGTTAATATTTGCAAAACGTGTTGGCTTTTAAGAATATTTATAAAGCCACAGAAGACTGTTGAACAATAGGCATGAGAAAGAAGAGTGACCAAAGATATTCTAAGAGTTTGAATTATGGCCTCATAATGCCTTCTTTTAAGAGTATTTTGTGATTTCATTTTACACAGTAAAAGAAAAATATACTTACTCCAGAATTTAGTATTAGTGATCTGATGACTCTTCGAGGTTTTCCTAGGAAATTCAGGACTATTTTATGACATGAAACAATGGAGGGGAAAATTCTAAAATCTATCATCTTCTTTTTATATAATAATGTTTCATATTAATACCAAAGAAAACTCATGCAAGAGGCTTTGCTGCAGAGTTCAAAAAAAAGGCTAACAAGAAAAACCAAAACCAACTATGAATCATGGCAGATTATACTAGACAGAAGTTCTTATAAAAGAAATATGACTGAATTTAGCTTCAATACACAGGATATCTTTCAAATAAGAAGTTTAGTGATATTTTGCAATGAAGGTCCTTTCACACAGTGAAACATATTTCTAAAACCAAATTATTTACCACCTCTAGCCATGGGAATTTAATACAGCAGCTCTCAAATATTTATTTAAACAAGACTTTGGGTTGTGCAGTATCTTCTATGGGTTTGTCTTTCACTCTAATATTCACAGTAGACCTCTACAAACACTGCAGGCTTACCAATCCTGACAGCAAACTTCTGTGTGCTGGTATTCAGCACTGCAGCATTTTCAACTTTCATATTACTATGAAAACATATTACTGCTGAAAACGTGTCTCTTGACAGCTATACAGAAGATTTTTGTAGAGCATATTGTACTGACTATGAAAAATATGCTACTGAAACCTTTATTATGATGTTTGCTTTTTAACATCTTCACAGCTGACTTAGATACTTAAGTGGGTCATTTAAGAGATCTGAAAACTGGTTGTAAGTCTTATGTAAAAACCACTGATTTTCCCTATATGTCTAATTGTGAAAGTTTGTGCTAAGTTTTTTCTTCATATAAGAAAAAATATTTGCTTAGTATAGTCCTATTTTATAAGGTGGTTTCCTTTTGTAGTTAAAAGAATCATTAGATCCTCTCTAATGAAGTACAACTAATCTGCCATTCACATCTGTGAGTCCAAGTAGTACTCCAAAATATAATATAATCTGTTCTCTTTAAAAAAAGTTATACTTTCTTATCTTTATTAGCAGCTCAACTTCTTGTATTCCTTTAGTATTATATGACAAATGACACAAGTTGGCTTATATTTATTAAAATTACTATTTTTTTCTCACTGTTTCTATCCTACCACAGTATTCATAGGGCCAAGGATTTTTAGCACTCATCCATGTGTGGCACTTGGGAAAATTAATCTGAGTTATCAATGACTGTGAATTTAGAAAACAGTGATAGCTCATTTGTTTTTCATTCAGTTCATTCACTGAATAAACCAAACTGAAGCTACTTTATAATTCAATAAGAATTTTATTATTAAAGTGCAGTATCCCACACAGAAATTTAATGTTTTGCTAGCCCAGTAATGCATTTGCATCTTTAATATGTTCCAAGTGATGTTTTGAGTTTAAGCACACAGGCAAACATATATCTGCTGTGAGTGCTTCAGTGGCAGCTATCTCTGAAAAAGAAAACAAAGCAACAAAACAAAAAACTGAAGCAAAAACTAATGTAAAGGAAGATGGATCACACTTACATATGCCTTACTGCAGACTTAGTAAATGACCCAGTCAAGCACTAGTGTGAATAGCTATATCCAAATCCTAAAGATTTTCATGTTCAGTAGTGCCTAAGATTTCACAATGTGAGGATACTATGAATAACAGATCAAAAAAGCAAATTAAATTGATACATTCATGCAACAGGAGACTGCAGATTCTTCCCAGATGCATACTTTATACTTATGAAGCAGAGAAAGAGAAATATGAAACATAAAACATACTCCAACCTCACAATGAACTCTGAATCACACAGAAGTACAACAGTAACAGAGGAAGTAGTAAGTGTATTCTATTACTGTCTGTGTTTTTGTTCCATGAAATACTCCTGGAACTTACAAACATAGCATGGCTAATATTTCTACTTTCATTTCAAAGATCAAAGCAATGTGTTCTGTTCTCCTTAAGGAAAAATAAATTATCAATGCATCCAAAAATCCTTGTACAGATGGTGTTTAAAACAAATAAAAGCTGATTTTTAAAAATGGCAAACAATATTTTTTATATAAAGATGTTACATTTTGCATTGAAAAGTATTAAGCATGGTCAGTTAACACACTGCGGTACTGAACATAGCAGTGCAGTACAGTACTGAATGGTACAGGGATTCTAGGCAGCAGCTAATAGAGAAAAAATTGGTTAACTTATCATAGCTACTTTTTGAGCAATAGCCTCATCTATTTGCAGAGTCACACTGTATTGTCTTCAATTCCTTAAACAGGAATCCCAAGATAAGGGCAACTGGCTCTTGACTGCCTATTTCTCTAGCACAGGAAAGATTTGACTTTGATCCAAACCAATGAAAGCTTATTCTAGAGTACTGCCCTTCAGCCTTTTGACAGCACAGACTGCATTCACAGAGATCTTGGCAGTAATCATGTAATTTTAAATGCACATTTTTATGTCTAGAGAATTAGTGTTTCAAAGGAGAAATTTTTTTAACAGCCAGTTCAAGAGCTGATAGCTAGACTCTGTCACCTCTTAGGTACTTTTGCTTGCTTAGAACAGGAATATATTTGCTGGAAAAAAATTATAAAAACTGAATTAAACAGCCAGAAGTTGCTTATTTGCTTAGACACCTGTGAATGATTTAGATGGAAAAAATAACTTAGCTCATGTTTCTATCAATACAGTTGATTCTTTTGGATTTGTGTGTTGATGATGCCACATTTGAGTATACAAGGAAGCCTTCATTTTGGAGGTGTGATTCAACTGACTTTTTAGCTATGCAAAACTGAGGCATCTAATAATCAAGACTTGAGTTTGCATAATCAATGGAAAGAGATACACCCTACATAGTGTTGTGTTGGCTGACTGTCAGTTTCTAACCACTGTACCATATCATCTGCATAGCTTAGATGGTCTAAATCTTACCCTCAAGGATGTGTAAATATGATGGGAAAAGGTTTGCATACCAAGAGAACAAACAAAGAGAATACAAAGCATACTTAATAGCTGTCAGAAAGAAAGTAGAAATGGGTCACTACCCTGTGCTTCAGGGAGCTGTAATTACAGGTGCACCACTGTGCAGTATCCTTAGGTAACTATCACCAGAATATGACTACTGAAGGTAAAAGAAAAACAAGTTTTCTGAACATCAGCTAAAGCTCATTGAACTGCTTTTTGCTACTTCCTTCTTTCACATTCCTCTAGGCTTTGAACACCTCTGTATGGAGAACTCATGTGCCAGATGCTCCAATGCTGCCATTGGAACAGTTCACAGTGTTAGATACAGCACATATGACAAATCAGACAGATGCTCATGACAAGAAAAGTTCTTGTCTCCGCTGTGTACATGAATGATAGTGAAACACATGAGTTGTTCAGATTAACAGTTTCCTATAATACTTCCATCACTTCCAGAAAAGTTTAAGCTATTTGGGATTTACGTTATCTTTTGTGTGTTTCTTTTGGTTTTGTTTTCTGTAAACACCAACTAGACCTTGAATAAGTAAGATTATAATTTTGTGGAAAGTGAACAAATTGTTTCTTTAGGGACAGAATAACTCATGTCCTAGGAAATCTCATCCTAGGAAATCTCATCTCCTGATAAATAGACAGTGTAGTATGTTCATTTTTCTCATTTATATGCGTATATAAAATAATTCTTGCATGTGGGAAGTAACGCTACTTCAGCTGTCTGCCTGAAATGAAGACATATAGATAGGTACATACTATGGTTAGGTTGATGCTTTTCTCTCAGTTATATATTGAACACAACTGAATTCATAGCATTGGGAGGAACTTTTTGGGAGAAGTGAAGATTGATGAATTCCCTAACTGTATTAACTTGCAGGGGATTAACAGTAGGTAAACGCAGGGGATAAATGAAATCCATCAATTGAAATCTTCTGAGGTGTTAGGGGAAAAGGCAAAGATTTCATGCTGAAGTTAACTTCCATTTGGGGAAGCCAAATGGAGGACAGACTGCCAAAGGAATAGATCCCAGCTGTGGGAAACAGTATTAAAGTGTTGAGTTCAGCTGGTAGTTGAAGGGAACACCTGGATAGCCAGCCACATTTCCAGTAAGGCATCATATTTTTATTACTCACATCTGTCTCAAAATATCCTGAGTGCTCTGTAAAAAATGGCATTTAGTAAAATTAAAATAAATTTTTGCTTTTACCTTAGTATTCTTTGCGAGTTCAAAGGAATTACAATACCTTGACAACACCAGAAACTTTGCAAAATAGATAAACTTTCTGCTGCAAAATTTTGTTTAGTAACAAACAGAAAAATCAGCACCAATACAACAAAAAATTAAAATAACCCATGATAAATCAAATTTTAAAACTATTATGTTGTAGTATGTTAAAACTATCAACCCTGGGACATGTTTTTCATCCACTTTCCCAGAACATTTGGAGATCTAACTTCAAAACAAATTTCCAGCACATAAACATGAAACAGTAGATAGGGAATAGTCCTTTTTGGATACCAATAATAAATGATGTCAGGACAGCCAACTGACAAAGGAAGGTACTTATTCACCAAGTGTAGAACTGAATCATAGAATCTGTGCCCCAAGAAGTTGTGGATGTCAACAGTGTATCTGCATTCAACAAATAACTAGGCAAATTTATGGCGTAATTCTGCAAGGACTCTTGATAAAAGTACAGTATAATTCTGTTTTCTTTGTATTGCCACAAACTGGAGGACTGTACCCAAGGAAGACAAGGGAGGCAGCGTAGCAGCATGTACTTATTCCAAGTCCCTGCTGGCTAACCTTAAAGAGTGTTTGCTTAGAGAGTGGAGTTTCTTGAGACATCTCTTTGTTTGAGCTTCTTTTTCTCTACTGGGTATTTTTTAACATTTTTCTTCTTACAAAAAACCAAAACCAACCAACCAACAACAACAACAACAAAAAAAAGTTGGGCACCTGTAATTCACTTCTGTATTCACTTCAGGGCATGGGTACCATGGATCCACAATGTCCTGCTTTGCAGCAGTCCCTCAGAACTAGGAAGTGAGAGGCAGAAGTTATAAATGTTTTCAAGTTTTCTAGACTTCCTGATTGTGACAAAAATCAGAAACTTTTGCTTCTTAATTTTATACTGTATGAAGAGATCAAACATATATTATTTCCTGTTATTTCTCTGTGTGACATTTTCTTTCTCTCCCTCTAATCTGTCATCCTTCTCTTGTTTTTCATACTTTTTTTAACCTCATATTTATACATCTTTCTCACCCAGTATTTTTCACATCTTTTTCCCACTGCTTTTCATATTCTTGCCTCTGCTTTCTCTTCTACTTCAAACGTTTCTTCTTTGACTTCCATTTCTTTATTTTTCACTTCATTTGACTCACATTAATCATAGTACAAAGTGGATTTTGTAATTTTTTTTCTGTGTTTTGTTTGTTTGTTTGTTTGTTTTCTGATAGTTGCAGAATAACTTCAGAAAACAAAGTAAGTCCATTTACAAGTGTCTTGGGATGGAATCATTCTTGTTCTATGAAATTTTGATGGGGAAATGCATTCTGTATTTTAAACAAATCACAGAAGTAGTGTTTGTGGTTTTTCCCCTATTTGCTTCTTACATTTTCTTACTAAAAATTCAACTGATTATTAAAATAATTTATTCTAAAATAATTGTAAGACTGTAAACATGATGCGTGTGAAAAAACACTTACTGAAAGTCAGCATTAGTTTCGAACGCTTTTAATGACAATTACAGTTCACATTTCAAAACTCTATTATGATCAAAGAGAAACAAACGAAAAAATGAGATGGGAGGAGGAAGGGTGCTATGATAACATTTGTTTGAGCTGTACCCAGTGTAAGTAGATCACACTTCGTTCAGTTTCTTTTTTCCCCCAGTATATTCATAGCATTACCAAGTGCAACACCCAGAACGGGAAAATCTTTTTTTTGGTGGTCCTGCGGGTAGAGCATTTCTTGCTGTTGCTGTATCCTATGTTGCCACCCAGTGGAGAAGACTCTGAATTCGCCTTAATCGTGGTCCTAAAGAGAGAAACCTTGTAACTCACAGGTCAGCAGCCCTGTGTTCTGCAAGAAAATAACACAGGTGGTCTTCTGTGAAAACACTGCTTGCTTTTTGCTGCTTTCCGTTGCTTTAATTTACATTTTAAAAGTGAGCTGGCAATATCATGGAATCGTATGGTAAAAGGCTTTGGGGTTTGCCTCTCTTTAGCTATTTGCTGATTTTGATCAGTGTATGCTAAAACATGTAGCAGCCTAATACAAGAATGCAGCTCCATTGATATTAATGTAAAAACTGATTATTATGGCAGTGGATCAGAGCTTTGATTTGCAAGAGTATCTTCAGTTCTACAAAAAAAAGATTACATTATTTTCAACTTGTAAGTTATGCTATGTATTTAAAAAAATCTAGCACCAATTTTATTTGGCCTCAAATGTGTTTAAAAAGCAGCTCACAGCTTTCAAAAAAAAAAAACAAACCAAAACATCACACAAATCACCCAAACCTCAGAACTAGCTTCCACTTTGTATTACTTCTCTACTTAATTCATATGTTTGAAGTTGATATTCAAAACCAATGTGGGCAAGTGTTGCCATCCACCAGTATTTGTGTACCATGAGGAAATGCTTTTGAATATTAGGGGAAGGAGGACACCCAAGAATCATAGAACCATAAAATCATAGAATGGCTTAGGTTGGAAGAGACCTCAGAGATCATCTACTCTAACCTCCCTGCCATGGCCAGGAATGCCTCTCAACTAGAGTTAGTCACCCAAGGCCTCATCTAATCTGTCCTTAAACACTTTCAGGGAGGTGGCATCTACAACCACTCTGGACAAACTATTCCAGAGTCTCACCACCCTCATACTGAAGAACTATTTCCTGAGATCTACTCTAAATGTACTCCCTGAGATCTACTCTAAATGTACTCCCTCTCATCTTAAAACCATTCCCCTAGTCCTGTTGCTAGACACATTTGTGAAAAGTCTTTCTGCAGCTTTTCTGTAGGCTCCCTTCAGGTATTGAAAAGCAGCTATAAGGTCCCACCCAAGTCTTCTCTTCTACAGGCTGAACAACCCTAGCTCCCTCAGCCTATCCTCAGAGCAGAAGTGCTCCAGCCCTTCGATCATCCCTATGGTCCAAACTTAAGTAAGAAGTCAGGTTATTCAGGAATTGCCAGGATCATTGATATTTTCATTGACAGAACTGTCACCAATATTCTTGGAAACTTAGTTGTTTAAAATTGTATTTAACTGATCACAGGGTGCATTTTTTTTAATAGACCCAGACAGAATTTTCCCTGATTCTTCTGCCACTGCATCCTTGTGAAAAGATTGTTTTCTCCTTCTTTGTACCTATATTTTAGGTACTCTATAAATGTGTGATGAGATACCCCTAAGCCTTGTCTTTCCCAGGAAGAACAAATACAGTTCATTTAGCCTTTCTTCATATTTCAAGTTCTTCAGCTCTGTAGTCATCTCAGTGGCATCTCAATGGATTCTCTTTGGTCTTCAAACCTGTGAAGGCCCATGTGTTGCTGTGACAAATTGTTAAATTTTTCTTTCTGTTGGTTTGGGATTTTTTTTTCCCCTTCAATACACTATCTTGAGTGTAATTTGGGAAACATAAACCAAGCATGCTCTGAAACCCATTGCTTACCTTTAATAGGACATCTGTCATTCTTTGGATGCATAGGGGCATTTTCTGAAGACCAATCATTTTACTAATTTGTTTTATTAATTGCCAGAACTAGATAAACAATTATTCAGCAGCCTTCAGAGTATTTTTATTCATGTACGTTTTTTAAGATTGCAATGCTGCATGAGGTTGTAGCATTTGAACTTAATAACTTAATTTTTTTGTTTTGTTTTTTTCCCTTGTATGCTTAAAATCACAGCTGAGTAGGTATGGCCAGATATTTTAAACGTTTCATATACATGTAGTAAATGATTAGTAGGATATAACAGAAAAAATAAATGGTCAGCAGCTAAGATGTCTGAGAGTTTTCAGACCAAAAAAACATGCTACCCATTTTAAATCCTGAGTATATGTGCAGAAACTCTAGAGTAATTCTTTCCTTCAAAATTGTGGACATGTTACTGACCTGCTTTCTACTTGAGCAAGCAGAGGCAGATGCATCTACATGAGCATTTTAACTTGCATGTGGAGTGTGCTTTTGAGGGAAAACCCTCAATCAGCAGCAATTTCTGCTGTGGAGCGGTCTTAGGGCAAACAAACAGGATTCCTTTCAGGTGAAACTCAGTGGTAAGGTGTGCCTGAAGATTGCATTTAGCATACACTAACTACTAATAGAAATTCAGTCTCTTGGGATTAGAGTAAATCTAATTAAGTATTCTTTCTTCTCCAAGTAGATATATCATAGATATTGAGCCCTAAGCACCAAGTTTTTACAGAAATGAATGTTTGTAAATTTATTGTTACAGATTTTAACTGCTTGCTGATGTTGAATAAAATTTTATTTATTATGGCTCACCATTGGGTGCCATGCCTGGGTGTGGGAAAAAGGGAGGCTGGTAGGGATATTACCATACAAGACCTTGCAAATCAAGGCATCTGAGGGGAATTGTCTAGATTTTTGTTTGTTTGTTTGTTTGTTTGTTTGTTTCTTAAAGAGAGAAAAAGGAGAAAGGGAATGTGTTCTAAATATATTTTTATTTCTGTTTGGAATATTGCCTCTTCATTATTCTATGACATTATATATAATAATAATAAAATAATCTTGACACTTGCTTTGAGAAGGGAATTGCTAAATTATATGCTTGACATTAAGGCTTGTTATTATTTGAAATAATCATGTTTATAGCAACAAAAACCTTCTAATGAGGCATGGTGAACTGGGATATCCACTTCAATGGCAGAAAATAAAGTGAAACCATTTTCCTCCAAATAGAATACATGATCTGGTGTTTCAGTGGGACAATCATCATGTACCAGCCACTGTATTGGGATGCTTTTCAGGCTTAATTGCCCTGTCAGTTATAATTAGAGGTGTTAATGTAGCTGTGAAATGTTACAAATTACTTGTGGCTTTTGCTCCTTGAGCATTCTCAGCCTGTTTTGCACAAAAAGATATCAGAATGACTGAGATCTCTTGCTGAGTCTGTTATTAAGGTTGGCTTGTTATACTCCCTGGGCATAGTTATTCACTCAGTGTGAATTCAGTACTATAGGTGTAAAGATGCCTGCACCAGAATAATTTAATCCTTTGTAGTAATGGTAAAAATCTTCATGAATTAGGCAATTTTCCAGAAATAGTTGCATCTACAGTAAGAATTCATATAGCTGTACTGGTTAAAAAATTACTATTTTTATTGAAGTTGTTACTAGTATGAAAACCTATGATTTTCACAATTATATGTGAGCTTACTGATCTATGGATATTTGCCATTGTGTTTTCTGTTATAATAAAGGAGTTGACATTTTTCAAAATCCTATCACTGGGATCATCTAGAAAAAAGGGATCACGTTAGCAAAATAACAGAGAAATTTTTAGCTGCTGGAAGAAACATGAACTTGAAAGTGGGGGACTGAAAATGGTGATTTACATTTCAGTAAGCAGTACCAAAAGGTTACCTGATCTAGCACTAATAAAGCAAAGGAGACAAATCAAATAAATGAACGCTATGATACTACACTCTGTGATACACTGAGAAAAAGATGAAATGTGGGACGTTCATAGAAAGGTGGCCAAATACTCTGCTGTAAGTTAGATTTAATTTTGTTCTGCTACTGGAAAGTTACTTAGTGCAGTCATTCAGTGAACCAATAGACTTATTTCATTTTGTTTTGAAACAGCTGCTCTGCATTTCTGCAGTCTTAGAGATTGCACTGCTTTATAAAGGGCAAATACATCTGATAGTGGATTCAACCCCCTAGTGTTTTCTTCAGAGATGGAAAAAAGTTCTCAGACTGTGGGCTGGTTTTATTGCTCAAAATCTTGGAACACTGAGTAAACTACATGGTGAGAGGCCCTTCAGTATAATCCTCGGGTGATGAATGACTAAGCAAATTGACAGATCATCTGTTCATTTTTGAAACATATACACTGCTCAGTGAAGCAGTTAAAAATATCAGTTATTGTTTTTTGTTGTTTCTTTGGATTAAGAACTGATTAACAACTTGATATAGTGGAAGGTGTCCCTACAAGGGGATGGGATCACCAAATCACCTAGTTCTGTTGTGTTTGTTTGGGATTTTTTTAAGGCAAGCACATGCTTGTATATTAGGGATGTCTTTATCTTAGATTATTTTTCTTAGACAAACAAATGAGCAGTTGCTACAATTATGTAATTGTTAAGAACTGTAAAGAGAAAATTGTTTACAACTATTACTTAAGACATGAGAAGCAACTGTACTTTTATAAAATTAGTAACTACTGAGGCTTTACGTTTTTAATTATAACGAGTATACATTATTTTAGAGATCATGTAGCACTGGCTTATATACCTACATTCATTGTGTACCTGCTGACACATCTGATGTAGGAAAAAAGAAAGTTTGGTAAAATAAAAGTATGAATATATTCACCAAGTAAATTTGTTAGCAAGATTGCTGATGACACAAAACTGTGTGGAGTGGCTGACACACCGGAAGGTTGTGCTGCCATTCAGTGAGACTTAGACAGCCTAGGCAGGGGGAAATTTAATGAAATTCAACAAAGGCAAGTGCCCTGAAGACAGGAGCATGGAGCATGTGCTTGTCACCACCTTGAATCCCATTAACAAATGGAGGGCAGAAGAAAAGAGAGAGAGAGAAGAAAGAGAGCTAAAATAGACGGCGGCTCTGAAATCTTCCTCTATAAATTCCCTTTCTGAAAACTGAATGGCCCAATGGCAGATTCCCTATTCAGATCTTGTCAATCAGTTCAAAATGTTGTATGGCGGGCAAAACTGCACATGCCTTCTCAAATAGCCTCTGACACATGTAGTTGCCTCTCTGAAATGTAAGGCTCGGGGTCCAGCTTCCACCCCCTCCAGGCAGCCTTAACAGTGCCTGCCTATGGGCTTCTCAACCTCAAACCTGGACCCTGCAACGGGGAAGGAGGAGAAAGAGCAGTGGCTCAAACAGGTTTAGCTGGCTTGTTAATGCATCTTCCAGGACAATGTGATGATATATATATAAAATCTAATATGATGCAAACAAAAACCTTATTAGATTAATGTGTCATTCCCTTATATGTGTGTTTGAGTATGTTTCTGTTAACTAAGCATAGGAAATTTGTTTAACCTACAATATGTAGGAATTAAAATAGGTTAATATTATAAATTCCTGCATTGTAACAATTTGACTGTCCATATTTCTTAGCTATAGAAAGCGTTTTGTGACCTCGACTGCAACACACACACTGTCATCATAAATATACTCTATGGAATATTTCTTTTGCTGAAGGGTAAATGATCCATAAACAGGAATCTCTGTTCCTGGCCCTTGTGAAAAAAAGAAAATGGAACCACTTTTATTCTAAAATGACTTGGAGATGAAGCTTTCATGTTTGCTACTTCAGGACATTATATCTAGGCTGTACGCCAAAAAAGGGTATCTTAAGATTTAGCTGAACATGGTGCTGTGCCATCTTGTCTAAACTGTACTTTTGCTGAGAAAGTCTGCACCAGATGTTCCTTGAGGTCCCTTCCAATATGGTGTGATGTGATTCTTTCATTCTGTGTCCTCTAGTCTGGTCAGAGAAGAGGACCTAGAGACTAAAAAAAAACCCCTACATTTTAATACCAGCAAAACATGGTTGTTTTTTGTGCTTCAGTTCCTGGTCTACAAACACTGGGAATAATGGAGCATGGTTTTAATCTGTTCTTTAGGCATCTGACTTTGGTGTTTTTCCTAGGCTAATCTTCTTAGTCTTCCTAAGTAGCAAATAGGGCTGGACAAACTCTGCAGAAATGTGACTGGGAAGCTCTGAGTTAAGCTTCTTCTCTAAGTAGCCCTTTTGAAGATGCACCTGTATTTCTCCCATGGTAAAAGGAAGCCTTGCCCAAATCCCTCCAATTTCCCTTTCTTGCAGGCTTGCTTTCCTTTGAGTTTGTCATCTGCTTTCACTCAACAAAAAGGCATTTTGGAAGGTATATACAGTCAAAGAAATACTGTGGAAATCAAAGGAACTACATATGTATGAGTGTCACTACACAACAAAAAATGTACTTGCAAAGCTGGGGTTTTAGATAATGAAGTCTTTGAGCGAGAAACTTTTTGGCAGTTATTTGTCAAATAAACAGTAGCCAGTGGACTTTTTTTTTTTCATGTTTGTGTTTAGTTAAAAATGTATTTATACTGAAGTTCTTCCAAAGATTGACCGGAACTTTAGAAAGTTTAAAAACCATTTAGTCACTCAAGTATTTCACAGGTGCTTTTTACCAGAGGATGACAGTTTTACTTTTGTGTAAAGGGTCTTATGATAAACAAAGAAAAAACTATGGTACTGTATTTCATAGATATAGATGCATGTGTAAAGAATTTTCAACTATATTGCCACATCAATGTGCGTAAGACATTTCTATTTATTTAACACTAGTGTTTCAGATACTGGACAGTTATGACCTGATTCTGATCTCCGGAGCAGAAGGTGATTAACTGCAGCTTTTGCTCCCCTTCTTGCTTGTAGATACCTAGAAGAAAGCAATTGAAAGACCTGTTCAAGGGAAAGAAAGGAAGTCAGGCACTCAGACTGTAAGAGCTGGGATTACTGTCAAACTGGAAAATCTTTTCTACTATTCATGTAAAATTAGCATAGGTTTTGTACAATTGTATTTTTATCTTTTGAATGTGTAATTGAAATATCAGCCTGCTGACAGAAAGAGCAAGTTAAACTGTGGAAGACCAATCACACCCTGAAACAGCATGACTGATACTATGATACTATGCAGCATTGATGTGTTTCAGGACAAAAGCCCTATATTTGAAACATAACTATAATAAGTGTTTTGCTCTTGCAGGGACTGGGTGAGTCCATCTATCAGAAAAAAACCCAAACCAACGAAACCAAACCATACCAAACCAAAACAAAAAAAAGAAGCAAGCAAACAAAACAAAACCCAACCAAACCCAAACTCAAACCACACCAAAAAAGCCCCCAAAACCCAACCCCCATATTGTTTCACTTTTTACCTGCCATTTACTTCCTTGTCAGTTTATTAAATATGCTCGTTGGGGTCAGTGAATGCTGCAAGCAGAGTGTAAAACAAATAGTCCTAATGTGACACCTAATCCTTCCCTCCAAGAAAATTAAAGAGAACAAAAAAATAATGTTTTAGTTGTTAATTATTCTTCTTCACACAATTGGTGTATTTGCACCTCTGGATTGAAATGAAAAATCATGAGTCATATGTAGCCTGAAATTCTCACATTTACTTAAAAACTGCATGCATCCCTTTGTGCCCTTGGCATACACTTCATTTATGAAAGTGAAACTAGGAGTGAGATTTTTTTAGGCCTACCCAATAGTTGGGTTTCATGTTGATAGAAGTGCTGGATCACAGTCAGAATTTATTCTGAGACATGTGTCAAGCATACACCACAGTATGTCAAACAGTCATATATTTTTAACTCTAATCAGCACTAAGAAAGGCTCAGTCAGAATAGTGTGACCAGCTAGGATAGGCAGGGTGTGAATAGAGCAAGTTCCTGCTGAGATCACACAACTATATCAACCTGTGGCATGCTCATCGAGTTTTGGGTCTGTTTAGTAGTTAGCTATTTTGTGTCATTTTGTTATAATATTGGCACCATAGATACCGACAAGTGAAATTTTGTAAGGAAAAGAGAGAAAGATTAGATTACTCTAGGAAAGAAATAGAAAGAAGTAATAGTGGTAATATGAGAGATAAATGATAGTTGTCTCTGAGAAAAAAATGGTGGTTTATGGCAGCTTCACATATCTTAGTTCTGTGTAATTTATACTGGCAACATTCCATTTATTACACAGTGAATTAAGTATCACTGCAATAGAATTAATAAGTATACTGACACTCTCTCTATAGAAACACAGAAGTCCTCTTTCAGTTCTCTTATATGCAAAACATTTACAGAAAAAAAATTGCTGTATTTTGGTAGTCAGTTATTCCACAGGCATTTGCATAAGTCAGAAAAGTTGTTGTCTGATTTAGCATAAAAATCATTGTTGTTTCTTCACATTTTCCTGGGGAAAAAAGAAAAAAAAAGAAAAAAGAAAGCCAGAAGGAATCCTACACTGCCAGTGATTCTCTCTGGAGAACAGAACAAAATTCCTTAGGTGTCAATCATTGCTCAAGGATTTTACAGCTACTAGCAGTGAGTACTCTGTGGGGGTCACACAGTCATAGGATGTTTGAAGAGGCCTCTGGAGAACATATAGTCCAATCCTCTGCTCAGAGCAGGGTCACCTAGATGACCTAGGTTGTTCAGGGTGGATGGAGACTCCACAACTTCTCTGGGCAAATTTTGCCAGTGGTTCACCTCTCTCATGATAAAAAAAATAAAAAATTTCCTATGTTTAAATAGAATAACTTGCATTTCAGTGGGTGTCTATTGTCTCTGATCCTGTTACTAGGCATTACTGGCTCCATCTTTTCAGCCTCCCTTGAGATATTTGTATACATTGAGAAGAACAGTGGTTGACAGTACACTGTCAACTACTCCTTCCAATTCTATCAGCAGACTTCTTAGGGATGAATTCCGCCTCATTCTTATGAACATTGATAAAGCTGTTTAACTGTATATGTTTTGCACTGGGTGTGCACTACTAGTGGCTGCTCTCCATCTGGACTTTGTGCTACTGATTACAACCCTTTAGCCAGTTCAGAGAGCTTTCAATTCATCTGACATTTACTTATCTAGCTGTGGCAGGTACAACCACTTTGACAAACACAAAAACCTGACAGACACCTGACAAAAGGCTAAGGTTTGCTGGGAGCTTTCTGTAAGATGGTAAAGATCAACTTGGTGCCTCTTGGATATTAACTGGTGCCTTTGGGCCCACAAGTAATGGGGAACACCCTGTTTTGATGTTCCTCTGTGGCCTTTGCCCTCCAACTAATTAGAACTGACCATGGTGAATCCTCAACTTCAGACATAAATGGAGTCCTGCTAGAGAGCCATTTTGAGTTGATCTTCATGCAGCAAGCAGCCAGGCAGTCAGATCCTTTCCCCTTAGAATGGGACACCATCTAATGATACTTCCACAGATTAAGTCTTCAGCCCCGCCTTTGGTGGGTGTATGTTTTGGGTATACTTGAGTGGGAGATATTCCTTTGAGGAGTGAGTGTGTGCATTTTGGTTCATCATTCTAGAAAGAATATTCCTTAAATCTTAAGGTTAAAGCTTAACTGGCTATGCAGTGATTTACTCCCATGTGACATCTGAACTTGCAATTCAGTTGTGTTAGAAGGAGTGCTGAATAATTTTGGTTACAATAAATCCACCTTTTAAAGTGGCTGTTGCTGCCTGTTTTGTGGGTTTGTCAGCGAGGATGTTATGGGAGGCAGTGCAAAAAACCTTGCTGATGTAGAGATGAGTAGAAATAACTACTTTCTACTTATCTTCCAAGCCAATCATCTCATCATAGAAGGCTAATGAACTTCTCTGTATATATACATATATTTCCCCCCCCCCCCCACCTTATCTGGTCCTTCTCTACTGAGGGTGAATCTTCCCTGCTCTAGATTTTTCCATGGGCCTCAGGGACCTGGGATTGCAGAAAGCCAAGTTACCAAGTTACTGTGGCATTTTCCATGTCCTTTATTAACACTTTTGCTTCCATCCCTGCATGCCACCCATGGTTCTACCTTTTATAGACATTTTGTGTTTGAGTGCAGTCAGGTGCTCCTTGTTCATCCATGTAGGTCTTCTGCCCTCTGTGTATGGTAGCCTGCACAAAAAGATGGATTATTCTTGAGCTTGGAGTAGATGATCCTTGAATATCAATCAACTTTTCTAGACCTGTGCTTTCCCCAGAACCATCTCCCATGGCAATTGTCCAAGCAGATCTGTGAACAGGCCAAAGCCTGTTCCTTTCTCCCAAATCAAACAGGGCTCTTGAGATTTAAAGGAAGCTGGGATTTTTTTGGGGAGGACCTGTGCCATACATGAGAGCCAAGCTGAGCTTCAGACAGTGCTACATGGCATACAGGATCTTGAGTCAGCATCCTATTTTTTCTTGTATAACAATCAGCTCCACTTTTAAATTGTGGTTACATACCTTGTGTCCATTCTTTGTTTTAAATAATGTGTCTTTACAGGACTAAAGGCCTTTCCTTAGTGAGTGTGTTGCTCTCCTAAACTCATGGAATATATCTTGTTCATGAAACATATTTTGTTCATGAAACATATCTTCACTGCTCAAAGGAGAGTGATGCAGAATGTTCCTAAATTAGTGCTGCTTCAGGTTGTCATGTCCACCCTGCACCGTGTAGAGACACCAATCCCTGGCAGCAGTATAGCTTAATATAACATTTCTTAAATTAACTCATATGTATCACAGAATCACCAAGGTTGGAAGAGACCTCAAAGATCATCAAGTCCAACCCATCACCACAGACCTCATGTACCAGTGTTCTTTGTACTTTTGGATTTGAAGATCATATTTTCACAGCTGCAATGTTTGGTAGCTTACTGTGATCAAGTACTCATGATAGGGACCTAAAAGAATTTCTGCTAAGTACATGAACAATAGGAAAAATACAAATAGCATGTAGCTATTACTCCATTACTGATTTTCTGACTCATTCTACTCTACCCATATTATCACCTGTGGTAATCTCTTGTATAAATACCTGACATGCAAAGCAGACAAACTGGGCAGAATAGATATAATGTTTACAATATGTAGCATGAGATAATTGAGATTATCTAAAATATACCTATTTGGCTTTATGTAAAAAAAAATAATTATAGCACTATAAAGATTTTTCTTTATATTGTAGATATAATATCTATTCCAAGACTCCGATAGCATTAATTTTTCATGAACAGTTTAATCACAAGATGAGTCAAGAGTTTTTACTGTATTGATACATTTATCACATGTAAAATCAAGACTTCAATTTTGTTCCAAAAGTGTAAACTCTTTATTTTGTAAGCTGTGACAGAGACTTGGAAATTATTAAGGCGATAAAGGATCCACAAGATCAACCTTTTACTGTTAAAGTCCTGGCCTGTTTGTTCCTGCTGTCATGGAAAACAACATGATTTTTTTCTCAGAACCTTTAATAGTAGTTAGATGACATCCACATCATTAATTTCACTTTTGGTGAAATTAATTAAATTAATTGAAGCATCATTCAGGACACATGAAATAAACACAAAAGTTATGGCATTTAAATGTCAGTCTCCTTAGGAAATAAATGCTAAAAATACTAACACATGAAGATGCAGCTAACTCTTGAAGTGGTTCTAAGTATTTTCTCTGTTATTGCAGGGAGTGAGGTTCACACAGGAGTAGTCAAGTATTACTTGAAAGATTGCTAGTGGTGGGAATTTATTCTCAAATCACGTGCTTGAGAATATTAATATTAAAGTTGATGTTTTGTCAGTCTGTGTGCAATTGCTTTTATTTAAAACATTCTGAGATACTAAAATGCACTCAGAAGAGTCCTATTAAAATATTTGTCTGATATCTTTAGGTTTTGAAAATTTCAAGTCTCTTTGCTTAGTGCCTATTTTTTTATGAATTGAAGGTTTTTTTGTGATGAATTGCAGTATGTTGCTTTTTTAATTTTGCTATTATTAGTTTTTTGGCTATAGGTTTGCTTCCATTACAGCAGGAATCATCAATCACCAGTTACAAAAGCCAGCCAAGAAAATCTTAAGTCATAAAACCTATTTTGAAAAATAGTTTTCCTTATCTTCTTCCCATTCTTCTTCCTACTGGGTCTATCCCTTTACTTAGGGAAAAATAAATTTCAGTACATACTAATAATTCCTGACCATCTTCCAAAAAAAATGGAATATGTATATTATTATATAAAGGAATAAATTGCAGACAAGAAAAAAATACTATACCTGCAAATTATGAATCTCTATAATGTACTTGTATTCAAGTTTATATGAACATTGGGAATGTATATAAAAACGTTGTGAAACAGTTGCCTGTTTATAACTGAAATAGCTAAGGATGTAAGTTTTTAAGAACATTGTTAGTGCTTATGATCGTTTTACCTAAATATAGCAAGACCAGTACAGGTTAGGAGGTGATCTGCTAGAGAGAGCCCTGCTTGACAACAAGTTATCTACAGGACAGCAATGTGCCCAATGGTATCCTGGGGTGCATTAAGAAGAGTGTGTCCAGCAAATTGACGGAGGTTCTCCTCACCCTCTACTCTGCCCTGGAATATTGCATCCAGTTCTGGGTTCCCCACTTCAAGAGGGACAGGGATCTACTTGAGAGAGTCTCCTTCTCTGGAAACTTTCAAGACCCATCTGGATGCATTCCTGTGTGACCTACTCCAGAATGTATGGTCCTGCTCTGGCAGGGGGGTTGGACCTGAAGATCTCCAGAGGTCACTTCTAACCCCTAGCATCCTGTGATCCTGTGAACAAGTTCCACTGACTGGAGATCTGATTCATCTGAGTAGAAAATATAGGTACCACATACCTGGTGAGATGCCAAAGGTATCTGAAATACCTGGCAGGTACAGAATCACACAGTTATTGGTTGTTGCAAGAAGGGGCTGGTACATAATCAATATGATTAACCAAGTCCAACTTTATTGCCCGGATACACAGCTTATATAGCATCTCAGCTAAATATGCACAAGCGTCACTATTCTATTGGTCTCTGACTGAAGGCAACATTATAATATCCAGCCCACCTGCAATTATGTCTGTGTACAATATCAAAGGCTCTGTGTACATTCCAAGAAAACTCCCTTCTCACTAGCTCTTCCTTTCCCATCCAATTATCTTACCTAGCTGTTCCTTTCCCATCCAGTTATCTTACAAACACACAGCTGAGAGAACAGCTACGAGGCCATAGTGACCTTGCTGCTTCAGCAAGGCAGCTAACTATGAGCGGTAAACAACAAGATGGAGCAAGGCCTACATATTCTGCTCAAGCAGCTGTTCCACAGAGACATGTCCCTTAGATTTAAGCCATTCTCCAACAATTCCCCCCTTTTTCTTTTGTACAAGAAAAGCTCGAGATGTTACCTCATTTACACTTCTCATAATACATCCATATGCAATACGCAAAACAAGCAATATCAACAGAACTATACCCAACCAGCGTAAACCTTCTTTAAGCAGACCTAATAACCAAGGAGACATATTTCCAAACCAAGATTGAAACCATTGATCTAAAGGATTTACATTTTTAACAATTGATTGAGCATGATTTTCCAACCAAGCAATGCTTTTATGAATTGATTGACTACCATCAGACAAATTAAAACAACACATACCTTCAAAATCCTCACAGCCATGACCATTAGCTAAAAGCAAAAAATCAACAGCAGCTCTATTCTGTAAATATGCATGCCTTAAACTATTTTGATCTAAAAGCAGTTGATCTAAAATTACAGTAGTAACATTAGCCTGTTTAGCTGACCAACCAGATAACTTACTGTGTTAGTAGCTACCAGTGTCCTGCTTTAGTTACACGGTGCAGGCACAGCGCTATTTTTCTACACTGATAGCAACTTTTGCACTTAGGCTGAGCATGGCCTACCACCATGTCAGGCTCTAAGCCTACACTGCCAGATTGCTCACACTGCTCGTCACCGGCATTGCCACAAATTCCCCTTTTTGTTTTTGTGAGCAATCTGCTCATGGGAGTTGTTCTCATCCCATACAAGATACTCTTTGCATACACAGAAGCAAGCGAGTTCAAGCTAAGCTGTACGGCAAAAGCAAAAGTCCTGTAGCGCAGCATGTCTAACAGACTGATGTAACCCATACAAGGCACAATGCTTAAGTTCAGCTAATTAAAATATTTTAGCAGAGTTGGCATAATACATGGTCAAAAATAGCAAACATTGTAAAGAAGAACTCAGGTCGTAATAGTTCTGATCTTCACATTTCACTCTTCTTATTGACAGGGAAGACCTGATTATGCCTGAACACAATACACACAGAGATTAAAACACAAATGCAATCCTTACCACTGTCTTTTACAATCTGCTTTAGTGGTATGTTGCATCTTTATTTTCTCTAGGATGGTCAAAAATCATGAATTGTTTAATGGTAGCAAGATTTCTTTAATCTGTAAAGGTAGATCTGGCCAGGCTCTAGCTTCACAGACAGAAAACTTGCAGGCAAACAGCAAGAGCAAAATGGCTTCATTGCTTTACCCAATAGAAAACTACACATAATAATGTGTTTTTGCTCATCCTAGTAATACTGGTCTCTTAATGTTCACACAACAGTTAAACAGTCATGACACTCAGTTATAAATTAGATACTTTCTGTTGACATCTTGGATTATTGTGACAGGCGTTGAGGTCAGCGCTGGGCAGCCCTGCTGACCGTCACTTCATGACAGCCGTGCCGCGTTCGTGCTGCCTTGTGGTGAGAGGGTTGCAGCACTTTGCAAAGTTTATGTTTCTAGGTGTTGACATGAACTAACTATTTCTTGTTGGTACCATTAAAAAACTTCTTTGCTATGGGGTGTTCTCTCTTTCCCCCCTTTTTTTTTTTTTTTTTTTTTTTTTTTTTTTTTTTTTCCTTTTTTTTTCCTTTTTTTTTCCCTTTTTTTTCCCTTTTTTTTTCCTTTTTTTTTTTTCCTTTTTTTTTTTTTTTCCTTTTTGGCATGCATGTGTTTGTTGCAGTCTCCAACCTAAAATGAAAATGCATGTTGCGTTATAATGAATTTTGATTTTCCCTGTAAGTGCGTAATATTATAACAAACTGGTGAGATAACATATAAGTTCATATGAATATTTTCTCTAATCACACAACAATCAACCAACCATAATATTCCGTCCAAATTCCCATGGTGCTGTGATACATTCTTCTGATCGATGCTTTTGATCCCAGATTATCATAACAGTTATTGTGATCGATGTTCAACTTCATGGGAAATACTCGTTCCTCACAGTCTTGATGGTTCTACACATTAGCTAAGGAATACTTTTAAAAATTAATAGCTATTTACTACAAACCTTAACTATATTACTATTTACTACAAACCTTAACTATATTACATGGAGCTCCTTTGAAATGCCGGCACACAACTAAGAAGGTTCGAACCATAACAAATCTTACAATGTGAACTCATTACTAAGTCCTTATACCTTGCTACAATTACTATGTACTAAGTACCTGTAAATACCAAATGCTTACTATTCATTATGCTTACTAGGAAAACTTAACAAAACTCTAAATAACCGAACTCTAAAAGACATTACAATCAGAAATTATGAAATTAGCACTGTTGCTTTAAATCGGAACAGAGCTTTGGTAGACTAGAGTCGTACCAGAAAAGAGACGAGGGGGGGCAAGGTGTGCAGTAGTTGCAATTGTTTCTGCGGTAAGGGTCCTAACAACTTGCAGCCTATCATGCCTGAGCGACCACTGCTCCACCCATACTGCATTAGCTGTTTTCCATTTTAATTTGAGGGTTGGTTGCTGACCAGTAGCCGCCACAGAAAAGGAACAGAAACAAGTTTTGCTCCTAGCTAACTTAAGGTGTCTCAACCCAATAGAGTAACTGGAAGGGTTAACACCTACGGTCTTACAGTGATTGATTTGCCGTCGTAAAAGCTAATCGCACTGGCTCTTTGCTGACCCAGGTTGTTTGGATACATTTAAAACCCTTTAAACCTTTTAAACTCAAGACCATTCCATTTATGACGAGATACAATAGTGATATCAGCTCCTGATAGTCACAGTCTGTTCTAATTTTCCCTTCTATTACTGCATTTCTCACAATACCTTTCCAGCGGCGCAGCAGGACAGTTCCCCGTCCCTCCTACCTCCCGATCCCTTACACTATCGTCCCTTCGGAATTCGATTGTAGCCTCCGTCGTAGTGATGTTTTCTGCTGACAATGTCTGGGGCGTAGGAGGCGGGGGGATGGTGAGGTGACCGCTGGTGCTGGCCGCTGGCGGGCCGCCGCCGTGCCGCCTCCACGGGGACGGCCGCTGGGGCCGCTGCCGTGGCTGCTGCCGTGGGGGCCACCGCGGGGGCCGCTACAGTCCGTGCTGCCGGTGTCGGTGGTGCGTCGGTCGGTGCCGCCTCGGTCGGAGCCGTCGGTGCCCGTGGGGGCCGTCGGGGCTCGCGGAAGGGGTGCGGTCGTAAGAATGCCGTAACCGCGAGCCTCCAAGCGCTCCATTTTTCTAAGAGGGACTGTGAAACAAAGTTGGCACTATTTGATTTCTCAGCGTCGGTGTTATCTCTTCCGAATCCGAGCTGTCGTTGGCGATATTAGAAGGAGATGTTGATGAATGGGATCAAACACGCTGAACCACAAGTTTCGCTGCCTTTTTATCGCTTTCTCTGCCTTTTTATCGCTTCCTCCCTGCTGGGATGGTGGCTGGTGTTTAGCACCTCATCCCACAGCTGGGCTCTAGTTTGTCCCGTGCTTCGGTAGTAAAAGCTTCAGTTGCTCTGGGGATAAAATCATGATTCCGGGCCCATGCTAATAGCCCTTTCAAAATCCCAATAATCTCAGCAATACCTCTCACGGAGAGGATAGTTAGTCCATTAAAAATGCCAGAATTGTCAGGAATACCTCTCTCGGAGAGGACAGTTTGGAGGGCATTTAGCACAGCTTTTCTGTTTCGCGGAGTGCTGCACCGTGCCTCTCCCCGGACACTTTTGCAGCTTTATGGCAGTTTTGTCACCATCTATGATCAAGTCCCACAGTTTGTTTCCGTATTCTCTCCAACACATCAACACTAGACGCATCTTCTAATAACTTGAAAAAACATTCTCTCTACCCAACTGTAATAAACGTTCAGGATACTTCTTTAAATCCACATCCTCTACACTGCGTCTCTCAAGGGAACTTAAAAATAAGTCAAGAGCTACTTCGCTTTTCTAAAAAGCTCATCATTATACGTGGCCTGCCTATCCATTTTCTCAGCCTTAATACCTGTGCGCACAGTCCCAATAGCAGTCTGGCTCACCACGTCTTCGGCTCCTCAGGTCGTCCTTATCCTGCGACCTCCGGTACTGCTATCCCGGGCCGGCTTCTTGCCCACGTCACCGAACGAATCCCTTCGTCCCCGCGGAACGCTGCTACGGACGTTTTCCAAAGCTTTATCCTGTTCGGGCTCCACTTGTTGCAAGAAGGGCTGGTACATAATCAATATGATTAACCAAGTCCAACTTTATTGCCCGGATACACAGCTTATATAGCATCTCAGCTAAATATGCACAAGCGTCACTATTCTATTGGTCTCTGACTGAAGGCAACATTATAATATCCAGCCCACCTGCAATTATGTCTGTGTACAATATCAAAGGCTCTGTGTACATTCCAAGAAAACTCCCTTCTCACTAGCTCTTCCTTTCCCATCCAATTATCTTACCTAGCTGTTCCTTTCCCATCCAGTTATCTTACAAACACACAGCTGCGAGAACAGCTACGAGGCCATAGTGACCTTGCTGCTTCAGCAAGGCAGCTAACTATGAGCGGTAAACAACAAGATGGAGCAAGGCCTACATATTCTGCTCAAGCAGCTGTTCCACAGAGACATGTCCCTTAGATTTAAGCCATTCTCCAACAATTGGTTGTAAGAGATCTTTAGGGATTGCCTACCTAGTGCAAATCCTCTGCTCTTGGTGACACAAACTTACGAGATCCAGCCCTTTCTGGACTGATAGCTGGATGCTGTACATGATACTCAAATGGCACTAAATGCCTCTACTCAACCTTTTGAACTGAACCCTAAATTTTCACTTACTGTAGTGGAAGTGTAGATACCTACTACCTTTTGGGTAGACACCTGCAGAATGGGTAGAAGAATGGGAAAAACAAAGACTCTAAGTGAATTTTAAGAAATTTTAATATGCCTTGTGTTAAGCACAATATTTAAACAAAATTATAAAAAAACCCACTACAACGGTATTCATGGTTTTATGGTTTCATGGACACATAAAATGATACATTTATGACATGTAATAGTTCTGCAGTAGCAGAACACTAAACATGATAACCTACTAGTCTTTATTATTTTCTATTGTGCTTTTAATTTTCTTTTCTTTTGAGCTGTCCATCTTCTCTCTTAGAAGAAAATATACTGTTTGAATATTACATGATATGTGTTCATATTTGCAACATTGCTTGAAAAATAAATATAGTAAATAATTTTTTCTTCGAAGGCTGTCAAATTAAAAAGTATTTAAGGTTTGTACAAGTATTATTGTTCTTGTTCTTATTATCACTAATAACAACCATAATAATGATAGCAATACTAAAAATAAAATAATGACAATAACAACAACAACAATAATAATTTTATACATATATTTAATTTTTAAAATTATTCCTCCCACCTTTCAGATTCTGTTATATTAGAGACCTCTCTGAATATCAGTTTGTAGATTATTTACCTTTCTGATTTTCAAGTATGGGTCAGTTTTATGCTAAGACATTCAGAATTTCTTTCCTCATCATGTTAACATCTAGAATAATTTTCCTACTTTTTCAGCTGTGCATCCCAAAATGTATATTATGGTTTTTGTTGATTATATAATGTCTTATAAAAGTACTCAAGGCTTACAGTATTTTGTGCTTGTGAAAAGCTTAATGAGATACTTTTTGATGGTTTCCAATGGTTCTGCTGTGGTGGTGTATTCAGTGTATGTTCATAGCACAGTAGAAAATGTAACATTTTGCTTATCACTGAAACAGCAGCCAAGAGTTTCATTATAAATTCTTATAACATTTGCCAAAATCTTAAATGTCTTCTCTACATACAAAGTTGTGCATATGAAAATTGATTAGGACCGAGGTGTACTTAGACAAATTCTAGAGGATAAATTCTTTAAGTTAGAGCATATATTTAGAAACAGTTTATAGGTGCCCTGAACTGAAAGCAGACAGAAATGTCAGGTACAAAGTACTGATATCTGTGCATCTTATTCTTCTTCTTCCCTAGTAATTTACTTAAGGTCACTGTTGGAGACAGAAGGATGGGCTAGGCCTTTAACCAAATGGCTGTTCTTTTACATTATTTTAGGAACCTATTTATTTTAAAAAACTATTTTCTATTTTTCTTATATATAGGTATGTTTTTGGTAGTCTTAGCCCTGCTTCTGAAATACTTTGTATTTGTTTCTGAGTTTGTAGATGTACATTACTGCTTGGAAGAAGCATCATAAAACACTGATATACATTTTATCACTTTTTTCCTAGTATTTTGATTGATGTAGTATGGAAAATTATATACCAAATTATTTTTAATAATATATTTCTGATGATTGAAGTCTTATGTAGAGTTCATAAATTGCTATTTCTGTAACTCTGAAAGATCCCAGTATTTCAGAAACTAGCTGATGCTGTAGAGGATTTATAGCCAAGCTTTGTATGAGTCTGTGGAGGCAGTATGTTGTTGATAGTGATGATTTTTATTATTACAGAAAAGCAGTAACACCCCTCAGTCACAAGGCAACACAGGGAAACCTTCCCCAGCTGAACATGGGGTGAAGTTCTCTGGAGACAGGTCAGAGGACTAGGGCAGGAGCTTGTCTGTCTGACTGGTTTATTTGGACTCCCCTTCCTGATCTTGCCACTTTGTGCTTCTTTGTGTTGATAGAAATGATCTGTTAATAGTATAATCTAACATGAATCATGGAACATTGCTTGATTTTTTGGGCAAGTTTATACTGCTGTGCTCTGCAAACATTATTTATAGATTAAAGAGTGTGACAGTTTTAAGCTGTGCCTTTAAGAAAAGGACAGCTACTGAACACTCTACCTGAATGTTTTGGTGTAAAAAGGAAAACAAAGATAATTCTAAATGAATTTCATTGATAGATCAGTAGAAATGTAACTTCAAGGATTTTAGTCAGTTTAGTTGGCGCAGCTGTCTTTCTGTTCTGTTCCTGGTGGTACAGACCTTGGACTAAGGAGATAAGAAAACTAACTTTTTCTCCCTTAACATCTGCTTTGAACTAACAGAATTTCCCTTAATATCCATTTTCTCTCTAATCCTTTTGGGAAAAAGGGAGGAAGGGGGAAAAGGGGGTTTTGGGGGGAACCCTCCTCCATCAGGAGGGAGTTTTCTGTGTTACATTCTTTCCTGTATATTTTTGTATATACTGTAAATACTGTATATTGTGTATATATTCATTGCATTTCATTCTGCTTGTAGTAATATAGCCTTTCTGTTTGCTTCTCCAACTGAGTTAGCTGTGGTTTGTGTGTGTGTGTAGAATTAAACTTTTTCTCACTACCACAAAGAGTTTTGACTTTGTTTCTTTTTCATTTGTGAAAATAGTGGGAGTAGAGGCTTGATATACAATTGTATAATGCTTGCAGCATTTAGATTCAGTGACCTTTATAGCTTCAGAAATTTCATCCCTGTTTCTTCTGGCTCACAAAAAAGTGCCCTAAATCAACAGGCTGGATATTTGCTAGATTACAGATGAGATTCATCCTTGTGCTGGAACTGTGCAAAAAAAACCCCAAACAAAAATTCCAGAAAACAACAACAAAAAAAAATCCCCCCCACAACCCCCCCCAAAAAAGACAACCAAAAAAATAAAAAACAAAACCCCAAAACCCCCAGAAAACCAGGTTTCTGAAGCCAAAGCGAAGAAAGTAACAACAAATGTATTATGAGTGTGTTCATGTAACAATGGAGACACAAAGACTGTGCTATTTTGGTTTATTTTTTGTTTATTTGCTTTAACAGGTGATTGATAGTAATGGAAAAAGGGTTTCTGCTATTTTTCTCTCTTGCTTATACTTGTTCTGACCTCAGATGCATTAATATTACTCTGCATGGGGCATGTCATAAATGGGTAGTTTAGGGGCTTTGATGTTCATGTATTAACCTTTTGACTCTCAGTGGAATCAAAGCACTGCTAAGGCTTTTCTTGTAAAACAGGGAAGCATGCCACTAGTTAGATACCTCTGAGGTCAAATGCCATATTAAAGGTATTTTATTAGATCCTCAAAGTGGACCTCTCATATACCCATTTACCTCCCTAAAATCTACAACCATACAAACTAGATCAAACCCTGAGAAGGTGCTAATATCGTTAAGCAGCAGAATAAAGGAAGCTCTTGTAGCACATTTCATCATTCAGGGTGGGGTGGTGGTGGAGGGTAGTATTGCTTTCTTTGGTGGTGTTTTGGTTTTTTTTTTTGTTTTGTTTTGTTTCTTAAATAAAGACAGTAGTTAAGAGCATATATTCAGGTAAGATGAGACAGGCTAAGGCCAGGTATTAAAGAACAATTTAGAAGAAAAAAAAAAGGCAAGCAGAACAGGAAAGGTGTCTGTTAGTGTACAATTTTGTGCTGGATCTGACAACTCAAGAGTTGAGGGTGCTGCTGATCTAGGCCTTCAATCAAACCAACAGCAAGGTTAAGCATGTATTCCATGTAGGCACACACGTGCAGAGAACACACATGTGCTACTGACAGATATACGTAGACTGTACACCACACAGTCTGCAGGCAGACAGACAAAACACTCACATGGACACAGGTAGCATCGGTGGCCTCTTCCTGTTCCCCTCTCTAGCTAAGCAAGGTGGAGGTCTACTAGTAAGAGTACATGCATACCTACATACAAATATACATGAAGTGTATATATATATACAAATATATATGAAGTGTATATATATATATATAAAGTACATATACATACACACACATAGAAGATATATGCATTCTGTAGATTCATGTATATCTCTCTGTGTGTAAAAGGCAGACCCCTCCAGCAGCTGGACTCAGATACTCGTTCTGTCCAGCAGCTTTCCCCAGATTTCAGTCTCCTGTTGCTGATACATAGGCATACAGACTTTAGTCCTACTTCAGCAGCTGGTGCAGACCTCTTCACTCATACACACACAGACAGACTCACAGCTCAGCAGTACTCTCTGATATACAATAGCTGGACAAAACAGGAGACATATTAATCAGCATTATTTCAGTGCCATTAGGAAATAAAGAGCCTATAGAAAGAGGCTGAAGGGAGGGTTGGATAATAAAAAATGATCCATAGATGAAATAATTTCCAAGGGATTTATAGGTGAACAGAAAATCTGAAATCCTCACGTGTCTAAGAGTTTAATGATGGAAGAGCTGGGAGCTGAGTATCTACCCCGGTCCAGCAAAATGCTGATGTAGATGGACATGCTCTGTTTCAGGTGATGCAGTTGTACTTGTTGCTCAAGGCTATCATGGTGTCAGATAAATGGAATGTGACAAATACAGTTTTACAGATGCCTCCAAGCTGAATCCAGGGACAGTTCCTCAAAAGGTGAACCCCAGTCTGTGCAAATATCTGTGTGCAAATAAAGGAAAGTAAATGTCACAGTAGAGTTAAAACTTACAGCTAAATGCAGTGTCCCAGCCTTTTTTGGAAACTGCTGACATTTGTCTGCAAATTGTTTACATGTCTACAGGTAGATGTAAACATTTATTTATCCTTCTATATATTTGTAGATCTAGGAATTTATTTGTGTAACTGTCTGTATCTTGGAGTTGAGAGATAAATATTTTAAGAAAACTCTCTTCTGTTCAAAGCAATATTGGTGTTTCTGTGATGTTTTATTATTTTGTAAATTACATATTTCAAAATAAATAAAATCTGTTGGAGCTAACACCAAGGGTGATCAACGTTGTGTAATTTTAGACCCATACAGTGTACCTCATTAGCCAGTAGTGATGAAGCTCCCTTTAGAGTCAAGTGAGAAAAGTGGTATTACAGAACTCAATTCATCATATCTACTTTGGAGATGAGATTCACTTTCCTAAATACGGGCATCAAGTGTGCTATTTTAGATGCCAAAGCTATCTTGCTTGACCTCTAGGTGCTGCCTAGGTGTTTGACCACTTCTGTGGCATGTTTGCCAGCCTCATGGAAATATTTCAGATATTGGTGCTATGGCATCTTGAATGGCTACATAGATATTTGTTTAGGCAACTGAATTCCACTCTAGATATCAATTCTAGGGTAAAAGGTGCCCTGTAAATCTCCTCTGTTGAGAAAGCCTAGATAACTATTTTACATATAGATAGTCAAATGGTAGACTTCTAGATTTGCTCAGATGAATCCTATTAATCTTTTTAAAAGAGCTGTTTTAGAACCATTTAAATTTTTTTACTTTCTAACTATTGTGAATAAAATGAAGGGCTGAATTAAGTTCTGATATAAATAGGTAGTTCTACTGAGTTTTGGTGGGTTTTTGTGGATGCTGGTTTATTTCAGTCTCATTTTCTCCTTAATCAACTAGAGCATTCAATCAACCATACCAGTTATATTGTACATATGAAAGTCCAATAAGCAAGTATTAATTTTGTTACTGTGTGAATCACACTCCTTTTATTTACTATTTTTTTCTGTGTGCATGAAGATAAAGTATGTTGAATAATAGAAAGATATGGGACTAATATTCAGAAGCTGCTTAATGATATTATTCTGAAATCAGCTTTGAAGTGCATTCATTCTTCTGCTGATAACAGCTTTACATTTCCAAAAATTAATACAGAGAAGCTCAAAACTCCTTGAGGGAAGAAGGAACACTATTAATGCTGGTATTTTATCTTATGCTTTGTATGTTAAATAATCTAAAAATGGAAAGGTGGTATTAGGTTTAAATAGCCTCTCATTACTGAAATCTTAACTTAAAATTAAAAACCTATACCATAGTAACATTAGGACACCTCAGGGCATTTTTAGTGAAATGTTAAAGTGCTTTGCATGGTTGAAGACAGCTGTTTTGTTACTTTATGTCTCTGAACCTACCCAAGGTGTATATAAATGAACTATCAAAACATGCCTTGGGGCATCCTCAACATTTATAGATGGCATGCTAAGATGTTGTTGGGGGAGCAAAATTATACTTAATCCCAATGTTGCTCAAAATTCATTGTTTCTTCACAGTCCAGCCTATGTTGATCTGTGAGGGTGGGATCATATTTACTCTATAGGAAACACATGGGACAGGGCAGATATGTGATAAAAAGCATTAATCTAGGCATACTTTTTTCTCTATGTAATGTAATATGCAGCACAAGAAGTAACTGATATGATTTGTCCTTGTATGAGTTAACCTCTTTTGTCTGATTTCTAAAAACTTCATGTGCTTTCTAGTATGTAATATAGCTCAGGTATAGAATATAGAGATAACATATTTTTACTTTGAGGGAATTGGGGAAAATAGAAACTACAGATATGCTGTAGTCTACATTTTTAACTCTACAAGATTATTTTTATTAGTGAATATAATTATTTAACACAGTGCAGATAAAATCAGTAAGTAGGATGCAGAATTCCAATTAACTTCATTTTGTCACTCGAAATCAGATTCTGCCTATGAAAATTCAGTAGAGGAGTTTAGTTTGTGCACACTGATGGGAAAGAAAAAGACAGGGTTGAAAACAAATATTCGAAAGACACTTTCAAACTAAATACAAATAAAAGAAATGCACAAAATGAATGGCATGAGAAAGTCTAGTTTTCATTTGCCTACACTCTGACTGTGAGGCTGATTTTCAACAATTTTTGATACACTCAGCTCCTAGTAAGGTCAGTGCAAGTCTCACATGATTGCTCTGCAGCACGGGAAGTTGGACCTTGGAATTCTGGTGGTGAAATTCTCAAAATATGAGTTTTATCCATGAGCAGAAAATTTTTAAGACAATTAGAGTTACACATCTAAGGGGATACACCTCTAAGGGGATTTGAATTCAGATGAATGCACAGCAGGGGAAAAGTGTCAGAGAATGAGGAGATTCTGAAGAAACAAAATAAGAGCTCAAGATTTTGAAAGGAAGGGAGAAAAAGGAAAGTCACAGTGGTGGCAAGAAGTCCCAAGAAAACGCTATCTGTCATGCTGTGAAATAGAGATAAGTTGAAACTTTTGAGAGTTAAACATGTGAGACAGTAGAATAACCCTGTGAAGTAAACATATAGGAATAAAGGTAATCTGTCAAATAGGTAAAACATTGTTACCTATGAATGGCATACTTTTTGCTATATGGAAAAATTACTTTCTATTTCATGAGAAGACAGAGAATAAATATGTCTAGTTGCTCAAATACATCCCTTCTTTGCCCTTACTCGTATCCCCAAACATGTACAGACATCTCAGACTTGCTAATTCTGCTGAAAATATTTTTCACCGTTCAAGGAAGGTTGTCATTTCTATCCCCCTGCCAGCTGGCACTCTGCTGATATATTGAAATAACCTGTCATCTGAATGACAGCTGGCAGTAAGAAGACTTCTGGTGATGGAGTTGATTAGTAAACTTCATTGACAGAAATAAGTGGTTTTGCTCAGTCTGTCTCCAGCCTCCCTTCCGGGCAAGAGAATAAAGATAAATATTCATTGACAGACTTTGAGTTTAATGAGGATGCTCAGCCATGTGGATTTCCCCCCCCTTCTCCTCTCTAAATTGGGATGAATTTGGGCACAGCCTCTAAAGGCTTTAGAGAAGATTTCTTTATGCTATTATATATGTGTATATAATACATGATGTATTACATGATAGTATGATAGAGGTTATCTCTTCTTTTTCAGTGTTAGTTAGGTTTTTTTTCACTCTCTCTGAAATACAGAAACAAAGCCTGAATTGATATTTTTCATATGTTCAGACAAAAGGAATGTTTGATTACAAACTAAACTACAGGGTATAGTCACAGCCTTTGAAGGCTTGGAGTGACAATGGAAGAAAAAGAACAGAATAAACAAAGTTGGAAAAGACCTTTGAGATCATCGCATCCAACCTATCACCCAATACCATCTTATCAACTAAACCATGGCACCAAGCACCCCATCCAGTCTCTTTTTAAACACCTCCAGTGATGGTGACTCCACCATCTCCCTGGGCAGCACATTCCAATGGCAAATCACTCTATGAAGAACTTTCTAACATCCAGCCTAAACTTCCCCCTGCACAGCTTGAGTCTGTGTCCCCTCGTTCTCTTGCCTGGGAGAAGAGACCAACCCCCACCTGGCTTCAACCTCCCTTCAGGTAGTTGTAGACAGCAATAAGGTCTCAGACTCGTGTCAAAACAGCCATCCCCACAAAGCAAGGTTGCTTGGAAAAGGAAGTCATCCTCTCAGATACTCTCAAAAACATTCAAGCAGAGAGATTAAAATTATTTGCATGCTAATAAGTGATATATAAAAAAGTTATGAATTAAAAATATGATTGACTAATAAGTGTGCAAGGAAGTATAATCTAGAAGAATGGATATATGGTTATTTCAGAAAAGGCCTGGTCTTAATCTTGATGTAGTAGCCTTTTGCAAGTCACTTGGCCCTTTTGTTGTTTTTTTTTTTTTCCTGAGTAAAGATAATAATATATACCTGCCTTATGGAGGTATAATAAATATCAGTTAAATCATGCTTGTAAAGTATTCTGATTATGTATCATTGCAGTTTTAGTTATCTTGAGGATAATTAAAATTGAGTGACCGAAATCTTACAGAGTATTGTCAACTGATATAAGAAAAGACAAGATAAATTTGTCATTGGATCCTTAACTTCATACCCTTGTCAGACTTTGCAAGCAGACTCAGGATAACGTGTGATATTTCTTTTCTAGACATAGCAAGCTGAATAGAGAGCACATTGTCAGCCTAATATATGTCAGAGTAGCCCCAGGGCAGAGCAAATCTTTATGGTCAAATTATGAATGCCTGAAAGGTTTAACTAGGAATAAAATAATGCAAACTGGCAACCTTAACTGTACTGTAATTTCCCAGTTCAAAATTTTTCTTGTTTGAACGAATCAGTTCAGCAACAGTATCACAGAATTAACTGTAATCTTAAACTCTCAGAACGTTCATCACTTTTGCTGTTCAGCGTGAAGGAACTTTTAATGCATTTATTCTAATAGTTCATTTCAATAAGTACTTATATTGAATAAAAGATGGATCTGAATTGTTTCTAATAAACCCCAGGGAATACTGGAATCTAGATCTCTGGTCCAGTTTTTAAGTTGAACAAAATTATGTGCTCACATAGATACTAAAACAAATAAACTGAATGGATTTACCTTTAAGCTTCTCAAAAAAGAAAACAAACAAAAAGCAACAACCAACCAAACAACAACAAAAAACCCCAACCCAAACCTGAACCAAACCAAAACCAAACACTAACAAAAAAAATCACCATAAGAAAATAAGTGTTTGTAAGAGAATTTAATGATCAGTGACACGTAATTCAAAGTAATATATTTTTCTTGCTTAGCATATTGCTCCCTCAGAAAAAAAAACATGTCTAAAGTGTTTAAAATATACAGTTTCTCTCCTTACCAGTCCATGAATTTACCTGAAGAATGAAAAGCTGTTCTACTAGGCAGATGTATCTTTTTTTCTTTCTTGATACTATGGTAATTATATTTACTAATTTTTTTGTGGTATAGTCTGTTATAAGGATACCATCATCTTACAGGATATAAAAACTCACTAACCTTCCTGAAGTTAATATTATAACTTCCTGATGGTAATATTGGAAAATAAGTCCATTAGTAGATTGCATTAGCTTGTAATTTTTTTCTGGTGGGAGAGAAGGCTATGCACAAGGTTTTTGATGCCTAACCTGGGACATAGCAACTGGGAAATCATAGGAACTGTCGCTCTCATTCAGTATATTCTCACATTGGCCACATTGTGGAGCTGCAACTCCAATGAGTCAGAACTTTGAAGCACCTTGCCAGATTCACCAGCACAACATTGTGCTAGGCAGTGTTAGATAATGTGTATTGTGTGCAAGTACATTTTAATTTTATATTTTTTTCCTTTAAAGTCATATGATACTATAAATATCTTCTACTCTTTTTAAGACTGATATAAATAATTTTCTGCAAAAATAAGATGCATCTTGACTTTCCTCTTGACTTGTGAAGCTATAGTTTGAGAATATAACATGTTTTACTATAAGCAGGCAATATTACAGTATCAGAAGTAATCTTCCTTAATTATCATCAGCTTATGCCCACAGAAAGAGAATTCTCTGTCTCTGCCTTAATTACTATAGGCACTGAAATTTCAGTTGCTGTTCTTACTCAAACATTTGGTCATATTTTTAGAGGAATTAGGAAATTTTCTGCATAATGTCTTAGGCAATTTTCTATTTATTTTTTCTCTTTACTGCATTTCAATAAATGTGCATTACTGAATTTTTTGTAGGATATACTTGTGGTCACCATAGACTGGTTTGGGTTGGAAGGGACCTTAAAGATTATCTAGTTCTAACTCACCTGCCATAGGCAGGGACATTTCCTACTAGACCAGCTTTGTGGATTTGACCTCTTCCTGGTTGAAGACTCCAAAACTTTTCTGGTAGCTGGTTCCAGTGCCTCACCAACCTCATGGGGAAGAATTAATTCCTAATATCTAATCTAAATCTAGCTTCTTCCAGTTTGAAGCCATTACCCTTTGTCCTATCACTACATGCCTTTGTAAAAAGTCTCTCTCCAGCTTTCCTGCAGGCTCCCTTCAAGTACTGGAAGACTCCTATAAAGTCTTCCCAAATCTTTGTCTTTTCCATGCTGAACAACCCCAAATTTCTCAGCCTGTCTTCATAGAAGAGGTGCTCCAGCCCTCTGATCCTCTTTGTGGCCTTTCTCTGGAGCCAGGTCTGTGCCCTTCTTATATTAGGGACTGCAGATCTGCGCACAATACTCCAGGTGAAGTCTCATGAAAGCAGAGGTGGAGAATCACCTCCCTTGACCTTCTGACCATGCTTCTGTTATAGAATTTGTGAATTTGTAATTAATAACTTTTTATTAATATGAAAAATTGCCAGAAACTTGTCAAATAGATTTGATGTATGGCTGTAACATATATTTACAGTGGGAATGTACATTATTCAGGCAATACCACAATTTTAACAATTTTAAGCAAACCAGAAGGAATAACATGGAATGAGAAATTCCCCTGGCACAAAATGGCACTCCACCATGGGGTGGGGAGACTCAACAAGAACTGTTAAGCCAACGAGGCAATGAATTAATTACTCATGAAGGGTTCTACCCTAAATAAGGTGAGTGCTGCTGTGATAATTAGCAGTTAAGGCTGTAAGGGTGCCAATGCAGTTTTGAGGCTGGTCTGGCTCCAGCAGGCCGGTAGGTGGTACAATGCCTTCTCACAAAGGGCTCTTGCATCTCCCTGGGTAAACTGGGGCACGGCTTGAATTTTAGTTGCAAGGGGAGGTGAGGCTTGGATCATAAGACTCATGGCTTCTTGGCTTGCAGGTGTGTAGCACTTGTGGCTTCTATCCCAGGTCTTGGACCAAGGAACTCAAGGCAAGGCAACTTGAAGTAAGGCAGTTCAGGCAAGGCAGGGCCTAGCAGGCAAGACAAGGCGAATACAATTCAGCCTGTATATATCACTTGCCTGAGATTCAATTGGGCTAATAAGGCAACTGAAGGCAGCAAACAGTTACCCAGTGAAAAGGGACTCTGACATGGTGTGGACATAAAAGGCAGAACCATAGGCCCGGGCAGGGAGAAGCAGTGGCCAATACACATGCTCTTACCCCAAAAGGAGACTTGTTTACCCAGGCATGTTGGGGCCTGTTCTTTTGTCCCTTTTCCCACATTACTGCAACTCCTGCAGGAGGGAGGGGAAAGAGAGTGGGACCATATCTAGACATTCCAGGACCTGTCTGGGTTTGTGTTGGGCCAGTTTGGCCCTACCATGGCAGCTTCTTTTAGTGCAGTCTAGGATACTGTTGGATTTCTGGGCTGCAAACACACATTGCCAGCTCATGTTGAGCTTTTCAACCAGCACTCCCAAGACTACTCTTTATCCATTCTCTGCCCAGTCTGTATCTGTGCTTGGGATTGCCCTGACCCAGGTGAAGGACCTTGCATTGACTTTGTTGAATTTTGTGAGGTTGTCATTGGCCTACATCTTGAGTTTGGCAAGATCCCTCTGGATGGTATTCTCTAAGGTGTGTCAGCTGCGCCACACAGCTTGGTGTTGTCAGCTGAAGGTGTCAGCATTTGCTGAGGGTGCACTCAATCTCACTGTCTGTTTTGCCAACACCCCTGAGGAGCATCACTTGTAACTTGTCTTCACTTAAACATCAAGTCATCAATTGTTCTTGTTTGAGTGTGATCATTAAGACAATTCCTTTTCCACTGAGTGGTCCATGTACCAAATCTATATCTGTCCAATGTAGAGACCAGAGTGTTGTGGGGGACAGTGTCAAATGGTTTGCACAGGTCCAAGTAGAAAACATCAGTTTATCTTCCCTTGTCCATCAAAGATATTATTGTATCATTGAAGGTCATCGAATTTGTCAGGCATGGTTTGTCTTTGGTAAGATAATGTTGGCTACTACTTCATCATTTTTCATGTGCCATAGCAGAATTTTCAGGAGGATCTGCTCTATGATGTTGCCAGGCACAGAGTTGAGACTGAGTGGCCTGTAGGTCCCCGAGTCTTCATTTTTCCCTTTTTGAAAATGAGGTTTATGTTTCCCCTTTTACAGCTGTGGTGGTGAGAGGTTCAGTTCTCCCACACACACACAAAGAAACCACAGCTAACTCAGTCGGAGAAGTGAAAATGGACAAGCTATATTTACAAGAAGGATGAAATGCAGATGAATATATATACACACTATACAGTATTTACAATATATACAGAAATATACAGCCAATAACGTAACACAGAAAGACCTTTCCCTCCTCCAGGAAGGAGGGTCCCCACTCCCCCCCTGTCTTCCTCCCCCCCTTTTTTTCCCAAAAAGGGTTAGAGAGAGAAAAGGTAATTATTAAGGAGGAAATTCTGTTAGCTCAAAGCGTATGCAAGAATTATTTTCTTATCTGTTAGCTCAGTTAGTTCAAAGTCAACTCTGTCCAGCACAGAGGAAAGGCAGAGCAGCTGTTCAGAGGGGCTGAAACAGACTGAACTGACTGAGATTCAAACTGAACTAAAGCTAAAAATTTAGAGTTGCATTCTACCAATCTACCAATGAAATTCGTTTAGACTTTATCTTTGTTTTCAAAACATTCACCCAGAGTGTTCCAGTAACTGTCCCTTTCTTAAAGACACAGCCTAAAATGGTCACAACAGCCAGTGGGAACTTCACCACATTGCCATGACTTTTCAAATATAATGGAAAACTGCTTAGCAACTTCATGTGTCTGTTCCCTCAGGACTTGCAAATTAATCTTATCAGATACCATGGACTTGAGCACCATGTGATGGTTTAACCCACCCACATTAGCAAAAAATTGGCTAAACTCAGTCAGGGAAGCAAATGAAAACTGTATTTACAAGCAATAATGGAATGCAATGAATATATACAAAATATACAGAATTTACAATATTATACAGGTATTTACAAGAGAGAAAACAACACAGAAACCCTCCCTGGACAGGAGGACACTGTCTCACTCCCCACTAACCTCTCCCTCTGTTTTTTTTAACTCTGGTTAATTAGAAGAAAAGAGAAAAGGAGAGATGTTAGGGAATTTTCCATTAGTTCAAAAACGTTGTTAAAAAAAGTCAGTAATGCTTATATCAAGGTCAGTGGCGATAAAAATTCTCCCAGCCGGGTCAGAAAGCAGCAGCCAGAAGAGAAAGAAGAGAATGAAGTGGAATGTGAGATATTGCTAGAGGTACATCTCACATCTGGCCAATGAAATTCATTTAGAGTAATCTCTTGTTTTCCTTTTTACAGCCAACTGTGGATTTGTTGTACTTCTTCACTCTCCTGCTTGAAAAACTGCAGCTAACTTTTATTTTAAAGTCACAGCCTAAAACTGTCACACACCATCAGATTCTTTAGGTGGTCTTGAACCTGATCTTCACTTATAGTTGGTGGTTTTTCATTTTTACAGTTCCTTCTTTTACCCTCTATAATTTGGTTTATGTAGCTAGATCCCTTGCCAATGAAAACTGAAGGGAAAAAAGTCATTGACTTCCTTGGCCTTCTGCTTATCCTGGCTGACCAGGTTCCCTTCTTTCCTTCCAGAGAGGGCCCACCTCTTCCCTAGTCTTTATTTTATTATTAACATACTTATAGAAGCTTTTCTTGTTGTGCTTGATGTCTCTAGACAGATTTAACCAATTTTGTAGCCACTGCAGCCGAGGCTGCCCTTGAGTTTCACGTTCGCTATCAGCCCCTCCTTGTCATTGAGAACAAGCTCCACCTTCATTTACTCCTCAACCATTTACAGAAGGGAATTATCATCAATGCATTCTGGGAACCTCCCAGATTGCTTGTGTTCTGCTGTGCTGTCCCTCCAACAAATGCTGGGATGGTAAGTAATTTATGAAGACTGGGCCATGTGAATGCAAAGCTGCTCCTATCTGTCTATAGAGGATGTCATCCTCTCTCTTTTCCTGATCAGATGGCCTGTGGTAGACCCCCCACTATACTATCTCCTATCCTTGCCCTGTTTTTAATTCTGACCCACAAGCTCTCAGTCATTTCCTCAGGGTCTTCAAACACCTGTTTCAGCTTTCAATAAAAATTACTTCAAGCTAAGAGTCTCTGGCTCAGTGGCAAGATAATTGGCTGAAGTAGTAGCAGCTTGAAGAAACTCAGGTCTTTGAAGAAATTCCAAGAGTTTTCTCGTTTTCAGAAGGCTCTGAGTTTTGACTGGGCAGTATAAAAATGATTTAGACTTATCAGAGAGGTTTTCTGAACTGCTTGCCATTAAAAGTCATTTCTACCCAGGCTGCCCACTTCAAAACAGCCTGTTCCCTAAGCAAACTTATCTTGGCTTGAATTGAGTGGTTTTGTAAAGAAGGCAAAGTATTCAGGTTATATATTTTCTGTTGAAACTATAGGTTTAGTTTTGGGGGTTCTTGGGTGGGTTTTTGGTGTTTCCCCCCCCTTTCCCCTCCTTTTCCCCCCTTTTCCCTGTTGTCTTTATTTTAAGATTCAGAAGCAAGCAAAATGGTTAAAGTTTGAGAAAACAAAGGGGGGAGCTCTTCCTGTAGTGGTTGTGACACAGAAGGAGCTGTAGGAAAGCTTGTACTGCTCGTTTAGTCCAAAGAGCAGAAGGGGAGACTTAGAAATGGATTTGGAGTGATCTCTCTGGCCACTTCTCTTCTAACCCTTGCCTTGCCACTGTGACTATTGGTGAAGTTACTAAAAGATTTATGCCTGAAACAACAATTTGGAACAGACTGAAGCATGTCATGCAGAACTAAGTTATCCCTCTCTGTTGGATTTGTTCCTCAGTCTGGCTACTTTGTAATTATTGTGGACAATGTACATATGTAGATAGAACTGAAAGCATTGGTTTTGATTTTGTTTGCAATTTTTCGTTTGGATAGATTGGATCAATGGGCCAATGTTAATGGGATGAGCTTCAACAAGGCCAAATGCCAGGTCCTGCACTTGGGTCACAACAGCCCCAAGCAATGCTACAAGCTTGGGGTAGTGTGGCTGGAAAGCTGTCTGTCAGAAAGTGACCTGGGGGGGTTCTACTCTAATTGGCCAAGAAAGCCTGAAACTACCACAATTTCTTAAGCATATTCAAGTCTTGGTCTTTAGGTTAATGATCTAAACATTTTAAAAATCATCATAATTTAAAATGATCACAACAAAACAATCCAGAGGTACCTAGAAATTCTTATAATTTTATTGTAATTTTTCTGAACAGTACACTGGAGGTGTTTAAGAGGAGACTGAATGAGGCACTTGGTGCCATGGTTTTGTTGATAAGACGGTGTTGAGTGATAGGTTGGACTTGATGATCTCGAAGGTCTTTTCCAACCTGGTTAATTCTATTCTATGGGAAATTTAAAATAGACAACACAGTATATATGCAAGTGTGGCATCTACTTCTTTTTGTGTCTGCAAGCCAAAACCATAGCTCCCTGTAGTGGGTTGGGAGACCAATTCTCCCACCACAGGCAAAGAAAGACTCAGACAGAAGAGACTGCAAAAAATGGTGGAAAGTTTAAATGGAAAAACAATGAAAGCTTTACAGAAAACCACAAGCACCATGACAAAGACAGACAGATATCACAAAATATACCCAAGAACGTCCCATCCCCACCTGGGGGTACACCCCAAACCCCTCCAGGGCTCGCTCTTTCCCCCCACCCCAGCCTTGGGCCTGGGCAGGCCCAAGGGAGGCAGCTCACGTCATTTTACCTAGGCAGCAGAGAAGGAGGAAAGAGAGCGAAAGGACCCTCATGCTGATATTTTATAGGGGAGCAGGGTATTATGGGTGAAATACCTGGCTTCCTGTGACCACCCACTGGGCTGGGCCCCCTTCTGGAACATCCCAGGTGTGACCTGTGCAGTGGCATCCAGGCTGGCACCCAGCCTAAACCACCACTCTCCCTTTTAAAAAACAGCTAAATATTTGCAGTTTGGGAAACATTTACACTGCAGCACACAGAATGCTAGCCATGTTTGTTTACCTTTCAGTCCTGACAGGTTCTTAAATGTTTAATGTGAGAGGTTTTTCTTCTGCCCTTAGGAAAAAAGAAAAGTCACTTTCTCCCCTCTGACAGTTCTTTTAATAGCCACAACCTCCTGATCATTGGGGAGGACTTTTTATCTTTAAACGCATATGCAGTATTTGTAAACTTGACTTTAGTTATCTCCTTTTTACTTAGATGCTTCAGTTACGATTGCCCTGACAAGCTTGTCACTTTCTGCAGCTCCAAGAAGAACCTTGTAACTTTGAAATTTTTATTATGTTTTGTCTTTCTGCCAAGATTTCTGCCACTGTAGTCTGGTGATGCAACAGCAATATCGTGTACTGCCAGTCCAGCAACTTCTGATCAGAGGGAGAGAAGCTCCAAAATGGAGCAAAGGTATCAGTATTCTTTGGTTTTAAGTGTATTTTCACTCCCTGATTGGTTGCAGGTGCTAGTGGCAGAGCAGAGACTCACAGTTTGTTACCATCATAGGATTAACCACCAAAACACCACCCTAAATCCCCAAACCCCACTGGATGTCACCCCACTTCAGTCACCCCACAGTGACGGAAGACATTTTCACTCTGTCAGAGGAGAAAGGAAGGAAAGAAGTGGAAGGTGATGCCTAATAATGGGAATGGAGACAGTATTTAGCATTGGATTAGGTATTTATTTAACTACCTTCTTGAAAAAGATTAATGAAAAACACCAATGGTGCTGTTGGTGACTATATCAGTATTGCATTCAGTGATATGACTGCAATTCACTGTCCAGCATATATATTTCTGTGTATACTGAACTGTTTTAAAGCTAGGTAGTATGGAGTCCAGGACACCTTGTACTTATGTAGGAACTTAAGTAAACAGTCAAACTCATACTGCAAAAAAAATGCTACAACCACTTTCCTCTGAGGATTTTGATCATCTGAATCTATAGGAGCTGCAGACATATATCTGATTTCACTAAGTGGTAGAATTAGATTGGATAGTTCCTTTCTAAAAAGCATCACATGCAGATCACCCTCCACATAATGTTGCTTTGGACTATTTTGTCATTCAAAGGAAATAGTATCGCTGTTTAGAGTGGGACTACATCCCTGCTTGAAAAGAAGAACAGAAGGTGTAGCTGAAAAAATTATGTGTGCGTGGTGTTTTCACCTGTACATTATCAGGAATAATGGTACTGCTAATAATTGCCTTGCAGCTTAGAAAAACAACTTTTATTAAGGAGACTAACAGTAAGTTCATTTTTCATTTTCTGTATTTTTAAAAGCTTTTCATTTTTTAGTTTTAGAAGGTCCTCTCCAAAGACTGACAGATTCATGCTGTTTCCTCATCCCTTCTTTTTCCTCATAGATATTCCACCCCAGTTCTGGCTTGAGAAGATGGGTAGTACCGCCTTTTTGAAAGATAATGGAACATGTTAGATCTACGAATAAAGGGATTATTTCAAATGGAATGGTATTGCACATATAAAGCTGTATTGGCAGCCACCTCTTTTATGTATGACAGGGAATATTCTACCCATATTGTTTATCATAGCACTGCTGCTTAAAGTGAGGGCAAGGGTAGTCTATCAAGTGACTTGGAAGACATTGGCTAATTAATAGATAAAAAATGAAATTGTGTGCTCTGAATTTTTTCTAAATATTCTTGTAGAAGCTGCCATGTACCTCCATGGTTGATAGTTTTTTGTTTATTCAGGTTGGAAAAGATCTTCGATATCATTGAGTCCAAACTATCATCCAGCACTATCTAATCAACTAAACCATGGAACCAAGCACCCCATCCAGTCTTTTCCTGAACACTTCCAGTGATGGTGACTCCACCACCTCCCTGGGCAGCCCATTCCAATGACCAATCACTCTTTCAATGAAGAACTTCTTCCTAACATCCAGCCTAAACGTCCCCTGGCGCAGCTTGGCGCAGCTTGATGCTGTGTCCTCTTGTTCTAGTGCTGGTTGCCCAGAAGAAAATACCAACCCCCACCTGGCTACAACCTCCCTTCAGGGAGTTGTAGAGAGCAATAAGGTCTCCCCTGAGCCTCCTCTTCTCCAGGATAAGCAACCCCAACTCTCTCAACCTCTCCTCATAGGGCTTGTGCTCCAAACCCAGCACCAGCTTTGTTGCCCTTCTCTGAACATGTTCCAGCAAGTCAACATCTTTCCTAAACTGAGGGGCCCAGAACTGGACACAGGATTCAAGGTGTGGCTTAACCAGTGCTGAGTACAGGGGCAGAATGACCTCCCTGCTCATGCTGGCCACACTATTCCTGATACAGGCCAGGATGCCATTGGCCTTCTTGGCCACCTGGGCACACTGCTGGCTTATGTACAGCCTACTATCAACCAGTACCCCCAGGTCCCTTTCTGCCTGGCTGCTCTCTAGCCACTCTGACCCCAGCCTTGTCAAGCCTGGCCTTTAATACCTCCAGGGATGTGGTTTCAACTACCTCCCTGGGCAATCTGTTCCAGTGTTCTACTACCTTCATTGCAAAGAACTTCCCCCGAACATTCAACCTAAACCTACTCATCTCTAATTTCACTGCAGGCTTTTGGTCTCTTCACCCAGGCAGCCAGCACCAGAACAAGAGGACACAGTCTCAAGCTGCACCAGAGGAGGTTTAGACTGCATGTTAGGAAGAAGTTCTATATAGAGAGAGTAATTGCCCATTGGAATGGTCTGCCCAGGGAGGTGGTGGAGTCACCATCATTGGAGGTGTTCAGGAGGAGACTTGATGGGGTGCTTGGTGCCATGATCTAATTGTTTGGGTGGGTTGGATTGGTTGATAAGTTGGACGCGATGATCTTGAAGGTCTCTTCCAACCTGGTTTATTGTATTATTGTATTATTGTAAACACTTCCTTTCCAGCCTTCTTGTAGGCCCCATTCAGGTGCTGGGTCATGGTAGGGCCAAACGTCCACAGCACAAACCCAGGCAGATTGTAAGGTGTCTAGACATGGTCTCCTTCTTTACCCTTCTTCCTGCAGATAACCAGGGTAATGCAGGAAAAGGAACAAAAGGGACAGCGCCATGCATGTCTGGCAAACAACCCTGTTTCTATGGTAAGGGTATGTGTTCTGGCCACAGCCTGGCAGAACCCCTTCTCATGGGGTAAATATGTGCTGGTTTCAGTGCCCTATTGGTCCAATCAATCTCAGGCAAGGTTTATATACAGGCTGATTTCTAGTCACCTGTGCCTTGCTCAGGCCTTGCTTAGCCTTGCTCAGCCTTGCTGAAACCTTGCATGCTTGAACCTGCTTGGACCATGTCTGGCTTGAAAGTGCCTCAAGTTGCATAGCCTCGAGTTGCCTGGTCCAGCACCTGGGATAAAGCCATGAGCATGCACACCACAAGCTAAGAGATGAGCCATGAGCTTAGGAGTCGGAGCCAAGCCTGCTTCCCCTTGCAACCAGGATTTTGCCTTGCCTCAATTCACCCAGGACAAAGCAATTGCCCATTGCAGAAAAGCAGTGACAGCCCACCGTCTGCTGAAGCCAGATCAGCTATTGACAACCATGTGGCATTCCTGCTGGCAGCCTGCCATGCCTTGTGCATGAGTGCCCCAAAGCCTGTAATACACAGTGGCAGCTCTCCCTACCTGGGTACAACTAGTTGTGAGTACTTAATTCACTGCCTCTTTGGCATAACAGTTCTTGTTGAGTCTCCCCCCCACTATGGTGCAAGGATGAGGACTCAAGAAGGTCAGAAGCTGCACCAATGACAGGTTGCCTCAGGCTAGCCATCAAAACTAATCTGGAAAAGAAACCTTGTAGGGTCATCGTTATAGGAGACTCCCTACTGAAGGGAGCAGAGGGCCCAATATGCAGACCAAACCCATTTCATAGAGAGGTCTGCTGCCTCCCTGGTGCCCAAGTAAGAGACATTGTAGGTAAAATTCCCAACCTCATGAGTCCTTCAGACTACTACCTACTTCTGGTCTTTCAGGTGAGTAGTGATGATGCAACAATAAGAGGCTCACAATCAATTAAAAGAGACTTCAGAACCTTAGGGCAAGTGCTACAGGGATCAGGAGCTCAAGTTGTGTTCTCTGCTATCCCTCTAATGTCAGCAATGGACGAGGGAACATTGAGGAAGAGCCAACAGGTCAATTCATGGCTCTGGGGCTGGTGCCATCGACAGGACTTTGGGTTCTACAATCACAGCTTGGTTCACAAGGCAACAGAGCTGCAAACAACATATGGGATGCACTTGTCCCAGAGTGGGAAAAGGATCCTGGGACAGGAATTGGCAGGGCTCATTGACAAGGCTTTAAACTAGATTTGAAGGGGGAAGGGATTAATAATCTCCTGCTGGCCAGTGACAAACAGAAGGGCAGCTCACCAGAGGCAGAGGGATGGAGAGCTGCTAAGGGCTCTCAACTTGCTGCCCTGAGGCAAGCCATGAATGATGCACCAGGACACTCTGTGGAAACCAAGGGGAATTGGCACAAGAGGACGACAGGGCCAGCCCAGCTGAAGTGCCTCTATGCAAATGTACGCAGCTTGGGCAACAAACAGGATGAATTAATGGCCACCATGCTGCTGGGAGGCCATGACATAGTGGGCATTACTGAAACTTGGTGGGATGATTCCCATGACTGGAATGTAGGGATAGACGGGTATAAGCTCTTTAGGAAGGATAGACAGGGAAGGAGAGGAGGAGGTGTTGCCCTCTCTGTCAATAACCAGCTGGAATCAGTGGACCTCCACCTGGGGAGGGATGATGAGCTGGTTGAGAGTGTATGGGTTAAAATTAAAGGCAAGAGAGGGGAAGGAGATATTACTGTGGGGGTCTCCTACAGGTCACCTGACCAGCAGAACCAAGCAGGCCTCCACAGGCAAAGAGAAGTAGCTTCCAGGTCACAGGCCCTGGTGCTCATGGGTGATTTCAACCACCCTGACATCTGCTGGAGGGACAACACAGCAAGGCACCAGCAATCCAGGATGTTCCTGGATTGCGTAGAAGACAACTTCCTCCTCCAAATGGTAGAGGAACCAACAAGAAAAGGTGCTCTGCTGGACGTTGTTCTCACCAACAGGGAAGGGCTGGTAACCATTGTGAGGCTCAGAGACTGCCTTGGCTGCAGTGACCATGAAGCAGTTGAATTTAGTATCCTCAGGGAAGTCAGGAGGATGCATTCTAAGCTTACGACCCTAGACTTTAGGCATGCAGACTGATTGCTTCAGGGATCTGCTAGCCAAAGTGTCATGGGACAAAGCCCTAGTGGGAAGAGGGACCTAGGACAGCTGGTCAGTATTCAAGGACCACCTCCTCTGTGTCCAGGAGCAATGTATACCAACAAAGAGAAAAGCAGGAAAGAACGCTAGGGGGCCTGCCTGGATGAGCAAGGAGCTACTGGACACACTATTACTTAAAAGGAAATTCTACGGGAATTGAAGGAAAGGATGGCTAGAACGGGGGGTATATAAGGAAGCTGCCCGAGCAACAAGAAACCTGGTTAGGAAAGCCAAAGAAGAGTTCGTGATCACCTGAAGAACCTGAAAGTGTTCAAGTCCATGGGACCTGACGGGATACACCCATGGGTACTGAGAGAACTGGCAGATGAGGGTGCTAAACTCCTCTCCATTATATTCCAAAAGTCATGGCAGACTGGGGAAGTCCTCACAGACTGGAAAAGGGCAAACATTGCTCCCATTTTCAAAAAAGGTAAGAAGGGAAGAACCAGGGAACTACAGGCCAGTCAGTCTCACCTCTGTGCCTGGAAAGATCATGGAGCAGATCCTCCTGGAGGCACTACTGACTCAGAAGAATAGTGAAGAGGTGGTTTGGAACAGTCAGCATGGCTTCACCAAGGGCAAATCCTGCCTGACAAACCTGGTGGTCTTCTATGAACAGGTCACAACATTAATAGATGTGGGACGAGCAACTGATGTCGTTTACCTGGACCTGAGCAAAGCCTTTGACGCTGTCCCGCACCACATCCTGGTTACCTAACTGATGACAGTTTGATGGGTGGACCACTAGATGGATAAAGAACTGGCTTGATGGCAGCACCCAAAGAGTGGCTGTCAATGGGTCCATGTCCCAGTGGAGGTCAGTGACAAGCAGAGTCTCTCAGGGATCAGTCCTGGGACCAGTCTTGTTCAACATCTTTGTGGGTGACATGGACAGTGGCATTGAGTGCACCCTCAGCAAGTTTGCTGATGACACCAAGCTGTGTGGTGCAGCAGACACGCTGGAGGGAAGGGATGCCATCCAGAGGGACCTTGACAGGCTGGAGAGGTGGGCACAAGCCAACCTCATGAGCTTCAACAAGAGCAAGTGTGGGGTCCTGCATCTGGGTCGAGGTAATCCCAGGCACAAATCCAGGCTGGGCAGTGACTGGCTGGAGAGCAGCCCTGAGGAGAGGGACTTGGGGGTGCTGGTGGACGAGAAGCTCAACATGAGCTCTCAATGTGCACTTTCAGCCCGGAAAGACAATCAGATCCTGGGCTGCATCAGGAGAAGTGTGGCCAGCAGGACAAGGGAGGTGATTCTCCCCCTCTACTCAGCTCTGGTGAGACCCCACCTGGAGTACTGCCTCCAGTTCTGGAGCCCCTATTCCAAGAGGGATCTGGAGGTGCTGGAGCGTGTCCAGAGAAGGGCCACGAGGATGATCAGAGGGCTGGAGCACCTCTCCTATGAGGACAGACTGAAGGAGTTGGGGCTGTTCAGTTTGGAGAAGAGAAGGCTCTGAGGTGACCTTATTGTGGCCTTCCAGTATCTGAAGGGGGCCTACAAGAAGGCTGGGGAGGGACTTATCAGGCTACCAGGTAGTGATAGGACTAGGGGGAATGGAATGAAGCTGGAGGTAGGGAGATTCAGGCTGGACATGAGGAGGAAGTTCTTCCCATGAGAGTGGTAAAGCCCTGGAATGGGTTATCCAGGGAGGTGGTTGGGGCCCCATCCCTGGAGGTGTTTAAGGCTAGGCTGGATGAGGCTCTGGGCAGCCTGATCTAGTGTGGGGTGTCCCTGTCCATGGCAGGGGGGTTAAAACGAGATGATCCTTGTGGCCCCTTCCAACCCTGACTGATACTATGAAATAGAAGTTCCCATTTAGAACAAGCTGAGCTGGTATTTATTCTGAAGTGTCCTCCTTTCCAGTTGGCGATTCCCAGCACGGTCTAACAAGAATATGGGTAAAGCAGAATGATCCATTGAAGCTTTTTATTTGAGCTTCTGGGAAGTTAACAGCTCCTGGCCAAGCAGAACTTCTAATCACATAATCAATATATATTTTCATTACTTTTTATTTGAATATATGTATGTATTTGGTTTTTTTATATGCACATATACAATAAATGGTGGTCAGAGACAGTTCCTGTCATTTTGTCGGGAACAAGCGAAGGTGGAAGTCTGCAGTGTGGAGTCCAACACGCCGAGTTGCAGAGGCAAAGGATGGAGAAGGAGAATCCAGTCAATTTGCAGAGGTAAAAGCTGTCCAGCTAGCTCTCGACGTAGCTGAATGTGAGAGATGGCCAAAGCTTTATCTCTACACCAACTCATGGATGGTAGCCAATGCTCTGTGGGGTTGGCTAAAGGACTGGAAAAAGAATGGGTGGCAGAGAACAGGAAACCCTATTTGGGCAGCTGACCTGTGGCAGGACATTGCTGATCGAATCGAGAGAATTCCAGTGAAGGTGAGACACATTGATGCTCACATTCCTAAGAGCAAAGCTACTGAGGAACAGCAACACAACCATCAGGCAGATCTAGCTACAAGAGTTTCTCAAGTAGACATGGACTCTGATCTTGATCTTCACTGGAAACACTGGAGTGAAATATTCTTAGCTCGGTGGGCTCACGATTCATCAGGACATCAAGGCAGAGATGCAACCTACCAGTGGGCTCGTGACAGATCCATAGACATTTCCATGGATGCCATCACACAAGTCATCCATGATTGTGACATTTGTGATGCTATTAAGCAGGCAAAGAGAATTAAGCTCTTATGGTATGGTGACAGATGGTCCAAATACAAGTATGGTGAAGCTTGGCAGATTGACTATATCACTCTACCATGTTCTCGTTCTGGTAAGCAGTATGTGCTGACTATGGTAGAGGCAAACACTGGATGGTTGGAAACTTATCCAGTTCCACATGCAACTGCACGCAACACCATTCTTGGTCTGGAGAGACAAATCCTGTGGAGACACGGAACTCCAGAGAGGATTGAGTCAGACAACGGAACTCATTTCAAAAACAATCTTGTAAAGAGCTGGGCCAAAGAGCACGGCATTGAGTGGATATTCCACATTCCCTACTATGCATCAGCTGCAGGGAAGATTGAACGCTACAACGGTTTGCTGAAGACCACTCTTAAAGCCAGGGGGCATGGATCTTTGAAAAACTGGGAAAAACATCTAGCACAAACAACCTGGCTGGTAAATAGTAGAGGTTCAGTGAACCGAGCTGGACTGGTATATTCAGATCTGCTACAGAAAGTAGAAGGTGATAGAGTTCCTGTTGTTAGAGAAAAGAATCTGTTAGGTAAAACTGTTTGGGTATTTTCTCCCTCAGGAGAGGCTAAACCTGTCCGAGGGGTGGTTTCAGCTGAAGTTCCTGGTCACACTTACTGGGTAATGCAAGAGAATGGTGAAATTCAATGTATTCCACAAAGAAATCTAACTTTAGCTGAAAGAGTTTAATTTCAGAGTGTTGTACAGCTACATCACGCCCAAAGGAAGAATCCTTGAGGAATCTACGGTGCATGAACCCTGAGAACCCTGAGAGCCCTGAGTCAACTGAGAGTCCCTGTTTTCCTGTTTCCCTGTTTCCCTTTTCTTCTCTTCATCTGCGAAGAGACAAACTGTTTTCCATTTTTTCTTGTTTCCTGATTTTCTTGGACTTCTGAATTATCTACGTCTGAGGATAGCCGGAATGGACTATGAACTTTACTTACAAACTGTAGATATTGTTTTAGATTGGATGGACAGTACGAACAGCAAATGAAATTGTTTAGTAAAGGTGGATGAAAAAAGGGAGGTAGGGAGGGAGAGAGGGGGCTTCAGGGAACCCCTCTGGCCGGCTGGAGGGAAAAAGCTCTTCTGCATTACGTTCATTGCTGTATATTTCTGTATATATTGTAAATACTGTATATTTGTGTACATATTCATTGCATTCCATTTCTGCTTGTAAATATAGCTTATTTCATTTGCTTTTCTCCAACTGAGTTAGCTGCGGTTTCTTTGTGTGTGGGGGAGAACTTTCTCACCCTACCACAGTCAGGAAAGTATCTGATCACTAGAAAGTCCTATTGAGTTGTTAGAACAGTATCTAGAAGATTTTTGATTTGTGTGCACTGGCACTTTCCCAAAGAATTCTTAGTCATAATTTGGGAGTTCGGAATTTCTAGCCACTGTTCCCAATAAACAATATGCTGCAGTCATCCTGTTTCAAAGGCTGAGATCTCACTAGCATAGGCAAGGTCTGTTCCACATCTGTTTATCTTGTTTTCAGGGCATGCTAATAACACACAAGTGTTAATTTACAGATAGATCAGATATACCAGGGATTGAATCGAAACATCCAGGCTCTGTGTACTGTACTCATGACTTCAGGCTAATTATCTTTTTTTTCAGTTGACCCTCTCCAGACCTCACATTGTCTTTGCTGGAAGGTTTAGCATTTTGTTTTCATAGAATAATAGAATCACAGAATGGTAGGGGCTGGAACGGATCTCTGGAGATCATCTAGTTGACCCCCTGTCGCTATTGCAGGTATCCCTAGATCAGGTTGCACAAGAATGCATTCAGGCAAGTTTTTAAAGCCTCCAAAGAAGGAGACTCCACAACCTCTCTGGGCAGCCTTGTTACAGTGTTCTGGCACTCTCAAAGTAAGTTCAGGTGAAGCCTTCTGTGTTCTAGTTTGTATCCATCATCATTTGTCACATCAGTGACCATCACTGAAAAAAGCCCAGCCCCATCCTCATGACCTCCACCTTTTAGATTGCAGTGATAAAATCCTGTCTCTGTCTTCACTTTTCCAGGCTAATAAGCCCCAGGTGTCTCAGCTGTTCTTTGTAAGAGAGATGCTCCAGTTTCTTAATCATCCATGTGGCCCTCTATTATATTCTCTCCAATAGTATCCTGTCCTTCTTGAACTGGGAGCCCAGAACAGGACACAATATTCCAGGTGCGACCCCATCAGGGCAGACTAGTCTGAGTTGTATGGAAGTTATACTCATTGCATGACCTGGGAAATGGCTGTTCAGTTAGGTTGTGTTTACCAGATATTTTCACTTTTTTTTTCCTTCTTTCTTTTTATTACTTTTTTTCCCCTTGGATTCTGATGATTTTGTCTTGCAACTGCACTGTTAGACAATAGAATAAGTTATAATAATTATGCATAGTGATGCAGTAATTAACGCTTAATGATCACTAGAAAAATCAAGAAGCATCCGTCAGTTTATTATTGAATGCATGGGTTGACAGTGGGTCATCCCTAAAAGGCTGTGAACCTGAGCATAGCTAATCACACCTTTTATAGAAAGCTTAACAATACATATGCATTAGGATTTTTGAAAAACTTATTTTGCATAAATTAGGTCCTTTCACTTCTGGTTCATCACTGTCACCTTCTGGCCTCCTGACAATATTGCCACTCTATCTTCTAGTTAATTCTTCAAGCCAATTCTTCCAGCCGTTCTTCAAGTGGGTGAGAAATCTTATCTTGGTTACCCTACATTCAGCAGCTGTGTCTGGCAGCTGCAATTTTTATCTGAGCTCAAGGTTTGTACCAATACCAATGATAATTATAACATTCTTATTTATGTCTAAAAATCTATCTCTTGTGGTAAAACCTATCTCTATGCTACTTGGAAAGTTTTCCACCAGACAGAAAGTCTAACAGAAAAACAACCAGTGAATCTCCTCACTTCAATAGATGGTTACAAACAACTTCATTACACAGGAAAAATAGTTTCATGAGAAATCCTGCATAAGTGTCATGGAATGATTTATGTTGGAAGGAACACCCAGAGGTCCAGCACCTGTCTCTGACCAGGAAACACTTCTGTCAGGTTTTTCAAGGTCATCTCCATTTGAATTCTGATTATCTCTGAGGGCAGAGTCCACAGATTCTCTAAGCAACCTGTTCCTGTGGTTGATGAAATTCCTTCTGAACTATTTTTATAGTGGAATTTCTTTCATTTCACATAGTGTCTGTTGTCTCTTGTCCTATCAATATGCATATCTAAGGAGAAGCTGACTCCTATTAGATATCAACAGCAATAATATGCCCTCAAGCTACCTCTTCACCAGATGAAGCGGATGGACCTCTCACAGACTGTACTTGTATGTCTTGTTTCCCAGCTCCTGATTATTTTGAAAATCCTTCAGTACGTGTGTGTCTTTCTTGTGCCGGACACAGTGCTCCATGTGTGGTTTCGAAAGTGCTGAACAGAAACAATCAATCACTTCTCTTGCTGTGCTGACTCCAGTCTTGCTAATAGAGCCCAGAATGCTGCTGACCTTCACTGCTGCAAGGACACACTGCTGACATGATTCTGTTGTCCACCAGGACTCCCAGTTTTCTTCAGAGTTTTCCAGCCCTTCAGCCAGCAGCCTGTGCTGAGACAGGATCATTCTTCCCAAGAGCAAGACTTTGGATTTGCCTTTCTTGAACTTGAAGGGATTCCTGCTGGCACATTTCTGTAGTATCTTCCTCAGTTTGGCATCACCCATAAACTTGCTGAAAGTGCATTTCCTTTAACTGTTAAGGTCATTAATAAAGCCATTAAACAGCATCAACCCCACCATTGACTCCACTGAAGTGGTTTCCAATTAAACTTTGTTCTACTGGTCACAACTCATTAAGCTTAGTGATCCAACTAGTTTTATACCTACCTTACAGTCCATTTACCCAAACTGTATCTCACCAGCTTGGCTATAAGGGTACTATGAGAGGCCATTTCAAAGTCTTTGATAAAGTCAAGTTATAAAATGTTCATTGCTATCCTCCCCTCCACAGAACCATCAGCACAGATGCAACCAGGAGGGTACCAGGAACAATGTTCATTAATTATACCTGTGCTACCTGTTCAGAGTGCTGGTCCTTTCTCACATTTCTACCCCTGGAGAAAAAGAGGCTGTGAATATGACTTTGCAAGGTTTGACTTCACGAGCCGGTCATATTAGGATTATTACTAAAGAATGTTAAATTTATTTACATCATTTTAATTAAGAAAGTACAACCTCAGAGCAAGGAGAACACCACAGTTACATGCATGCAGTCATTTCAGATACCTCAGCAAGAACCTCCCTCTCTCATCCGATATTGTACAGAACACAGTACATTTCCAATGCCAGTTTCACTAAAAACACAAATAAAGAGTATCTATTGAGAATGAACTAGTAAATAAATCTGGATTTAGGATGATATTTCCAGAAATAAACAGTTGTAGATTTTGCAGTGCTAAATATATAGATCTTGAACAAAATGTTAGTGACAGATCAGATAATGGAATTGCCTAGGGGATGTAACAAAAGTTAAGAAAAAGAAGAAAAAACAAGGAATGTAAATCAAAATCCAAACCAGCTCAGACTGCATGTATTTAATCTTAAAATGGAGATAAGTGAGTGGAAGAAGAACCTTTCAAAGATTCGGATGATATTTGAATTTAAAAGCAATATGGGGCTCTGCCTGAGGGTATGCATTACAGTACTAGTCTTTTCCTGGCATTTGTCAGGTAAAACTGTTTTGTTGGGGTAATCTCCAGAGACAGTGTGCTAAAATTATGTATATCTGATGTAGCAGAACAGTTTACTCCTCAGAAGGATTTGGTCAGTCTGTCTGAATATTAAAAAAAAAATAAATTTGAAAAAATCAGTACATGAAGGAACAGTTTGTTTTGTCCAGCAGAATTAGTGGAAATAATTTGACTTGCAGATGAAGTGAATGGAGGGTATTATATGACCGAAAAATTGTTTCAGGGCCTGTTTCAGGTTTTGCAGAACTGATGAGAGCCTTTTTTTTTTTTTTTTTTCTTTATTTCAGTCAAGGGGGATCTGATCTCCAGTGGCTAAGCTATTAGAATTCCAGTCAGAGTTAGTGAAATAAACATATTAATTAATATCCAGGAGAGAAGCCTCACAGACTGAATTGAATGCATTTAGGAATGTTTTTACACGAGTCTGTAGATGGCATCATTGTACTGTATGCAAGACAAAAATAATTAATTATGCTGATAAATCTTTCTTTCATGACTTCTGTTACCAAGTAATCAACCTAGAGAGTTGAGCAAGTACTTTAGTACCTAGGATACCAATTTTCTGAAAGAAAATGCAAGGTAATAGGAAAAGTAATGCATTCTTTTGTGTGTGTGTGTGCAGATAAGCATGGACTCCTATCATATTGTTGGTGTCAGCATTTTTCATAAACATTGTCTAGTGAGCACTCAGAGAGACAAATTTAATGTTTATTGAGTTTTCTCTTCTTGGGCTATAATAGCAAGTTCTTCCTGGACTTACAAAAGCAGATGGTGGACTTGTTGTTCTAAACTAGAATCTGCACAGACTTTTTTATTGAGCCAAAGGAAAGAAGAAATGCTGTTTGTTATCCTCCTACCTTCTCTAAAGTGATATTTTTTTAGAACAAGTGAAATATCAGTGAAGAATATTTTCAAATGAAGCTTTTAACAGTAGTGATTATGTTGAGGTAGAACCACTCTAAGCAGGCTATGGGCATTGGTCTTTTTTCAATGGCAGCTCCTATAGAGCATGTAGTACAGTTTATCACCAAGTGGGAACTAGTGACCTGTCTGAGTCTGCACTTTTGACCTGCAGTACAACAGCAAAAAGATTTGCAAGATTTAAAATAGGCTGAAACATACTGCTCAACATCTTAAGGGTATTGAACATATGACCTCTAAAACTGTGTCTTCAAAAAGTATACACAGATGTGCAGCTCATCTTAAATAAGTCTCACAGTATGAAAGTTTTACTGTAAGATGTACAGACCAGTTTTGCTTACAGAGAGGACAGATACTGCAAAATACAGGAAGAATCAGGGTTTTAATATTAATTGTATTACTTGGAGAGTCTTAAACAATCCTGTAAGACTTTCACAGCAAGGTCCACAACATCATTATTATTCTGTATTAGACTGAATGCAGTTAAACACAGCTAATAATTAATAGTTTGGATCAAGGCACTTTTCAGATTAGTATTCCAAGCATTGCTCAGCAAAATCATTGAGCAGATTCTCCCGTAAACTATACTAGAGTATGAAGAAAACACGAAGGTGATTTGTGACAGTTAACATGGCCTCACTAAGGGCAAATCATGCCTGATAAGTTTGGTGGCCTTCTACCATGGGGTTACAGCATTGATGTATAAGGGAAGAGCAAATGACATCATCTACCTGGACTTGTGCCAAGCATTTGGCAGTGTCCTACATGATATCCTGTTGATAAGGAATTGGCTGGATGGTCATGTTCAAAGTGCTGTAGTAAATGACTCAATGTCTAAATGGAGAGCACCTTGTCAGAGTTCGATATTGGGATTGATTTGTGTAACATCTTTGGCAGTGACTTGGACAGTGGAATTGAGTGAGCTTTCAGCAAACTTGCTGATGACAGCAAGCTTTGTGGTGTGGCTGTGTGATGAAGAGGTTATTAATTATGAATTATGAAATAGGAATTAGAAAATTAATTTTAATTACTTATTAACATTATTAATAACTGATTAATCACAATTTATAGACATATTCTAGTGCACAATTGTGAAATATAGCCCATAACTGGTTTCGTATGTGCAATTTGAACCCAATTAGGATATTTACAGAATTAATTTCAATTAAAGGAATGAAAGGTGCAATTCAGCAGATTGTCCACCTGGTGGCGACTCGACAAGACGCTGGCAGCTTAACTATATACAGAGAAAGTACTACAATATGTCAGAGGCAATTCAAGCAGAGGCTTAAGCAAAAGATGACATGCGGCTAGGCGCGGGTGCTTTAATGAGTGAAAGCATGTGAAAGATATACTGTGTCTGTTGTTTGTAACGAAGCAAGTTGCTAGGTTACGGCGGGCTGGCTGCTGGCCTGCTCAGCTTGCGCTGGGGCTGGCTCTTGGGCAGGTCCGTTCCAGGAGGGGGCTCCCTCCGGACGGTGACGGTGGCGTTCCTTCTATCTCCCGCGGCAGCGAGGAGGGGAAAAAACGTTGACTAGCCGGTCAGCAGGTCCCCTCATCAGGGCTCAGATACAGGCTCCCGGTGAGCCGGCCTGGGGTGAGGGGTTCCTTCTGGAGCTGCTGCTTGGGAGCGGAGGGGGTGGCCCAGAGTGGCTGCCGGGGGCTGCTGACACGCTGGAGGAAACAGGTGTCATCCAGAGGGTCTTTGACAGGCTTGAGGTGGGTCCTGTGCAAGCCTCATGAAATTCAAGAAGGCCAAGTGCAAGGTCAGGGCAATCTTAAACGTTGATACAAGTTGGGCAATGAGTGAATTGAGGGCAGCACTTTGGAGAAGGACTTGGCAATGTGAGTGGGTGAAAGAGTGAATATGAGCCAGCAATGTGTGCTTGAAGCCCAGAAAGCTAATTGCATCTTAGGCTGTATCAAACTAAACATGGCTATCAGGTCAAGAGAGGTCTCCCCCTCTGCTCTGCTCCTGTGAGATCCCACTTGGAGTACTATGTCCTGCTCTGGGGCTTCTAGCTTAAAAAAGTGATATGGCCCTGCTCAGCTAGATCGAGAGAAGGGCAATGAAGATGATCACAACACTGCAGCACCTGCCCTATGAGAACAGTCTGAGATAGTTGAGGTTTTTCACCTAAGAGAAGGCTCTGGGAACACCTTTTAGGCACCCTTGAAGAAGGCCCACAGGAAGTATAGGGAGGTACTCTTTATCAGGTATATAGTGCAGGACAAACAGTAATGGTGCTAAACTGAAGTAGGATAGATTTAGATCAGATATAAGAAAGAAATTATTTACTGTGAGTGTCCAGAGAGGTTGTGTTTGACATTTCTTTGGAAATGTTCAAGGCCAGATTGGATGGGGCTTTGAGCAACCTGATCTAGTGGAAGGTGTTCTTGTCCGTGGCAGCCGGGTTGACACTTCCAACCCAAACTATTCTGATTCTATGACTTCCACACTTTACCATAACAGTAATGAGCCAAGACACACTGGAGCTCCATGTCTACACTGGAGACTGCCGCCTTACTTTGGAAAGGAGGAGCAGATAGCTGTTGGGACTGGCATCATGCTGTTATTCCTCAGGACCAGGAACAGATTTTGATCCAGTATATTTACCAGTAGAGGGATAATCAAGATGACTGGGATTCCTGTATGCTCTGAAGTGCATTAAGGAATGTGTAGTTTTCTCTTAAATCTTTTAAAGGTATTTAGTAAATATAGTTACCATAATCAGGATGAAGTCTGGGAGGTAGACAAGTAGGTATCGCTAATTGTGCTAAACTCTTATGTTTAGGTTACTTAAACTCCAACTAGTCACACATAAGACTTATGAAATCTCTTTTGAACCTCAGCTGTTCTCAGCCACAAAAAGCAAATTCACATCATCACTTCTGTATGTTTGTCAGGCTTTATGTTGTGAGTGGTTAGGCTGTGTAATCTCTCCACACTCTTGAAAAGGTATTTATTTATTTCATTTTCTCATTGAAGCTATTTCCAGGAATTCATCCTCAGCAAATCAAAGTATACTAAAACACGGTATTACTGAAGCTCATTTCAATGATCACAAACTATGATATTAATAGGTTTTCCTGCCTCCTGCACCGTTACCTTTCCTAGTTACCCACCATTTTTGATTAATTTACTTTGCAGGTATGGACTTTACTATTTCTTTTCAATAATAAATATTCAGTGTTGTATCATGACTTGAGTCATAAACACGACCTTAGTTTATGTGACATCAGTCATTCTGAGTAGGTTAAGGTGACTTTTTTTTTTTCCTGTTTCAGGTGGTGATTTTTAAAATATCTCCCTCAAATAGTAAACCCAAAACCTTTACGATGTTTACCTGTTCAAAGTGGACTGGATTATGTCTGTTCCATTTTCTATCCTAGGGCTGAACCATCCTGAAATATCTGAATTGCTGGAGCAACTTTAATCTAGTCTTGTTTTTCCCTTACCTGGCAGTTAAGATAAATTACTATAATCTGTCAAGGGTATAGCAGAAGGTAAATTAATTCCTAATAGTCAGCATTTTCTGATTGAAGTGCAGTGGTATAGACTTTATTTATTTTCTCTCATTGTTCCTTGCAGATGTTTTAGGAATTTTTGAAAACAAATACCATACCACTTTCTCTTGAGTACTCTAAGTATACCTGCTCAGTGTAGTGTCAACAAATGCCCAGTGGCTTATACACAACACCAGCTGTGCTATATAAATTTGTAATAAGCAATTTGGGCACAGGGTTTGCTGCAGTCTTTACAGAAAAGAATGAAGAACTTCCATAAGATCTCTACATCACTCCAGCATAATGGAAACACAAGTATTCAGTCACAAGTTTCAGAATACTAGAAGAAAAATAAAATACTTAAAACATAAGTGTGACAATTTCTTTAACATTTCATTTTTACATTTTGTTAAAGCCTTAACTTGCTTGCAGCTATCAAAACACCGTTGTCCCAGAAGCTGCCTGCTTTATTTAATACCCTCAGGATTTGAAATATCACAGATAAAGAGGGCCTTCAGTCACATCTGCCACTCTGTGAAGCTCATAGAGTATTTCCCAATATGTTACTTCCACATTTTCTACATGTCATCCTTTAGGTCATCCTTTGACTTGGTCACTCTTTCTCAGACTTCTGCCTTCATGTCAGGTTCATTTGCTCCATGACAACTCAAATGATACATGCATTCATTAGTGTTGATGTGGAACTTTATAGTAAAACTAAATATGTTGATCCATGTAGGATACCAAAATATTTAATTAAAGCATATCTGGCAAGCCACATGAAGAGCCATAAATGCAAAGGTTTATCTCTGCTAATATGTGCATGGTTGGTCTTTTTCCATGACCGTAAAATCCCTTGCTGATGACATCTCTATTGCAGTCTGATTAAGTCTTTTGAAAGAAGCCGATGCACAATTCCCTCAATAATAAAACCTGTGGATGTTACCCAGACAGGCACAACAGTGTACTCAGTTGCTTGAGTGATCTGAGTAGCAGGAGACCTGGATAGACTATACTAGAAGTAAGCACATCTTCCTGTAATGCCATTTGTAACTCTAAGGAAGTTTGACTATTATACTGATATGCAGTCTCAGATTGAAACAAAAGAAAGTGTGAATTAAGATTGAAGGGAAATGCACCTTATTCATGGTTTAAAGTAGTGGTTCTGTTGCTGTCCACTTTCATTCTGGTTATAAAGAAGGCAAAGGGGAAAAGCACTTAATGTTGTTAGTGTCTTCATTGTTCATGCTTTAAAATCCATGTTTATATTGACTTGTATCCATTTTGAGTTATTTCTTTAGCTTTGTCTCCAGCTTTTTATAATGTGGCTCACATGAGTATGGCTTTCAGAAAAGGTATGAGTGGATCTGAAAAGTGTATAGTATGATTATGTGTGTTTATTATTAGCAGTGAATGGACTTTCTTCACAATTGTGGTGGGGTGAGAAAGTTCCCTCCCCACACACAGGGAAAGAAACCGCAGCTAGCTCAGTCGGAAAAGCAGATGAAAGCTATATTTACAGGCATAAATGGAATGCAATGAATATATACACAAATATACAATATTTACAATATATACAGGAAAATATAACAATGAACACAATGCAGAAAAGCCTTTTCCCTCCTGCTGGCCAGGGGGGTTCCCTGAACCCCCCTCTCTCCCTCCCCACCTCCCCTTTTTCCCAAAAAGGGTTAGAGAGAGAGAGAGAAAGGCAATTAAGAAGGAAAAATTCTGTTAGCTAAAAAGCACATGCAAAATTAGTTCTCTTATCTGGTTAGCTGTTAACTCAAGGCCGTTCCTGCTTCAGAAAGAGAGAAAGCACAGACTGCACCCAGCCTGAACCCAGACCAGACACAGACTGAACTAACAGAACCCAAACTCCAAACTGCACCCCATAAGCACCAATGAAATTAGTTTAGACTATCTTGTTTTTGTTCAAATATCAAAAACATTCAGCTAGAGTGTTCAGCAACTGTCTCTTTCTTAAAGGCATAGCATCAACCGGCCACAACAATGTAGAATATAAATTCTATGTTTATGTACATTGTTTCAATAAGGCTTTCAGGTAAGTTTAAGTTTTATCATATCAATGACAAGAGAAACTGTGGGTTTCCATCTATTGCTCTAAAATGACTTTATTTTATTTCTGACCTGGTTTTGCTTTGATATATGGAAATAGGTCAAAAGGTATGAAAATAATGCTGAGTAGATGATGTCAAAGTGATTTAGTGAGATGAAAAATTTTGCATGTTCATGTTTGACACAGCAATATGTGTACCATATAATGGATTGTCCTCCCTGCTTCATATTATGATTAAAAAAAACCTTTGGGACAAATATAATGAAAAAGATCTAGATCTATCTCATTGCACATGTTTCATCTCTTTCATGCTCTTCCATAATTTGGGGATTTGAGTCAATAGAAAACTGCAGTAAAATGTAAAAGTATTTAAGTAAATGTGGCAATTTGAGGCTGGGTGGTGCCTTTAAGAACCACAAAGTTACAGTCCTCCAGAGGGGCCAGTGTCCAGGAGGTGGACCAGAAGATATATTTCATACCTATAAATCCTGCATCCTCATAAAACTGGCTGAGAAATAATTTTTTATCTTTCTTTGCCCCCCGCAAATCTTATCTCTTTGGCAGGGTGGTGAGGACTGACATCAGCCTTGGCAGTGCTGTCAGCTAGGCATGGAGCAGTCTAATTGAGACCTGGAGCTGCCAAGGCAAATTTTGTGCTGCATCAGAATGGTGTGGTATCAAGGGTAGAGAAGCTTGGTAGGGACAGGGTCATGAAAGCCTGAATATCGTTACCCTGGTTTAAAGAGATATTTGTGTAAAGCTTTGGCTTAATGAACATGTTTGTGTGGTGGTTTTAGGCCATGCCTTCAAAATTTAGTTACAGATTTTGAGCAGAGAAGTAGAAAAACATAAATAAATAACTATTGAGAACTATTGAGTATGAAAAGGAAAATTCATTGGAGAGATATATAAGATTGATGATACCAAAATAATTCTTTATCTTTTCTAATCTCTTCTCTGATTGCTTCACTTGGGAGAGATTAATTAAAAGTGGAACAGCTTCCCTGGTCTCTGACCAGGGGGCTTTTCGTGTGGTTTGCTAATTGTAAATATCTGTATAGTATTGTAAATACTGTATATTTTGTACATATTCATTGCTTTCCATTGTGGAGTGTAGTTTTGCTTGTAAATACAGCTTTCATTCGCTTCCAACTGAGTTGGCCTGCAAAGTTAATGTTGGGGGAGGGAATTTCAAACCATCACATTACAAAATAATTGGTGCCTATTCAACGTGGGGCAATTGCTTGACTGATTAATTCCTGCTCAGATTAAGGAAAGAAAATGAAGCTCTTTTGGGCATTTGGTGTATTCTGCTCTGATTGTAATACTGTACAGATGGTGTGTGTCAATGATGATTGATAAACTAGGTAGATATTTGGCATATAAGATATTTCTTTGATTTAAATACAAGCTGAAGATGCTATGTGATTATTGCTTGAGTTTTCTTTGGTTGAAAAATATAATAATGTGACTGTAACTGTTCCTGCAGAAATTTATGAATTTAGTATTCCATTTACAGAGGCTTATGTAAACAGCTTGGACCCCAAAATAATTTATTTGCTATGTGTGAATTTGCTATCAGTGATAATAAATAGGTGCTTTGAGCACAAGCTCTATGAGGAGAGGCTGAGGGAGCTGGGGTTGTTTAGCCTGGAGAAGAGGAGGCTCAGGGGTGACGTCATTGCTCTCTACAATTCCCTGAAGGGTGGTTGTGGCCAGGAAGGGGTTGGTCTCTTCTCTCTAGCAATCAGCACCAGAACAAGGGGACACAGTCTCAAGCTGTACCAGGGGAAGTTTAGGCTCAAGGTGAGGAGAAAGTTCTTCATCGAGAGACTGGTTTGCGATTGGAATGGGCTGCCCGGGGGGGTGGTGGAATCACCATCCCTAGAGGTGTTCAAGGGGGGATTGGACGTGGCACTTGGTGCCATGGTCTAGTCATGGGGTCTGTGGTGACAGGTTGGACTCAATGATCTTCAAGGTCTCTTCCAACCTTAGCAATACTTTGATACTGTGATATTTTTAGATGCAGATGGAGGCATCGGAGATCTAGTTCTAATTCAAGTGCAGATATTCCTAGTGATGAAGAGGATACAGAAACAGGACAAACAGGCGGTAGCAGGCAGGCAGGAATTAATGGGAAAGTAGGTCTAAACAGCAGCAGTACTAATGTTCAGCCAGTTGGGGGTCAGATGCAGCCCATGGTGGCAGGGCCAGTACCTAAGATGGTGGCCACAGCTTCACTGGCAGCCATTAGCCAGGAAAGACCTTTTCGGCCCTGTTGTGGTTTGAGCCTTAACTGGAGTTTAAGAGCTCAGATCATAGCAAGAAACTGAGAAATGCTCCTCCCTGCCCCTGAAGAGACTGGAGGCAAATCTACCAAAAAATAATCTGGAGTCAGCTTGGAAGTAGGAGAAGTAAGTTTTTTAACAATATGTATATGTAGCAATAACAGGGAGGATTTACAAGGGTAAGGAATATGGATAAATAGGGAAATAAAACCAAATTTGGATGGCCTTGTATATCACTCAATGCATGTGGATTTCAGTCCTTTAGAGAAGCATGGATGCAGCAGGGAGAAGACCAAGCCCAACCACATGGCAGAACCAGGAGGCTAGTAGCAGCTGTTGGTCCTTTTGAATAGGTGAGACAGGAGCAAAGAGAAAGATGGCTGCCATGCCCTCCCTTTATAGTCTTGCTGGACAGGAAAGGGGGGTGGAACAGACCAACTTAGACCTGGGGGACCCCTCCTCCTGGGAGGGGGATGCCAATTCCACCTAGATCAGGTTTCTTTTGTCCCCTGGGGGAAGCAGGGCTCTTTCAACCCTCTCTCCCCAGGGTGGGTGTAACCCAGCACACGCCCTCAGCAGCTGGAGTGGAAGTGAAACCCGTGGAAGCCGCTGGGTCCCAAAGTACACCTGCCAATGCAGGTTTTATGCAAAGCCCTTCTACTTCTGCAAAGTCTGCTGTAAATTTAAACACAATTCCAGTTAAGCAGATCGCAGCTTTGGATAAACAGGGCAGGTACAAGGCAGATGCAGAAGAACAAGATCCTTCTGCTGATTAGGGACCTGCTGATGATGGAGAGAAAGGCTGCCTTAGAGATATAGCTGAATTATTGAGGCCATCAGTGGATAGTGGAGATGCAGGACAGGATATGGGTCCTAATAGGTTAGGAACTAATGGAGGTGCTTCTGAACGTAAAGACCCAGCCCTGAGACAACAGATTCCATTGGTACTGTACTCCCCTCCAGGTGAAAGCAAACTGTGGCCTGAATTCTTCTGCAATGGGAATGGAGTAAAAGGCATTAGCAATGTCAGTTGTGGCATGCCACTTGGCCACCTTCGATTCCAGCTCATACTGGAGCTCCAGCATGTCCGACACAGCAGCGCTGCTTGGAGGAGTCACTTCATTCAGGCCACGGTAGTCCACAGTCAAATTCCATCCCCCATTTACCTTCCGCACTGGCCATATCAGGCTGTTGAAGGGGGAGTGAGCCTTGCTGATCACCTTCTGGCTCTCCAGTCATCAAATCAGTTGGTGTATGGGGTGCAGAGTGTCTCTGTTGGTTCTGTATTGCCTGCAATGTACCATGCAAGAGGCAATAGGTAACTTCAAATTCTGCCTCTTGTGGCTGCCCACTATGGAGGGGTCATCTGAGAGTTCAGGCATCATAGACAGCTGTTTGCCTGCAGTCTCTACAGCTGCTACCCCAAATGCCCACTTGTGCCCCCTTGGGTCCTTAAAGCATCCCTCCCACAGAAAGTCAATGTCAAGAATGCAAGGTGCATCTAGACCTGTCACTATGCTGTACTTTCCCCATTCATTCCTGGTCAGGCTTATCTCCACCTGCAGTACAGTCAAGTCTTGTGAGCCCCCTGTGACTCCCTGAGTGCTTATGGGCTCAGCCCCTTTGTACCTTGATGGTATTAGGGTGCATTGGGCCCCTGTGTCCACCAGAGCTCTGTACTTCAGGGCTTCTGAAGTGCCAGGCAATTTCACATAGACATCCCAGTACACTCTGTTGTCCCTGGCCTCCACCTGGCTGGAGGTAGGGCACCTCTAATGCTGGCGGCAATGCTCACAATTGTCACAGGGTCCTATGTTACTAGGGGAAGGGTCTCTTGAGTGAGAGGGACCACTTTGGGAAACTGGGGCAGCTCTTCTCCTGGACGTGTTATCCCCACTGTGGCCACTTTGCAGTTCCCACACTCTGTTCCAGAGGGCAGAGGTGGGTGGCCATGCCAGGTGTCCATGTTCTCTCCATGGTCACAGAGGATCCTCCACAGAGACCCCTTTGACATCCCCTGATTGGCCTGGGGTGATGTCCTAGGGGAAGGTCACCTATTCCTGATTGCTGTAACATGGACTCATTCTGAAGGAGAAGGGGAAAAGGAGGTATTGCTCACCTTTTGCAGTTCAGACATGGAGGTCTTAATCTCTTTGACAATGTCTTTAGCCATAGTTCCTGTGGCTGAGATTATGGGTTTCTGATTTACGTTGTCCTCATATTTCCTTAAATCATTAGCAAACTCACAGACAGTTTTAGGACTTCCATCCTGTCCAGTCAGGAGTATCCCTCCTAATGTGTGAGCATATTTTTGAGGGGCACCCTGGGTGAGTTTCTTTACAAAGGGCTGTCTCATGGGCACCTCGTCTGGGTCCAAAGGGAGATGGCCATCCCAATAAATTATTTCCAGCACAGCCATCTGTCTCAGATACTGAATGTCCTGTTCCATAGTTGCCCATCTAACTGGGGCCCAGGGCAGGTCATCTCTTGAGTGGTATTGCTCTTTATGGCATTTAGGATCTGGGCCCAGAGAATGTGGGCTGGCATCACGAGTCAGGGAGCCTAAGAGCTTCACCTCCCTCTTATCCAGGTCTACTGTGTCCACCCCCTCATCCCAGCATCTCAAGGCCCAGCTTAGTATTGGCTCACCCTCTTTCCATGCGTAATCCAGATGAGTTTGCCTTAATTGCTTTCTGGGTAGAGATGTAATGGTTATTGTTTCCTGATCTGAATCACCGTCATCCACCACTGGGTTCTGTGAGGTGCTGGGCTCCGCTGATGTGCCTTCCTCACCATCTGTGCTTGGAGATGATTTTTACCTTCTTTTCCTGTGTGTGGTGACCGGTGCTAGAGAAACTGTCTTGGCAGGAGCATCAGGGGTTAAATGTGGAACTGGTGGCAGTGGGGCAAACCCTTGTGCCTGGGGCTCAGGCTGAGATCTGACACACTCATTACAACCCAACCCCTCCCTCTTTGTGTTTACAGAGTGCTCATGATGCCCACAGCAGACATGTCCCCAGTCGTTAAACAGTACTAAGGATTGCCTTATCACTCTCCAAAGACCTCTTGATGGGTTACCCCTTCCCCTACCCGACATGGTCACAGCAAGTGCCCCTATAAGGGGGAGATTCTTTTAAATTGACATCTCTATTTCCAATCCTTTTCTTTCAGACAAAGTATTATTTTCCAAATAACTTTCCAAATAGAATATTAATTTCCCAACCCACGTTGGAGCGCCAAAAATACTGTGGTGGTTTGAGTCTTAACTGGGACTTAAGAGCTCAGATAGGGGCCAGGCTGAGAATTCCTCCTCCTCCCCCCTCCTCTTTCCCAATAGAGAGGAAAAGAAAGGAAATGAGCAAATCCACCAAGAAATAATTTGGAATTGGCTTGGAAGTAGAGAGGTAAAGAATTTTCTTTAAACAGTATACATATATATATATTTATATATATATATATATATATATATATATATATATATATATAACACTAACAGGTAGGGTTCACAAGGGTAAGGAACAAGGATGGATGGGAAAAAAAGAAATATGAAATAGAAAACCAGTCCTTTGCAAAGGTGTGGTTACAGCAGGGAGGACCATGTGGCAGAGCAGCAGGGGAACCAGTGGCAGTCCTTGTCCAGGCAAAAGGCAGGGGGCCAAGAGAGCTAATGGCTGCAGTATCCTCCTTTTTATAGCCTTGCTGGGCAGGGAGGGGGAGTGGAACAGACTAATTTAGTGTCCCAGGGGGAAAACCCCCCGCAGGGAGGGCAATGCTCTTACAAGCTCTCCCCCCTCTGCTTCCAGAATGTGTGTTAACCCATCACACCTCCATATCCAAATTAGTACAGGGAGATAATTTCAATTCTTATTCTTCCAGATGGATACAGGTTTCAGCTGGTAGAAATAGATGTCCTCCCAGGAGGCCATTACAAAACAGGGCAAACCAAAACAGACAACAGGGGCAATCACATGGGAGTATTTGGATAATTCTGTGCCATCAGTTTGGTGAGAACATGAACAGATGGGATGGTCATCCAACTTCTGATATTTCCAGGAGATTAAGGGAACTGCAGAGTGGCAGAGTCCAAAGTAGCAATACCAGAAGGGTAGCTGGTAACTCTAATAGCTCTAACAGTGATTCCAACTCTGACACTAGATGCTGTGTCAACTGCACATGAGGATGTAATCCCCATAATTAGGGATGCCATGCCTCCTGCCAGGGGAAGGAGAGGGATAATGGAGATAACAGAATCTATTGGGATTTGTACATTCAGTGGCCTGGCACTTCAAAATTTCAGAAGTACAGGGCCTTGGTTGGCACAGGAGCTCAGTGCACCATAATGCCATCAAATTATCAGGGATCAGAACCTATAACTACTTTGGGAATCACTGGTGGATCTCAAAAGTTGACTAAGGTACAAGCTGATGTAAGTTTAACTGGTAAACAGAGGAAGAAACATACTGTTGTAACAGAGCCTGATGCACCTTGTATTCTGGGAATTGATTTTCTGAGAGAAGGGCATTTCAAAGACCCCAAGGGTTACAGATGGGCTTTTGGAATAACATCAGTAGAATTGATGGATGAAAATTGAAGTTGTCTATTAGACCTGAGCTTTCTGATGAATCTGCAGTTGTGGGACAACATGAGATAGAGGATGTGAAGTTGCTGGTTGCTTCTCAAACTGTGCTTCATAGACAATACAGAACCAACCGAGACTCTTTGGTGCCCATTCAAAAATTGATTAGTCAATTGGAAAGTCAGAATTGTCACCTTTCAACAGTCCAGTGCGGCCTGTGCAAAAGCAAAATTGAGACTGGTGTCTGACAGCTGACTTCTGTGCCCTGAATGAAGTAGCTCCACCTATGAATGTAGCAGAACCAGACATGATGGAACTCCAGTATGAGCTGGAATCCAAAGAGGCCAAATGGTATGCTACCATACACATTGCTAATGCTTTCTTCTCTATTCCCATAGAAGAGGAATGCAAGCCTCAGTTTGCCTTCACCTGGAGAGGAATTCAGTATACATTCAATAGTTTGCCAGTGAGCTGGGTTCACAGTTCAAGCATCTGCCATGCAGTGATCCATGATGCTTTGGAAAAGGTGGTGCTCCAGAACACATTCAGTTCACCAATTATATCATCCTCTGGGGTAAAGCTGCTGAAGAAGTCCTCAAGAAAGGTAACAAAATCATTGACATTCTCTTGAAAGCAGGTTTTGCCATCAAGTGAGAGAAGGTGAAAGGACCTCCCAGAGAAATCCAATTTCTAGGAGTGTGGTGGCAGGATGGTCACTGTCACATTCCAGTGGATGTGGTAAACAGAGTCTCTACTATAGCAAATCCCATGAACAAGAAAGAAACTCTCTGTTTCTTGTGTACAATGGGATTTTGGAGACTGCACATTCCTGGATACAGTCAGATTGTGAAACCTCTGTATGATGTGTTTCAGAAAAGAAATAGTTCCCAAGGGAGTCCTGAGCAACAAGCCACTTTTGACCAGAAACAACAAGAAGTAGTCCAAGCAATGGGTCTGGGACCTGTCTGAACTGGTCCAGACATTAAGAACATTTTGTACACTGATGCAAGTGACAATAGTCCAACCTGGTGCTTATGGCAAAGAGCTCCAGGTGAGAACGTAGATGTTGTCTTGGTTTCTGGAGTCGACGCTATTTATACTCCAGGAGGCAAAGAGGCAAATTATACTCCAACAGAGAAAGAGATTCTAACTGCCTATGAAGGAGTAAAAGCAGCTTCTGAAGTAATTGGAACTGAATCACAACTTCTTCTAGCTCCTAGATTGCCAGATTTTAATTGGATGCTCAAAGATAGAGGTTTTTCACCACATCATGCCACAGATACCACATGGTCTAAGTGGATGACTCTGATAACACAGAGAGCTTGAATGGGAAATCTTGAAAGAGCTCATCTTGTGGAGGTGATCACAAGTTGGCCAGAAGGCACTGACTGTACAAAACCTCCAGAGGAGAGAGTACCTCATGCTGAGGAAGCTCCTCCTTACAGTGATCTTTCTGATGATGAATAGAAATACGCTTTGTTCACAGACAGTTCCTGTCATCTTGTTGGGAACAAGCGGAGATGAAAGTCTGCAGTGTGGAGTCCAACATGCTGAGTTGCAGAGGCAAAAGATGGAGAAGGAGAATCCAACCAATTTGCAGAGGTAAAAGCTGTCCACCTATCTCTTGATGTAGCTGAATGACAGAGATGGCCAAAGCTTTGTCTCTACACTGACTCATAGATGGTAGCCAATCCTCTGTGGGGTTGGCTAAAGGACTTGAAAAAGAATGGTTGGCAGAGAAAAGGAAAGCCTATTTGGGCAGCTGATCTGTGGCAAGATATTGCTGCTCACATCAGAGAATTCCAGTGAAGGTGGGACACATTGATGCTCCCATTCCTAAGAGCAAAGCTACTGAAGAACAGCAACACAACCATCAGGCAGATCTAGCTGCCAGAGTTTCTCAAGTAGACACAGACTGATCTTGATCTTGACTGGAAACACCAAGGTGAGATGTTCTTAGCTCAGTTGTCTCACAATTCATCAGAACATCAAGGCAGAGATGCAACCTACCAGTGGGCTCATGACAGATCCATAGACATTTCCCTGGATGCTATCACACAAATCATCCATGCCTGTAATATTTGTGCTGCTATTAAGCAGGCAAAGTGAATTAAGCCCTTGTGGCATAGTAACCAGTGGTCCAAGTACAAGTATGGTGAGGCCTGGCAGATTGACTATATCACTCTACCTCATTCTCAATCTGGTAAGCAGTATGTGCTTATTATGGTAGAGTCAAACACTGGATGGTCAGAAACTTATCCAGTTCCACATGCAACTGCACTCAACACCATTCTTGGTCTGGAGAGACAAATCCTGTGGAGACGCAGAACTCCACAGAGGATTGAGTCAGACAATGGAACTCACTTCAAAACCAATCTTGTGAAGAACTGGGCCAAAGAGCATGGCATTGAGTGGATATTCCACATTCCCTGCTATGCACCAGCTGCAGGGAAGATTGAATGCTACAATAGTTTGCTGAAGACCACTCTTAAAACTATGGGGGGTGAATCTTTGAAAAATTGGGAGAAACATGTAGCACAAGCAACCTGGCTGGTAAATAGTAGAAGTTCAGTGAATTGAGCTGGACCTGCATACTCAGATTTGCCTCAAAAGATAGAAGGTGATAGAGTTCCTGTTGTTAGAGAAAAGAATCAGTTGGGTAAACCTGTTTGGGTATTTTCTCCTTCAGGTGAGTCTAAACCTGTCCAAGGGGTGGTTTCTGCTGAAGTTCCTGGTCACACTTACTGGGTAATGCAAGAGAATGTTGACATTCAGTGTATTCCTCAAAGAAATCTAACTGTAGTGAGAGATTTTAACTTCAGAGTGTTGTAGAGATACAATATCACATCCAAAAGAAGAATCCATGAGGAATCTATAGTGCATGAACCCTAAGAACCCTGAGAGTCCTGAGTCACCTGAGAGTCCCTGTTCCTTTTCTTCACCTTGCCTGTAAAGAAACAAACAGTTTTCTGTTTTCTTGCTTTCTGTTTTTTTTAACTTTTGAAATATCTACATGTGAGGACAGCCAGAATGGACTATGAACTTTATTTACTCATTATTGTAGATACTGTTTGAGATTTGATGGATAGTATTAGCAGCCACTGAAATTGTTTAGAAGGGGTGTATTGTGGTGGTTTTAGGCTACGCCTTTAAGATTTAGCTGCAGATTTTGAACAGAAAATTAGAAGAATATAAATAAATCACTATTGCATGTAAAAAGGAAAAGTAAAGATAATTCTAAACAAATTCATTGGAGACATATCTGCTATAAGATTGACTGTACCAAAACAATTCTTTCTCTTTTCTGATCTCTTCTCTGATTGCTCTGCTTGGGAGAGATTAATCTGCTTTTGGTGGACCTTGGCTGAAGTTATTTTGGGTAAGTCTAACCCCTTGCTTTCTCTCTGCTCCTTTCTCTCTTGGGACAAGGGCTGGTGGGGCAGTGGAATGGCTTCCCTGATCTCTGACCAGGGGGCTTTTCATGTTGTTTACTAATTGTAAATATATATATAATATTGTAAATACTGTATATTTTGTACATATTCATTGCATTCCATTATAGAGTGTAGTTTTGTTTGTAAATACAGCTTTCATTTGCTTCCAACTGAGTTGGTCTGGCAAAGCTAGTGTTGGGGGGGAAATTTCACCCCACCACACTGTTTTAAGACCACAGACCATGGGTTTTTAAGATAATGGATTTTGTTGTATTTTATATGCTTTGCACTATTGTATGTAGTTGTAAATAGCATTTCAGTTTAAACTTTCCATACTGTCCAATCCTTTGTGTTAGTGATTTTCTTTTGCCCCTTTTGGAAGAGGAAGAAGAGAAATGTGTCTTACTCTAAACCATGACAGTGAGTTAAAGTAGCAACTTTTCAATTGCATAGTAGGTGAGTCTCTTACAGTATGCATTTTCAAAAGTCTTCAGGCAGGTTCTTTTAAGCATTCCTTGTAATTTTCCAAAGTAGAACTGAGGAGTGTGTGTCAATTAGACATGTCTGAAAATTACTCTTGAATTTACTGGTCTTGTAATTTTGTGTTTAAAAAACTTTGTTCTAGCATTTGCTCTCTTCATTCAATGATCAACTCTCTGTTGAATAAAGAATATGCACAAATGTATGGACATTAATAACAGTTGATCAGTGCAGTATTTTATAAGGATACCTAAGTTGAGGCCTGTCAGGAAAGAAAAACACCAAACAAACAACATAACCAACAAAACCAAAAGACTTCATAACTCATTTTTATTTCTTTCTGTTTATATTTTTATGCATAGACTCTGTATCTTATGTGATTATTCTTAATGCTCATCATCATCTTTCAGAAATGTTATATTTTTATCTCAATATTTAGCTGTTGAGCTCCAGTGAACTAATAAAATGTTAGCAATACAGGAGCACTTACCTAAAGAAATTTTGTCAAGTGTGGTGGATAGGTTTAGATAATAGTGTGGTTGACATGATCTATTATCAGCCTGTTCCTTTTTTTTTTTCCTTTTCCTGTTATATTTGCTAGAGGACAGGATCAAGTAAAATGAAATCTGTGTTAATGCTATGTACTCATAAAATGTTATTTTGTTATATTTTGAAAAGAGCTAGAGCTTTACAGATATTCCTATCAGGAATGCACTCATCCTTTGAACATCTTCTCTTTAATGAACAGCATTTTAACTGGCAGATCAAACTGCACATTTACCAATGGAAAAATATTATTCTACATCATATGGATTAAAGGCCATCCAGCAACTTATTTAAGAATGAAGTTTGGTACTGAGTTATACATAGAAGTTTGAAAATTATTTCATTTGTCATTAATGTTTCAGCTATATGTAAATTATACATTAGAATGTAATTGCAGAACAGGGAGAAATCAACTCTTCAATTTTGACTGAACATAAATTAAATTTACACTCACTGAAAGTCTCCTTAACCCTGCCAGTAATGTGTAAATGGCCCTCAATATAAATGAACAGTAGGTTCACTATAGAATTTTGTCATGAGGAAATCAAGCTTTGCACTCTTTAAAAAATGTTTAGAACCTTAAAGATGAATATTTCAAATTAGGAATTAAGCATACACTGTTACTTGTTTAGGGGGTGTTTCACTTACACACTAAGTTTGCTATAGAGTCTACTTATTTGTTACACAAATCCAGGAAAAAGAGTGTGACTGTTAGCCTATTAGGCAGAAAGACTCCGCGAATTCAGCTTAATAATTGCAATCCACACATCATAATAAAGTAAGCATGGTAATTTAGGATAAGACCAAATGTTACAGAAAATTCTTGTCAGAGTTATGTAGAAAAGAGAAAATGCTGTGCTGATGACAATTTCAAATTATTTTCCTAGGAGACTGGTTTGGACAGGTCTTTTTAATGCTTCATAGAAGACTTAAAATCAGATATTCACCATACTGTGCACTGCATTTTACAAGTAAAGAGTATTTCAGGTAAACAAGTGAAAAGTATCATTCAAAATACTGGAATAAAAAGGTTGTGGACAGAAGTAATATGTTCCATTAGATAAAATTATATACCTGAAAATATAAGGATACAGATCTGAATGGGTGCATAGAAGTTGCAATGTCCTCTAGGGAGCAAACATGGCTGATTCTCATCTGTCTTGGCCTTAACCGCTACACTGTAATATGGAAGGTAATAATATAATTTTTAAAAATAGTGTTCACTATGCAACTGGTAGAAATATTCTTCTTAGTATTATCATATACAGAAAAAAAAGTTCTTAGCATTAAATCTTCAGTGACCTCTCATTATTAAAACTCCATATTTTAGTAGCCTGTTATTTTTAGCCCTTGCCTGTCTAGTAGTGAAAATTCCACAGAAATACAAATATTAGCTTCCAAATGTCAAGGAAAAATTGTGATATTGTGACTATTTAGTAGATAATTGTCTATTAATTTATCACTCTATCTATGCATCTGTAATAAAAAATATTTTTCTGTGGGATTACATTTAAGATTATAGTTTTTAATTCAAAATTCCTTCCTTATTGTTGTTTTATTTTTGGTTTTCAGAATAAAACCTTTTCACTGTCAATTACTGTGATCACTTTTTCATTCCAGTTTTTATCTGATGGGAATGTTTTTTAAACACTTGAAAGAAAATGCAACAACTCTGAGTTAAATAACTGCAGATATTTAAAGTAGGTGCAGACCTCAAGCTTCTTTTAAGTAGAATGTACACACATTTTTTTGTATCGTGTCTCCTTTTCTAAGATAAATGAGCAACAAGGAATCCATCATCTGCCAGAAAAAGAACTGCTGAATGCCAGGTTTGTAAAATGTGTTATGCATACAGAATTATCCATTAAGGTGGCCTGAAAAAACATGTGGATGGTGTTTCTCAAAACAATAAATTAAGATACTATCTAATAGGAATTTTTTTTAGTTCAGGGTTTGGAAAATACATGTTTTTTGAAATCACAGATTAGGGTGCAGAATTTAATGCGTCTTGTTACAAATGGAGCACTATCCACACCTAATCATGGCTTGCAAAAAGGAACGTGGAGATAGGTTTCTGCAATAGTAAATATAGAAGGTAAGAAAAAATGTGTTATATTTAGCAGAGAGAACTTTGGAATTAGGAATTAAGGTAGAAAATTCAACATTTACGTTATGCTCAGCATATCACTGAATTTAATTTATTAATGCTGCCCAAATGCTTTTGAATCCTGTATCTTAAAACCAAATTCAACAGGTAAACACGATGGATAATGCTGCCTAAATTAAAAGCTTATGCTCAACTATTTTTTCCCCTGAAAATGAAGTACCTCTGAGATCCTTTTAAAAGTAATTCAGAGAATCTCAAGTGGGATCTTTCTTCTCCTGACAGTGTGTGAAGTATCCTAGGATCTGTGGGACAGTTCAAGGCTTGTTTTCTCTCAGTGAGGAACCAAATGGACCTACAGAATAGTAGTAATGTTGAGTTAAGACAGCTAAGCATTTAACCCTGAGCTAATGAACAGGATACATGTATCTCATCAAACGGCAGAGGTGGCCATCAGACACCTGTGGTACCTTGTGGAGAAGGAGATATAAATGGGAGATGAAATGTGATATATTTAGCTATGGCACATTGTGATAAACATCATGAACTGCATGTATGGTGTTACTATCCAAGGTTGTGGAATGCTTATGGAAAATTTAATTAACTGGTTGGAAAATGAGAAATTTTCAGGAGCACAATAGTCCATAGAATCCTTTGTGTATATTAGATTCTTTGTGTTTTTTGTACATGGTGATATGCTTGCTATTGTCCACATGGCCCTAAATGAGCAAACCTGTCAGTGGCCTGCTACTAGGTATGACGATTTAGCTATCTACATGCATGTTTACAGGTAGCCAGTTAATTACCAGCTTGGCCAGCGCTATCTGGGGAATGATCCAGCTGCACAGACACTTGAAGCTCTATTGAGCTGCCCAATGAGAGGCTTTTAGCATCATCTGAGTTACTGTAGTGTTTCCTGAGAAGCCTCTAGCTGCATTTCATAAGAGTGTAAGTTTCTGGGTATGTGTGAGGTTCTGGGTCACATTTGCCATTCCCATGTAGAAGTGTTTGATACATTAGTTCTCAGATAATGCTCAATGCTTGCTTTTACTCAGCTGAATGAGGTTCCTGTTGTCTATAACACAGCCTAAATATAGATATAGATATAGGTATCCTGATCTCAGGCTGAATCCCAGGCTTGTGACACGAGTTATGCTTCGAGCCAAGCTTGATTCCTAAAATTGGTGGGATTACACTTAACAATGGGGCTGTCAGTACTGACAATGGATAAAGAGGCATATACTGGAGTGCAGGGTTGTGGGACTGACTGGGGAGTCTGTAATGGTAATTAGTTTCTTGTAGTCCATACAAAGCAGGAAAAATCTGCATTTTAGATACTAGGATTTATTAGGAAGTGAGCAAATGGTATTCTTAAAAATAATCAATAAATCACTCAGAGAAATACTTATCATACAGTAATTAAATAATGCCCTTAAGAAGTTTTTCATTTTAAGAAAAACAAACATCTGAAACATTGGTAGTCAAGTAAGACTTCAGGTTCTAAGTACAAGGAATTTTGTGTGAAACTAATGAGAATGGAACTGTTTCAGAAAAACCTCATTTAACTAAATAGTAAACATCATTTATTCATATTGATTTCAAATAGGGTTGTTCAATGCCTCATTTTTCTACTGAGGGTATGATTCTTCTTTCTTACAGAGTAAGACTGTCTTTACTTTGAACTGAATGGTTTATAAATTTAAGGATTAATAGCTATATCTATATTGAAAAGGTTTTAATGTATCTATTTTAATAAATTAATTTTTTTCCACATAGGAAACATACAGCTGAGATTTAAATTCATGAGGTTTTTTTTTTCCTTAATGCAGAACTGTGTTGGGTTTTGATGAGCACAGTTATTACATGAAAGTGGAGTGATAAACACCGTATTACATATAGTTACAACAATAGTATTTGTGGTGGAGAAAAAATTGGGTTTGGATATGAGAAAATATGTCAAAACCAGTGTTACTACGTACCCTGTGTAAACAGAATGATTTATTTTACTGATGATTTATGCACTGTATGCATTCACAAAAAAAGCTTTAATTTAAAAAAAAAAAAGTGAACACATAATTTATAATGAGATTGCATTGTAAGGAGCTACAATTAATTCATGAATATTTTATCTCTAAAAATATGCATATCATGGCTTATGGGAAGTATTGTGCCATAGATGATCACTATATCAAATATTCTTATGAGATTTTTTCATTTCAAAATATCAGCCTTCTACTGACAATTGCAATCTTGTAGAGGAACCTAACAATTTTTCTGAAAAGGTATTTTTATTGATGTCTTGGTTTGAGCTGAAACAGCTCTGGACTGAGGACACAATGAGTTTACCCCAAAGGAGCAAATGAACACACACACAGAACTGGAGGTTAAATAGAAATACTATTTACAAAAGTAAAAAAATGCAATAGGTACCAAGGTAAAAAGATATATACACACTATGAATCAGCCCTGGCTTAGCCCTCAACCCCTGCTGGCTAAGCCCCAAGCTAGGTCTCACTGACACAGCCAAAAACATCCCCCCAGTGAGCCAAACCTCTCCCACGCTGCAGGCCACATCTCTGGAGAGAGAGAGAGAGCACGAGCTAACCGGAGTCTGCTCCCTATATAGGGAGATACAGGAAAGGGGAATAGAATAACAAATTACACTATCCTGTGTCTCCCTCTTAGGACTATCCATTCCTCAGAGGACTTTCATCTCTACAGTTTTACAACTAAGCCTTAGGCTACAAAAACTGATAACAACAAAAAAGTATGTTTTGTTATTTATGGAAAGAAATAGTTTTAATTTTATTTGACTTCATTTTTAGAATTGGAAGACCTATTTTCACATTAATTCTTACAAATTAAATGGAGCAAGTTCGAACAAAGCATATAATGGCTTTCCTTTAATTTCATTATCTATAGCATCCTGATTTTCAATTGACTGTTTATGCAGCGTGATGATGTCATTTGCAGCCTGGAGTATGAGAAACACTCCTGTTCTTAATGGAATATCTGCAGAAAATAGATCTTTAAATCATTAGTTTATTTCTTTTGTATGGTATTGTGCAAGACTTACAGTTGTGTTCTAGTATGTGCAGAAAACCCAATCCACAACATTTGTTGACAAACGTTTTAAAAGCCATATGCTATATAATGAACACCTTTTTGAAATTCTAGGTAGATTTTGATGTAGAATCTAATGAGCAAAGAAAGTAATCAGAAAGGTGCAGTTCTGTGTTTATTCACTTTTGACTTATTTTTTAAAATTTTACTTTAAGGATTATAAAGTTGATATTTTAGGCAGGAAGTATTTTTATGCAAGGAAAAATTGTGGTGATAGAAAAATCACTGTGTAGTCTGATAATGCAAAAAGATTTGCAAAGCAAAGGTTGGTAGCAGAATGTGGAGCCCTGAGGTTTAGAAATATAATTGAGAAAAACCAAGTTCAGAGAGATCATTCAAGTATAATAGGAATGTAAAGAAAACCCAAGGGGAGTAGGTTGAAAATGGATGATCTATGCAGGAAGTAACCGTTGTACCCTATCGTCACATTTCTTTCCCATGTGGTTGGAAATTCTGAAGGAGTTTCAAAGGCTGCTCATGTGATATCTCATGTAATGAATAGGTTAGAGAAGGACAGAAGAAGCCTTTACAAATCTGTACCTCATTGTAGTCAATGCACCATCAAAGACTCCTGATGAAAGATGGAAAGTTTCAATTGTTCTCTAAAGACTGCAAAAGGTCTCTGCAGGCATTTGAAATGAATAGAACTAGGAGAAATGATAAGTATGCTGAAGAGAAGATTGCAAATGCAAAGCCTTTGCTAAGGAACAGTTCAAAATATGATTTGACCCTGTAGGATATAAATATTTTTTTTTTGTTACATTTCCTACCTAGCTAATTATGTATTACCTTGCAGTTTAACATGATGGAAGAAAAAAATCTATTGTGATTTTCTAAAATGTGTATGAAGAGCCTATGAACATGAAGCAGGGAGGCTGTATCCTTCTTTATATAATGTAGTGATATTACGTTCATTTTTCAATACCCAGACATCAAAAAGTTATGACCAGTGTACAGAGAATTCAATTTAGTTGTGACTAATTGGATGTGATAACAAAATTGTATATTGAAAGAGAAAAGAGATAAATTTTGGTGCATTGGGATGAATATAAGGCCGATGAAAGTAAGAATTAAAATATACTCCTATTGAGAGAGATATTCTATCATAATTTATAACAAAATGGAAAAATCTCATCAAGTAAGATACTGTTAGCTAATCTCAAAATGACAGAAGAAACTCTATATATACAGGGTCTTCTTGCATAATGTAGAGAATATAATAAATGCTATTATCATCCTACCCTGTTACTTTATCATTCATTCTATTTTTTAAATATAATTTCGTGTTTTGTCATTATAAGATAACTTATTTAAATTTAGGTACATCCAGAGACCTCTGTAATTATCCTGACACTGGTGGTGAGGAAGCCAGCTAGATAAGGCATCCTGCTGGACCTGATGTTTGCAAACAGAGATGCACTTGTGGGTGATGTAATGATTGGAGGCCATCTTGGGCACAGCAATAAGGAAATGAGAGAGTTCTCAGTCATTGGAGAAGGGGTAGGTGGGGTGGGGTGTCATTAGAACTGCCACCTTGAAATTCCAGTGGGCAGTCTTTGTCTTGTTTCAGAGACTGGACAATGGAGTCCTTTGGGAAGCAGCTCTGAAGGGCCAAAGAATCCAAGAATGCTAGACATTCTTCAAGGAGGGCTTCTTAAAGGTGCAGAAGCACCCTGTACTTATACGCTGAAAGACAAGTCAGCACAGAATAAGGTTGATTTGGCTGAATAGAGACATTGGGTTGCAACCCAGGTAAAAAATGAGTTTATGGCCATTGGAAGAAGGGGCAGGCAACTCAGGAGGACTACAAAGTTATTGTGAGGCTATGCAGGGAGAAAATTAGAAGGGCTAAGTTTCAACTAGAAATTAAACTGGCTTCAGTTGTTAAAGACAACAAGAAATGCTTCTGCAAACATTTTAGCAACAAAAGGAGGACTAAAGAGAATCTCTGTCTTTTATTGGATGCAGGGGGGAAGAGTGGTCAAAGTTGAGGAAAAGGTTGAGGTACTCAATATGTTCTTTGTTTCAGTCTTAAATAGTAAGACCAGTTTTTCACTGGATATGCAGCCTTCTGAGCTGGAAGATAGGAATGGGGTAGAAGAATGAAGCTCCAATAATCCAAGGAGAGATGGTTAGTGACCTGCTGCACCACTTAGACACACATGTTGATGGAGATAGGTGGAATTTACCCAACAGTGCTGACACCTGGAGGAAGTGCATACCAATCCACTTTTCACAATTTAGCAGCAATTCTGAAGAACCTGGGAGGTCCCTGGAGAGGCAAATGTGACACAGATCTACAGGAAGGCCTGGAAGGAGGATCTGGGGAGCTACAGACTTATGAGTCTGATCTCATTGCTGGGGAAGTTTGAGGAGCAAGAAATCTTGAATGCCATTATACAGAATGTGCAGGGCAACCAGGTAATCAGGACCAGTCAGCATGCATCCTACCTGACAAACCTGATCTTCTATAACAAGGTGACCTCTTTAGTGGATGAGGAAAAGGCTGTGGATGTTGATTTCCTGCACTTCAGTATAGCATTTAGAGCTGTCTCCCACAGCATCCTCCTGGAGAAACTGACTGTGCATGACTTGGAAACTTTGCTGGGTTAAAATCTGGCTGTATGGGCAGGTCCAAAGTGGTGGTGAATGGAGTAAAATCCAGTTAGTGGATGGTGACAAGTGGTGTTCCCCACATCTCAGTACTGGGGCTGCTTCCCTTTACGGACTTTTTCAGTGATCCAGATGAGGGGGTTGAGTGCATTCTCAGCAAGTTTGGAGATGACACTAGGCTGAGAGGGAGTGTTGATCTGCTCAGAGGTAGAAAGATTCTGCAAAGGAATCTGGACAAGCTGAATTGGTAGGCCAAGGCTAATTGTATGAGGTTTAACAAAGCCAGTGCTGGGTCCAGCATTTGGATCACAACAAACCCATTCAATTCTAGAGGCTTGGGGCAGCAAGGCTGGAATGCTGCCTGGCAGAATAGGATCAGTGCTGGTTGACAGCTGTCTGAACATGACACAGCAATATGCTCAGGTGTCCAAGAAGGCCAACAGCAGCCTGGCTTGTGCCATTAATAGTTTGGCCAGCAGAAGTAGCAAAGCAATTGTGCCCTGTACTCAGCACTGGTGAACTCACATTTTGAGTACTGTGTTCAGTTTTGGGCCCCCTCACTACAGGAAAGACATCGAGGGTTTTGGAGAGTGTCCAAAGAAGGACAATGAATCTGGCAAAAGGTCTAGATCATGTCTTCTGAGGAGCAGCTGAAGGAAATGATATTGTTTATTCTGGAGAAAAGGATGCTAAGGGGAGACTTCACTGCTCTCTATAGGTTCCTGAAAGGAGGTTGTACCAAGGTGGCCTCTTCTCCCTAGTAACAAGTGATAGGATGAGAGGAGAAGGCCTCAAGCTGCATAAGGTAAGGTTTAGACTGGATATGAGAAGAAATTTCATCAGTAAAAAAGAGATTAATAAACACTGGAATATGTTGCCCAAGTAGGTGGTTGAATCCCCATGCCTGGAGGTGGTCTCTTCTCCCAGGTCTCTTCTCCCAGGTCTCTTCTCCCAAGTAATTAATGATAGAATGAGAGGAATGGCCTCAAGCTCTGATTCTGTGATTGTAAGTAATTTTTGATCTTGACGGTAGCATGGAATGAAGAATAAAAGATGAGACAATAATCAAATACCTGTATAACCAATAGTACATGGTCTCTTTGAAGTGCACATTTTTTCTGAGTATCTAAAGGAGAATAGAATAGAATAGAATAGGATAGGATAGGATAGGATAGGATAGGATAGGATAGGATAGGATAGGATAAAGCAGGTTGGAAAAGACCTTTGAGAGCATCGAGTCCAGCCTATCATCCAAAACTATCTAATCAACTCAACCAGGGCACCAAGCGCCCCATCCAGTCACTTCCTAAACACCTCCAGTGATGGTTACTCCACCACCTCCCTGGGCAGCACATTCCAATGGCCAATCACCCTTTCTGTGAAGAACCTCTTCCTAACGTCCAGCCTAAACCTCCCCTGGTGCAGCTTGAGACTGTGTCCTCTTGTTCTGGTGTTGGCCGCCCAAGAGAAGAAACCAACCCCCACCTGGCTACAACCTCCTTTCAGGTAGTTGTAGACAGCAATAAGGTCTCCTCTGAACCTCCTCCTTTCCAGGATAAGTAACCCCAGCTCCCTCAGCCTCTCCTCATAGGGCTTGTGTTCCAAACCCCTCACCAGCTTTCTTGCCCTTCTCTGGACACCTTCCAGAAAGTCAACATCTTTCCTAAACTGAGGGGCCCAGAACTGGACAGAGGACTAAAGGTGTGGCCTAACCAGTGCTGAGTCCAGGGGCACAATGACTTCCCTGCTCCTGCTGGCCATACTATTCCTGATACAGGCCAGGATGCCATTGGCCTTCTTGGCCATCTGGGCACACTTCTGGCTCATGTTCAGCCTACTATCAACCTGTACGTGCAGGTCCCTGTCTGTCTGGCTGCTCTCCAGCCACTCTGACCCCAGCCTGTGACCTAAAATGGTCACAACCAGGACTGTTGAAAAATGGTGGAGAGCGGCTTGATGAGCTCATCTGCCAGCTCTCTGAGTACCCTTGGATGGATCCCATCGAGTCTATAACTACTTCCTCTCTTCTCCCGGGTGGCCACACCACAACAAGAGGACAAAGTCTCAAGCTGCTCCAGGAGAGGTTTAGGCTGTATGTTAGGAAGTTGTTCTTCATGAAAAGAGTGATTGGCCATTGGAATGTGTTGCCTAGGGAGGTGGTGGAGTCACCATCACTGGAGGTGTTTAGGAAGAGACTGGATGGGGCATTTGGTGCCATGGTGTAGTTGATTAGATGGTGTTGGATGATAGGTTGGACTCGATGATCTCAAAGGTCTTTTCCAACCTGCTCTATTCTATTCTATTCTATTCTATTCTATTCTATTCTATTCTATTCTATTCTATTCTATTCTATTCTACTTCCTGACTCCATCTGACAGCTCAGGAGGCCAGTTGTCTGGAAGACAACCTATCCTTCTATTAAAAATTGAGGCAAAGAAAGTGTTAAGTACCTCTGCCTTTTTCTCATCTTTTGTTACTATTTTCCCTTCCATGTCCACCAATGAGTGGAGGTTGTCCTTGCCCCTCCTCTTGCTATTAATATATATATAGAAGGATTTTTTGGTGTCCTTAACAGAACTGACCAGTCTAAGCTCTAAATGGGCTTTTGTCTCTCTATTTTTTTCCTACATGACCTAGCAACATCCTTAAACATTCTATGGGTTACCTCACCTTCCTTCCAAAGATGATACACCCTCTTTTTTTCCCTTAATTCCTTAAGAAGTTCATTGCTCATCCGGGCTGGCCTTCTACCCTGGTGGCTCATCTTCTGGCACATTGGCACAGCCTGTTCCTGCGCCTTCAATAATTCTTTCTTGAAGTAGGTCCAGCCCTCCTGGACCCCTTTGTTCTTAAGGCCTGTTTCCCAAGGTACCTTCTGAGTTAGTTCCTTGAGTAACTTGAAATACACCCTCTGGAAGTCCAGAGTGGAGGTTTTGCTGCTGGCCCTCTTAGCTTGACTGCATATTGAAAACTCAATTATTTTGTGGTCACTAGACCCCAGACAGCCTCCAACCAACACATCTCCCACCTGCCCTTCTCTATTGGTAAAAAGAAGGTCAAGCAAAGCCTTACCCCTGGTAGGCTCATGCAGCAACTGTGATAAGAAGCTGTCCTTCATACACTCTAAAAACCTCCTTGACTTCCTCCTTTGTGCTGTGTTAAGCTCCCAGCAGACTTCAGGCAGGTTAAAATCACCCATAAGAACAAGGTCTGGTTATCATGAGACAGCCTCTAGCTGCCTATAGAATAACTCATCAACTTCTTCATCCTGGTTGGGTGGTCTACAGTCTGTAGACTACTACAGTGGTCTGTAACAGACTCCAATCAGGATGTCTGCCTTGTTGGTCTTCCCTCTAATTTTCACCCTCAAGCACTCAACCTGATCATCCTTGATCTCTAGTTCCATGGCATCTAGTGCCTCCCTGATATACAGGGCCACCCCTCCACCCCTTCTCCCTCACCTGTCTCTCCTGAAGTGCCTGTAGTCATCTATTACAGTGCTCCAGCCAATGTGAGTCATCCCACCATGTTTCTGTGATGGCAACTACATCATAACTTTCCTGCTGTAACAAGGCTTCCAGCACCTCTTGTTTTTGACCCATGCTGCATGCATTAGTGTACATGCACTTCAGCTGGATTGCTGGTTTCACCCCTGACTCCAGCTTACACCCCCAGACTCCTGTCTGGGGGGACTGGTTTCAGCCCCTTCCCACTTTGAATCATGTTATAATTGGAGCAATGATATACTGAAGTGTTGCTTTGCAAATAAAACGTTTTAAGATATAGATACTAGATTTTGTTCTGGCAATATTACAAATAGTTGTTTCACCTCTTAAAGATTTTATTTCCAGTTGGATTAACTTTGTTAACCTTTCATGTACTGAAAATGAAAAGCAAATGAATCCATGATGTGCCCAATTATCTGCTGCTTTTAATATCTCTATTAGTTGAAAAAATATCAATAATACTTGATGGCTATTCTGTTGAAGCTGTTGCTTTATGAGGAAGAGATGACAGACTGGGACAACTTACCTTTCCCAAATGAGCATCCCAACCCTACTGAAGGGCTAGAGGACTATTCAGTTGCTATGACTTTTGAATAGTGAAGAAGGTAACATTGGCTTTTCGAAATTATGCTGGATGACACTATGGTAATTGGACAAAAAGCTTTCAAGACTTTAAGATAAAATCTTTAAATTTCTGTATCATCCATAGAAGTTCATTTTGCCACATTTCCCTTCTGAAATTCAGCTGTAGATAATGTTGGCAACTGGTATGACTTTACAGTGGCAAAAGCAATGCCAAATTAGCCCTCCTAGTGTACAGCCCTAAACTGGCAACAAGATTGGAAATTATTAGAGTAACAAAGTAACAAATAAGCATTATGGAAACTGAAATTCTTAAAGGCTGGCACTCTTTTTCAAAAATATTTCTCAACTGATGAGCCTGCAAAATTCAGATTATCACCCTTATTCTGTAGAATGACAAAATAACAGAAGGAGAAGCAGCTGGAAGAGGAGGAACAACAGCATGAGGGATCATAAAAGCACCAGTTTGGGTGTGATTTACACACTTCTCACTGGCTCCAACTTACTAGTAATTACATGGGGGACTGGAAAAGAGAGCACGAACATGAGAAGAGCTATGGGAAGCATTAAGCCATGACCATATGTAAAAGTATTTTGAATATACAGGTGATACAGAAACATATTTTTATAGTGATCCTCTTAGTGCCTATTCTCAGAGATCTTTGTGAAACATACATTAATAGTTCCTACCTTGCATGGTAAGTCCTGTCAGCCTGACCTCTGTGCCAGGAAAGATTATGGAGCAAATCATCTTGGGAGCAATCACAGCGCACCTGCAGGATGGCCAAGGGCTCAGGCCCAGCCAGCATGGATTTAGGAAGGGCAGGTCCTGCCTGACCAACCTGATCTCCTATGATCAGGTGACTGCCTGGTGGATGTGGGGAAGGCTGTGGATGTAGTCTACCTGGACTTCAGCAAGGCCTTTGACACCATTCCCCACAGCAAACTCCTGCCAAGCTGTCAGTCTGTGGCTTGGACAGCAGTACTCTGCTGGAGGGTTGAGCCCAGAAAGTAGTGGTGAATGGTGCCACTTCCAACTGGCAGCCAGTCACTAGTGGTGTCCCCCAGGGATTAGTGCTGGGTCCAATCCTATTCAATATCTCTATCAATGATCTGGACAGGGGGAATGAGTCCACTATCAGTAAATTTGCAGACGACAGCAAGTTGGGAGCAGGTGTTGATCTGTTAGAGGGTAGAAGGGCTCTCCAGAGGGACCTTGACAAGCTGGACAGATGGTGGAGTCCAACATGATGGCATTCAACAAGTCCAAGTGCTGGGTGCTGCACTTTGGCTGCAACAACCCCATGCAGTGCTACAGGCTGGGGTCAGAGTGGCTGGAGAGCAGCAAAGCAGAGAGGGGCCTGGGGGTGCTGGTTGATAGTAGGCTGAACATGAGCCAGCAGTGTGCCCAGGTGGCCAAGAAGGCCAATGGCATCCTGGCCTGTATCAGAAATAGTGTGGCCAGTAGGAGCAGAGAAGCCATTGTGCCCCTGTACTCAGCACTGGTTAGGCCACACCTTGAGTACCGTGTCCAGTTCTGGGGCCCTCAATTTAAGAAGGACATTGAGACACTTGAACGTGTCCAGAGAAGGGCAACGAGGCTGGTGGGAGATTTGGAGCACAAGCTCTGTGAGGAGAGGCTGAGGGAGATGGGGTTACTTAACCTGGAGAAGAGGAGGCTCAGAGGAGACCTTATTGCTGTCTACAACTCCCTGAAAGGAGGTTGTAGCCAGGTGAGGGTTGGTCTCTTCTCCCAGGCAACCATCACCAGAACAAGAGGACACAGTCTCAAGCTGTGCCAGTGGAAGTTTAGGCTTGAGGTGAGGACAAAGTTCTTTACAGAAAGAGTTATTGGCCATTGGAATGTGCTGCCCAGGGAGGTGGTGGAGTCACCATCCCTGGAGGTGTTCAAGAGGGGATTGGACATGGCACTTGAAGCCATGGTTTAATTAGTCATGACGTGTTGGGTGACAGGTTGGACTTGGGTCTTTTCCAACCTTATTGATTCTATGATTCTATGATATGCAAATGAAACCTTGCTGTAATCAGAAGTCATAATTTTTTGGGGCAAAGAAATCTCAACAATTCATGATCAATTTTGGGATGGCATTTAATAAGTCCAAGTGCCGGGTGCTGCACTTTGGCCACGGCAACCCCATGCAGAGCTACAGGCTGGGGTCAGAGTGGCTGGAGAGCTGCCAAACAGAGAGGGACCTGGGGGTGCTGATTGACACCCACCTAAACATGAGCCAACAGTGTGCCCAGGTGGCCAAGAAGGCCAATGGCATCCTGGCCTGTATTGGGAATAGTGTGGCCAGCAGGAGCAGGGAGGTCATTCTGCCCCTGTACTCTGCATTGGTTAGGCCACACCTTGAGTACTGTGTCCAGTTCTGGGCCCCTCACTTTAAGAAGGACATTGAGACACTTGAACGTGTCCAGAAAAGGGCAACAAGGCTGGTGAGAGGCCTTGAGCACAAGCCCTATGAGGAGAGGCTGAGGGAGCTGGGATTGTTTAGCCTGGAGAAGAGAAGGATCAGAGGTGACCTCATTGCCCTCTACAACTACCTGAAAGGTGGTTGTAGACAGGAGGGGGTTCGTCTCTTCTCCCAGGCAACCAGCACCAGAACAAGGGGACACAGTCTCAAGCTGTGCCAGGGGAGGTTTAGACTCGAGGTGAGGAGGAAGTTCTTCACTGAGCGAGTCATTTGTCATTGGAATGGGCTGCCCAGGGAGGTGGTGGAGTCGCCGTCCCTGGAGGTGTTCAAGGGGAGATTGGACATGGCACTTGGTGCCATGGTCTAGTTGTGAGGTCTGTTGGGACAGGTTGGACTTGATGATCCTTGGGGTCTCTTCCAACCTTGGTTATACTGTGATACTGTGAATCTATATTTCCTGTATGGCCTTCTAGGTCTGGAAAGTGAGTGGCTTAAAAACAAAATGAAATGATTTGCAGAGTAGTAGGATTGCTTTTGCATGCGAAAGCACTTTTTCTGACTTAACCTCTGTTTTACTTTGGATGTATTTATACATACAATGCATTACAAGGTGGTGGTTGTAGTACAACATTGCTACCTTGATGGAGCATACTGAAATATTATGAAGACAAGTTTTCTCAGCTTGCTCTTGCTTTTAGGGACACTGCCACCTGGGAGAGCTGTGATGATGTATCTAAGTTGCTGTAGTGATATTCACTTCTGCTTGGCTTTGTCATCCTCACAGGAGAACTTGCATTACAAAGTACTGGCTCAGTTTCAAGATCATCCAGTATATAGAAGCTTTATGTGAGTTTGGTCTCAGCACCTGTAACAACTCTAAAGACATTGTCTCTGAAGTTTACCACAAAATTTTACTGCACAGACTGTAGAATCAGTCTAACTTCAGTGCCCAGGATCCTGAAAACACCTATAGTGCCATTCCATACTTAATGGGAATATTAGCAATTATTATGATAGTAAGAGTAGATAATAGATAATAGGTACTTGACAATAGTTAATTGGTAATTGATATTTGCAGATAATAATATAAGGCTTAACTGGACAATGAGACAATTTTGTCTCATCATAAGAGGCAAAATTCACAGGCTAATAGGAAGAGTTGACAAGGTATACAAAAACGCCAAAAAGGTTCCCACAATGCTTCTACCTCATCAGCCCCCAGAAGATCTATGCTGTAAATAGTCAATTTTCAGCCTAAAATATCTCTAATATCTGTGTCTGTGTTAAGCACCTTATGACTACCCTCTTCTTTTTCCTAACCCTCATTCTTTCCTTAAAGAAGAAACTTGGTTTACTATCATATATCCTATCTTCTGGACTCTAACAGAACACCCTTTTATTATTGCCTTTATTTCCTTATGAAAGACACTGCCTGTTCACTCTGCAATAGTTTCTACCCTGCTTAAACTTTTCCCATGTGTTCACCCCAAAGCACATCACTCAGAGCACCCACAGGGGTGCTCCAAATTAATGCATATATCTGATCTTCTTGAACTCTGACGGTTCTTACTTGCTCTGCAGTGTAACTAAGGAAAAGTCATTTATAATAATGGATTAGTTACAATTAGTTATAAATCTGGAGTATATAAGGTGCTAAACTGGGAACTGCTGAAGGAGGAGATAAAAAATGAGAAATAAATTGGAAGACTGGACTTTGTTTTGTCTGGCTGATCCTAGTAGGAGGGACAAGGGGACAGGGTGGAGGAGTGCCCCCCACCTTTCCCACGGTAGCACAGTGGAATCTGGGATTGCACCACTGTGCAAGCCTGGGGGGAGAAGATGCAGGATGAGTTATTTGATACCATGCTGACGTCATGCTCAGTGTGAAAGGAAAGGGCTTCATAAGGGAGAATGAGAGTTATGAGACTTGGAGTTCATCCTGTAGCTTGCAAAATTTCCTGTTCTGCATTTTTTTTTGCTTTTTTTCCCGTCTTTTGGGCTGGGGTACATCCCTTCTGCTCTTAGTTTGCACAGGTGTGCAGTTCATGTTTCATCTGTTCCCCCTGCCTGCTACATACACTGGTGTTTTTCTTTGTATTATTTTAGTATATTTGTTGTTTCCCCCCTTATCTCAGGTTGTAAGGGTTTTCTGTTATTTCGTCTGCTTCCTGGATTCTCTTTCTCCTTATCCCACCCAGGGTGGGGAGGGAGGCAGGGGAGGCTGCAGTAGCAGTTCAAAGATTTGGTCCAGCCCTAACTGGTTTTGTTTCTCGTCAACCACTGTTGATCATGAGAGTGGGACTTGTTTATAGCATACTGTATTGAACCAGGACAATGGCATGAGGACAAGATCCATTGTATAGAGGTGAAATTATGTCAGGTGTTTGGGCTAAAAATCCTATAGCGAGAAGTGTGTCTAGCTAATCAGAAAAAGCTGGCAGAATAATTATACACATGGCCTGGAGTCGTATACTTTTCTGTCACACTGCTAAAGTATAAGATTAATGCACCTTTAGAGAATATTAAAATTTAACTTGATTATTACAAACTGTAGTGGGTTGAAATTACCCCCAATTAATTTGGAGAAATTACCCCCCAAAAATAAAATTACCAGACTAGGTCAGAAGGTTTTGGAAGCAAATGAAGCTACATTTACAAGCAAATTACAATCTAGAAATATGAGATGCAATATATACATATATACAATATATGTACAATAGTATATATATACAATTTATAAACAACACAGAAACTCCTCAGACCCCCTCTGGATGGATCCAGGGGACCTGTTTACTTCCTTCCCCACACCCTCACTCCCTCCTGTTACCTCACACAGTAGTCAAAACAAAGATACCCTGGCAAAGCCACAGAAGTGAGAGAGAGAGGAAAGTTGCAAGTAGAAGTGACAGGAGAAGAAAAGAGAAAAATAACTATTTATGTCTCTGCTCTGTATTCCCATTAGCAATCCAATGAATTATATAGACCTTATCATTGTTTTTCCTCTTGCATCTAATGGTAATTTGTTTTACTTTCAGTCTTTGTAGTCAGGGATTAAGATAAAGTTCCCCCTTCAAACTGTAACAAAAATGAAAATACAGAAGAGTGAAAAGCAAAAATACACAAACAGGCAAAATGTGGGTTTTTCTATCCTGAAATATTTGCCTAAAAGTAATAAAGAAGAAAATAGATTAGGATGGAGAAGTATAGGAGTATACCTTACTAGCTTCATCATCAGCAAGGGATGCAGAAGGCAGCAGGTGAGAAATGAACCAGATTCAGTCATCATCAGGTCCATGCTTGGACACTAGCAATTTCTTCCACCTGCTATATGGCTGTTAGAGACAGAGGTGGAGTATAAACTACCTGCAGCAGTCTGATAGACATACTGTAAGCAAAAAATATATGGAGAAATGAGAAACAGTCGCTTTTCCCAGACTCCAAAGTAAGACCTTACAAATTCTCTTATCGAGACTGGGCTGAGTGAAGAATCATTCTTCATAAGTGCAGAACAGAGCACTTCCTGTGAATGTGTCTCAAGGGATGGAGGAAAGTGAAGGAATATGAATTTTTTGACTGTGAAAATTAGAGATGATTAAGGCAAACTAAATAACAGCTCCTACAGATCATGGACATATGTCCACATAAAATCTATTTTGTGTTTGAAACCAAAACACATACAAAAGAAGAAAAATAACAACTGTGAAGTTGTTGATCTTCAATTGTTCCATTTTTTCAGCTCGGGAGATGAGGAGTCTTGAATGCCTGACCAGCATACAGTGCTTTATCAAAAATATAACCCATCTCAGAGCTAGCTTTTTTTTTCCCCTCCTGTTCAACTACTCTATACAAATATCCTGTTCATGGTTTGCTTGTCCTGAGAGTCATGTGCAACCTTCCTGGGTAAACTGCAAACCACTGGCTAACTTAGGGGTGACTTTTCTGGGCTCAGGTGAAACACTGAGTTTCACTGTATCCTTTTGTCTTAGTTTTGAGCCACAGGCTGCCCAGGGCAAAAGGACCGAAAAGATATTTTACCCCTTCTGATGGAGTAAAATGAAAATGCTCCATACTGGATTGGAAGTTTAAATAGAAATTCTGTTAACAAATATATAGAAAAGGTATTTGAGTTAGAGGAATACATTCACAAATAAAGCTTAGTTCTTTACCTGGGCCTACCAAGCCAAAACCTTCCAGAGCCTTCCAAAAACCTTCACCCCACTCAGCCTCAGCAGGCCCAAGAGCAGACAAACTGCCCCCGCCACCAGCCCACAGGCTTCAACAGTCCCAGTGGTGTAGCTGAAAATTTGCTGCCAGCCAAGGCCAAGAGAAAATCTCTCCACCGCGAACCATAAGGTAACAGTACATGTGTGTCCTGGCCAAACAGAAGAGAGAGAGAGCTTTGTCTGTACACTCCCTTAAGCAGAGAAATACAGGAAAACAGAATAGAATTACAGATTACAATATCCTGGGACAAACTGCCTGTCCCCCTGGGAGACTCTAGCCTCTAGAGGACTTTTCTTTGGGGTTATACCAATTAACTCTTGATTTCCCTTAACCTACAACACCTTTCTAATGATGCTTGTACTATTTAATGAGTTTTATCCTACTATTTATTATATGTGGTACTTTGCATATAATATTATTAAAATAGGTTTTAATGAATGAAAAGAGAGTCCTTGCTTCAACAGGCTTTATTTTTATCTTCAGTAGTGAAAAAGCACAAGAAAGAAAAAATGAGGTAAATCACATTCTTGGATTTACCAGACCAGTCTTGATTTAATTTTGCTGTAGTAGTAGGGACTTGCATTGAACCCTTAATTAGAAGTGAAGTGACGTGACGTGACGTGACGTGACGTGACGTGACGTGACGTGAAGTGAAGTGAAGTGAAGTGAAGTGAAGTGAAGTGAAGTGAATTAACCAGATTGGAAAAGACCTTTGAGATCATCAACTAAAACATGGCACTAAGTGCCTCATCCTGGCTCTTCTTAAACACCTCCAGTGATGGTGACTGCACCACCTCCCTGGGCAGCACATTCGAATGGCCAATCACTCTTTCTGGGAAGAACTTCCTCCTAACCTCCAGCCAATACCTCCCCTGGTGCAGCTTGAGTCTGTGTCCTCTTGTTTTGGTGATGGTTGCCTGGGAGAAGAGACCAACCCCCACCTGGCTACAACCTCCCTTCAGGTAGTTGTAGACAGCAATAAGGTCTCCCCTGAGCCTCTTTTCCTCCAGGATAAGCAACCCCAGCTCCCTCAGCCTCTCTTCACAGTTCTTGTGCTTGAGACCTCTCACCAGCCTCATTGCCCTTCTCTAGATATGTTCAAGTGTCTCAATGTCCTTCTTAAATTGATGGGCCTAGAACTGGACACAGGATTCCAGGTGTGGCCTAACCAGTGCTGAGTCCAGGGGCACAATGACTTCCCTTCTCCTGCTGGCCATACTATTCCTGATACAGGCCAGGATGCCATTGGCCTTCTTGGCCACCTGGGCATACTGCTGGCTCCTGTTCAGCCTACTATCAACCTGTACGTGCAGGTCCCTCTCTGCTTGGCTGCTCTCCAGCCACTCTGACCCCAGCCTGTAGCACTGCATGGGGTTGTTGTGGCAAATGTGTAGAACCCGGCACTTAGATGTGTTAAATCTCATGTCATTGGACTCTACCCATCTGTTCAGCCTGTCAAGGTCCCTCTGGAGAGCTCTCCTACCCTCTAACAGATCGACACCTGCCCCCAGCTTGGTGTCATCTGCAAACTTACTGATGATGGACTCAATCCCCTCATCTGGATCATCAATAAAGACATTGAAACTCTGTGGAGTGGCTGACATACTGGAAGGTTGTGCTGCCATTCAGCAAGACTTAGACAGGCTGGAGAGTTGGGCAAGGAGAAATTTAATTAAGTTTGGCAAGAGTAAGTGTAGAGTCTTGCATCTGGGAAAGAACAACCCCATGTACCAGTATAGGTTGGGGACTGACTTGTTGGAGAGCAGTGAAGTAGAAAAGGACCTGGGAGTCCTAGTGGATGGGAGGCTGATGTGCTCTTGTGGCCAAGAAGGACAATTCCATCCTGGGGTGAATTTGAAGGAGTGTGGTTAGTAGGTTGAGAGAGGTTCTCCCATTCTACTCTGACCTGGTGAGGCTTTATTTAGAATATTGTGTCCAGCTCTGGGCCCCTCAGTACGAGGGACAGGGAGCTACCAGAGAGAGTCCAGCACCGAGCAAAACATCTTCTGTATGAGGAGAGACTGAGGTAGCTGGGGCTATTTAGCTTGGAGAGGAGGAGACTGAGGGGTGAACACATTCATGTTTATAAATATGTAAAGGTTTTGTTCCAAGAGAATAGAGCCAGGCTCTTCTTGGTGATGCTCAATGACAGGACAAGGGGCAGTGGGTGGAAGTTGAGGCACAGCAAATTCCATGTGAACATGAGGGAGAATTATTTCACTGTGAGGGTACTGGAACACTGGAACAGGCTGCCCAGGGGTGTTGTGAAGTCTCCCTCTCTGGAGATGTTCAAGACCCGTCTGGATGTGTTCCTGTGTGATCTGGTATAGGTGATCCTGGTCTAGCAGGGGGTTAGGACTAGATGATTTTTGAGGTCCCTTCCAGCCCCTAATATTCTGTGATTCTGTGATTCTTAATGCCCTCTGAATCATGGAGCTCTCTGAAGGCTTATTTACTCCATAAAATCCAAGACCAAGTAGGTGATTGAAAATTAACAATATTCATATTTAGTCTGAATTTAAAATAAAGTTGGATGATACTTAAATTATCCTGTTTTGTTTTACAATTACTGTAATGTTTCTACCTCTTTTTTTACTTTATTTTTTCTTTAACTCATCAGTACCTTTTATTATTACTCAAAATTAATTAAATTTGTAGTAAAATTAAATGGTAAAAATAGTATTTCCATATACTTCAATTAAATTCTGTTTTTTTGGCTCAGCAACATACCATGTAGAGTCTTGTTCCATGGTTTGGAATGGTGGACATTACTTTCACAGCATGTTCTATGAGTCAGAATAAGCAACAATACAGCTCAGATACAATACTTTGTGTATTTTTTTTCCCCAACAACTGATAGAGAAAGCTGGTTTTCTTGACAACTTAACTGAGATACATCTTTGATCAATAAAATTGGATATGTTTTCTTCTCCTTTGCTGATTTGAAGTTAATTACTGACATGGCAACATGGATGAATTGACCCTTATGACCAATAATGTCCAACAGCTAATGAAAGAACAGAAGAGTGTATCTGGGTACATTTTTTACTTGTCATTTAAGTGCCTTTACACAAAATAAATTTTTCCTTAAAGTATTTTTTTTAATGTCTGTGGTCTTTAGACTGCAATATTTTATGGAACTATTTTTAATATTAACCATTCTGTGTTATATGAGTCTTATACATTTCTGAAATACGTTCAAATGGTCAGTATTTAGATGATCCATTCTAGAGTCAAGCACATTAAGACATTCAAAGGTCTGCACTGCAGAGAGCTGTTTCTAGGTCATAACATTTTACTGTGTACAGTCACAAAATGTGGTGTGGTTGGCAAACCCTGCATTGGTTTTTGAAATTACTGTGCTACCAGTATGTTCCAATCAATGAGAACCTCTGAGCCATGAACTGTTATTGATTTGTATTCTCCTGGGCAACATGAATGGCCTTCCTTAAATCTTCCAATTTCAGTGTTGTGACCCTTTTTTTTTCCTGAAAACACAACTGAAAAAAATGACAGGTTTATTTATGCACTTGCTTTGTTGTCCAGCTCTTCCAGCGCCTGAAACAAAAGTAAGAACTACAAAAGGAATAGAAATGCAATAGTAACCACATTTTTTATGTCAAGACCCTAGTTTAGGACACTTATGCAGTAGTCTCTGATTTCTGGGAATATGTAAGCTCACATTAAACTTGTTCAGCCTTTTAGTTTAATTTTTAATTCTTTTTACTTCAAGATAATGTTTTTATTACTTTAAACTGTAGAAGTGACAAACTAAATTATATTAGTCTTACTGGGTTGGTTTTATTAAAGACACTTGAGCAGCAAATTTCAGTTTCACATCTCAAGCCTACTCAGTCATGCTGAAGATCAAGGGAATCATGGCTATCTGCTATGGGAATAAACAACTTAATGTTTTGATGCAGAGTATTCAGTGAATGTTACCTTCCAAGATCTCATTTGCTAGACATACTTAAAATACTGAAGTAGCAGCTTTGTAACACGTAAAGTTTAACCAGAAATACCATCTGGTTTGTGTCTGAATCAGAATGACAAAAGTGTCTTTGAATAAATATTCGATTCATGTTGAGCAGAAAAGAAGCTAAAAATATTGTTTGTTTTTTCCAACTGAGAAATATCACATATCTACCAAAACCTATTTTAGATATTTTTCAGTCCTGGAATCTGCCTGATGAGGAAACACTGAAAGAGAAATGACACAAGTCAGCTTCCAGAGAGCTCTGTGCTTCAAAGGTCTGTCCATGTATATGTAACTGTGCTGCTTCAGAGATTCACATTGATTCTTTTAAACGAGCTGGAGACAGCTAACAACATAAATGTATTCATCAGGACATGGTGAAGGTCACGGAAAGTTTGTGACAGAGAAGGGAATTAAACTAGCCATTCCCTTAATTCAATATCAGGTCTAAAATCATGGTCTGCTTTGCTTCTGAGTATCCAGTCAGTCCCGGCCTCTGTCAGTGGTTTTCTTCATTACAAGGGCATTAATAAATTTGGCTGTGATCCACAGAAGGATTTATGTGTACACATACTTAACTTGGTAGCAACAATAGTCAGAAAATTTAACTGGCAACTAGAACTTCTGCTTCTAGGCATAGACAAAATTATCTTAGGCAATTTCATTCTGAGCAGCTTCTGATTACCTCATGTTAAATCCAAAGAATGGTCATTAAATTAGGTTTTCTTCTCACTAAATTCCCCACGGACCCTATCTGGAGGCATGTTCTCAACACAAGTTTCAAACACTTTCTAGATGAGATTCACACCTAATGTAATAGTTAAAGCCAGTTTTATTTTTTAAAAAAAGGTGGTAGCTGGCATTTGCTCTGTTAATTTTCTTAAGAAGTTGCTCCATAGCTGAGCACGGTAATGAAATCCCATTTCTAATTTGGCAATAAAACTTAACAGTATTTCCCCCATTTATTTTTGCATCTTATAATGTCTTAAAGAGAAGTTCAGTCCTGTGTTATTTTTGGCTTGATCACAGAATCACAGAAACATTCAGGTTGGAAAAGACCCTTGGAATCACCAAGTCCAACTGATAACCCTACTCTATAAGGTTCACCCCTAAACTGTTGTTATGGTGTGCTCCAAACCCCCATCCCCCGTCTCCATCAGCGGAGGTTTGAATGGGGAAAGACAAAGGCATGAAATTGCCTTCCAAAGTGTGAAATCCCCTTCCCTTTCACCTGGGGACAGGTAATTAGCACCCATTTTTCCAGCCAGGGCAGAGGTTCCTTCCCTGTGGGGGAAGACTGCTGGGTTTGGGCTCCTGCTCTCTCTCCTGCTCTCGCTCTCACCTTCATTGGGCTTGCTACTTGACTTCTCCCCAGACTTTCCTGCCACAGAGTGACCCTGCCTGCCTTGGAGTCTGCTCCCTGCCTGCTAGAGCAACCCTGCCTGTGGTGAAACTGTGGCTTTCTTGAACTGTTCAGACAGTGCTGCTGCTCACAAGTTTCTCCTTGTGGCAGCCTTGTCTACGGACACTTTGATTCTGGCAGGTTCCTTTTCCTTTGGATTGTGCTACATTATCCACAAATTGGTTTATAAAACCTGCGGTTTCTGGAGCTTGTCACTGAAGAGAGACCTAGGGACCATCTCCAAATTCCTGCTCCATCCTTGAAAGTAAAACCAGAATTCTCATTGGCTTTCCCTAAGGTCCTGCCTTTCCTCTGATTTTATAAGTGGGGTAAAGCTATTTTGTGGCTTAGCCTTTTCCATTTTCTGAATTCTCTAAATTGTACTAAAGTTGCCCATAAGCATCCTGGTAGCATTCACAACCAAAGAGAACCTGTAAATAATCTAATAAGTTCTACACCTAATTTTAGGTGGTTTTTTTTTTGTTTGTTTGTTTGGTTTGGTTTTTTTTTTTTATAAAGATAACTATATTTTTGTAATTCCTGCCTTGTTGGTTTGACTCAATCAAATCAACTGTATCCCCAAACACCACATCCAAACAACCTTTGAACACATCCAAGGTTGCTGACTCAACCACCTCCCTGGGCAATCCATTCCAATGCCTGACCCTTCTTTCCATGAAAATTTTTTTCCTAATGTCCAGTCTAAACCTACCCAGTCACACCTTGAGGATGTTCTTTCTTATTCTATCACTATTTATCTGTGAGAAGAGACCAGCACCAACCTCTCCATAATGTCCTTTCAGGTAGTTGCAGACAGCAATGAGGTCTCCCCACAGCTCCTCTTTTCCAAACTAAAGAGCCCCAGCTCCTTCAATTGCTCTTCATAAGATTTATTCTTCAGACTCTTCACCAGCTTTGTGGCCCTCCTCTGCACTTGCTCCAGCACCTCCACATCTCTCACGTATTGAAGTGCCCAAAATTGAACACAGTATTCTAGGTGTGGACTCACCAGCACCAAGTACAAGGGGAAAATCACCTTCTTATTCCTGCTGGACACAGTATTTCTAATACAGGCCGCGATGCCATTGGCTTTCTTGGCCACCTGGGCACACTGCTTGATCATATTCAGCTTCTATGTTCCTTTATGCTAGACAGATTTCCAGATGTATATAAGAGAACACAGATGCAGTTTGCACTGAATTATTTAAGGTCCTCTAAATAATTTGCTGAAACACACGACAGTAATGAACAGTCTGAAAATGACAGGCTATAAAATGTCAGTATATATACAAAAACCTGTATAGATTTGGTACCAACAAATATGTAGAGAGTATCTGTGTCTGAATATTAGGAATGCAATACAAGTATATTAAAAAAGTAATTATCTATAGCTGTAGACTTGAAATAATGCTACAGATCTCTTTCTGTAGTTTTTAGAGAAGAGAAATTTACATTTTTCTTCATTGATATCATGTTTGTTCAAGCCTTCGAATAACATTTTCCCAGTAGAAATATACCTATCTTCATTTTCATGTCTGTCTTTGGCTTTTATGTTCTTACACAGACTGGCTACCATTTGCTGCCAAAACTATTAAAGCTTTTAATTTTTTAATTTTATTTTTAAATAAAAAAAAGTTATTCTTTATTTTTGCTTGTTTGGCAATCATATTGGTAAATACTCTCTAAATTTTAGAGTTCATCATACCGGAGAAGAAAAATTTATTGAATCTTCATTCTTATCAGAATTCTAACAAAATTATTTTTTTCTAATTTCATATAGTCTTTAAGTATGTTTTTAACTGAAAACACAAATCTATCTAGAAAAGGTTTTACATATGTTTTCTCCTCTTTCAACATCTTTTTACATGTTTATTAAATAAGAACATTTAATTTATATTTCTGGGTGGGTGGTTTTTTTTGGTTTGGTTTGTTGTTTTTTTTTTTTTTTTAATCTAATATTCAGAGCATGCTTGTAGATCTAGAATCTTTAGAAACACATGAATTCACAGAGCCAAGTTCCTTTAAACTTTTTAACTGATTCAGCCAAGTGAGTAAAGAGTCAGGCTGGATTTTCATTATATGGAAGTGCATAGAGGTGAAATGGCATATATGTAAGGTAACAGAGTGTTGGCATGGACTACAGTGGTTGTACTGACAGTAGATTCAATTAAAAATTCAGGAACCTGGGGTAATCGATTCACTGGCCTGTAAATTACATGATACTGTGATTATATTTTTCCCTGCATAATATATGGTTGCACCCAGCTATGTGTAGTCTTTGGAATCTTACTAGGTGCTTTGCTACTTGAAACCTAGTGTGGTGGTTTAGGCTGGGTGCCAGCCCCCTGATGCTGCTGCACAGGCCACACCTGGGATGTCCCAAGGGGTGGGCCCAGCCCAGGGGATGGTCACAGGAAACCAGGTATTCCATTCCCATAATGCCCTGCTCCCCCATAATACATTAGTGTGGGGTCTTCACTTCCTCTTTTGTTCCCCTGCCGCTGCCTAGATAAAATGGTGTGAGCCGCCACCCTTGGGCCTGCCCAGGCCCAAGGCTGGCTTGGGGGGGAAGAAAGAGCCCTGGGGGGGGTTGGGTGTACCCCCAGGTGGGGATGGGATGTTCTTGGGTATGCTTTGGGATATCTCTCTCTCTTTTTCACGGTGCTTGCAGTTTTCTGTAAAACTTTCATTGTTTTTTTTTCATTTAAACTTTCCATCATTTTTGCAATCTGTTTGTCTGAGTCTTTTCTTTTGCCTGTGGTGGGAGAATTGGTCTCCAAACCACTACACCCAGTTACCCGAATCCTGAACATTTGGCCCTTTTCATCAAACCTTAATTAAAATACTCCTAAACAAGGAGCTTGTGTGTCATCCTGCCTCCTATGTTCAGTGGTGTCACAGTCCAACACTGTCTGACCAGGTTCATTTAGATATGAAGTACAAGGAAGATTTATTTTTTCATAGCAAAATAACTTGTTTGAAGATATTTGGCTTTACATGTGATTTCTGATTTAACAAAGTGATACTGCAATATACTGAAATCACAACAGAAGCATGATCTAGTGATTGCAGTAAACAGCTGAACCACAATACAAGCATGATTCCCACTACAGGTCCCTGCATGACACCAAGTATCCCAAGTCTCTGGGGTGGAGTATGTGAGTAAAAGTCAACTCAAGCTCATTTCTCTCTTCAAAGTTCCTTTCATTAACTGTCCATTTTGTAATAGTTTACATTGGATTTAACTGTGTATACTATCTCCCTTGCCCCATGCTGATATGGCTAGCACAGGAATACCTTACTAATTATCTCAGAGAAGGCTGCAGACCCACTGGTGCAGCTGTACAGCATGAAAGATTGCTCTACAGTCCCCTGTGCATTGAGATAACTTTGTCTTTCTCTGCAGTGACTGGTGGTCATTTCTTACCTTCTTCCCTGAGCTCATCTTCCTTGCTTGTCTTCTCTGAGTCTTTTTCCATTGCAAGAGTGTGTTGGTCATCACAAATGGAAAGATAAAGACACTTACACAAGCTGAACCAAACTCATCTGGGATAATTTTCCCTTCAATGTTGCCTCCGTCTCTTCATTGACTACAGAAAGACTCTTGGGCAAATGGGAATGTAGCATTAGTACTTTAAACCAATTTCTTAGTAAAATGGAATTAATCTAATCCTATGTACCTCCAGATAATGGTCTCCCACTAGAGAGCTGTCTAATAGCTGATTACACCAGTTTTTAATCAGATCAAAAGTAATTTTTAACTTACAATCAACTGTTTGATTTATTCTATGCTTTGTTCTGTAAATTGTACATTATAGCAGACTAATACAAGAGATGGTGTGTAAAATCCCCCTTTGGGGATTTGATCAACTGCCATATATTTGATTTATTAGACATATGTGTCTGGAACATACATATACATTCCCCAGGTATGTACATGTCCACTGTATGTGTGGGTATTGGACCCCCTATTTGTGCATATAGTAGGTGGTGAAAAATATCATAGGGTTAAATGACAAAATATTACAATCTTCATTGCAAGAATTTTGTGAGAAACAAAAGGAATTTTAATATCATTCTTCATTTAAGTAGATGCATATTTTATTCAGTACATTTTCTGGAATTCCCAACTTTGGTCTAAATGTAAGGAGCTCTACTCAACTGGATGTCAATAATAGAAAATCAACAAGTGTTATAATCAGTGGAAAAAGAACACAGCTGATTGTTTATTATGTTATTTCATGCCACATAACAAAAACTTTTTTTTTAGTTTGACTTTTTGACTTCATGCTTACATAAGGGAAAAAATATCTTATGCCATTTATTCCCACTACCAAAACATATAGTAGCAAATCAACAGAGAATAGGAAAACTACCTCTTTCTAATTAATGGAAGTTGTGACTGTTTTAGGCTGTGCCTTTAAGAAAGAGACAGTTACTGGAACACTCTGGGTGAATGTTTTGAAAACAAAGATAAAGTCTAAACGAATTTCATTGGTAGATTGGTAGAATGCAACTCTAAATTTTTAGCTTTAGTTCAGTTTGAATCTCAGTCAGTTCAGTCTGTTTCAGCCCCTCTGAACAGCTGCTCTGCCTTTCCTCTGTGCTGGACAGAGTTGACCTTGAACTAACTGAGCTAATAGATAAGAAAATAATTCTTGCATACGCTTTGAGCTAACAGAATTTCCTTCTTAATAATTACCCTTTCTCTCTCTAACCCCTTTGGGAAAAAGGGGGGAAGGGGGAGAAGGGGGAGTGGGGACCCTCCTTCCTGGAGGAGGGAAAGGTTTCTGTGTTACGTTCTTTGCTGTATATTTCTGTATATATTGTAAATACTGTATATTGTGTACATATTCACTGCATTTCATCCTGCTTGTAAATATAGCTTGTCCATTTTTGCTTCTCCGACTGAGTTAGCCATGGTTTCTTTGTGTGTGTGTGTGAGAACTGAACCTCTCACCACCACAGAAGTTAGATAGAAGTTAGATAGAACTAAAAACTTCTGCTGCATTCATCTTTTATCAGTCACTGAAATTATTGTAAAATGTCACAGATTTCTTACTGCAGAAATCAAAAGTAAGGAGTTAACATAAGTTTGAGTGTCAAGCTGCTGTTCTCCATCAAAAAGCAATGCACTGCAGCAGACAAAATCTTCTCAAGTCCTGTTATTTATGCTTATATATAAAAATCTTGTTTTCTCCTATAATGTGGCTTGACAGAATGGGTTGTCATGACGGTATAAATAAAATCTCTAATAGGGCCTATGTCATATTTTTATCTCCTGTAAATTTTTCATTTTCCAAGTATTTGTAAACCATATAAGTATGAAATTAAGGAGATACATTCTTCTTAGTTGCACTGGTAGTTGAATTATATATTTTTTACAAACTATATAAAAAAGTTATCTAATCCAAGTACCTTATTATTTCAACTTAAGCAGCTTCTGAAGTGCCTGCCTTTGAAATAGCTCTTATCTCAGAACTATTCATTGCTCTCTACAGCTACCTGAAAGGATATTGTAAAGAGTTTGGTGCTGGTCTCTTCTCACAGGTAATTAGTGACAGAACAAGAGGCAATGGCCTCAAGATATGATGGGGTCGCTTTAGACTGGACATTAGGGAAAAAAAATTTCACAGAAAGAGTGGTGAGGCATTGGAACGTGTTTCCCAGGGAGGTGGTTGAGCCACCAACCATGGATGTGTTTAAAGGTTGTTTGGATGTGGTGCTTGGGGATATAGTTTAGGGGTGAACCTTGTAGAATAGGGTTATCAGTTGGACTTGGTGATCCCAAGGCTCTTTTCCACCCTGAATATTTCTGTGATTCTGTGATCAGGTCCACACATTCTGATATACAAGCATTTTCATCTTTGTACCTCATCTCCAGTTGACATAGTCTGTCTTGGTAAAAAAAAAAAAAAAAAATCTATGTATAATTCTTATATCAAATAGTCCCTTTCCAGTTTCCTAGACCTCACTGGGACTTAATTTTTCCTTCTTGCATTTCTGTGAAGTTAGAAGTTTTATTATGTCAACAAAGGTCTCTTGATATCTGCCATATTTATTCAAGTATTAGTCACAGATGTTTGCAGATATTTTGCCCTTCAACACATAGCTGTGCCAGATGTGATCATTTTATGAAGTGTGGGTATCTGGCTCATTGTAAGTCACAGCATATATTCCTGGCCTTTTGCAGACAAACGTACACTCATTTTACATGTGCTCAGCTGGCTAAAGGCCAGCAAGTTTCAATCAGAAAGCTGTGCATCTTTGTTAGCACAGTGCTGTACCCTCATTAGGATTACTTTATTAGTTTGAGCTCACAAGTCTCAGATCAGGGCTGGCTGGCTTACATCCAGCTTGCTGCACAGGCAAAAGATGTATGCAGGACCCAGAAAGTAACACTGAAAATTAAAAAAAGTTCTCATGTAAAGGCTTCATATGTTATTAAAATCAAACAAATGTAAAAAAAAAAAAATCCAAAGGTTAAATGTATGTTTAATTTCTGGCAAATTATTATTTGAGTATGATATTTATTTAAAAAATAAGTACAAAATCAACTGTCAAGCTCAATATAGATTTTAGAAACTGTTGACTATATTAATGTTACTGTTAGTTTACAACTGTGATGAAATATGTCTGGTTTTTCACTGAAATTCAGAAATTTATAATGCTGAGATTCTGTTTAGTAAAGTATGATGCTTGCAGTGTGCTGTTTTTCAATACCCAGAATAACTGCAATGACCTACATGGAGCTGGTAGATATACCCTGGAAGATTTGCACAGCTCTGGAGAAGCAGCTGTTTAACAGATGTGATACCTAACAGCATCTCACATGTTTAGACAATTTAAACAAGTTCCTAATCAATACAATTTGTGATGATTAATAAATGGTTCAGCTGATGAAATGTACTCTTGAAGTGTGTTGCTTTCTTGGCTCTACTAGGGGTATGACTAGATCTTCAGGAGTGTGATTTACTCCTTTTCAATATGATACTGGAGGCAGATACAGGCTACAGTGCAGAGGTAATTCTATATATCTGGAGCAGCAGCTGGAATATAGCCTGTGGTGGATTGAAGTTTCCCATCAACATTAACTCAGCACAACTAACTCAGTTAGAAGCAAATGAAAGCTGTCTTGACAAGCAAAAACTACACTCTACAATGGAATGCAATGAATATATACAAAATATACAGTATTTACAATATTATACAGGTATTTGCAATTGGCAAATACCATGGAACTCCCCTGGCCCCCAAAAGAGAGAGCAGGGAAGGTGCTCCACTGCTGTTCCCCATCCCTCCCTCCCCCCTCCAAAACACTCTCCCCCCTGTACCAGAGGAAAAATAGGAGTTGAGAGGAAGGAAGGAATGTTAGTTCTTATCTTCAAGGCCAGCCAGAAGTGTTATCCCCTAAGTGAAGCAGAACAGCCAAGCCAGAGAAAAAGAAGAGGAATGGGGATGGAAGTGAAATGTGAGAGATTGTTATGGTACAGCTTTCTTATCCCAGACATTTTGTTCAATAAATTTGTTTAGAATAATCTTTTGTTTTCCTCTTTAAACCCAATAGTAACTTATTTATATTTTTCTACTTTTCTGCTCGAAATCTGCAGATGAATTTTAAAGGCATAGCCTAAAACTTCCACATAGTCTAAATACTGAAATGTTTTAAAACTGCTTTTTAACTATTATATTAGTACACAATATTTACTTTCCTATTATCTTGTGTGTAGAGCTCAGCAGTTCAGATGAAATTGCTGCTTCCAAGCCTGGTTAGAGCATTTACAGCAGACTTACAGCAGTACAGCATTGCCAGCATCAAATCACAAATGAGAACTCTGCAACTTTTCTGGAACCTATACCAGTGCTTCCTTGTGATAAAGTTTCCCTAATAACTCATTATGGTGTTTTAGGCTTTCATCTACTTAGTAAAATGTATAGTCAAATCAGGCTTTATACAATAAGCAGGATGCTCATGGGGGGGAAGAAAAAGAAAAAAAGGCATTTCTCCATTTGCATAAAAATATTTTTCAATGTTCTGAATCTCATGAGGAAAATATAAACTTGGTGGAAGAAACCCTGAAGTTTAAAGAATGACCTTAAGGTGGTGGGACTAATGTCCATTTATACAGCAGTTCTAGCAATCAGAGAGAGAAGAGAATTGTTGAAAGCACAGCAGCATAAAAAATGTAATCAGACAGAATCTCCAAAGCAGGAGAATAAGCATGGAAACAGCAACTTACGTAGCCTGAAATGTAATGATTATTTTCATGCAGCATGACTATACCATGTGTTACTCTTGTCTGAAGAGCCTATATTGGTGAGGTTATACAAGTGAGTAGCAGAACAGACAGTAAAAACAGTTGGATGGAAATCAGTCTAAAGAGGCCATCAAATAGCAAGAAGTTACCAGAAAGATAAGTGAAGTACATTTACATCATAAGTAAAATGTGTCTGGGCAGCAGGCTTAAGTACTATCATGTTTCATCCTCATGGTTAATTTGTTAGCTTACACTGATTTTATTTCGAACCACTCAGTGTCATGCACTGTATATGACAAAGTCCACTTCAGGAACAATTTTTAAAAGATAGTAAGGCAGAAAGTTTGGCTTTGTCCACTTACACACTCCTGAGGAATTACCTCACAAACTGCTGCATCTTTAAATGCCTCCAGGCACCCTCATGGTACAATCTATTGCATACCCTCAGTTTTATACAACAAAAATACCACCTGACAGCTTGCCAGTTAGCACTCACAGTGTTTCTGTCTTCTCCTTAAAATAACACAAAATGATATTGGGCCACAGGACATCAATAGACCAAAAAGTGGCTCTAGGACCAAGTTCTGTGTAACATGGACATAGCCAACCTGCTCAAGAGAGAGTACCTCCTTAGACTTTCAGCCACAAAAAACCCCATAAATAATCTTGAGGCCAACATGTCTCTAACATTTTATAAGATATGACAATGAAGCAATGAAGAAATGCCCTATACCTAACAAAAGGTGAAAAAGCTGAAGTCAGAAATTGTTCAGACAGCATCCAGGGAGAGTGCACCAGTGGTCTGGTAAAGCCCAATGCTAGTATTGATTTTTAACGAGAAGCAAAGTGAAAGTCTTCCGTCAGCTTTCAGGGCTACAAACAGAAATTTTGGGGACAATATGGCATTTGTCCTCAGCTACTACTAACAACTAATAAGATTATACTGCTAACCTGAATTTTGTCTGTCTTCAGAGTAGCAAACATTGGCATGCTACTCAGACAAAATGAGAGTGTATCTCATAGAGAAATTTCAAGGCTGTACCAATGATTCTGTGCAGTAAACACACATATACTACAGGAAGACCAGGTAGCCTGAAATTAAAGGGAAATATTTATTTTCAGGTATGAAATGAAGAACAAACTGATGAGCAGGAAAGAGGAGAACATGCTTTTTATAAAAGCAAAACTATCCATATGGGATAAATATACAAAAAACATGAGTGCAACTGGGAGTTGCAATTCACAGAATCATGAAGCATATTCAAAAGTATCAAAATAAGGTAATAATGAGATGCTTTAGGGAACTTTTTTGAGAAGAAATGTACAATTCAAAGCAATTTTTTTCCTGACAGATGAAAATTTCTTTATGAGGTAGTTTTGGGGTCACTCTTCAATGACTGAATCAGAAATGAGATTTCTTTATCTCATATTTGCCTTCTGAAAATCACCTTATCAATTCAAACCTTATTAATACAATGATATTTTTAAAAGATATGCTAGTTACTCTGAAAGTTGTTTAGTAGATTTATAATACAGTGAGAACCTTAAATACAATCAGAAAATACACACATAACTTATTTTCTTGAAAAAATATTTAGAGTCTTGAAACAGGAATTATGTTTCTGGCACACATATGTCGATCTGTTTCAAAGAGTATGCATCCCGCAGTTCTGAAAACAAGCCTGGGATTAAGAGATCCCAGGGATTCGGGGGTGGGAGGGGGTACAAGAAATAAAGATTTTGATACATTTTTTGAGTCAATTTATTCTAATTCCTTCTGTGTAGTTCCTCTCTGTATAGTCCTTAATATATTCATAAAGAAAACTGGGAATAATATATCAGTGATACTTTTAAGTTCAGAGGTTTTTGTCACCTTTAATATATAGAACTTGCTGTCATTTTTACTACCACTAGGAAGAACGCTTTCAGGTTAGATGGATTTAATCAGGCATCATGTCTGCTTTTCTGGAGGGCTTAAGGTAGTGTTTGACAGCATATAGAATAATTTAAGATAATTTGAGTGGGATATAAAAGTTACACTTAAAACTGAGCATCAAGTATTTGAGTGGTTGGTTGAATGGTAGTCAAAGAACTTATTCTTGAGTTCTTAATAGCCAACACTGAAAACATACTGGAGATCTGGCACTATAATCTGCTCTGTGCAGCCTGCTCTACAAGATCTTCATGCATCTCAATTACTATTTATAATCACAGAATTATAAACTAGCTGACATGCTAATATATTTGTTATTAACAATACATACATATGAGCAAAAGATAGCAGAAACAAAACATTCATAGCCTTTTTTTCCTTTGTCTTTTTGTCCTTTGGAAGCTGGCTTCCTCTGTCCAGCTTTTTGCTCTCTCTCTGATTTGTGGGACTCTGACTTGTTCTTAGCACCTGCATGGTTTGACAGGCCTTTTTTCTATGCTGTTTGCCTCCTAGATACAAAGAGGCAGTCACTCTACTCTGGCATTAATGCTACTCTATGAAATAAAAAACTTGGGCAGTTTACAGCAAATCAAATTTCCTAGGCTATTTAGCTTCCCAAATTATTTTCTGCTCACAGTCACTCAGTAAAATAAACTGTAAACTAGTAAACTGTCTTAATAGTTCATAGCACACCCAGAATTTTCAGAATAAAATAAATTGCTAGTAACATAGAAAGCCTAATTTATTTTTTTTTACAGTCTTCTAGTCTGAAATAGAATCTACACACACAAAATAATTTTCTGTTTGGGGGAAATCCCAGTTGCCACATGGATACAATAACTGGTCTGAAGATTCCTGATCAGCAATAAAGAACTGTGTACATGCTTAACACCGTGGAGAATGGAATATAAAACTAAATATCAAGAAATGAAAGGTCAGTAACTATACTTTCACTTAGTCACAGAACAGTTGATGTTGGAAGAGATCTCTGGAGGTCATCTGGCCAAATCTTCACTGGTCAAGCAAGCCATCTAAAGCCAGTCTCCTTGGGCCGTGTTCAGAAAGCTTTTGATCATCTTTGTGGATGGAGACTTCACAGCCTTCCTGGGTTTATTACAAGATACTGAATATCTGACTTATAGTTTATTCTTCATATCAGTGTATTCTATAGACAGCTGATTTAGCAACATCAGATGAAAACAGAGTGCCTCTTGTCATTATTATCCCTCTTGATATTATTATCTTGATATTATTATATACCAAAAGCTATTATGTTCATTTTAATCTCTAATAAAATAATTAAAAAGTTACCTTATGAATTGGGGATGCATGTGCATTATTTATAATGGATCTAAAGTAACACACGTCAAAATTCTGGAGTAATAAGCTAATTTCATTTTTTAAATATAAAAACAATTTCTTCTGATCCATCTATTACTGTTGACACATACATTGGTCTCCAAGACAACAAATATATGGAACAGCATATCTCACTGTGTAAGCTAGAAACTTGGAGTGGTGGAAAAGATATTTGCCAGAAACACAAACTAAATGTGGTTATATTTGTGCTTTGATAATCATATACATTATGTTTAGGAATCACAATTTTACTTTTCCTTTATTTCTTATTCTTTAGATACATATAATGTCAAAATGCATCACTGTGGTTTTCAAAAGTCTCTGCAAACTTGACTCTGTCTTGCTTCTTTGAGGCATCCTGGTCATTCAGAGCTACTCTATTTTCTTCCTCAGTTTCTCATCCAACCCTGCAACCTGCAGAAGTTTGCATGACTCTTCATGCAGCTCCATCTATTTATTGCTTACCTTTATATGGTACTTCCTCTTCAAACCATTTACCAAGTTCTGTTTCATCCTGGTTATGGAAAACCTATTTCAAGGATAAGTGTGGAACAGCTGAACTCCAATTCAAGTACCAACCTCTTTGGCCTTCACTACTTATAAGATTTGACAGGTTTATATGCAGTATGCAATCTCTTCAGTGTTATTGGAACATGTGTAACTGATTAGGATGCATTTTAAAAAAAAACAAGAAAGCAAACACCAAACCCAAAAGACTGAGGAAGATTTGATGCTGTTAAAAAAGTAGTTTCTGCTTTCTTTAATTCAGCAGTTAGAAACATGCCACTAAAGTAGGGCATACAGGTCACTTCTGGTGCCATGCTTCAGGGCCACTGCTCTTCTCAAAATCCACAGGGATGCAGGTCACTGATGCATCAGAAAAGACAGTCTTAGTCTGTCCCACTAATATTTCTTCAGGTTTTATGGAGTAATTCGAGATTCATGAGTGTAGCAGTTTGGGCTGGGTGCCCTCTACTATGTGATGTGCTTCCCGTGTCCAGAAGTCCAGTCCAGTGGGCGGACAGCGGAAACCAGGTATTCCCTACCATAATTCTCTGCACTGCTATAAGATCCAGCACGGGGTCTGGCACTTCCTCTTTCTTTCCTCTCCACCACCCGGCAACTGGGGGAGATGTCTCCCGGCCATGGGCCTGGCTAGGCCCGAGGACACAGAGGGAATGGGCAGTCTCAGATCTGGGCAGCTGAGACTAGCCTAGCAGTGGGGGGGAAGCGGTGTAGGGGGGGGGGAGGGAGAAGGAGCCCTGGGGGTCTTGGGTGCACCCTCAGGTGGGGATGGGATGTTTGGGGTTTCTTTTGTCACTGCACTTCTGTCTTTCTGTACACACTCACCACTTTCTATTTAAACTTTCCATCACTTTTGCAATCCATTTGTCTGAGTCGTTATTTCTGCTCATGGTGGGGAGGGGGTCTGCCTCAACCCATTACAATGAGTTGAAAAAGCATTGCAGGATCATGGGCCTCTAGTCTAATTTTTAGGATGGCTTGCCAGGAACTAGCTGTCAAAGTCACAGTTTCTGCTGTCATGAATGTTTCACCATTTTATCCAGAAACTGTAAAACAGATAATATGTACCTTTGTTTGAACATATGGGAACTTCTACCTTTCTCCACTTCCTTCCCAACTTGTAACAATGAGCCACAGTCCCTTTTCTCTCTGGCCAAATTAGAATATAAATGAATCACCTACTGATGTAAGTGACTGACTAATAATCTGTCAACAGAGGAGAGCCTCCTGTATCCATCTCTTTCTTGTATTACAGCATGGAATAAATATGAGGCACATCAGTCACCTGAATCATTATGTTTAATCATCTCAGTTGACAACGAAGTAGAGTAAATTCCACAGAATCCACAGAATTTATATGAAACAGACAAGTGAAGAGAAATATTTTTTAGGTGGTTTAAAATTTCTGTGCATTGATAAATACAAAATAATGATTGTCTTAAGAAACTTATTAATCCCTGTTTACCAAAGCTGACTGTGCTGGCCATTGTGAACCCTTTTCTTAAGTTCTCTCTCTGAAGAGATTATACACAAGGAATTAGGCTGTGGTTTTCCTGACATCAGGCAATAGGTTAAAACTTATGACTAAAATGTCACTGCGACATTCTTGTAGTGTCAAAGACCTAGTTTTTTGCTTCTTGTAAAATACTAAATCAAGAATATGAAACCCTACTTTTCCAAGTCCCCTGATACAGAAACATGATTTTTTTTTTCTTTGAGTGAAGGTTCTCATTGTTACAATATTTTCAGATACAGAACAGAAACACTTTAGTTTGGCTGAGTATGTAAAATTATAAAGAAATGTACACATCTGTACCTATATAAATGTACACGCATATGCGTGCAGAGACAACTATACACAGGAATTATATATATTTTTGCAATACAAGATTCCTTTAAGATTCCGTTAATATTTTCAGATGTGTAATAGTTTCTGCAGGGCACTTTTTCCCTGAGGAATGTTTTTGGCAACTCTTTGACCCTGTTTTCTTGTCTTCTTTTGACAGCTTTTTCTATAGGGAAGATAGCTGGTTTGACTTACATTATCCATGAAACCTTTTACTTCCTCGACATTAATTTCTGTATCCACAGTAATATCACAAGTGAAGTTAACCCCCCAATCTCTGAGAATAGCCTTGTCTAGATTGGTTGTCCTTTCAGAGTGTATATTAAGCAGTCACACTTCCAAACTTACAGTGGACAATTGGCTTTGTCTCCTTCCAATTGCAAAGGAAGAAAAAAGATACCTTCTTTTCTTAGGAAGAGCTTCAACTTCCAACAGTTCATTACAATCTGTATGAATTTCTCATAAATTCTATCCTTCAGTTTGTCAGGTTCTGCTAAATATTTCATTAAATGGAATACAGTATCACAGTATCACAGTATCGCCAAGGTTGGAAGAGACCTCAAAGATCATTGAGTCCAACCTGTCACCACAGACCCCATGACTAGACCATGGCACCAAGTGCCACGTCCAATCCCCTCTTTGAGCTTCTCTAGGAAACAAAAAGGAAGATAAAAGCTTGTCATAAGTTGCATTGATTTTTAGAATGCACTGAACTGCAAGTTCCAGAAAAACATGAAAAGTTCTTCGACATCCTACTGATGTTCATGTATACACTTCCCACTACTGCAATAACTAGATACGTCATAGCATTCTTGTCTTTTCATAGTATTTTCCATAGTACAAGTAAGCTTACAAATGGAAATCTGAAAAAAACAGAGGCAATAATAGTCCTGCTGCAGGAAGTTTATGACTTCATCAATGAGTACTCCAAGGCTAGTGCAATCTCTTTTCAGTTTAACTATTTAAAAATTCAGTATGGCATCTAGACTGCTTTTTAGGAGGCATGTCCAATGGACAAGTCATCTCATGTAGGCCAGCATCTCCATTGGACACTTCCCTCCGTTGCACTATTTCCCTCACAGAATCATAGAATTATTGAGGCTGGAAAACACCTCTGAAATCAAGTCCAGCCTATGACCTAACACCATGACATCAGCTAAACCATGCCACCAAGTGCCATACCCAATCTTTTCTTAAAGACCTTTGTCTCTTTTCTCTTCTGTTAATCTACAGAGGAAGCTTAGTTGCCTTATTTTAAAATAGCTAATGATAGGAAAGGGGATTGAAACTAATAATCATTTTGTCATTTTTCTTCTTATGCGTGCACTTTCAGGGAAAAAAATATGCCATATCTAAAGCATCTGTTGTATTAGGATTTGGATGAATAGAAAGAAGGAGAAGCTGAGTCACTGCCACATTTTTGTTATAATTCTGTCATATGAGACAAAACAAAGAACAATTACAGAGATACACTTAATAAAAGTGAAGCAATTATTTTTATTAGGACTTTGAAAGATGAACTTCTATATCCTTTACAAAATATTATTATTACTGTCGTTCAGTAAGACTTTATCCACTGAAGAGTAAATAAATACATTGATATCTAAAAGGAAAAAAGGGCAATATTTCAATGTGATAACTGGAACTGGTAATCAGAATGCACATAAAGAGAAGGTTGAGAAGAAACAGAAGACCAAAAGTTTGCTAAAACTCTTGTGCTTCCAATATGAGTCCTGACTTTAAAAAATTTAACAATAGCTATGAAGAATTTCTTAGCTTGTATATTTATTTCTTGTATCCACACAGGGTAAAGAATGAGTTTATCTTTTGACAGAAACATTAATAGATGGTGCTTCATGATACATGAATGCAAGAACCACTGAAATGAAGTGTTGTGGAAAACACAGAAACATTCTCAGATGTGTTTTTAAGCATTGGTATGTCCCATGTACTGTAATTTGCTTTGTATATAGTACTTACAGTATACCTATTCTGTCTTATTCTATCAAGAATATGCATTTGGCCATAAGAAAGAAGTTCTTTACTATGAGGGTGGTGGAACGCTGGAACAGGTTGCCCAGGGAGGTGGGGAAGGTTCCATTCCAGGAGACATTCAAGGTCAGGCTTGATGGAGCTCTGAGTAACCTGATCTAGCTGGGGATGTCCCTGCTTACTCCAGGGGAGTTGGACTAGACGACCTCTAGAGATCACTTCCAACCCAGTGCATTCTATGGTCCTCTGATCTACAATATGGGGGAGGGGGGTTGGTACTAATATGATTTTGTCTATCAGAATTCAAAATTAAGGATATAAATACCTTCCTAGCAGCTTCTCAGGCAACTCGTCAGTCTCTTCCTAGCACTTTGTCTGATTACTCTGCAATTAGTGTCTCTTGAAATTGGAACTCTTTGTGCATATGCCACTATCTTTCAATATTATTTTAGTTATTGTTTACTTGTCCTGAAATACTTTAGAAATTACCCACAATGCCTCTCATGGAGGGTGAAAAGCATCAAAGTTTTAGGCAACCATATTTATTTTTTTGCATGAGGCTAATTAAAGACTAGTACATAATGAAACTGTAACTGATAAATGGCATTTTAGAAAGTTCTTAATTTCCCATAAACAGTGGGTAATACTAGAACACAGCTGGCATTGTACTGTAAGGTTTGTTTAATAAAATACATTATGCTGCAGAGCTTCTGATCCATAACTCTGTGTTTGTTCTTCAGATGAACTATTCACTGTACTCTGAGAAGTGGCAATACAGGTTTTTGCAAATCAGGTTAGACACATGCATCCAGTAAAGTTACTGTGAATGACAAAGCTGTGAAGTAAGGAAATAGCTATGGGTTAGTAGCTGAACAAACTTACAGTTGCTGAGAAAATTCTTTTCCAGTAAAATGTCTGTTACAAATAAAGAGGGGTAAGGCAGGGATTAGTAAAAATTATAAATTATTTATTAATTTAGCTTCAACATCCAAGAGAGAGAGAAAGAGAGAGAGAGGGAGAAAGAGAGAGAGAGCCAAAAAAGGACAGAAAACATGCCCAGGCTTGTCTGGGAATAGGGGTCTGTGCCTGGCATGTGGCATGGGGGGAAGGGCCCATGTGCCTTGGGGAGGTGCTTTCCCATGCTGCTGCTGCTTTTTTTTTTTTTTCTTTTTCTTTTTTTTTTTTTTCCACCCCATTCTGGCTCCACAGGGAGTGGGAGTGTCTGATATTTTTTGTGTAAAAATGAATGCAATCCAAGTTGTATAGTAATATAGCTGGGGACTGATTTTCCTTCCACACAGATGGACATGAAATAAGCATACTTCCATACATGTAAAATGTGTAAAACTGAACCATGAGAAGAGATATATGAGAACAGATTTGGTGAAAGTGTTTTATCTGTGAAAAAAAAACAAAACCACACACAAAACTCCCCCACAACAACAGAAAACAAGCAAACCAACACCCCAAAACAAAACCAAAAACCCCAAAACAACAAAACAAACCAACCAGAGCCACCAAACCTGCTATCACCCCGCAAATTAATATTAATTACATAGGTAATTCAGATAAAAAGCATCATATATTGGATACATATTATCAATCCCAGTTTGCAGCATCATAATTCATGCACATTTAGAAGATACAATGAATTAAAAACAACAGAAATGGATTGGACACCAATCTTTTGCTAACTCTGAGTGCATTCTCACAGCAGAGTGGGCTTTACCACCACAGGGAATATCACTGTTCAGAATAAAGAGGAAAACATCTAATGAGTGGCTCATGTCAGTGAATTTGCTGAAATAACATTTTAATCTTGGCATTACACAGTAATTTAGGTTGATTCTTTCATTTGACCTTTAGTTGCTGGATGACATTCTTTTCTTTTGTCAATGATCATACTCAGGTTTATTATCTGCTTGATAGCCCTTTATCATAACCTAAATGTAATTTATTTACTTTTTTGCTAATTTTCCATTTCCTTCAGAAAAAAGCAAACCATTTAATAACAACAAATTGCTTGCAAGAGTGTAGCTTTGACATCCTTTGGGTGGCATAGTACTCATTTGTCTGTGAGATGAATATCGATTGTACCACTACTGTCAGATATCAGTCCCAAAGTTATCAGATGCATTCCAAATCCCTACAGGATGCTCTGGTTAGTGTGCTGAAGCATTATGTAGGACAAAATATGAAATGTCAGACTTTTGTCTCCAATGTTTGGAGTCCTTCATAACTCCATACTTACATGACTTTACCATTTCCAAGCAGAAATAATTTAGTGTCCTACAAGGGAAGCTTTTTTTTTTTTTTTAATTTTAGACTAATTAGGCTTGGCAGGTTTATGTTTCCAAGTAGTTTGAATTGTTTCTCAAAGACAATTCCTATTGCTTTCCATTTATTTGCTATAAGCCTTTATGTGCTTGTTTATGATAATTAGTATCTCTCAGTTCCTTGCTCCATTAAGTGAAGGTACAGTAGAATTTTGAAGGTTTTAAGATGATTTCAAGAATACTGCAAGATGTTATTTTTCTAGATTTAGTACACTTGCATATGTCTGTTGTTTAGTTATTTTCTAATGTAGTAAGAATTTATTTTCTGAAGTTTAAATATGTGACTTACCCAAGGCACCTTGTTTAAATGAAATATCTGTCTCAAGGTTCCTTTTCAAGTTATTTTTTCTCCAGTGTATCTTGCAATTACTGGAACACACTTACTTGTTAAGGTGCCTTACTGACTGAATGTAGCTCTCTCTCAGATTTGGTTTTTTGCTTCTATGGAAAATTTGGTTATTGTTGGAGTTAGGGATCCCCCCCACTAGTGTGTGATAATTGGCAGAGTTATTTTTGGCAGAAAAGACCTATTGTCTGTAGTGTTTTGTCTTCACCTTTATGGCTTTCATTTTGTGTCACATATATGAACAGTGTCTCTGGAATTTAGCAACATCCTGCTGAGATACATGCACATAGGTAACTAGGTAATAGGCACATAGGTAACATAGGTAATTAGAGGGGTTACCATTAACTGACAAGAAGACTAATTTTCATGTGAGAATTTGGAACCATGTAAAGATTATATTTTGAAGCAAACCAAAGCAGAACTCCCTGACAGTGATAACGTGATATAGACATTTTCTTCACAGTAAGAAGTGACAGCAGTAACATGGAAATGTATTTATATTTTCATAACCTTTAGGCAGAATTGTTCTAGATGTTTTTTCAGTTAATATGGACTGCTTCATTTATATGATAATCCAAGAAAATGAAGAAGGAAAATCAGCAAGGAAGAAGAGAATTACAAAACATTTTATATAGTCTTATCTTGAAATAGATTGCCTTAATGAGTTACTGCAGTTCCAGGCAAATTTGGTCTATTTCAAAACTGTCACAACTGTGCCACCTGATCACTTTTTAAGCGTGATATGAATTTATCTTTGTGATAGTAGAAAGCTTCAAAACATGAATTTTCAGTGGGCTTATAATAGCATTTCTTCCAAGACAAGAAAATTTAGCATTAGTAATTTCCACTTCAGTAGAATTTGCATTTTCTGCAGAAAAGGATAGTCTTAACAGACACACATCATGTATCAAATTTCAGATGCCTAGTAAAACAATCCTTTTAAATGTGTGTTTTATACATAAAAACTGGAGAGAAGTTAGTGCTTTTTGGATAACTCCAGAGGAAGATTTGTCTGCCCAATAACACTTTTACTCATTTGTTTTCTGCACAGTATTTTTTGTAAATTTAACATGAGTATATAGAATCAGGTATTTTCAAATATACACCAAATTACAGATCTCATGGAAAAATGAAAAGATTTTTTTTTCTTCTGAAGTAAATGTTGATCAATTAAAAAACACTTAAACTATCTAACAGAAATGGAATTTATTGTAGAAATACCATGATTATTGTCTCTGATAACAAGGTGCAAAATCATTCTGGAGAAGTTTTCTGAGGCTCACATTGCAACATCTGTCCTTAAGAAATGATGTAAGACTAGACAAAACCAGCCAACACACCTGTCCGAACTCCAAGTAGTTTTCATGACATCACTGATTCTTAGATTTGTTCAGCTCTGTTAAAATTTACACTGCTAAACACTCTTACTCATTTGTTGCTGCATATTTTAACTTTTCCTTAATATTCAGGTAATTTCTAAATTTTGAATTAACAGTTACTCAGAATTTTGAAATGTCCAGTGGTGATGAAGATGCTAGTGACAGTATGTGTAAAACAGCAATTATCAGCAAGGAAGCTCAGGAGTTATTAAAAATCATATCTTGTCTGAAACAACCCAAAATGTAGTGCTCACACTGTGCTATTTTACCATTTTTAAACACAGTGAGACTACATCAATACAGCTGTTTGCTTGTAACTTCATAAGTGACAGCATCCTAAGCTGTGAAGTAATTTAGAATTCAATTAATGTGAGGATTTAAAGTAAACAAATACCTTAGCAATGTCAGTACATGAATGCCTGATTTTCCAAACTACAACATACAAGCAATAAAATCCAGTTTGTGAGAGAGGAGCAGATTGCAAAAACTGCATCTTGGTTACTATATCAATGCCAATTAAAGAAATGAATACAAGAGAATAAATGGAGTAAGTAAATTATTTTAAAAATTAAATTATCCAGTCTCTTATAGTCTCTCTTTCTGGAGCTTCTCAAAGAACTCACAGGCTGAAAACAGCTAGTTTCAAACTATTTCCCTAGGAATTCAGCATTTACGTCAGACAGCTGATGAAAATCAGCATTGCTTCATTTACACCAAATTTGTTTCAAATGCAGAAAATTAAGTCAGTGGAGAGACATCTTCATTGTTACCAGATGAGCAATTAGTGGCTATTGACTGCTTGCTTTCATGGAGATTACTTTAAATCTATCAGCTAAGGTTTCATTTGAGTTAAAATATCACAAAGGGACGTGAGAATCTTACAGCCACAAAATTATGAAAAGACTAAGTTTTGTCAATCAGTGTCTCTACAGCTGCTATGAATCACCTGAACCTCCTACAGCAGTGTGATTGTCTGGTACACATGATAAGGCAAACACTACAATGATTAAGCCCTTCCCAACCGTGGCTGTTTTCTTGGTATCATGCATTCATTCATAGAGTACCAGGTTGGAAGAGACTTCAAGGATCATCTAGTCCAACCTAGCAGGGAAAGAATATAGTTTAAATATGATGGCTCAACACCCTGTTAAGATGGGCCTAGAAGCTGTCAAATGTAGAGGATTCCACCACTTCCATTTAGAGTTTATTCCAATGTCTCATAGTTCAAATGGAGAATTTTTTTTTCTTCTGGCATCCAGTCTGAATCTCCCCTGTATCAACTTGTACCCATTACCCATTTTCTTTACCATTTGACTCTTGGCATAAAATGAGTCTCCCTCCCCATGACAGTCACCTCTTGTGGAGATATTTGCTATGATACATCTCACATCTGACCAATGAAATTCATTTAGAATTAATCTTTCTTTTCCTTTTTACACCCGACTGTTCAGCTAGAGAGTTTTGCAGCTATCTTTCTTGAAGGCATAGCCTAAACTGTCACAATCCACACCTTCTAAACATTTTCACTGGCTGTTAGTACTGTCCATCTAATCTAAAAGGGAATGCCTGTGGATGTAGTCTACCTGGACCTCAGCAAGGCCTTTGACACCATCCCCCACAGCAAACTCCTGGCCAAGCTGGCAGCCCATAGCTTGGACAGGAGCACACTGCATTGGGCTAGGAACTGGCTGGAGGGCCAAGCCCAGAGAGTGGTGGTGAATGGTGCCACATCCAGCTGGCAGCCTGTCACTAGTGGTGTGTCCCAAGGATCAGTGCTGGGCCCCATGCTCTTCAACATCTTTATTGATGACCTGGATGAAGACATTGAGTCCATCATCAGTAAATTTGTGGACAACACCAAGCTGGGGGCAGGAGTTGATCTGCTGGAGGGTAGAGAGGGTTTGCAGAGGGACCTCAACAGGCTGTACAGATGGGCAGAATCCAATGTCATGAGATTTAACACATCCAAGTGCCAGGTTCTGCACATTGGCCACAGCCACCCCATGCAGTGCTACAGGCTGGGGTCAGAGTGGCTGGAGAGCGGCCAGGCAGAGAGGCACCTGGGGGTATTGGTCGATGGTAGGCTGAATATGAGCCTGCAGTGTGCCCAGGCAGCCAAGAGGGCCAATGGCATCCTGGCATGTATCAGGAACAGTGTGGCCAGCAGGAGCAGGGAGGTCATTCTGCCCCTGTACTCAGCACGTTGAGTATTGTGTCCAGTTCTGGGCCCCTCAGTTTAGGAAGGATGTTGACTTGCTGGAATGTGTCCAGAGAAGGGCAACGAGGTTGGTGAGGGGTTTGGAACACAAGCCCTATGAAGAGAGGCTGAGGGAGCTGGGGTTGCTTAGCCTGGAGAAGAGGACTCAGGGGTGACCTTATTGCTCTCTACAACTACCTGAAGGGTGATTGTGGCCGGTGGAGTCACCATCATTGGAGGTGTTCAGGAGGAGACTTGATGGGGTACTTGGTGCCATGATCTAGTTGTTTGGGTGGGTTGGATTGGTTGATAAGTTGGATATGATGATCTTGAAGGTCTCTTCCAACCTGGATTTATTGTATTGTATTGTATTGTATTATTGCTCTCTACAACTACCTGAAGGGAGGTTGTAGACAGGCAGAGGTTGGTCTCTTCTCCCAGGCAACCAGCACCAGAACAAGAGGATACAGTCTCAAGCTACACCAGGGGAGGTATTGGCTGGAGGTTAGGAGGAAGTTCTATACAGAGAGAGTGATTTCCCATTGGAATGGGCTGCCCGTGCAGGTGGTGGATTCACCATCATTGGAGGTGTTCAGGAGAAGACCCAGTAGGGTGCTTGGTTGCATGTTTTAGTTGATTAGGTGGGTTGGATGATGGGTAGGACTCAATGATCTTGAAGGTCTCTTCCAACCTGGTCTATTCTATGCTATGCTATGCTATGCTATGCTATGCTATGCTCACATCTACATGTATGGCACAGTAAATCAACATCTAACTCCACACTGCAGACTTCCACCTTCACTTGTTCCCGACAAGACGACTGGAACCCTCTGTGAACAAAGTGTATTTCTTTTCATCATCAGAAAGGTCATTGTAAGGAGGAGCTTCCTCAGCACAAGTTACTCTCTCCTCTGGAGGTTTAGTACAGTTAGTACCTTCGGGCCAACTTGAGATCACCTCCACCAGACCAGGTCTTTCAAGATTTCCCATTCGAGCTCTCTGTGTTATCAGAGCCATCCACTTGGACCATGTGGCATCTGTGGTATGATGTGATGTAGAACCTTTGCCTTTGAACATCCAATTCAAAACTGGCAATCTAGGAGCTAAGAGAAGTTGTGACTCAGTTCCGATCACTTCAGAAACAGCTTTTACTCCTTCATAAGCAGCTAGAATCTCTTTCTCTGTTGGAGTATAATTTGCCTCTGAACCTCTGTAACTTGACTCCAGAAACCAAGAGGATGTTCACGTGTCCACGCCTGCAGCTCTTTGCCATAAACACCAGGTTGGACTATTGTCACTTGCATCTGTGTACAGAATATTCTTAATGTCTGGACCAGTTCAGACAGGTCCCAGACCCATTGCTTGGACTACTTCTTGTATTATCTGTTCGAAGGCTGCTTGTTGCTTAGGACTCCCCTGGAAACTATTTCTTTTTTGAATCACATCATAGAAAGGTTTCACAATCTGACTGTATCCAGGAATGTGCAGTCTCCAAAATCCCATTGTACACAAGAAACAGAGAGTTTCTTTCTTGTTTATGGGATTTGCCATGGTAGAGACTCTGTTTACCTCATCCACTGGAATGTGACAGTGACCATCCTGCCACCACACTCCCAGAAATAGGATTCCTCTGGGAGGTCCTTTCACCTTCTCTCACTTGATGGCAAAACCTGCTTTCAAGAGAATATCAATGATTATGTTACCTTTCTCGAAGACTTCTTTATCAGTTTTACCCCAGAGGATGATATAATTGGTAAACTGGATATGTTCTGGAGCACCACCTTTTCCAAAGCATCATGGATCACTGCATGGCAGATGCTTGAACTGTGAACCCAGACCACTGGCAAACTATTGAATGTATACTGAATTCCTCTCCAGATGAAGTCAAACTGAGGCTGCATTCCTCTTCTATGGGAATAGAGAAGAAAACATTAGGAATGTCTATGGTAGCATACCATTGGGCCTCTTTGGATTCCAGCTCATACTGGAGTTCCATCATGTCTGATACTGCTGCACTCATAGGTGGAGTTACTTCATTCAGAGCATGGAAGCCAACTTTCAGGCGCCAGTCTCCATTCTGTTTTCGCACAGACCATACTGGACTGTTCAAATGTGAATGAGTTTTGCTGATGAATTTCTGACTCTCCAACTGATGAACCAGATTCTGAATGGGCAACAAAGAGTTGGTTCTGTATTGTCTGTGATGGGCAGTCTGTGAAGCAACAGGCAACTTTATGTCCTCTATCTCATGTTGTCATGTTGCCCAGAATTGGCTCATTCTCTGGTCTGATGTAATCATTCCTCACATGCCTTATCTCTTGCCTGGGGGCACTAGCATGATGAATGCCATCTTCCAGTTCCTCCTCTGTCTCATATTCCTGAAGATGTTGTCCCCATGATCCTGCTGCCACTCTCCTAAGGATTTCTTTACGCTCAGAAGCACCTCCATTAGCTGCTGTCTTACCAGAGCCTGTGTTCTGTCCTGCATCTCCAGTATCCAGCGATGGTCTCAATAACTCAGCTATATCTTTAAGACAAACCTTCTCTTCCTCCTCAGCAGGATCTTTTTTAACAGAATGTCCCTCACCAGCAGAGGAATCTTGCTGCTTCCCCCCCCATCAGCTCCTGTATTAGCTTTGTGTCTGCCTCTCCTATCCAAAGCTGCTACTTGCTTAATTGGAGGTGTATTTGACTTCATAGCAGGCTTAAGAGTAGCTAATAGGTTTTGAGACAAAGCAGCTGCTGCAGAGAACACCTCTGGTCCTGCTGATGAAGAAGGAAATGATTTTGCCTCTCTAATGGCCTCCGAGGACATTGCAGCCGCCATCTTAGAAGCTGCTGCTGCCCCGGCTGATTGCCAGAATACAATACAATACAATACAATAATCCAGGTTGGAAGAGACCTTCAAGATCATCGTGTCCAACCTATCAACCAATCCAACCCACCCAAACAACCAGATCATGGCACCAAGGACCCCATCAAGTCTCCTCCTGAACACCTCCAATGATGGGGACTCCACCACCTCCTCGGGCAGACCATTCCAATGAGCAATCACTCTCTCTGTATAGAACTTCCTCCTAACATGCAGTCTAAATCTCCCCTGGTGCAGCCTGAGACTGTGTCCTCTTGTTCTGGTGCTGCCTGCCTGGGAGAAGAGGCCAACCTCTGCCTGTCTACAACCTCCCTTCAGGTAGTTGTAGAGAGCAATAAGGTCACCCCTGAGTCTCCTCTTCTCCAGGCTAAGCAACCCCAGCTCCCTCAGCCTCTCTTCATAGGGCTTGTGTTCCAAACCCCTCACCAACCTCGTTGCCTTTCTCTGGACACGTTCCAGCAAGTCAACATCCTTCCTAAACTGAGGGGCCCAGAACTGGACACAATACTCAACATGCAGCCTAACCAGTGCTGAGTACAGGGCAGAATGACCTCCCTGCTCCTGCTGGCCACACTGTTCCTGATGCAGGCCAGGATGCCATTGGCCCTCTTGGCTGATTGGGCACACTGCAGGCTCATGTTCAGCCTCCCATCCACCAGCACCCCCAGGTGCCTCTCTGCCTGGCCGCTCTCCAGCCACTCTGACCCCAGCCTGTAGCACTGCATGGGGTGGCTGTGGCCAATGTGCAGAACCTGGCACTTGGATATGTTAAATCTCATGCCGTTGGATTCTGCCCATCTGTACAGCCTGTTGAGGTCCCTCTGCAAAGCCTCCCTTCCCTCCAGCAGATCCACTCCTGCCCCCAGCTTGGTGTTGTCTGCAAATTTACTGATGATGGACTCAATGCCCTCATCCAGATCATCAATAAAGTTGTTGAAGAGCATGGGGCCCAGCACTGATCCCTGGGGGACATCACTAGTGACAGGCTGCCAGCTGGATGTGGCACCACTCTCTGGGCTCGGCCCTCCAGTCAGTTCCTAACCCAACGCAGTGTGCTCCTGTCCCAGCTATGGGCTGCCAGCTTGGCCAGGAGTTTGCTGTGGGGGACGGTGTCAAAGGCCTTGCTGAGGTCCAGGTAGACCACATCCACAGGCCTCCCCACATCCACCAGGCGGGTCACCTGATCATAGAAGGAGATGAGGTTGGTCAGGCAGGACTTGCCTTTCCTAAATCCATGCTGGCTGAAGTTAAAGCAGGGAAGACATTGCTGCCCAGAGAGAACACTTCTGCCCACTGCAGGCTTCAACTCATGACCTTCCCAGTAAGAGTCTTAAGTGCTACCAACTGAGCCACATGGTCCCCCCCAAGTTTTCTTCAGTGAAATCACTGATAGCCCTTTCAAAGATGGTTACCAATAGCCTGTTCAGGTCTAACTGTTTCCTGTATCTCTAGAAATCCACTAGAAATCTCTGGATTCGAGTTAGAACTATATCTCCTCCATCTAGGTCTGCATTTAAAAATGAAACAGGTCTTAGATACCCATTTCTCTCAGAGCAGAACTACTAACAAGAACACATTAACTATTACTGACAGCAGTATTACACACACCAAATAAATCACTTTTGGATCGCAGCCATCACTTAGAATTACTCTCTCACCTATTGGGACTTTGAACTCATGAATTTCGATAGGCAGTGTTGCGGCTGTCACATTCCCAAATCTCTTAAGCCAAAAGAACCCCAAAAATTGATCATAGAGAAGTTGAATTTTATACTTAAACCACAAATATAATTTATACATCAGATATCTCCCTAACCGATCACATAAAAATCCAACCATATATTTGTAAACAAGAACACTTACAACAGAAAAGATCAGATATCTAAGAATCCACAACACCTTTGTGTTCACTTACCTGATCTGAGCAGAAATAAATCAAGCAAATCTGCCCTGCATCTGGAAAGCAATTATTCTGAGCTGTAAGTAGGGGGCCAATTATTTTTGTTGTAGTGTGATGGTTTAACCCACTGACATCAACAAAGCTCGGCTGAGTGCAGTTGGAGAAGCGAATGAAGCTGTATTTTACAAGCAATAATGGAATGCAATAAATATATGCAAAATGTACAGTATTTACCACACTATACAGGGATTTACCAAAAAAGAAACAACACAGAAATCCTCCCTGAGAGGAGGATTCCACCTCACCACCCCTCAACCTCTCTCGTCCCTTCTTCCCTGTTAATTAGAAGAAAAGAGAAGAGTAAAAAATGTTAAGGGAATTTCAGTTAGCTCAAAGCTTTGTTAGAAATTAGTTTTGCTTATCTCATTTGCTGATAAGTGGCCTCTCTCTGTGTCCAGGACAGCATGCATGTCAAGAGAAAGACAGAAGACAGAGTGCCTGAGAGAAAGGAATGTGAGAGATATTTGTTGTGGTACATCTCACATCTGACCAATTAAATTAATTTAGAATTAATCTTTGCTTTCCTTTTTGCACCCGACTGTTCAGCTAGAGAGTTGTTCAGCTATATTTCTTAAAGGCACAGCCTAAACTGTCACATCACCCTTTATGTACCTGTACATGGTTATGAAGTCTCCCCTAACCCTTCTCTTCTCAAAGCTGAGCAAACCCAATTCTCTCAACTTTCCTTCATATGACAAACTTGACGCCTTAACACAGAAATCCCTGAGTAGCATTTGAGCCAAGCACTGTAAAGTCCAAGAAGGCAATGGTAGAAGGTGATTTTAGCATCTGGCAGGAAAACATCAGGACAGGGCAAAGAGCTAAACTTGGTGAAGTGCAGGACACCACCAGGGTTTTTTTTGGGAGACAGAGTTGATGTGCAGAATAGCATTTAGTGTGGGAATATGCCTTTCATTACTTTAATCCTCCATCTGGGACATGGTCCAAGGGCCAAAAAGAAATCTGATATCACTTTGTGGTGAGTTAACGCCCATTCTGAAAACAAAGAGGGGAAGGCTTGGGAGTGCTTTGCCCTCCCTGCAGGGCATTTTCCCCTTGGGAAACTGAATCTGTTCCACTCCCCCCTCCCTGCCTAGCTAAGGTATAAAAGGGAAGGCATTGGGGTCATTAGCTCTCCTTTTGGCTCCTGCCTCTCCTGGGTGAGAGCTACTGCGGCTGCTTTCCTGCTCCTCTGCCACGTGGTCGGGCCTGATCCTTCTCCCTGCTGCCTCCACGCCTCTTCAGAGAGAGACTAGTTTTGTATTATTCTTCTTTGTCCTCCTCCCATCCATCCTTGTTCCTTGCCCTTGTGAACCTTACCTGTTATTGTTATATATATATTGTTTAAAGAAAACTCTTTACCTCTCTACTTCCAAGCTGACTCCAAATTATTGTTTGGTGGATTTGCTCCTTTGTTTTTTTTTCCCCTCCGTCTTGGGAGGGAGGAGGAGGGGGGGAGGAGGGGAGAGATTCTCAGCCTTGCCCCTATCTGAGCTCTTAATTCCCAGTTAAGGCTTAAACCACCACACATTTCTAAACAGTGGAAGAAGCTGCAAGTTTGAATGCCCCTCAGTATCCTCAGATCTTTTTATGGATGTGCTTGGTTTATGCCCTGAAAACATTAAAGCCAAAGTTAGTATTTCACTTCTTATCTTCAGCATCATCTAGAAGAATGCAATTCTAACCTGTTTGTGTGTACAGTGTTTCAAGCTTACCTGTCTCCATGTCCCTCAGACTCACTGTAAGGCGCCAAGGTTTGCGCCTTCTTTTTACATGTGTTATTAAGTGGGAGGCCTATTCCAAGATGCTGTGATCTAGAAATGCTGTTGTGCCTCTGTAACTGTTATTAGAAAGCTCTGTTCACTAGCAAGCCTCAGTGTTCAGGTTGTAACTGGGCAAAACAGACCAATCAAACTGACAAAATGCATGCAATAAGAAATCAGTGACAGCCAATGTATCATGATCCTCTAAAAGAAATATTGATACAGTCAAATGTAAAATCCACCAACTGTATTAATAGATTCAATAGAGAGTAATAGGAAACTTATATGAATATTCATATATTCAGCTCAGAAAATGGGCACCTTCGTTTTCATCACCTTAAAACATATTTATAGAATACAAATATATTGGTGATTGTTGGTTGGTTTGGGTTTTTGGGTTTTTTTACTAGTGTTGATGAAAATGAATAGTATTTGAGAACCAAGTCTGCTTATTAAAGTTATGTGATACATTACCATGCTTGTACAGAAATGAGCACAGATGGTAGGTTTATTACTTCTCTAGCAAGAAATTAGTCATTTCCCTCTCCCCACCCCTTTCCCTGGGATTCAAATGTGAGTGGCACTTGCTCAAGTCAGGTTACATTTGTGGGGATCCTCTATTTCTTTTTTCTTTTTTCTCTATCACTTGTACATTAGGAGTAAAAGAAACAGAAAGTGATTAATGATGCATTAATACTTTATAATGAATGATGTCTCTCAAAACAAGAGTCCATAATATTTTCATGATAAAACTCAATAAAACAATACTGCTACTGGGGGAGGGGGGAAAGAATGAGCCCTGGGGGTTTTGAGTGTACCCTCAGGTGGGGAGATGGGAAATGTTGGGGACCTTTGGCTGTGCTGGAAGGGACTCTATGCTTTGGGGTATCTTTGTCACTGTGCTTGTAGTTTCTGTAAAACACTGCTTTTCCATTTAAACTTTCCATCACTTTTACAATCCATTTGTGTGAGTGTCATTCTTTTGCCCCTCTCAAGGGCAGGACATATCCTTAGAAGATTTGTTGACCCTAGTCATATTGGTGCATTAAACATTCCCCAAATCTAGCAGACAGGCTGCAGATTGTGTACACACCCCTATAAAAAGCTTTACCCCATCTCTATAAGATGGTAAAATTGCCATCACTACAAGACAGCACAAAAAGCTGTCTGCTATAAACCAAAATACCACTTTGTGAAGAATATGAACCACTCATATATTCAGTGTAATCAATAGTTCTATGAAGATTTTTTAAAGCTCATTTCAACTACCATGTTCCAGGGAGTTACATTAAGTACATTAAGCTTAATACATCAGGTTAATACTGATTGTGCAGTATTAACCTCCATTCCAAGAAATTCTATGGCAGGTGAATCAGTAAAGTATTCATAATGGATTTTAGTAAATAGCTTATTATTTTCTACTTTTTACTTTTAGATACAGTGTGTCCTGAATATTGTATACAGCTGACCATGTTGCCAAATGAATGCTTAAAGCTGAACTCTTTAACTTGTGACTAATCCTTTACTACAATACAATACAATACAATACAATACAATACAATACAACACAATACACCAGGTTGAAGAGACCTTCAAGATCATCGCGTCCAACCTATCAACCAATCCAACCCACCTAAACAACTAGATCATGGCACCAAGTACCCCATCAAGTCTCCTCCTGAATACCTCCAATGATGGTGACTCCACCACCTCCCGGGCAGACCATTCCAATGGGCAATCACTCTCTCTGTATAGAACTTCCTCCTAACATCCAGTCTAAACCTCCCTGGTGCAGCCTGAGACTGTGTCCTCTTGTTCTGATGCTGCCTGCCTGGGAAAAGAGGCCAACCTCTGCCTGTCTACAATCTCCTTTCAGGTAATTGTAGAGAGCAATAAGGTCACTCCTGAGTCTCCTCTTCTCCAGGCTAAGCAACCCCAGTTCCCTCAGCCTCTGCTCATAGGGCTTGTGTTCCAAACCCCTCACCAACTTTGTTGCCCTTCTCTGGACACGTTCCAGCAAGTCAACATCCTTCCTAAACTGAGGGGCCCAGAACTGGACACAGGACTCAAGGTGTGGCCTAACCAGTGCAGTGTACAGGGGCAGAATGACCTCCCTGCTCCTGCTGGCCACACTGTTCCTGATGCAGGCCAGGATGCCATTGGCCCTCTTGGCTGCCTGGGCACACTGCAGGCTCATGTTCAGCCTCCCATCAACCAATACCCCCAGGTCCCTCTCTGCCTGGCCGCTCTCCAGCCACTTTGACCCCAGCCTGTAGCACTGCATGGGGTTGTTGTGGCCAATGTGCAGAACCTGGCACTTGGATGTGTTAAATCTCATGCCGTTGGATTCTGCCCATCTGTCCAGCCTGTCGAGGTCCCTCTGCAAAGCCTCTCTACCCTCCAGCAGATCAACTCCTGCCCCCAGCTTGGTGTTGTCCGCAAATTTACTGATGATGGACTCAATGCCCTCATCCAGATCATCAATAAAGATGTTGAACAGCATGGGGCCCAGCACTGATCCTTGGGGCACACCACTAGTGTCTGGCTGCCAGCTGGATGTGGCACCATTCACCACCACTCTCTGGGCTCTGTCCTCCAGCCAGTTCCTAACCCAACGCAGTGTGCTCCTGTCCAAGCCATGGGCTGCCAGCTTGGCCAGGAGTTTGCTGTGGGGGACGGTGTCAAAGGCCTTGCTGAGGTCCAGGTAGACCACATCCACAGGCCTCCCCACATCCACCAGGTGGGTCACCTGATCATAGAAGGAGATCAGGTTGGTCAGGCAGGACCTGCCCTTCCTAAATCCATGCTGGCTAGACCTGAGCCACTGGCCATCCTGTAAGTGCTGTGTGATTGCACTCAAGATGACCTGTTCCATAATCTTGCCTGGCACTGAGGTCAGGCTGACAGGCCTATAATTTCCTGGCTCTTCCAACTGGCCCATCTTGTGGATGGGCACCACCTTGGCCAGCTTCCAGTCTTCTGGGACCTCTCCAGTGGGCCAGGACTGCTGAAAAATGGAGAGCGGCTTGGCCAGCTCATCTGCCAGCTCTCTCAGCACCCTAGGATGGATCCCATCTGGTCCCATGGACTTGTGGGGGTTCAAGCGGCTGAGAAGATCTCTAATTTCACCATCCTGGAACAGAGGAGAACTATGCTGCTCCCTGGCTTCTTTCTGCCAGCTCTGCAGGCCAGCTGTCTGGAAGACATTCTGCCCTGCTAGTAAAAATTGAGGCAAAGAAGGTGTTAAGTACCTCTGCCTTTTCCTCATCCTTGTTACAATGTTCCCCTCCGTGCCCACCAAGGAGTGGAGGTTGTCCTTGCCCTTCCTCTTGCTATTAATATATTTATAGAAGGACTTTTTGTTGTCCTTCACAGCAGAGGCCAGTCTGAGCTCCAAATGTGCTTTTGCCTCCCTAATTTTCTTCCTACAAGACCTAGCAACTTCCCTAAACATTCCATGGGTTGCCTCCCCTTTCTTCCAAAGATGATACACCCTCTTTTTTTCCCTTAGTTCCTTTAGAAGTTCATTACCCATCCAGGCTGGCCATCTGCCCTGGCGGCTCATCTTCCGGCACACTGGCACAGCCTGTTCCTGCGCTTTCAAGAGCTCTTCCTTGAAGTAGGTCCAGCTCTCCTGGACCCCTTTATTTTTAAGGGCTGTTTCCCAAGGAACCTTCTGAGTTAGTTCCTTGAGTAGCCTGAAGTCTGCCCTCCGGAAGTCCAGAGTGGAGGTCTTCTTTCTAGCCCTCTTAGCTTGGCTGAATACAGAAAATTTAATTATCTCGTGGTCACTGGTGCCTAAACACCCTCCGACCACCACATCACCCACCAGCCCTTCCCTGTTAGTGAAGAGGTCAAGCATAGCCTTACCCCTGGTAGGCTCGCGCAGCACCTGGGATAAGAAGCTGTCCTCCATGCACTCTAAGAACCTCTTAGATTGCCTCCTTTCTGCTATGTTGTGATCCCAGCAGATATCAGGCAGGTTGAAGTTGCCCATGAGAACAAGGTCAGGCGATCTTGAGACAGCATTCAGCTGCCTATAGAATGCTTCATCAACATCTTCCTCCTGGTTGGGTGGTCTATAACAGACTCCAACCAGGATGTCTGCCCTGCTGGTCTTCCCTCTAATTCTCCCCCACAAGCACTCAACCCGATTGTCCCTGATCTCTAGCTCAACAGCATCAAGTGCCTCTCTGATGTACAGGGCCACCCCTCCACCCCTTCTTCCTTGCCTGTCTCTCCTGAAGAGCCTGTAGCCATCAATTGCAGTGCTCCAGTCATGCGAGTTGTCCCACCATGTTTCTGTGATGGCGACTACATCATATCTTTCCTGCTGCAACAAGGCTTCCAGCTCCTCATGTTTGTTGCCCATACTTCACTTATTGCTGTGAAGTCTTGATATAGAATTAAATTTAAATATGATATCTGTTTCCAGTGAGCTTGATTGCTTGCAGAAGCAATAGAGAGTATACTTGCTTTAAATACCACAGTCAGAGATGTGTATAAAAGGTCTAGAATTAGTATTTAGTCTGTGATGCTTGCTTTAAAGGACTTAAGTGATGAAACACTTTGGACTTTGATACCTTAATAGTCTGGGAAAATTTTGCTGAGCCTTAAAATTAGTTCACTTTTGAAGCATTTTGCAGAATGTAGCCCTAAAAGTGTCTCCTTGTAATGCTTAAAGGAGTATCATTGGTTTGCTTGCACAGAATCTCAGGCCAGCCATGGATCCTATACCATGAGCATAACCATTCAGTATAAGGCAGGAAGTTTAGTGAAAAGAGGAGAGTCTGGTGGTGTTGCCTCCTGCTTGGGCTTGTCCTCTGCTCCTAAGAAAACTTAGAATCGTTTAGTATGATAAGGTTAATTTATATATGTGGGCATGGCCAATGTCTTACTACAAGTAGTATGTGGGCCTGTGTATGCATCCTTAGCAATATCCTCAGAATATTCTTAATCTTATGTAAGGTGACATTTAAACACAGATCAAAGACAAAATATTATGTGGTAATCTTGTTTTGATGAACAATGTCTGGTTTTTAGCTCACACGGAGGGGTTGATATACAGCTAATTGCTTTTTCTGTAATATTTTCATAAACAACTGTAAAATTTGAGTATGCTGTGATATCAGTGCTCATATGCAGATCTAATAGGCAAGAATTAGGCATTTTTATAATTCAGAGAGGGCCTTTTTGTTTTCTTACAGTATAACAGCTGGCAGAATATCTTTGAGACAAAGATATATAGAGGTATTCTCTTGTAGAGTAAGAAGAAAAAACCTAACATATGGAGGGTATTTGCATAATGTACAGTATCTGTGATGTGAAGGTAGATACTCAGTTTTGCTTGTGTAACCTGGGTATTACTTGTATCATTGGAAGCTGGATGAAGAATTGCATTTTAATAAACCACAGAATTCTGCTAGGTGGTTAATCTGTGAGTTTTAATACATTAAAAACACCATTGTAGTTACTACACCAGCTCTTTCTGGAAGGAGCTAGGAAACTTCAGGTGTAGTTCTGGTCATACAGTGTGTCTAGGATCTGAACTTTGTTTTTAAAACCTGAAGTGTCATGAATTTAAGGAATCACCAAATTGGCTTTTAGTTTAGCAAATGGAGGACAGTCTTCGCACACACACAAACATACAGGGGGCTAAACTATAATAAGTAATACAACTTTGTAAAATATAGTAATTATATTGTATTTCTTTTCTGTGAACAATATGTGTGTGAAATTAATACACCTAATTGAAGTGGAATGTTGGTGCCATGAAAGTTAATATAAACTAGAAGATGACTGTCTGAGAGTAGAATAACTTACTAAAGTGATTTTGTGTGTTTGTGTATTAAATTAGCTATACTCATTGTGTGGTTGGCACTGGAATCAAAGCTCAGTCTGCAAATCCAGAAGTAAAAGTGAAGGGAACAGATCCTCTAATAAGTCAAGTAATTGACAAGCTGAATCATGTTATTCAGGTAAGCTGCTAATAGTACAGTACTAAAGACCACACTAGTAGTGAAAATATTCATTTACTGTACAAAAAAGGTTATTAATTGAAGTTACAGATCAGTGCATGCCAAGAATGCAACATTATTTGTTCTCTCTTCAGTTATTAAAAATGATTTATTAAAAGGTTTACATATGGTAGATAACTGTAGGAATTCGAACTCTGGCAGCTGGGCCATCTGTACCTATGAATGACACATTACATTAAGCATAGAGAAGCACAAACAATATAATTTAGGGATATTAACTGGGTGGGTGCATAAATTTAAAAAAAAAAAGCCCCATATTTTTAGTCTTCCATCTTCACTAAATCTAGGTTCTTTCTTAACTAGTCTTGCTGCAAAGTTTTTTGTTCAGATGCAAGAACAACAATGAAGTTTGAGCAACAGTGTACATACTAAGGGAGCTGATGTTGTTTTCCTGATGTCCATATCTGCAAGTTACTATTATTTAAGGCTTACAAGACAATACATTCTAATATGGTTCTGCACAATCATAGTTTTGTGGGAGACTTTAAAAGGCTAACTGGTATCTTTTATCTACTGCATCTATAGGCACAGATAGCCAGAACTATAGGACAAAACCAATGGTTATTTTGCAGACAACTCTGTATTTAAGCTTAAGAATACAACTTTTCACTCCAATCTGAAGGCTCAGCAACAAGAAATGTTCTGGTGCTGCTTGTCAGTGACCCAGTGAACTCACTATTCCCTCATCTGCCCTGGTAAAAGGAGAGGCTGCTTAGGGAGGGCACGTAAGATTGCCACCTTTATGGTCCCATTTCTCCTTCTCTACCTCATTCCTCAAATATAAGGCTCTTCTGTGCCTGATGCATTTAGTTCCATCTAAGGACTTGCTTCAATTTTGTTTTTTCCATCTTGACAGTTTTTAAATAAAATTTCCCAAATGGTTTCTAGGGTTGAAACATTTCTAATAGCTTCTTGATAAACTCTCTTGGTTCTGATTTCTATTTGTGAAAAATAACACAGGAAAGAGGGGTGAAATAGAAAAACAAAGGAAACACCAAAGGGGGTGGCGGGGAAGCCCCAAAACAACAAAAACCCAAACCCAGAGCACACACACACACAAACCCCAACCAAAAAAACCCAAAAATACCCCAACCAACCAAAAAACCCCAATGAAAAGCCCAGAAAATGTCTATTCTGTCAAGATCTTTTTTCTGTGAGAAGTGGCATACAGATTGAAGCTCAATGTCAATTGTTATTCATTCCTCCTTAAAAGAAATACATTTTATAGCCCTCAAGCTTCAGCATGCTTTATCTCTCTGTCTTTATTAAAGCAGTGACTATGAAGGTGAGAAAATGAATACAATTTTCCCTCCAAAGAGATGCTATGACTTAATTAAGAACTACAAACTGCTGTGCAAAGGAAAACATTGCAGATATTACAGGCTGTCTCAAGGTCTTTTATCTATCAGGAATGCCCTCCTTTTGATATTAAATCTACACTCTACAGTTTATTGTATTGTTTTCCTCTAGAGATTAGGAGTTGTGCTGTTTCCTCATTGAGTGAGGATCTAAAAGAGTGGAATAGAACAATCCGCTTTAAGGTATTTCATTTTGAGATTTGCTTCCCCTTGTCCCAAAAGACTAGAGTCTTCAGGAGAAAGGCATGCAATTTACATATTGTGTGTCTTACTAACCTCCAAATATGTTATCTTTCAATGATTTAGTTTCCTTTTTTCCCAATTCTGAGGATGGAAATAGGGTCAAGGGATAAGAGAGCATCAAATTCCTTAGAGACCCAACACATAACTGCTTTTCCTCGCATAAAAGGGCTGAAGAAACTTCAGAAAAAGCTTTCTTCTCTATAATTTACTGCTTTGGAAAGGAGGATGGGGAGTATATATTAGAGCTACACATATAAAAGATCACCATTTTGTCCTTTCTGATATGAAAAGGATGAATCACAATCTTCTGATAAACAGATTAAATATGGGGAGTGTAATGGGTTGCAGCATTGCCTCAGAAATAAATGGAGACTTACTTAAGTCTAGCACTCTATCCAAGCAGTAGTACTGCACTGAAAAACTTTGAATAACTAATTCAGTAGGAAAAAAACAATTTGTCTTGTTTTTTAGAACTAATAATTCCTGAAACTTGTAGATGTTTATATACTAATTTAGCTCTAAGATGACAGATTGACAGAGTGCTATATATCTTGCTATTTATGAAGGCAACCACATTTTAACATAAATTCCATGTTGCTATTACCTTGCTTACTAAACAATGGTGTTTTTGTTATTCAGTTGTGTTTTTATATAGCCATTTGCTCTTTGTATTAAGAGAAAGGAAACGAGCGGTAATTCAGATTTATATGACTTTTCATGTCAGCTCTTAAATATTTCAACATGCAGGATATTGAAGTAACATTTCTGCCTGTCTCATGATAGAATATAGTCTTCCTTAGCCATAACCAGAATTCTGTATATCAGTAGTAAGTATATTTGCTTGTGTAGTCATGGTACCAAGATCTCCAGGACCCAACAGTCTTCATTACTTGGCAAACAGCAAATTGAGACAAAGAATCAAAAGCCTTGTTTCTGGTATTTCTTGTAGCAAAAATGGTGAAAGAAGAGTAATATAATTAGTGATAATTTGTGGCATTTGTTTGGAATTCAGTTCTTTATTCAGACACTTCCATTTTAGGTGTTTGATCTTCCCTTGTATGTAGACCTAGCTGTTAATTTGACCATACACAAATGTATGCTTTGGGATAAGAACAGCAATTCTTTGGTCTTGTACAAATATAAAAGGAGTTTAGGTACATTGCTCACACATTAATATCTACAGTGTAGGCACCTGCAGTTGTCTGATCTGAAGGATTTCACTCTTGTGTCATGGTATTGAGTGCTGTCCAAGATGCTGTCAATTTGAATACACAAACAACTGTATCACTTTCTAAAACAAACAAAATATTTATAGATGCATATACATGTGCAACTCTTAAACTCCTCATTTTATGATTATATATAAATATATATATTAGTAGTTAAAAATGATTGAACTATAGAAGGACTAATTTGAAGAGCAGGAGTAATTTTAAGAACATGACCATTTTTGCACTTAGAACACACAACTGAAAAATATATCTTGATTACATTTTTTCCTTCCGGACAAGAAAAACCGAATTCTCCTTAGCAAATCCAGGGTAGCTTAGAAAGTTTCATTGTTAGAAAGCTTCATTATTTTCTTAAACTATTTCCTCTTTCTGATCAAAGCAAATGACCCCTTTTCTCGCAAGTTACTCTAAATTTCACTTCTTGCTTTCAAGGATCATAGCATGAGGGATAATATTCTAAGATACAAAGAGAAAATCTATTTAAAGGAGCATCCAATGATCTCTCAAAAAATCAGATTTTATGTATTTATCTTAGAAATTACTAAATATTTTCAAATAACAAGAGAAGATCTTAAAGATCCCTTCTTGCTCATCTTTAAACCATTCATAAGAAAAGAGATCAGAGACCATTCTGACCTGCATAGAGAAAGTGACAAATTTCTCCTAGTATCTCCTCTTTTCTTGCAAGGTAGATAAAGTGCATAAACAATCCCAAGCAAAGAATTGACTTAAAATATGGAAGCATGCAGTGCATAAACATGCTCTCTCCTAAGCTCTATTCTATTAAAAACTTTAAACTGCTGATATCAAACTTGTATAAGTTTCAGTACCTCTTCCAACATGCTGTAGTTTCTGGGCACTTCTTTGTGAGAGGCTCATAGTAATCCTTCTTTTTCTGTAAATAGCAAATTTACCAAAAAATTAATAACTTTTTTATTCCATTGGAATCTGACTACTCTGGTCTGGACTCCGCAGGTTTGTATTCATAGCAACAATGTGCAATTAGAAGAGCTATCACGGAATCTCCTGAGCTAGGCAGTGATAAAAATGGCTTGACAAAGTCACCTTTTGTAAAAATCCTTACTTAAACAGACTGGTGGTTTGGGGAAGTTTAAATGATGGGCTCTTCTTCATTCATTCATCTTCACAACAGGCAAATAATGGGTTCAGTGCACAGTCTTTTATGTAGTGAAATTTGCAACTATCACTCTAGTAGGTAATTGTGATAAGCAAAGTCAGTTGCATATGGCAACAATAACAATACTAACTAATTTTCTTTCTTCCCTTATAATTTAAAAACATGATTAATTTGTCTTTCCTGCAAGGGCAAATACTGAGGTTGTGAATTAAATATGATATTTTGGTGCTGTGATTACAGATGATAGGACCTTGATCATTTCAATCCATTTATTCTTTCTGAAGACAATCTCAAAAAGATACAGATTTAAATAAAAATACTCAAGCTCATTACTTGAGCTCATATTGATAGATGAAATAAAGACTTCCCGATTTTCCTAATTTTATGGAATCCTGCCATAGTAGAAAATACCCTTATGTCTGTCTAAATCTGCAGATCTCCAGAGGCAGCTTTCACTTTATTGACTATATTAGAAATTTAAATGCATCTATTAGAAATATGAAATCATTTATCCTAGGTGCAGCAAAACATGTCTGAACTTATTTGGAAGGAATCCTATCTTATACTGTTATACCATTGAACTCCTACCTGAATAATATTTAATTTATAGATAATGGTCTGAAAACTGTCACTAATAGAAGTGATGCCCACATTCTTTAAGTGGATAGAAACAACTGTTACTTCATAAGTCAATAAATGCAAGTGACAATGTTTTTCTTTACTACTGTGTTTCATCATGTCACTATTTAGATATTTACCCTGAGGGATACAGTTCTGAGGGGTAGGTGTCAAGTGGAGGGCACTAATCTCTTTTCAGTGGTGCACAATAATAAGACAAGGAACAACAGTTTCAAGCTTGAGCATAGAAGATTTTACGTCAATATGAGGAGAAACTTCTTTACAGTGATGGTGATGGAGCACTGGAACAAGCTGCCCAGAGAGATTGTGGAGTCTCCTTCTCTGGAGACTTAAAAAACCCACCTGGATGCATTCCTGTGTGGACTACCCAAAGCAATCCTGCTTTGGTGGGGGGTTGGACTCGATCTCTTGAGGTGTCTTCCAACCTCTAATGTACTGTGATACCTAGCTCAAAATGGTTACAAAAGTAGTGAGGTATTTGTTTTGACGTGGATTTGTTACACTAACAGCTAAAGTTTACAACTTTTTTTTTTTTTTTAAAGCTTCTATCAATGAACCACAGCATAGGCAAAAAAAAACAACAAACCAAAACCCAAACCCAAAACCACCCAACCAAAAAAACACCACCACTAACAATAGAAATGTTTTCATAAGAGCTGTTTAAGTACATATGGTGATTGAATACATTACCTGAGTTCTCACCTGAACATATAAAGAACTACATTTTAAAATTATTCATATGCAGTGTGTGACACTTGCAGTTGTGCTTTCCTTTGATCACTGGTATCAAGTTTGTGCCTTTTTGGTGTTACAATAATCATCTAATAGTTAAAATCCCCCTGCCTCTTATAATAGTTCAGACTGCTGCATAAATGACACATTATAATGTATCTGACTGCAATGCCGTTCTCTCTTACCAAATAAGTGAATTTTCAAGAGTACAACACTTAGCCTTAGATACATAGGACCTTAGCTTCATATACTCTTCAGTAACATGCTCTTGGAGACTCAATTTCAGAACTTTCATCCTTTTCTTAAATGTTTTGTTCTTGATGTTGTACCTTGTACTTTGCACCTTTCAATACAGGTACCCTACAGAGGTAATTGGGAAATAAAATTTCAGTGTACTTTGTGCAACAGCCATTCAATATTCACTAGCATGAGAGCTGTCAGATGTGTTTGCTCCTAAACTGCCTATTGCCATAGGGGGGAAAAAAAATGCATCAAAACACCACTTTGGCTTTGCTTTTATCATTTGCCCATAGATCAATTTGGCCAATTGGCAACCAATAAAATGGGATTTTTCCAGGGTGTGACCATATGAGGTAAATACATGAACCTAGTCTAGGTGAAGCATGGGTAGCGCATGTGCCTTTTTACCACGAAAGGAAGACATATCCCTTGTTTAACAGTCTTTCTGATGCCTGGGTTCTTTGTCTTTTTCCTGTGTTCCCTGCAGGAGGGAAGGGGAGAGGGAGATCATCCCTGGACATGACAGGACTTGTTCTGGGTTTGTGTTGGGCCTGTTTGGCCCTACCACCACAGTCATAAATTCTGCGGCCATGGAATCAGTTTGGCATCAACTACAAAATAAAACTGTTACATAATAGGATTTATCATCAATGATTGTAAGACCGCTTCTTGGAATACATGCAACACTCACTGTGCAAAACTGCGGCTTCTAAAATAAATGAGTCACCAAAATAGCACAAAACACTGAAAAAGAAAATTAAGCAGTATTTCATTGATATACATTTAACTGCTAAGAGGAAAAAGTTTGAGTCCATGGACTATGAAGTGATATATCCTTTTTGAGCATATTGAGAGTTTCCCATTTGAGACAGACTATTTTCTTTTAGTCTTAGTCCCAGGAAATCATGTGAGTCAATGGCTTGTGGACAGCAATACACAGAAAGTCATTTGAGGTAAACATCATTATAATTTGTTCTCCTTGTCATTCTGCCCAATAAACAATGCATTCCAGAGGCACGCAAAATAGCAGTCTGGAAAACAATCTGTTGTCCAAAATCACATAAACAGAAATTTCATGTTATCTGTGAAGGTTATTTGTCCCTGAAGAACTCATCTGCCTAGACTTTTGCTCTCTCCAAGTGTAGGAAATTATAGAGAACAGCGGCAGAGTAAGATGCATTAAGCTGCTTTTCACATGTAGTGTGTATGTGAAATCTATGTGGATAGCACAACCCATTTTTGAAATTGTACTATATATTTTAAGGGCACAAATTTTGCTCAACAAAACCCTGCTGTTTACTTGAAGGAGTTGGCTAGCAAGTGATTGGTACTTCTGCCACTTGGGGAAAGTGTGTGAATAATGTGAAGTTTCAGTAAAACTGTTCAGCACTATGGATTAAAGATAAGTGTCAGAAACATGATGTACCATGCAATTTTGATTTTTGCTTTTGTTTCAAGAGATAATACAAGCACATACAAATATATCCAGGCACACTATGTTTATTTGTTCAGTTTATGGTTAGGTTTGCTAGGTTCTCTCCAGAAAGAGAAACAACAGTCTGTAGTTAACTGACTGATACATTAAAAACACAAACAGCCTCCCTCCGCTTCCCCCCAAATAATAAAAAAAGTCTTGTAAATTTCTGATTCTAAATTTCTTTTCTAATATCCACATAAAAGTACATTAATAGAAAAAAACTTACCAAGATTCATTGCACATTGGTAGCAATAGGAGTGAATAGGCATTTATATACCTCTTTAGAAGGCATTGCTACTTTTGAAAAATCTTTTTCAAATTCTGTCTTTAAAATGTATAACTAAACCAATCTTAAAATATTTAATTAAGCAGATGGTGCAGTCTCATTTAAATTTACTTTAATTCTCTCATTTCTTCAGATGACTTTCCAAGACTTTACATTCTAAAAGTAATATTTATTAGCTTAAAGCCAGCATATTTGCATTTTACTTGTCTTTTGCCCTTCTTAACCCATGTCTGTTTCTGATGAGGGTTATCTTTAAAAGCAAAAGGACAAACGTTTTGTGGAAGATCTAGATATTTTGTTGTCAAGGATCCACTCTAAGTTGTTTGTGGAGTTAATTACCTCTATCCCTGTAGATCACACTCTTTCTCCTTGCCCTGCAGCCTGTGATAATTCTAGGAAGTACTGTTTTGGTAGTGTGACATTGATGAGGCACCTGTGCTTCACCTTTTCCCTGGGCTTTTTTAGTCTTGAGGACTAGTTCAAGTTGATCTATAGTCTGCCTCACTGTACTGACATAAGTAACTGTAGGAGAAAAAGTAAAAAACACAAAGCAAGCAAACAAGCAAAAGCAAGCGGTGGATCTCTAAATAGAGCTCTAAACCAATCCTATTGCCTGTCATTTCTTAAACATAGTACATAGATACCAGTTCTTTGTGTATGATAACATTTTGATTAGAAACTTCTCTTCTTTTAACTTGCTTGTCACTGCATTGAACAAAATCATTAAAGGTAATCACTACCCATATCTAATGATGCTTGACATCTGATTACCATATAAATCTGCTCAGAAGTACACTGGCCCAGGCTATATAAATCACAAAAGAAAATTCATGAGGATTGAAAGATTTTACTCATAGAAATTCTGTACGTTTAGATGTCTTTCATTCCTTTCTCCTCTACACGTTGATTGCAGTAAAGAGATAATTGTCCTACAGTTCTTTCATGTTCCTTAAAGTACCATTTTCTGAGGCTTATTCTCCCCTTATCAGATTCTTGACTTCATTTCTTGGCCCTTCCCAATACTTCTTCCCATCTTCTTAAAGAATCTCATGTTTTCACCTCTTTCAACAGCATCTTGGGGTGCATTAAGAAATGCATGGCCAGCAGGTCTAGGGAGGTTCTCTTTCCCTCTGCTCTGCCCTTGTGAGAAAAAACCTGGAATATTGTGCCCAGTTTTGGGCTCCCCAATTCAAGAGAACATGGAGATCTGCTGGAAAGAGTCCAATGAAGAGCTACAAAGACTTAAACATCCTATGAAGAAAGACTAAGAGACTTGGGGCTGTTTAGTCTTGAGACTAAGAGAAGGCTGAGAAGGGATGTTATAAATGTCTATAAATACCTGAGGGGTGAGTGACAAGATGAAGGTGCCAGTCTCATTTTGGTGATATCAGTGATATGACAAGGAATAATGGATACAAGTAGGAACACAGAAGGTTCCATCTCAACATGAGGAGACACTTGTTTATGGTGAGGGTGATGGAGCAGGCTGCTTAGAAAGGTTGTGGAGTATCCTCTGGAGACATTCAAAACCCTTCTGGATGCATTCTTGTGCAGCCTGCCCTAGGTGATCCTGCTTTGGTAAGGGGCTTGGACTTGATGATCCCTGGACATCCTTCCCAACCCCTAACATTGTGTGACTCCATAGCATATTTCACTGTCATATTCAGCTTTTCTTTTAGTGGATATGTGCCCTGCTTTATTTCCCATTGGTATGTGGTTCTAGGACAGTGAGAAATCAACCTGAATATAGAAATGCTGCTTCTCAGTCAGTCATGACTGTAACAGAAATAACTAGTTTTAAATATCTGAATTAATAACTTGTTCTTAGCTAGTACAGGAATGTAGCAGAGAAAGTGTATTACGACTATGAAATACAATACTGTTAGCCTCTGTGAAAACTTTTGCTTTGATTGTGATGAGAGATAGGCAGGCATTTTGAAGTTAAAATAATGGATAACTATGACAAAATCACAGTGATAAGGTTGAAGAAGGTTACAAAATTAAAATCCCATTGCCTTAAACTGCAGCTTCCTTCTTAATTTATGTGCTTTGTCCTTAATCTGTCTTACAGCAGAATTGTTTATTCAGGTCTGTAATAATATGCTCTGTTTGAGCTTCAATGTCAAAGCACACAGATCTGTACAAACACAGAATTGCAGCACAATATGTCAATAAATATAACAACATTACCTTTTGGTAAGAATATGCAAACTTCTACATCAGACCTGTATTGCAGTTAGGCTACTTTTCATGACACAGGGCATCATTGCTGTCTTTATTTCTTCATCCCCTGATTTCATACTTTTGTAATATACAGAGTTGTAATACTCTGCTTCCCCAGAAAGTCTTGAACTAACTTTGAATGGTTAGATATCATAACCATGGAGCAGGACATTCAATAGTGTCATGGAAGCACCTCATTTATTCTAAGCACCTTATTTATTCTAATAGAAATAGCACCTTATTTATTCTAATAATTCAATCCATTCCATCTGTTATTCTCTACTTTCCACTTGACTACTGTTATCCTTCACTAGAGGTTCTTGTCTCAATCTCTGCTCTTTTGTGCCACAGTTCAACACTTTCTATCTAGTGCATACTTTATTGTAGCCATCAGTGTTTTCCCTTTCTTCTGTTACAGAACTCCTTTACAACCATTTTGAAGCCTTGTTTGAAGTTCCAGCTATCTGGTTTCCTTCCAGTTGAGCTGCAGTTCCTTCTGTAACAGCTCCCCTAATTTTGAAGTGTCTCCTGTTGTTGATTGCCTAAATATTTGTGACTGGAACTCTTTCTCCAGCTGTAGACTATTCTTTGTATTTTTACTTTTTATTTTTGGCTGTTTGTAGGACACTGAAACTATGTCAGTAAATCTACATGTACCATTAATACTTGTTCCTCTCCAACAATTTCATAACTTGAAGGGTTCATGAACAACATGCAATTTAGTGTGCCTCCTTCTCTGGCATCATGCACTGAACTATTCGCCTACCACTTCAGCCTACTTATAGCCCCTGTATGGATCCCTTCTTTCAGGGAGAGGGTGACTGCAAGAGGCTGTAGAGGATCTATTACCGGGATTACTTTTCTTCTCAATAGCTCACTGCTGCTCAGTTTGATTTCTGATGTTTCTACCTCAGAGAAGAGATTGCTATATCCAGGATTTTGCATTCGGCTCACTATGAGAATGTGCTCCTCAATGACACTGGAGATGAATGTTCAAAGAGTACTCTTGATAAACCTCCCTGTCTTCCTTAAATTCTTCAGTTCAGCAACTTGGTGTCAAGAGTCAAGGCTTTGTCCCTTATGCTGCTTATGCACTGCTTACCCATCTGATGCCTGCCCCAAAGCAGGTATGTTGGATAATGTATGATGGATAATTAATGTAGTTCATTGGGAATTTTACTCCATCTAGCTGGGGATCTGCCTGAAGAAAGGAATGGCTTCATGCACTTCTGGTTCTGACTGATTCACTTCTTTTATGTGACTAGCCTCTGAGTTTGAAAAGAGAAAATGTTTTTGCTAAAATCTGTTTGCTCGGTCGTAGGGCTCTGGAAGTGATGAAGCACTTCTTACTCAAGGAAGTACGAAGGTAGGTTCTTTTCCTGCTTTTACATTTCTGGAGGCTTATCAGCCTATCTGAAGAGTGAGCTGTCATGTATTGTCTTTATCTAAAATTCTTGGTTTTCCTTAGAAATCCTTCTAATCTTAACTTTGTTATGGTCAAGGAGATGAAGCCTGTGATCTGCAAGACATATAGGTCATGCTGTGCAAAACTGGTGGAGCAGTATGCAGATATTGAGGTCTCATGAACATTTAAAATTTGTTATTGTCTCAGCTGTTAGTTTTATGAAATGGGCCAGTATAGTTAGGAGTCAAACAAGCAGTTTTTCCTCTCCTGGAATCCTTGATGTATTTGCAGTGAAGAATATGCATTTATTGTAAGAGGGCTGCCAGATAAGCCAGAATATCAATATCAAGATTCTTAAGAACCTTTTGGATCATGCACAGAATTCCATGAATTTAGTCAAAGGGATCAGAACATAGACTGTTCAAATCTATTAAACATATCCTATTAGAAGTTCAGTAACTACAGGCTATAGTTGAAAAAATGCCAGGAATGTTCAGTCATGGGTCTCTAATTCCAGTACCACAGTGCAAAAATATAACATTGTGTATCTAGAGATCACTAGAATATTTGAGAAGAGAAAAAAGAAAAGAAAAAAAAAAGAAAAAAGAAAGAAAACTGAGGAAAGCCTTGATTGCCCAGGATCAGTTAGTTACTACATACAATATTAAGACTGTATCTGTTATTGCTTATATTGCTTATGCAATATATTATTCTGTACAAGTCCTTCAAGAAATAAGTAACCATACTTGTTTGATTTTCTTTATGTCTTTTGAGGAAGTCACTATGATAAGATTTAGCAGATATAAGGCTTAACTGGTGATATTTCCATTTGGTTTCCAGACTACTACTATAATAATGAAGGAACAGACTTGCCTGCTTTACCAGTTTGAGGGCATTGGGCTGGTCAGACTGAGGTGTCATCTTCTCTTGGATGACTGTAGTTAAACTACAGATGTTGCAAACAGATATTTGCAATTTGGTGTGCAGAATTAAGTAAAATTAAATCTAATAAAATAGTCAATTTGATATGTCTTGAGGACATCTGTGATCCTGTGACATATATGTGTAGAGGTCAACACAAAAAAATTCAGTTATAAGAAAGTTATTTTCATATATATCAGTTAAAAAAATTGTATATTCATATATGGAAGGACATGTCTTCAGTTAGAATTATTTGGGGGACAGAAATTTAATCAAGAAATGATGGTGTATGACAACCTAGTAAATAATAAAAATGACAGCTTTGGGGAATTTTGAAGAAGATTTTATTTGGAAGTTTTGAAAAGAGATTTAAAATTATACTTTGAATGGAAAATATTGAGTTAACTTCATCTTTTCAACTTTGCCACCTTCTGTTTCTTGTTTAATACAGTTCCTAATTTTTCCTAATACATGTTATCAATATGAATAAATACAATAACTTGGAAATAAATGACTGAACAGGGTAAAAAAGCTTAAATATTTCTTTTGTCAAAAACGTGAAAATTATAATAGTGGAAAATGTGACCAAATAAGGTGTGGTTACTTAAATTCTAGTCTATATTTTATTTGATGCTTGTAGTTTCTCTTTAAAACTTTCCCCTTTGCCAATTATTTTGACAGTTTTTAAAAATTTCATATTAAGTTTTAAAAAATATGTAATTGAAGGCATAATTTAATTTAAACAAATTTGTGTATTTCACCCCCAAATTATAGTGAGTGGCATGTTAGTACATTTTGTCTTTTTCTTTTCGATTTTTTTTAGATGTTTTGATCATTATTTTCAAATTGATAATAGTCTACATGTTCTTGAACATTCTGGAATTTTCAGTTGAAGGCCATGTGCAAAAAATTAGTAATTCTGTGAATTTTCTGGCAAAGATTTCAAACAATTATTCTTATTTTTTAAAAAATAGTAATTAAAAAAGTCACAAACAAGGTATTATTGCTTTCCATCAGGGTATTTTGCTTGATTTTAAAATGTCACTAGTGTTATGTATGACATTAAGAGACTATGCTGTCAGGATATCTAACAGTGCTTTTCAAATTCTGAATTCCAGTTTTCTACCATCTACTGTGAATTATTATTTTTTCAGTTTGTTCATGGCTTAATGGTTTATCCTTTGTGTTCTGCCAATTTTTCTACTCAATTCATATTCATGTTTTTCTGAACTTCTTACCCTGTGAGTCAGGCCCCCTGGGTCTCTAGATCCCTTCTGTTTATATCTCCTTGTGCCACAGGTATAAAATTTTCCTCCTTAAACTTTATCTTTGCCTAATGTGAGAATTGATAGCTTTACTCCTGGTGGTACTTCTTCACTGTCTCCTCCAAATGCTACTCAGAATCATTCACCATCCCCCGAACTCCAGTAGCCACCAGGTTCTCATCTTCAATAAATCTCACTACTGTTCATTTCTTCCCACTGCAAACAAGATCTTTTTTGGAAGAGCATCATCAGTGGGATGAAACACAGCTTTCTTCAAGGCAACATTAGAGCTCAGTTAACTTTGAAATTGTGGGTAATGGAGAAAAGAAATGGAAGGAAGTAACCTCTTGGAGGGACTACAAAAGTGATCAGAGGGCTGGAACACCTCTCCTATGAAGAAAGGCTGAGAGAGGCAGAACAGCCTCAAGAAAAGAAGGCTTTGGGAGACCTTGTTGTGGTCTTTCAGTACTTAAAGAGAACCTTAAAGGAGGGTAATGGTTGTAAACAAAAAGAAAATAGATTTAGACTAGATAGAAGGAAGAAACGTTTATAATGAGAGTGGCGAAACACTGAAATGTGTTGCCCAGAAAGGTAATAGATGCCCCATCTAGAATTGATAACTAAAATAGAATTTTATTAATTTCAAGGCCATTGTCCATAAAATACTGTGGTATTGTATATCAACATGGAATGTCATCTGTAGACCCTGAGTTTCCATTCTTTACCACTGTACTTCTAAATTGTGCAGGAATGGGTGGCTTAGTTTTATAAAACAGATGGAACTTCAAAGCTTTTTTTTTGAAAGCTGCTTCAAATTTAAACATTCTTTCATAATTGCAAACCATATAAAAATAAAATATGCTGTTTTTTTACTCTGCAAATTCCACATGCTACTCTTTATAGGATTTTTTCTACTTTATTTAATACAATCTTGAATAATATTATTAATAATAATGGCAGTATATTTATTGTGATTGGTGAAAGCTTGGGTAACATATTAACTGAGGATTTCATCAACCCAGTTGCATGTGGTAAAAAAGATGGGAAATTATGGGTTACTAATTGTTTGTGGAATTTGATTTATTGCCTGTGTGTAAAGCTTTGACCTCCCTTGGCATTTATTTTCATTTAAGCTTAACTATGTAAGTACGGTCATTTAGCTTAAATATACATGCTCTTTACTCCATAATGGTTTATATTAACACTTCTTTCTCCTTCATTTTGTTGGTTTGTTGTTCTGTTGTACTGCTTTTCATATGAAATTTCTTTGCATTGTGAATTATGTCTCTCTGCAATTTGAATTTCTGTTAGGGTTTTTGTTTTTACCAATTGGAAACCAGTTACTTCATCAACACAAAACTAAAGCAAGTGATGAGAGTATTGACTAGAAAACAAATAGACCTTGATTTTCCTTCCCTGATATATAATTAATATGGGCATGTACACACTGGTGAAATAGTGTTAGACTGAGCTCAGAAAAGTTAGGAGAAAGGAAAATGAGAAGTTAACAGCTAAAATAGTTCTTTCAGATACCATAACCATTCTTCAAGCCTGTATTGCAACAGCATAGCAATAATCCACAATCCAAGTGGAACTCAAACTGAAAACATTGGAGCCTAAAGACAAATTGTCGCAGAATCACAGACTAGCTGAGCTTGGTAGGGACCTCTGGAGTTATCTGGTCCAACCTCTCCGCTCACACAGGGGGACTTAGAGCTAGTTATCCAGGACTAGCTTTTGAATATCTTAAGGATGAAGCATCCACAATCTCCCAGAGCAACCCATGGCAGTATGCAAACACCCTCATGGTAAAAAAGTACTTCAGAGTTTCAGTTTCTGCCCATTGCCTCTAATCCTGTCACTGGGAACCATGGAAAAAAGCCCAACAGCCTATTCTTTTCACACCAATATTTACACAAGTTTATCAGATCCTCTGAGCTTTCTTTGGGCTAGACGATCTTAACTTTTATAGTTTCTCCTTGTATGGAAGGTGGTCCAGTCACTTAATTACCTTAGCGGTCCTTTGCTGGATTCTTTCCAGTAGTATTTCTCTCTTTTATACTGGGGTGTCCAGAACTGGAGCCAGTACTCCAATTGTCACCTTGCCAGTGCTGAATAGAGGGGAAGGATTGTCTCTGCTAACCTGCTGGTAAAATGTCCAAGAAGAACAGGAAACTGTTTGCGGTCTTTGACATAGGCACATCACTGACTTGTACTCAACTTGGTGTCCACCAACACCCTCAGGTCTTTTTCTGCTGAGTTGCATTCCAACATAGAATTATTTGGGTTGGAAAAGACCTTTAAGATCATCAAGTCCAACCACTATCTAACCCAACCGAGTCTGGTGCTAAACCATGTTCCTTAAGCAAACAGGTCAAAATGGTCTCACTCACTCATCTGACCTCTGTTACCAATCTACCTCATTTCAAGACAAAACATGCACTAGTGTCTGGATTTGTTACTCCTTCCCAGCTGTGAGACTTTGCACTTCCCTTTGATCAGCTTTGAGAGGTTCCTGTCAGTTCATTTCTCGACCTTATTGAGGTCTCTTTGGATGGTAGCAAAACCTTCAAATATATCAACTAGTCCTCCCAGTTTTATGGGAGGGTACATACTGCCCCATCATCCAAATCATTAATGATGATGTGAAGCAGGACTGGATCCAGTACTGATCCCTGGGCTATGCCAATGGTTATTTACTCAACTAGAGTTGTGCCCCTGATCCCTACTCTTTCTGCCTGACTACTCATCTAGTTATCAATCCTCCTCAACTCTCATTTATTATACAGGCCTCTGACAGTGTGGTTTTCTCATACTAATAATGAAGTTCTTTTGTTTGAAGTACAAAATATTCTCGTCAAGAATCACAAACCCATTTTACTATTGCTTTTCTTAGATTTTATTTTTCACTTTTATTGTAACTTTGACGTGTACTTTGGAGCAGGGTATTACTGTGAGTTCATGGTTTTGTATTGGCATGTCTTGGCAGCATGTTTAATTGCACTGTATTATTAAAAATTAATCCACATAGTCAAATAACTAGTATGTGAACACTACATGTAACTCATTTAGAATGTATATAAAAGAGGGTTTGGAAATTGAGCATACAGATTATACACCTTAAGAGAGGAAAATATCTAGGGCAATGTTCAATCTTTAAGCTCCAAAACCAGTAAAGGTTCATAGCAATTACAGCTCCATCTCTCCAGTTCACTGCAATTCTGTCTCCAAGAAGGAAAAAAAAAGGAGGGAAAAACCCAAAATATTTCCACTTTCCACTGCATTAACAATAGAAAATACTGAAAAGTGTTCTCAATAAGTTCTTAGTAAAACATTTCCATAGGCAATATGCTATCTGACATGGAGAGGTGAAAAAATGCATGCCCAAGTCTTTACAGTCCAGTTCTCTCTTAGAAATATCCAGATAAATTGTTAGCTCAGAAGGACTATAATTACAGTGGTATCTGTTGCTGGAAAAAGCAAGGGCAAAAAAGATCCTTAAAATATTAAATCTGAAAAATCATTGATTCAATACTTCATATTCTCAAATTTGACGACAGAGCTTGGAATCAATACAGATGACCAATATGATCTAAGTATTGTTCAGTTTAATTAGGGAACCTCTACAGCTTCTATAGACACACAGACTCACAGAGCATGGTTAGCATAACTTCATTGGTTCCCCACAATTGTCCACACGCCCTACTGTTATACATTATTGGTTAAACTACTAATATCACATGAAGTTGTTGATCAACATATGTATCCTGTTATTCCAAGATAATTCTTTGTGTTCACAGCTACCAGTACTTTGTTTTAGTTACATGCTGCTAGCACAGCACTGTTTTGCTGACACTATACCAAGCTCTAAGCTTATATCATCAGATTGCTCACACTAATTATTGCTATGATTGCCACACTCAAATTTTCATGAAACGTACACATGCTTCAGCAAAAGAAGGGAGTTTAATTCTTGCAGTGCCATTCCTATTATATTTAGCACTGGGTTTGTTCCTTTTCTTGATAATACTTCTGAAATAATACATATATTGTTAATGAGAAACCAAGCTATAGTGAATATAGGGAAGGTATCCAAGTTAAGGAGGATCATCTTTGAGAGTGATGGAGCCCTGAAACAGGCTGCAAAAAGAGTTTGTGGAGTCTCCTTCTATTAAGACTTTCAAAACGCGGCTCCTGTGTGACCTGATCTAGACAAACCAGCATTAACAGGGGTCTTGGTCTAGATTATCTCTTCTATGAATAACCAAGATATTGTCATCAGTGGCAGCTTGCAGAGTAATCTACATGTATAAGGTCATGACAGTACAGCCTGCCCTCTCTAGAGTGCTGCACCTCATAAAGTCATGGAGATCACAGCTGACAGAATGTCTAAACAGTGTATTTGACAGTTTGACACTTGAGACTCTTTGATCTAGACTCTGTTTTTTTCAGCTTTCCTGATGATAGTTTGACAGAATAGCAGAGGTCTTTGATTCCTCTGCCTCACCCTCCATTATGCCATTCATAATGCAGTCTATGCAAAATTTTTTCTAAGTAGCTTATTTGAGTGAAAGCATATTTGTAAGACACAACAATAGAGTGGAGAAAAAGCACACCACATTCTTCATATTATGTTTTGGGGAAACGCAGTTACAAATATTGTTGGGTGTACAAAGGCATGACCAAACAGATAAATGAAGGCAGAGCAGTCCCAGATTTAGGATCCGGAAAGCAGCTCCATGGAGAAAGACCTTGGAGTGCTGGTGTATGGCAAGTTCTCCATGGAAAAGCAATGTGCCCTGTGGCCAAGCCAGCCAATGGTATCCTGGGGTGCATCAAGAAAAGTGTATCCAGTAGGTCTAGGGAAGTTCTTCTACCCCTCTACTTTGCCCTGGTGAGACCACACCTGGAATGCTGTATCTGGTTTTGGGCTCCCCAGTTACAATACAATACAATACAATAAACCAGGTTGGAAGAGACCTTCAAGATCATTGTGTCCAACCTATCGACCAATCCAACCCACCCAAACAACTAGATCATGGCATCAAGCATCCCATCAAGTCTCCTTCTGAACACCTCCAATGATGGTGACTCCACCACCTCCCCAGGAAGGGAGGAGAGTTCAAGAGGAGACAGGAATCTGCTGTAAAGAGTCCAATGGAGAGCTACAAGGACTTAAACATCTCTCCTATGGAGAAAGACTGAGAAACTCGGGGATGTTTAGGCTTGAGACTAAGAGAAGGCACCTTATCAATGTCTATAAATATCTGAGAAGTGAGTGTCAAGATGAAAGTGTCAGTCTTATTTCAGTGGTGCTCAGTGATATGACAAGGAAAAATGGGTACATGGGAGGTTCCACCTCAACATGAGGAGACATTTGTTTATGGTGAGGGTGATGGAGCACTAGAACAGACTGCCAAGAGAGGTTGTGGACTCTGGTGACTTTCAGATCCTGCCTGGATGTGTTTCTGTGTGGCTTGCCCCAGGCGAACTTTCTTTGACACAAGGGCTGGACTCAATGATCTCTGGATGTCCTTTCCAGCCCCTAACATTCTGTGATTCTGTGATTTCACTGCACTTAGGGTGCAAAAGACTATACAACATTCTTTCCATCTCTTCCTATAAGGTTTTTTGGGTACATTTGTAAGAGTGCTATTTGTGAGTAGTTTTTCTCCTTGGAACAAAGGGAGCAGTGACAAGTCATCCAGAAAAGTCTTATGCCAAGGTTTCTTCATACTTGTTTTTGAATGACTATATATCTATCTTGTTTCATTACATTTTTCTATTACACATGCAGCTGATCTGGAAGGCAGCAGCCAGCACAAACAAGCATGTGGTAAACAGAACTTTATAGTAACTATAGAGCAATCTGGAAAAGCAAAACAAAATGCTATCCTCCCCCAAGCAGATACTTGCTTCATTCAATACAATAGCTGAATAATTATTCTTTTCCTTCTCTCTTGTTTTACTCTATGTCTGATCTCCATTACAATACAGACACATTGGTTGTTTTCTGCTTGTGATGTAGGCTGCTTGCCAGGATTGAGTTTTCTGTTCAGGTGCTCTGATGTTACAGTATCACAGCTCAAGATCTTGAAGCCATATATCTCTGCTTTTCTTAAACTTTGTTCTAAAGAAGACTAATATCTAAAAGGGACTAGCTGTTATCAGCAGTTAAGTCACCTCCAGGAAACAGATGACATATCAATTTGAAAGCCACAAGTTATTACAATATGTACTATTATTAGCAGTCTTGTGATACAAATCTATTAAATCATTCTTATATTCTCTTCTATTTAAACTAGTTGTCTCACAGATACTTATGGGAAAAATGTGGTAGTATAACATTTCTGTAAAGGTTATCTTCTTACCAAGGTAATTTTTTTTTACCAAGTACTCTCTCTCTATGTATACACACATATGCATACATAAATATATGTCTGTAGATATTCATAAATACTATACAGTCTCTCTGCTTCTCTGACTAAAGATATGTAGCTGTGGTGAAACTGTTCTCTGCTATTATGGGCTTATATGTTTACGTGTCTTAATCATAGAGATAGTCATCCAAGGGGCTAGACAGTCCAGAAGGTGTACAGGATACTGTAACTTTGTTATCCCAATCCCATAATTCTGCAACTTCTATGTGATAGTTTGTTCTCACCTTTTTCAGCCCTTTGTAGGCATTGTGGTGGCTTCTGTCTCTGGTTTGTGGGTGAGTGGGGCCCTGAGCTGGTGTGACAGTTTAGGCTGTGCCTTTGAAAAAATTCTGAGCAAATCTACATTTTGGTGTAAAAAGGAAAACAAAGATAATTCTAAACTAATTTTACTGGTCAGATGTACCATAACAATATCTCTCACATTCTTTTATCGCAATTTCATTCTGTCTCTTTCTGCTGGCATGCATGCTGAGAGAGGCTGCTTATCAGCACAACTTGAGATAAGCATTGCTGACTTACTAATGACACTTTTGAGCTAACTGAAATGCCTCTAACATTTGCTTCTTTTCTTTTTTCTTCTTATTAACTAGAGGCAAAAGGGAGGGATAGAGGTTGCGGGGAGGCAAGATGGAATCCTCCTGCCCAAGGAGGATTTCCATGTTGTTTTCTTTTTGTAAATACTTGTATAATATTGTAAATATTGTATATTTTGTATATAGTCATTGCATTCCATTATTGTTTGTAAAATACAACTCCATTCACTTCCCTGACTGGGTTCAGTTGTGGGTGTGGTGGTTTAGGCTGGGTGCTGGCCTGGATGCCACTGCACAGACTTTTCACCTGGGAGGTCCCAAGGGGTGGGCCCAGCCCAAGGCAGTGGTCACAGGAAACCAGGTATTCCATTTCCCATAATGCCCTTCTCCCCTATAATATATCAGCGTGGAGTCTTCACTTCCTCTTTCATCCCCTGCCGGTGCCTAGGTAAAATGGCGTGAGCTGCCTCCCTTGGGCCTGCCCAGGTCCAAGGCTGGGTTGGGGGGGGAAGAAAGAGCCCAGGCGGGGATGGGATGTTCTTGGGTATGTTTTTTTGGGATCTCTCTCTCTTTGTCATGGTGCTTGTGGTTTTCTGTAAAAGCTTTCATTGTTTTTCCATTTAAACTGTCCACCATTTTTTGCAATCCGTTTGTCTGAGTCATTATTTTTGCCTGTGGTGGGAGAATTGGCCTCTCAAACCATGACAGTGGGTGTGGCTTAAACCATCGCATTACACAAAATAATTGACCCCCAACATGGGGCTCAATTTGCTTGATTTATTTCTGTTCAGTTTAGGGAAGCAATATGAAGGTCTTCTGGATTCTTAGGCATCTGATCTTTTCTGCTTTAAGTGTTGTAGTGTATTATTCCTGTGTGATAAATTAGGGAGATATCTGATGTATAAATTGTACCTGTGGTTTAAGTATAAAATTCAGCTTCTCTATGATTGATTTTTGCGGTTCTTTTGGCTTAAGAGATACAGGAATGTGACTGCCACAACACTGCCTATCGAAATCTATGAGTTCAAAATCCCAGTAGGTGAAAGAGTAATTCTGAGTAATGGCTGGGATCCAAAAGTGATTTATTTGGTGTGTGTAATCCTGCTGCTGGTAATAATGTGTTCTTGTTAGTAGCCCTGCTACACGAAAGAAGGATATCTAAGACCTGTTTCATTTTTAAATGTAGACCTAGGTGTAGGAGGAACAGCTCTAACTCCAATCCAGAGATTTCCAGTAAAGAGGAGATAGGGGAAACAGTTAGACCTAACCAGGCTGTCAGTGAGGCGTCTTTGAACAGGGCTATTGGTGATTCTGGCAATCAGCCAGCAGCAGCTCCTAACATGGTGGCTGCAATGTCCTCGGAGGCCATTAGAGAGGCAAAATCATTTCCTTCTTCATCAGCAGGACCAGAGGTGTCCTCTACAGCAGCTGGTTTGTCTCAAAACCTGTCTGCTTCTGTTAAGTCTGCTGTAAATTCAAATGCAGCTCCAATTGAGCAAGTAGCGGCATTAGATAAGAGAGATAGAAGAAAGGCTGATGCAGCAGATGATGGGGGAGAGCAGCAAGATTCCTCTGCTGGTGAGGGACCTTCTGTTAAAAAAGATCCTGCTGAGGAGGAAGAGAAGGTTTGTCTTAAAGATATAGCTGAGTTATTGAGACCATCACTGGATCCTGGAGATGCAGGACAGGATACAGGTTCTGGTATGACAGCAGCTAATGGAGGTACTTCTGAGCTTACAGAGATCCTTAAGAGGGTAGCAGCAGAAGCATGGGGACATCATCTTCAGGAAGATGAGGCAGAGGAGGAACTGGAAGATGACATTCATCACGCTAGTGCCCCCAGGCAAGAAATAAGGCATGTGAGGAAGGATTACATCAGAGCAGAGAATGAGCCAATTCTAACTTGGATTGGCAGATATGTCGATACAGGTACACCAGCTCTAATAGTGGGAGACAAATCAGCAACTCAGCTAGGAACTCGCTCCAAGGATAGTGGAAGAGATAGACATCTAGGCAGGTGTCTTGGTAAGGTTTCTCTGTGGACATGCCTTTTACTGGCAGCTCTTATGAGATACCCATCCTGAGATGACCTTCCATGGAATCCTAAAACATGGAATACCATGGATGAGGTAATTAAGCATCTGAGAGAGTTTGCAGTGAGAGAAGTTATGTATGGTGATCATGTCACTCCGAATCCTGATCAAATCCCTGTGGGAACTGGTCTTGCTAAAAAGCCCATTAAGCTTGCTCCTCCTAATTATGCAAATATTCTGGCAAGCAGAATTGTGGCAAGAAATTATGGTGGAGCTCCTCCTACAGCTGGCCATTTCACTGACCAAATGAGACAACTGGAAGATAGTCTCACACATATTTCTTTGGTTTCAGCCACTGAAACTCTGTCTGCTGAGATAAAGAATTGCATGAAAGAGCTGAAGGATGAATTTAAAAATTCTATATCCAAATTGACACAAGGAGATAATTCCAATTCTTCCTCCAGATGGATACAAGTGTCAGCTGTTCAAAACAGACATCCTCCCAGAAGGTCATTCCAAAACAGACAAGAGAGGCAATCACGTGGGAGTATTTGGATAACTTTGTATGATCAGTTTGGCGAGAACATGAGCAGATGGGATGGTCAACGAACTTCTAATCTTTTCAGGAGACTAAGGGAACTGCAAAGTGGCAGAACTTGAGATAGCAATACCAGAAGGGTGTCTGCTACTTCCTCAGTTTCCCAGAACAACTCTAATAGCTCCAACAGTGATTCCAATTCTAATACAGGACACTGTGTTAATTGCACATGTGGACATATTCCCCATAATTAGGGATGCCCTGCCTCCCGTCACAGGGAGGAGAGGGATAATGGAGATAACAGAATCTATTGGGATGTGTACATCCAGTGGCCTGGCACTTCAAAATTTCAGAAGTACAGGGCCTTGGTTGGCACAGGAGCTCAGTGCACCATAATGCCATCAAGTGACGTGGAAAAGGCTGAGGTACTCAATAACTTCTTTACCTCAGTCTTCACTGCAAGGGCCTCCAGCCACACTCCTGGTGTCATGGAAGATGATGCCAGGGATGGGGAGGAAGAACTGCCCACTGTAAGTGAAACTCAGGTTCGTGATCACCTGAAGAACCTGAAAGTGTTCAAGTCCATGGGACCCGACGGGATACACCCACGGGTGCTGAGAGAACTGGCAGATGAGGTTGCTAAGCCCCTCTCTATTATATTCCAAAAGTCATGGCAGACTGGGGAAGTCCCCACAGATTGGAAAAGGGCAAATATTGCTCCCATTTTCAAAAAAGGTAAGAAGGAGGAACCAGGGAACTACAGGCCAGTCAGTCTCACCTCTGTGCCCGGAAAGATCATGGAGCAGATCCTCCTGGAGGCACTACTGACTCAGAAGAGTAGTGAAGAGGTGATTGGGAGCAGTCAGCATGGCTTTGCCAAGGGCACATCCTGCCTGACAAACCTGGTGTCCTTCTATGAACAAGTGACAACATTAATAGATGAGGGGCGAGCAACTGACGTCGTTTACCTGAACCTGAGCAAAGCCTTTGACACTGTCCCACACCACATCCTGGTCTCCAAGCTGGTGACACAAGGGTTTGATGGGTGGACCACTAGATGGATAAAGAACTGGCTTGATGACCACACCCAAAGAGTGGCCGTCAACAGGTCCATGTCCCAGTGGAGACCAGTGACAAGCGGAGTCCCTCAGGGATCAGTCCTGGGACCAGTCTTGTTCAACATCTTTGTGGGTGACATGGACAGTGGCATCGAGTGCACCCTCAGCGAGTTTGCTGATGACACCAAGCTGTGTGGTGCAGGAGACACCCTGGAGGGAAGGGATGCCATCCAGAGGGACCTGGACAGGCTGGAGAGGTGGGCACAAGCCAACCTCATGAGCTTCAACAAGACCAAGGGCAGGGTCCTGCATCTGGGTCGAGGCAACCCCAGGCACAAATCCAGGCTGGGCAGGGACTGGCTGGAGAGCAGCCCTGAGGAGAGAGACTTGGGCGTGCTGGTGGACGAGAAGCTCAACATGAGCTCTCAATGTGCACTTGCAGCCCGGAAAGCCAATCAGATCCTGGGCTGCATCAGGAGAAGTGTGGCCAGCAGGTCAAGGGAGGTGATTCTCCCCCTCTACTCAGCTCTGGTGAGACCCCACCTGGAGTACTGCGTCCAGTTCTGGAGCCCCTATTACAAAAGGGATCTGGAGGTGCAGGAGTATGTCCAGAGAAGGGCCACGAGGATGATCAGAGGGCTGGAGAACCTCTCCTCTGAGGACAGACTGAAGGAGTTGGGGCTGTTCAGTTTGGAGAAGAGAAGGCTCCAATGTGACCTCATTGTGGCCTTCCAGTATCTGAAGGGGGCCTACAGGAAGGCTGGGGAGGGACTTTTCAGGCTATCAGGTAGCAATAGGACTAGGGGGAATGGAATGAAGCTGGAGGTGGGGAGATTCAGGCTGGATGTGAGGAAGAAGTTCTTCACCATGAGTGTGGTGAAGCCCTGGAATGGGTTATCCAGGGAGGTGGTTGAGGCCCCGTCCCTGGAAGTGTTTAAGCCCAGGCTGGATGAGGCTCTGGCCAGCCTGATCTAGTGTAGGGTTTCCCTGCCCATGGCAGGGGGTTGGAACTAGATGATCCTTGTGGTCCCTTCCAACCCTGACTGAAACTATGAAACTATGAAACTATTCAGGGATCAGAGCCTATAACTGTTTTAGGAGTCACTGGTGGATCTCAAGAGTTAACTAAGATAGAAGTTCATATAGGTTTAACTGGTAAACAGTAGAAGCAGCATACTGTTGTGACAGGACCTGATGCACCTTGTATTTTGGGAATTGATTTTCTGAGACAAGGGCGTTTCAAAGACCCTAAGGTTACAAATAGAATTTTGGAGTAGCATCTGCAGAAACTGATGGAGAAAATTTGAAGCTGTTTAGACCTGAGCTTTCTGATGAATCTGCAGTTGTGGGACAACATGAGATAAAGGACATAAAGTTGCTGGTGTGGCTTATACCATCACAGGTGGCAAGGTAATTTCTTGCTACACAATGCAGCTGCCAGGGTGGAGGGGGGGCAGTGTGGGGTGGGGAAGGGAGGCCTTGAGGCATTTGGGCCTGCTGCATTTATGGGGGAGGGAAGCAGTTGTTGGCCTGCTTGAGGGCATTGATGCGAGGAAGGTTTTTGGAAGGTGTCGGCCTAGTGGTTTTTGTAAGCCCAGGTTGGAGAACTCGGCCAAGGCCGAATATGAATTTGTGTATTTTGTATTGTTGTATATAGTTATGAATATTATTTGGATTTAACTTTCCAATTCTGTTTGTGGAGCATTTTTATTTTAGTCTTTTGGGGAAGGGTGAAAAATAGTTTTCTGTCCGCTCAACCAAAGACATCTGCTTAAAGGCAACAGATAAAAGGGCCCTCTTATATCTCTTCTCTAAAGAAAATCAACATTATTTTGAGTTTTATAGGTGCTGTTCTCCTGTAGTATTGCCAGTCCAGTAGCATAAAAAAGCAAATCTATTTTCAGGAATTTTAGTACAAAACTAAGTGCCGGGTTCTGCACTTTGGCCACAACAACCCCCTGGAGTGCTGCAGGCTGGGGTCAGAGTGGCTGTAGAGCAGCCAAACAGAAAGGGACCTGGGGGTACTGATTGACAGCTGGCTGAACATGAGCCAGCAGTGTGCCCAGGTAGCCAAGAAGGCCAATGGCATCCTGGCCTGCATCAAGAATAGTGTGGCCAGCAGGAGCAGGGAAGTCATTGTGCCCCTGTACTCAGCACTGGTTAGGCCACACCTTGAGTCCTGTGTCCAGTTCTGGGCCCCTCAGTTTAGGAAAGATGTTGACTTGCTGGAAGGTGTCCAGAGAAGGGCAACAAAGCTGGTGAGGGGTTTGGACAACAAATCCTATGAGGAGAGGCTGAGGAGCTGGGGTTGCTGAAGGGAGGTTGTAGCCAGGTGGGGGCTGGTCTCTTCTCCCAGGCAACCAGCACCAGAACAAGATGACACAGCCTCAAGCTGCACCAGGGGAGGTTTAGGCTGGATGTTAGGAATAAGTTCTTCACAGAAAGGGTGATTGGCCATTGGAATGGGCTGCCCAGGTAGATGATGGAGTCATCATCACTGGAGGTGTTTAAAAAGAGATTGGATGAGGCACTTGCTGCCATGGTTTAGTTGCTTAGATGCTGTTGGATGATAGGTTGAATTGATGATCTCAAAGGTCTTTTCCACGCTGGTTTATTCTGTATTCTGGTATACACTTTCTGTAATTCAGTTTCTCCTATATAATCATTCTGAATCAGAGAAGATGGTGAAAAACCTCATTATCTAGTTATTCAGTTTGGCATGCAATTACATCTGTTTTAACCAAAGCTCTACTTAGTTCACCTAATAATATTTTGCACCTTGCCAAGATAGCATTTATCTATATTGAGGGAACAATAAAAGAAATTTGAAGGCCAGTACATCATATGCTAATCTTTGTCAAACCAGTTCTATTTACACTGGAAGTGTGTCATTTGCTAGAATGCCTGTCACAAATAGCTCAATACATGTCTTTATGTATTGCCTCCTAAACTATTCTTTCTCTGAATGTTCATATCTGAAATACTTCTGCGCTGCTTGTACTGGAAAATGTTTCAATTTCTGCTTGTCTAATATATAGGTTCTTGCAGACATTCTTAGATCAAATTTGTTGCATATAATTTCAGGAAGGCTTTAATTCTTGTGATATGGTCTCACTTTTCAGTTAATCCATGTTACCATCGTTTAACCATTCAATGTAGTACAAACAGTGTATCATATCTTTAACAACAGAAAAATGGAAATCCATATTGTGAAAGAGGTCCTAAATCAACCCTTACTGATGAAGTCCCTTTTTATTCACAAGTCTTACGCATCCTGACTGAATCAATCAAAAATCTATTACCTTCATTCATGCAAGTGTTACTTTCAAAATCAATAGTAACTGAGTTAATTTTTAAGATGCAATATATTACCAAAATAAAAGTTCCTATTTGCTTGGGGTTGAGACTTATCAAAAATTATTGTAGTTAGTAAAATATTGTTTGTTGGCCCTGTGTATTTTTGAGTGTTTTGTAATTTTCAACTCTGTCCATTCTTTTTTTCAGTTTAATTTACCTCAGTACCTGCATTACTGTTACTTTTGTGGATATGTTTTTTCTGCTTCTGTATATGAAAGTGTTTTCCTTATGATTTCACAGGGATTCTTTCATACCATGTTTTCAGACTGTTTTTTTTAAACAGGCCATAGTAGAAGTGATCCAAATTTGAGGGCTGATGAGTAAAGACAGGCCTCACATGGCAAAAAAGAGCAAAAGTGTCTTTTCCAACAGGCTCTTAAATCTGATGAGAGGAGCTTTAAACTGCACCCAGTGGTGGAGGGACATTACAAGACAGTTAAGTGTGGAAGTAAAGGACAGGACTGGAGAACAGATGATACATGAGGTTAAGAACAAGAGATGCTCCTGCAACAATAAAAAAGGGCAAAAGAAAGCCCTCCCCAAGTATATGCAAATGCATGTAGTCTTGGAATCAAGCAGGAAAAATGAAAGCTTCATGTGCAGATGCTAAACTATGACATTATTGATACTGTAATAACTGTGTTGTGCTGGGACAGCTTGAATAGCTTGAGTGTTATGAGGCATTGATACAGGCTCTTTAAGAAGGACTTGCAGAGTAAAAGGAAGAAGAGGTTGCCCTTTACATTAAGGAGCAGCCTGAAGATACGCACACAGCAGATGACAGGCTAGTTGAGAGTTTGTGGTAATCTGGAATTAGAGCAGAGCTCTGTGAGCATGAAATTGTGGTGAGACCTTATTAAAGCTTTTCAGTACTTTAAAGGGAGACTATGAGAGAGAGGGAGACAATCTTTTTAGAAGGGCCTGCTGCTACAGGACAAAGAGTAAGGGCTTTAAACTGAAAAAGGGTAGGTTTAGACTACATGTAAGGAAGCATAGTTTTATGATGAGTGGTGTAACACTGGAACAGGATGCCCAGGTAGGTGGTATATGCCCCATCCCCAGAAGTGTTCAAAGTGAGGTTGGATGGAGCTCTGAGCAACCTATCTATTTAAAGATGTCACTAAAAAGAGGTTGGACTAAATGACCTTGAAAGACTCCTTGCAAGTGAAAACATTCTGGCTCTATTCTAGCCATTGGCATTTTCTCTACTGAGAATATCAGAAGAAAAAAATAATTTGATAGCTAAACAACAATAGAACTACTATAAGCCAAGGGTTTGATTGACAGTTTTAGAGATGTCTCAGTCTATCTGTATACATGTGTTGCAGCACATTACATGATCTGACATGCATGATTTATTATGGTGTTAAAAAATTGTATGCATAATTTAAACTTTATATTCTCTAACCTTATTGTTGCTTTAGAAACAATATATTTTATTTCTATAAAAGAAAAAAAAAGCTAAAATTTGAAAATAGAAGTCAGGATATTTTGTATTATTCTGGACTTGCAGTTTTTGAGAGAAAATTTATCTTCACAATAAAATCATATTATTCAGTCCCATATAAAAGTATGTGTGGGCAAGCATCTGTGGTAGTTTCAGGCTGTGCCCAGAAAATTTTCCATGGATCTTGAACAAAAAGTAGTAGAATGTAAATAATTCACCACTGGATGTAAAAAGGAAAATTATGACAAGCTCTAAATAATCCCATTGGACAGATAATAAACATAAAACTTAGATTCTGTAAAATAACTTTCTCTCTTTGCTTCCTTAGCTCCAGAATCATAGAATCAATAAGGTTGGAAGAGACCTCAAATATCATCAAGTCCAACCTGTCACCCAAGACCTCATGACTACTAAAGCATGGCATCAAGTGCCACGTCCAATCCCCTCCTGAACACCTCTAGGGATGGTGACTCCACCACCTCCCTGGGCAGCCCATTCCAACAGCTAACAACTCTCTCTATGAAGAACTTTCTCCTCACCTTGAGCCTTAACTTCCCCTGGCTCAGCTTGAGACTGTGTCCTCTTGTTCTGGTGCTGGTTGCCTGGGAGAAGAGACCAACCCCCACCTGTCTACAACCAGGATGATCAGGTTGAGTGCCTGTGGGTGAGAATTAGAGGGAAGACTAACAAGACAGACATCCCTGGAGGTGTTCAAGAGGGGATTGGACATGGCACTTGGTGCCATGGTCTAGTCATGAGGTTGGACTCGATGATCTTTGAGGTCTCTTCCAACCTTGGCGATACTGTGACACACCGCTCCTTGACCCCATCAACCAGTTCTGGAGGCCAGTTATCCCGGAGTCCTCCTGCCTTACTGTTGAGAATTGATACTAGCTCTGTCTTCTGCTGGCTTTGCTGACCTTGGCTGCATTGCTTTGTTGTGGCTGAGTATTAACAAACAACTCTCTGCTCTTTCTTTTGTCCCACATGTACAGGGGCGCGTAGGGAAAGGGAGCAGGGAAGGGGAAGCTATTGGTAGCGCCCTGTGGGTTTTTTTGTTGGTAGGGTTTGGTGGTGTGGTTTGTTTTTTTTTTTTTTTTTTTTTTTTTTTTTTTTTTTTTTTTTTTTTGTCAAGGGGGTTCCTGTGTTGCTTATAACTTGCATATAAATGTAAATATTTTGTACATATTCATTTGCTTCCAACTGAGCTGGTCTGGCAATTTTATGTTGGGGGGAATTTTTAACCCACCACAGGATCCCAGAAGAGAAATTAGGAGAATATTCTTATTGCTGACTTCATGTTTTCTTTCTGTTGCATTTATACAAGGTGCTATAGACTAGTTTCTCCTATTCTACCAAACACATATAGGTGATTACTGTCCTCACAAGTCTAGAGTGCACCCGAAGTCAGAATACTCTAGACTACAGTGGCCTCATACGATACCATTTAAGTAAATTATTTTCTTCATTAGTGTTGCAATAATTTATTTTTAGAGTAAATTTATTTTTAGACAATCTCTTAGCTGTTTCAGGGAATGCATATGCATTTTTTTTGCCTCCTGTGAGCACTGAAGACCTTTAGTTATTCAGCTTACAAAGGGCCACAAAATGTCAGTTTCAAATCAAATGAAATTCTGCTCCCTGGGATGTAAATAGATCATTTCTACTGTGCTCTTAGGCCTCCTCTTAGTGTGAGGAATGAGAAATATAATGAAGCATCCAGAATTAGTTTCCCTGCAGTGTGATATAAAAAGAAAGTACAATTGATATATCTTACACATTTTTAAAAAAAGACTTTGTGGCTGTGGTGAGCAATTTCATTGTATGTTTTAAAATCAAAACCCTAAAATAATGGGAAGTATAGGATTTTAATTTGATTTGATTTAAGACTGTAAATCCCAAAGTGAGGAACTGAAGATGCATTTGAGAAGGAGGATAAAACTTTTATCCATCTTATTAAATCTCAAACATAATTTAAAAATGTATGGAAAACTTTAAGGGTGTGCTAACTTTCTTGGGTCTCAAGCAGAGAGGAACAGCAAAGAATTCATTAATGGTTTCTGCTTCTTGTACATTAATGGAGCCAGTGAGAGTCTACAAGGACTCACATTAAAAAGCCTGGAAAAATCAGTATCAGTTATAAAAGACCAGATTTTATAAAAGAAAATGTTTAGATGCAATTTCATTTAATGACAGTATTAATTGTTTTGTAGTTGATTGTTAATAGCTTCTTTTAATTTGAATTCTGAAATGTATGACATTACCAAATCTTCAGGAATCACTTTGTGTAATTGTATGGTTTTGTGGCTTTGTGTTTTACTTTCTCTGTACGGAAATGAGCAAAATATATACCATGAAAGTGTAGTTATTACTGTTGCCATTTGTCCTTTTTTGGGAACTTGATTGTGTTTCTCCTATCTCTACCTAACAGAATCTTAAAAAAAGATAGCTGCTCTCTAGTACGCCAGACACACAGTTCTTGAATTGTCCTACGTGTTTATCTGGAATAACTGGAAAAGATACACTATGACAAACAGGTTCTTAACAGGTGAGGTTTACAACCTTATAAACAAATATTTTGTTGAAGAGGAGAAATAAAGAGTATATATTCCTTGAGGATGGACACATTCTCAAACCAAATTACCTCAAAGCATGTCCACAGACTAAGTCTTGCTTTAAGGCTTATGAACAATTCTGTAATTTCACACTCAGGCTTATTACACTTCTTTCCTTCTATTTTCTTTAACACTATAATAATTTTTTATAGCCTTTTACACATATAGAGACATATGTAATAAGTATTCATAGAAGTATATGTATACACACATATACTTGCATCCCTAACTACCGTATCATAGCTCGTTCTCATTAGTTTAAATAGCAGTGATTTATGTCTTTATTACCTTAAAGCAGTAAGCCACAGAACTTACAGCATAATCAACATCATAAATATCCTTTAGACCTGATTCTACAACCAGCCTTTTCCAGAAGTGTAAACCTATGAAGCTGAAATGAGAAGGCCTAACTTAATTCTCAGTCAATAAAACTTCCATTAAACTTTCATTAACTTTCATTTCAGTAGGGGTCTTCCCAGTACAGATTGATAAGAATCTAAGAATTTTTTGACCTGTGCTAGGGGTATTTGCATGATTAGAGCTTTGTGCAAATAGATGCAAAGTTAATTCCTTATTCATTAGCTAGTGAAATGAAGATATGCATGAAAGAATACTTTGCTTTTTCTTCCTAAGTATTTCAATTTCACCTTCATTTTGTATTCTCAGCTGTAATTGTAATTAAAAAGAAAATGCTTCTATTTTTAAGAGTCAATATGTTACGTTCAAATCTAGATGAATCCCAAGAGCTAAAACAGTATTATACATAAGCGGCTGTCTTATGTATCCAAATTACGTTATACAGCTATGGGATATAGAAACTATGTAAGGGAGAAGAAAAGCTGTAACATAGGAACAAGCATACGTGATACTGATGGCACAGCTCATTGTGGTGTTAAAAGAAAAAGTGACAGAAATATACAACAGATGTTCCTCTGCTCTATAAGGGCACAAATGAATCCCATGTTGCAGCAATTACTCTGTCATCTAGCTGCAGCCCTAAAAACAATTGATGAGCAAGAACATAACTTTTAGGGTTTTGAAGCACTTTAGGAAACTGCTGTTCAGGTAAACAAAACTATCCTTTCTGCTGAGTGAAAAGATTTCCAGAGTCCAGGCAGCTCAGGAGACAGATTTTTTTACTTAGCTTTTCTCAGGCACCTATATGTTGTTTACTGAATATCTCCTTTTCTGCAGTGGTACTGTAGATTTGTAAAGTTACCAGCAGTATTATTATAGCTTTTGCAATTTTTCACATTAGAATAAAGAAAACAGAAAAAGGAAGTAAAGAAGAATATTATAAAAGTCATTTTTTCCATAAAGTGAAAAATGTGAAAAATTATGGTTTGTGGCATGATGTTGGTAATCATGGAGTAATTCTTTATTGATGGACATTCAGGGGGTAGTCATCTGCAAGGGGCTTTAAGAGAGGATGGGACAGCAGAATACTTATGGGATACTGGAAAGAAGGTGTGATGCATGGCCCCAAAATGCAGTATTTGAATCAGTACTAGCATTTTAAATATTTCAAAGTCCTATTCAGTCCCTAAGGAACAAGGGGTGAAAAGGAAAAAGAATTAAAAATATTACTCCTTGAAATATGGGAAAGCCAAGCAGGAAATACTTTACCACTCACTTACCAAAAATGGAAATATCTGAAGGTTTTTTCCTTTGTATTTTAAATTATTTATCTCAGTAAGATTTGTGATGCATAACCTCCATATGCTTGTGATAGTTTTAGGCTATGCCTTTAAAATTTTTCACAGATCTTGAACAGAATGTAGTAAAAAATGTAAATAAATCACTATTTGGTGTAAAAAAGGAAAATATAATTCTAAACAATTCCATTGGAAAGATAAGGAACTTAAATGGGTTGTACCAAAACAACTTTTGTAATCTCTTCTCGCTTCTTTGCTCGGGATAGATACTAACTTCTGCTTGTCCTTGGCTGCATTGTTTTGGTTAAGTCTAACAGCAGCTTTTTCTGCTCCTTTCTGCCTTTTATACAGGGGGTTGAGGGGTAACAGGAAAGGAGGAGCTAGTAACTTCCCTTGGTCATTGACCAGAGGATCATTGTGCTGTTTGTTAAGTGTAAATATCTGTAAAAATTTTAAATACTCCATATTTTGTACATATTCATTGCATTCCATTATAGATTGTAGTTTTGCCTGTAAATACAGCCTTCATTTGCTTCCAACTGGATTGGTCTGGCAAACTTAATGTTGGGAGGGAAATTTCAACCCACCACAATGCTCCAGATTACTGAAGTGTCCTGCAACATGTTATTTTATGTATATGTAAACAATACAATCTCTCACATGCTTGGTTAGTACAGATGTTCCAAATACTTATTGTGTTTTAAAGAGAAAATCCCCTACCAATAAGTTATCAGAAGCTAATCCACATATTTGCTTTGTGCATGCAGGATTTTAGCCAAAGTAAATGAATCAGTTTTAATTCAGTTGGGTTCAAAGTCATTTAGGTTTGTCATATTGAACAAAAGAAAATCATCACCTATAAAGGAGCAGTCAAGCATGATATTAAACAGCTGAACTTGTCAAAATAATCAGCATGTAGTTGTGAAGCTGCATTCAGTATGCAACTGCTCTACAGTTATTGCCATTGTGTTTGATTTTTACATGCTTTAGATTGATGTGGTGTGGCTTTGTTTGATCTTGTTGTTGTTGTTTTCTAATTCTTTACTTGTACAATCACTATGGAAGACCACCTCTGCTTAGCTTTTGTTCATTGAGCTAAGGTATTGTTACCTGTTTTAAATATGTTCCATTTGAATAATTCCCCTATTTCCCCAAAGATACACTGATGGAAAGATACCATTTTGTTATTTACTGATAGCTGTAGCCAGCAGGTAATATATTTACAACTGTTTTCTTTATGAATGTTTCACTCACTTGTCAAAGTTGTGTTACTCTGCTGAATTTTCAAAAAAACTTAAAGTACATGACTTATATGTGCACATGCAACTCAAAATGTATGTTTTAACCTATGCAGCTCTACATTAAATAATTCCGTTCTGGACCATCTATTATTATTTTTAGATCTCCGTGCCCTGTTATAACTGAGAATTTTGTAAGCAGACAACTATTATTAGTAAGTTACTTTATGAATGGTAAATACCTTCACTACAGTTCCAAACCATGTATTTTCCTGTCAATACTGTTTACAGCATGTTGTGCTCTGCCTCATCAGAAGGAGCACAGCTTATGTAATATTAATAAGAAACTCATTTATAGATAGGAATATTCTTTGAATATTAATTGGAATCATTCTAAAGGAACAGTTATAAAACAGCCACAGAAAGAAGACTCCTTCCTCTGAGTGTTGAGTAGCGCATTATTTTTGGGCTGTAAATTTTACATGGAGTTGCTGCTTGGAGTCAGGAATCTTTTATCCTTCAGTCCTTGTTTTAAACCTGATCAACAAATTGACATGTAACTTCACATTTCCCCTAGAGCTTGACAGTCACAAAAGCATAGCCATTTTGGGTAGATGTTCGCAGTTGATAAGATGCATTAAAGTGTGGACCATTAGCTGTTGTGTAAGTTGTCAAAGATTCAGGTTCTTAAACAAATTCATATCTGTTCAGGAAAAAAAAAAGGCAGAGAAAGTCTGTGGAATGTTGTAATAGCTCTTAGCCTTTGAGATCAACAAGAAGTGCTACATTGGGCAGAGTATGAACAGAATTACAGTAGTGCATGTTTCAAAACAAGCTTGAAACAGAAATAAATAATTTATTAAACTAATACCTCCCTTCACTAGAACTTCCAAATATGCTGAAGCAAACATTTTCTGCTTAGGCTCGTCTATTGCTGTCATATTTAAATGAATTAAAGTGTATCTTACACTTTCCAGAGAAACCTGTCGTAAAACTAAGTGATGCCTGTACGTGTATGCTGCATACAGTTTACAAGCACACAGGAAGTTTACAACCACATGACATCCCAGAAAAGTCAGATGTAAAGATAAGTTTTACAAATTGAAAGCTGAATAGTAATAACTAAATAAATAATTGGAGAAGAAGCAAAAGGGAACAGAGAATCTGGAAAAGTATGAAAAAATAAGTGAAAAGAGATTCACTGAGAGTTAGATAAAAATTTTGGCAAGCCTCAACAGAAGATCTGGTGGAAAAAAGGGAAATATGACGTGAATGTTAGTAAAGGCAAGAGGCAAGACAAACAAGAAGAAAAACACTGGGGAAAATGGAAGACACTGTTTGCTTATGGAAGGAAAGAAACGGGATTGAGAAGAGAAACTTGCAAGGAAGGAAATAAAAAAAAACAAATAATAATATGTGTTCATATGCCTACAGAGATGTGAAATTTCCTAGTCACATTCAGACTGCATATAAATATGTATATGTTGCTACATGACATCAGCTACTACTTTATATAGAATAACAGAATGACTTAGGATGAAAGCAGGTCATGTAGTCAACCCCACAATAAACAGGGACATAGAATCTTAGAATTGGTTTGGTTGGAAAAGACCTCTAAAATCATCAAATCCAACTGCCAACCTAAGACCACCATGGTCATTAAACCATGTCCTGAGTACCATGTCTACACGTTTCTTGAATGCTTCCAAGGACAGTAACTACACCACCTCCATGGGCAACCTGTTCCAATGCCTGACAACTCTTTCCATAAAGAAATTTTCCCTAATATCTAATCTAGACCTCCCCTGGCACAATTTTAGGTCATTTTTTATCACCTGATACAAGGGAGGAGACCAGCCCCACTGGAAGAACAAGAGGACACAGTCTCAAGCTGCACCAGGGGAGGTTTAGGCTGGATGTTAGGAAGAAGGTCTTCATAGAGAGAGCGATTGCCCATTTGAATGGGCTGCCTAGGGAGGTGGTGGAGTCACCATCACTGGAGGTGTTTAGGAAGAGACTGGATGGGGTGCTTGTTGCCCTCATTTAGTTGATTAAATAGTGTTGGATTAATAGGTTGGGCTTGATGATCTCAAAGGTCTCTTCCAACCTGGTCTGGTCTATTCTATTCTATTCATTACAACCTCCTCTGAGACAGTTGTTGAGAGCAGTGATGTCTCCCCTCAGCCTCCTCTTCTGACTAAATAATCCCAGTTTCCTCAGCTGCTCTTTGTAAGACTTCTTCTCTAGAGCCTTCACCAGCTTTGTTGTCCTTCTCTGGACAAGCTCCAGCAACTCAAAGTACTTCTTGTAGTGAGGGGGGTTGCTATGACCCAAGTGCATGACCAGCACTTAGCTTTGTTATACCACATGCAACTGACCTCAGCCTGTACAGCCTGTCCAAATCCCTTGAAAAGCCTTCCTACCCTCAGCAGATCAACACTCCTACCTGATTTGGTGTCATCTGCACACTTACTCAGAGTGTACTCAAATCCCTTGTCCAGATCATTGATTGAGATATTAAACAGAACTGGCTCCAATATTCTCCCTGGAGAATACCACTAGTGACTGGTAGCCAACTGGATTTAAATCCATTCACCACTACTCTTAGAGCTTAGCCATCTATCACAGTATAACAGAGGTTAGAAGGGACCTCAGGAGATCATCAGGTCCACCCCCCCTGCCAAAGCAGGATCATTTGGGTTAGTTTGTACAGGAATGCCTCCAGGTGGGTTTTGAAAGTCTCCAGAAAAGGAGACTCCACAACGTACCTGGGCAGCCTGTTCCAGTGCTCTGTCACCCTCACTGTAAAGAAGTTTCTCCTCATGTTGAGGCTGGAGGCTGTGGGCAGCCAGAAGGGCAAGAAGAGCAGGAGGGTGGAGATGGAGCTGCTGCACAGGGAGGAGCTGGAGGAGGAAGAGAAGGAAGAGGAAGAGGAGGATGAAGCAGCATCCCCAGCTGCTGGCCCCAGTTCCAGAGCAGAGCAGCTCAGAACTCTGCAGCCGTACGTGAAGAAGCAGCCAGCCCAGTACAGCTACGAGGCACCGAGCCCTGAGCTCTGCAAGCAGATCAGATCCATCAGGCTCCCCAGGGCCATGCTGCAGTGGGCGTGCTGGATCCTCACTGCTGGGGAGACTGACTCCTGACCCAGCCCTGCTCCTTCACCACTTCCAGCTGCACGCTGCTAGTTTGGCACTTCCCAGCAGAGGCAGCTGGGGAGGGAGGAGGACGATGAAGACATCAGGACCCCTGGCTCCAAGCGGACCACTGCTTGGCTTGGCCTGGCCTCACTGCAGAGACTAACTCTGGGGCCGTGACCTGCTGAAGGCAGCTCCCTCAGCACCCAGCGGGGAGGTAGCCTCCATTAGGGGATGGATTACCTGCAGCCCTCTCCCTCTGCCTCTTTACCAAGCATCCTGGGCCAGTGGATGGGGACCAGGAGGTGACCCAGTGATGCCATACCACAGTAGGGGGGTGACAGAGGCCTTCCCTCCCACCCCCCAGAGCTCATTCCCTGTCTGCAGGCACTGCTGCAGTCCTTCAGCTGCTTTGTTGGCTAGCTGGGCCCTGTGCTGGTTTTGTTACACACACAAAAAACACCACAAAAAAGAATCCTGCAGGAGTAGGCTCAGAGAAACACAAAATAAAATTTTTTGAGGCTGGTGAGAGGCCTTGAGCACAAGCCCTATGAGGAGAGGCTGAGGAAGCTGGGATTGTTTAGCCTGGAGAAGAGGAGGCTCAGGGGAGAGCTCATTGCTCTCTACAACTACCTGAAAGGTGGCTGTAGCCAGGAAGGGGTTGGTCTCTTCTCTCTAGCAACCAGCACCAGAACAAGGGGACACAGTCTCAAGCTGTGCCAGGGGAAGTTCAGGCTCGAGGTGAGGAGAAAGTTCTTCAGAGAGAGTTGTTAGCTATTGGAATGGGCTGCCCAGGGAGGTGGTGGAGTCACCATCCCTAGAGGTGTTCAGGAGGGGATTGGACGTGGCACTTGGTGCCATGGTCTAGGCACGAGGTCTGTGGTGACAGGTTGGACTCGATCTTTGAGGTCTCTTCCAACCTTAGTGATATTGTGAAATCTTCTATGTTCAAGCTTGAACCTGTTGTTTCTTGTCTTATTACTGTGTACCACCATAAAAAGCTTGGCCCCCTCCACTTGACACCCACCCTTCAGATATTTACACACATTGATGAGATCCCCTCTCAGTCTTCTCTTAAGACTAAATAGCCTCAGGCATCTCAGTCTCTCTTCATAGGGCAGATGCTCAAGTCCCCTAATCATCCTCATGGCTCTCCATTGGATTCTTTCCAGCAGTTCTCTGTCTTTCTTGAACTAGTGAGCCCAAAACTGGATACAGTATTCCATGTATGGTCTCACCAGGGCAGAGTAGAGAAACAGAAGAACTTCCCTAGACCTGCTGGACATACTTTTCTTGATGCACCCCAGGATACCATTGGCTCTCTTGGCCGCAAAGGCATATTGTTGTTCCATGGAGAACTTGCTGCCCACCAGCACTCCAAGGTCTTTCTCCATGGAGCTGCTTTCCATCAGGGCAGCCCTTAACCTGTACTGGTGCCTGTTGTTATTCCTTCCCAGATGTAGGACCCTGCACTTGTCCTTAATAAACATCATGAGGTTTGCCTGCACCCACCTCACTGACCAGACACATTTTTTGAACTTTTCTATGAGGATGTTATGGGAGACAGTATCAAAAGCTTTACTGAAGTCAAGATACAAGACATCTACTGCTCTTCCCTCATCTACCCATTTGGTTGTGGTTTCATAGAAGACCATCAGATTAAGTCAAGGAGGATCTCCCCTTGGTAAATCCATGTTGGCTACTCCTGATAACCTTCTTGTCTTCCATGTGGTTAGAGATGACCTCCAGAAGCTTCTCCATCATCTTTCCAGGGATGGAGATGAGGCTGACTGACCTCTGGTTGCCTGGGTCTTCCTTGCCTTTTTTGAAGACTTGGGGTGACATTTGCTTTCTTCCAGTCATCAGGCACTTCTCCTGTTCTCCATGACTTTTCAAAGATGATGGAGAGAGGTTCAGCAACAGTATCAGCCAGCTCTCTCAGCACTTGTGGATGCACCCCATCGGGGCCCATGGACTTGTTTGTCTTTAGTTGGTGTAAGAGATCTCTAACTAGGTCCTGACTGACCAGTGAAGTGTCCACATCTCTCCAGTTCTTCTCCCTTGTTTCTGGAGACTAAGGTTCCTGAGGGTTGGTCTTAGGCATCAAGACTGAGGCAAAGAAGGTATTCAGCAACTCTGCCATCTCTGCATCATCAGTTACCATATGTCCCATATCATTCATCAGAGGGCACACCTTTTGCCTGCTCTTCCTTTTATCATCCATGTATTTGACAAAACTCTTCTTGTTCTCTTTCACCCCACTGGCAAGACTTAGTTGGCCTTCCTTGTTGCATCTCTACATTCTCTGGCTCTCTCTCTATAACCCGCCCAACTGACTAGTCCTTTTGTCCACATATTGTAAACCTCCTTTTTATTTTTGAATTTTACTAAGAGTTCCTTGCTTATCCATGCAGGTCTTCTGCCTGCCTTACTTGATTTTTTTCCAAGGGAATACCTTTCTTCTGAGCTTGGAGGAGATAATGTTTGAATATTAACCAGCTCTCTTGGGTCCCCCTTCCTTTCAGAGCCCCAGCCCACTAAATATTTCTAAGTAGAGTCTTGAAGAGGGGAAAGTTGGTCCTCTTAAAGTCCAAGGCTGAAATTTTACTTATCACTCTGCTTCTTTGTCTGTTGATATTAAACTCTAACATGTCATGGTCACTGTAACCAAGATTACCACCAACCTGAACATCTAAAACCAGTCCTTCTTTGTTTGTTAATACCAGGTCCAGCATTGCACTCCTCCTTGTTGGTTCTTCAACTACTTGCAGGAGAAAGATGTCGTCAATGCACTAAGGGAACCATTTGGACTGTTTGTGCTTGGCTGTGTGATCTTTCAAACTAATATTCAAGTGGTTGAAGTCACTCATGACCACCGAGGAGCTTGATCTTGAGGCTACTTCCAGCTGCCTGTAGAAGGCCTTGTCAGTAGCTTCTTCCTGGTTTGGTAGTCTGTAATAAACACCCACAACCCTATCATCCATGTTTGTATGTTCCTTTATGCATGCCCATAAGCTTTCAACACTTTTATCATATCCCCCCTGGGTTAAGTTCAACACATTCTAGTTGCTTATTTGCATAGAGAGCAACTCCACTATCTCACCTTGTCAGTCTGTCCTTCCTGAAAAGTACGTAAATGTCCATAATCACATTCCAGTCATGGGAGCTGTCCTACCATGGCTGTGTAATTGAGACAAGATCATAGCCCTGTGACTGCACCCAGATTTCTAGTTCATCCGGCTTATTTCCTATGCTTCTTGCATTGGTGTACAGACACTTCAGAAACTTAGCAGAGGACTATCTGTAACCATTATGGGTGTTGCATAATACTGTCCCTAACAACCGGGGGGCCACCAGGCCCCCCGGCCTTTGTTGTCACCACCACCATCACCCAGTGTGCACAATGGGCACTCACCAGTGATGAGAGGAGGATCCTCAGCCCAGATGGGCTTAGCTTGGGGCTTCTGCCTTTCCTGGGGGGATTAAAAAGGGGAGTGGGTGGGGAGGGCAAAGTGGCCACATCTGAGGTGGGAGGAGACTCCAGCAGAGCCCAGGTGCTGTGGGATTTGCACGGAAAAAGGGGGAAATGGGGCAGATGAGGGACTTTAGGGTGTGAGGTAATGACAGGACTAGGGGGAATGGAAAAAAACATAGAAATGGGTAGATTCAGATTGGATGTTAGGAAGAGAGATTGGCGATTAGAATGTGCTGCCCAGGGAGGTGGTGGAGTCACTGTCCCTGGAAGTGTTTACAATAAAGACTGGATGAGGTGCTTGGTGCCATGGGTTAGTTGATCAGATGGTGTTGGGTGATAGCTTGGACTCGATGATCTTGAAGGTCTTTTCCAACCTGGTTAACTCTGTGATCCTCTTCACATCAGTCCCTGCAGGTGTGAGAGGAAGGATGAGGCAAGCAGACAGTAGAACTTACTAAGAGGGAAGTTGTTTTGGAAATGCTGTGTTAAAAACTTACATTAGAGGCATCTGCCTCAGACTCTCACTGGAAATATATTGGCTCCTCCACTGCTAATACAAGCATGTTCTGCCAGCCTCTCATTGATTAGTCCAACTTCCTCCATCAGTGTAAGGCCACACTGCAGCAGCTGTGTCAGTATTTTGTGTTCAAACAGATCTGGTCAAAAACTTTCCAGTGCATAATGCAGTCTCATCCAAACCACACCTTCCTGGGAAGGGGAGAGCAGTATTGCCAAGTTTGTGTTTCAAAGCCACTGGACACAGGCACAGGCACACAGTGGAGCTTAACACAGACAGTAGCACAGTAGCACAGTAGCATGATAGGGCAAACCTCATATGGTATAGGCCAGCACTAATCCTGCCAGAGCACAGACAGAAAGCAATGCTGTGTAAGCTGGGGCTGGGCAATTTCATGTTATGGTTGAGGCAGGGATGGCTGGAGCAAAGTCTGCCCATTTCATTCCTGGGCTCAAGAACTGCCAGAGTCAGCTGCAAGCATTCCCTTAGTCATAGCAGCACACAGAGGGTGCAGTGCCACAGCCCATCCTTTGGGCAGCAGTTTGGACTAGATCCTGCCTACATGCTTGGCACAGTGCTGGCACACAGCCAGCCTCACTAGGAAAGGGAACCAGCTGGGCACCCATGTCACTCACAAGGGCTGCTTGCTCAGTCTGGCCTTCCCAAGAACTGGCACTACAAAAAGTCTCTCAAAATGTTTCTGTTGTTTTACTTCAAAGAACCAAACAAACTGTAAATGTGAATTGGTTTTAACTCAGCCTCTAATCAAAACCATTCTCTGCTCTATGAAGATCCTTGCTCCCCAGAGCCATCACTCTATAGAGTGATAATACTGGAGCAGGGTACCACTTGAGCTAGGCAGGCCCAAGCTCATCACACAGTAGCTCAACAGCTCCTGCAGCCAAAGGGGCATGCTTCCTTAGCAACGCAGTTTGGGCTTAATAGAACCGGTAGTGTCACTTACTTTTTGTCAATTTGTTTCCTTTGCTCCCAATTCCAGCCTGCTGTAGACATTAAAGCCTTGGGAGAGCTCTGCAGAGGGACCTTGACAGGCTGGACAGATGGGCAGAGTCCAAGGTCATGAGATTGAACACAGCTAAGTGCCAGGTTCTACACATTGGCCATGACAACCCCATGCAGTGCTGCAGGCTGGGGTCAGAGTGGCTGGAGAGCAGCCAGGCAGAAAGGGACCTGGGGGTATTGGTAGATGGTAGGCTGAACATGAACCAGCAGTGTCCCCAGGTGGCCAAGAAGGCCAATGGCATCCTGGCCTGCATCAGAAACAGTGTGGCCAGCAGAAGCAGGGAAGTCATTCTGCCCTGTGCTCAGCATTGGTTGGGCCACACCTTGAGTACTGTGTCCAGTTCTGGGCCCCTCAGTTTAGGACTTGCTGGAAGGTGTCCAGAGAAGGGCAACTAAGCTAGGGAGGGGTCTGGAGCACAGCCCTGTGAGGAGAGGCTGAGGGAGCTGGGGTTGCTTAACCTGGAGAAGAGGAGACTGAGGGGTGACCTTCTTGCTCTCTACAACTACCTGAAGGGAGGTGGTAGCCAGGTGGGGGTTGGTCTCTTCTCCCAGACAACCAGTGGCAGAACAAGAGGACACAGTCTCAAGCTGTGCCAGGGGAGGTTTAAGCTGGATGTTAGGAAGAAGTTCTTCATAGAGGGAGTTAATGGCCATTGGAATGGTCTGCCCAGGGAGGTGGTGGAGTCACCATCACTGGAGGTGTTTAGGAAGAGACTGGATGAGACACTTGGTGCCATGGTTTAGTTGATCAGATGGTGTTGGGTGATAGGTTGGACTCAATGATCTCTGAGGTCTTTTCCAACCTTGTTAGTTGTGTTCTGTTCTGTTCTATAATGCACTATCCCCTACAGCCCCTGTGATAGCAGTGGAGCTGGTACCCTGCATTACAATTGTCCCAGGATTCTCCTCAATGAGGCTCATTTTTCCCTCTTCCCCCTTTGAAATTAGTTTAAAGACCTATCAATCAGCCCTGCTAGTTCTTGTTCCAGGATTCTTTTTCCTCTTAGAGACAAGCATTTCCTATCTATAGTCAGCAGGCCTGGAGTCTATTGTAGAGTACCCCATGATCAAAGAACCCAAAATCCTGCTGTTGACACCAGTCCCGCAGCCAAGCATTAATCTGCTGGACTTTCATATTTATTCCGTCCTTAGGCATAGCTAGTGGGGGACAGAAGGAAACAGTACTTATGCTCCTGACTCCTTAACCATTTGTCCCAGGGCTTTGAAGTCCTTCTTCATTGATCCTAAACTTCATTTTGAAATTTCATCATTGCCTCCTAGGAAAACCAACAATGGGTAGTAGTCAGTTTGGCGGACCAGGGTAAGAGATTTTCTTACTACATCCTTGACCCTGGCTCCAAGTAGGCAACAGACTTCCCTAAAGAGTGGATCAGGTCTTCATATAGGACCCTCAGCTCCCTTCAGAAGTGAGTCCCCAATGACAAGCACCCATTGTTTCGTCTTAGCTGCAAATGTTTTGACAGTAGATTTGGTCACTCCTAGACTCTCTGAATGATGTAAACTAGTCAAGCTTTCATAGCTGCTGTTAGTAGGTTTCACTTGCTGAACATTGTTTTTAGGTTCACTAAGAACAACAAATCCATTATACAGGGGCACCTGAAGAGGTTTAGTGGAATTTGTCTCCATTGATCTCCAGCTTCTGATTCATTCTGTTTGGGAGGCTTGCAAGAGAGTACCGAGCACTCAGTGTTCTGACTACTACATGGCTGATGGGACTTTTTGAAGGATGGCAGCGTCTGATTCCACCAGTGCAGCTCCCTCTCACACTCCCTAATAGTCCACAACCTTTCAACTTCCTCCTTCAGCTCAGCCACTAGACAGAAAAGGTCACCCACTTGCTCACAGCCAATAGAGGTGTAGGCCCTGCACTCAGCCATGAGAAGTGAGAGATTCTGGCACTACTTACAGCCAGGAGCCTGGAAACCTGCATGTTTATGTGGCACCTCTGTCTGAGATGACACAGATCTCTTGGAAACAGTTTTACACTGAGTTGCACCCATCTGCCTGTGTGACCTAAATGGAGAAGGTTTTGACAGCAAACCCATGTGACTCAGCACCTCCCTCTGATGAAAACCCCCTGCCCCCTGCTGCAGAGACTGTGCCCACGCTGTGCCTGCCTCTCATGAAAAAGAGGCTGGCTCAGGGGACGTGCTGCTTCGCACAGTGTGCTGCTTCGCACAGTGTGCTGCTGTGCCTGTCCTGCCTGGGTGAGCAAGGAAGGGCTGAGATCACAGCTGCAGCTGCAGATCTCTAGACAGTTCTTAATGCAGCAAATTGTCTACCCATCCAAGCCATGAAAAGCCAGTTTCTCCAGGATGATGCTGTGGGAAATGGTATCAAAGGCTTTACTAAGTCCAGGTAAACAATATCCACAGCCTTTCCATCATTCACTAAGTGGGTCACCTTGTTGTAGAAGATTTGGACTTTTTTGATGAGATCAGGTTGATCAGAGCCCTGTTCAACTTGACCTTGATAATTTCCAGGGATGGGGCCTTTCTGGGCTACCTCTTCTAGTGTTTTGCCACCCTCACTGTAGGAAAAAAAAATCTTCCTTGTATCTATCCTAAATCTACTCTCTTTTATTTTAAAAACATTAATCTTTGTCCTGTCACAACAGCCCTTGCTAAAAGTATGTCCTCATCTTTCTGATAGGCCCCTTTTAAGTACTGAAATGCCATAATAAGGTCCCCTCACAGCCTTCTCTTCTCTAGGTGGAGCAACCATAATTCTCTCAGACTGCCCTCGTGCAAGATCCAGCCTTTGGATCACTTTTGTGACCCTCCCGTGGATCCACTTTGATTGGTTATTGTGACCGTTTTAGGCTGTGCCTTTAAGAAAGGGACAGTTGCTGGAATACTCTGGCTGAATGTTTTGGAATAGTAACAAAAACAAGATATTCTAAACTAATTTCATTGGTAGATTGGTAGAATGCAACTTTAAGTTTTAGTTCAGTTTGAGTCTCAGTCTCAGTCTGTTCTGTCTGTTCCTGTCAGCCTGTCTGTTTCTGTCTCTCTCTCAAGCAACAGCTGCTGGATGGAGGCGACCTTGAGTTAACAAAGATAACCAGATAAGAAAACTAATTCTTGCACACGCTTTGAGCTAACAGAATTTCCTTCTTAATTACCTTTTTCTCTCTCTCTAACCCTTTTTGGGAAAAAAGGGAGGTAGGGAGGGAGAGAGGGGTACAGCCGGGGGGAACCCTCCTGGCTGGAGGAGGGGAAAGGTCTTCTGTATTACGTTCATTGCTGTATATTTCTGTATATACTGTAAATACTGTATATTGTGTACATATTCATTGCATTTCATTCCTGCTTGTAAATACAGCTTATTTCATCTGCTTCTCTGACTGAGTTAGCTGTGGTTTCTTTGTGTGTGGGGGAAGAAATTTCTCTCACCACCACAGTTACGTCCTTGTGCTGAGGGATCCAGAGCTGGCTGCAGTACTCCACGTGAGGTCTCACCAGAGAAGTCTAGACTGGCAGCATTCCCTCTCTCAATCTTGATGTAGTTTAAGTCTTTAATGCCCTCATGCAATTCCCTGATAGAGCACAGGGATAAATCTGTTCTGCCAAATGTTTTGATAGATCAAGTTATTTTCTCAGGCTGTTATTTTTATATTAGCAATCTTCAAGTATAGTTCCAAGTTGACATGTGTTCAGTAATAGCCTACCTTTGTAAAGAACAAGACTGATTAGCAGATTTAATTAAAAAAAAAAAAAACAAACTTTCAGTGGGGGATAATATGGAAAGTAATTCTTTGCAGTTGTAGATTAGTGAAGTCATTATGTTAGTCATGTTAAGCTCAGCAATATCAACCTAAAGTTGCCTGTTTATTCATCTAGGCTTTGTATTCATAATTAATATATGTTAGCTCTGGATTTATTCTTGTCTTATCTTTTAATACTATAGAATTTTTCTTGTTTTTTTTTCAACTAGAATCCATTATTGTGGATAAGGGAGTAGATGTATCACATTGTTTAAACATACAACACAATACACCACCAGGTTGGAAGAGACCTTCAAGATCATCGCGTCCAACCCATCAACCAAACCAACCCACCTAAATACAATACAATACAATACAATACAATACAATACAATACAACCCACCTAAACAACTAAACATATATTCATGCTGACAACATGAATTAAAAGCATTTTAAATTTTACCTCTGCTTTCAACAGGAGTAGAATGGGACCTTCATACTATTCCTATGAATACTTTGTTTATCATAATAGAAAATATTTTTCAAAATACATTTACTTAGCAGGTTGCCTTGTTCTAACCTAGAGGCAGAAGAAACTAGTTCTTCAATGTAAATTTTAAGAAAAAAGCTCAGGCAGATATGGGGATGGGAACCAAGTTCAGTTCAGTGTCTCAGAACAGTATTAAGTCCTTTCATTTTTCTTTTTCCTGTCTTTTCAAATCTGGACTAGTCTTACTGATGCAGATGTGTACATTTCATAAAACGTATATTCCCATCCTTTCCACATTTTTTCCCTACATGCTATCATGAAGCTTCTTCAGTCTTCTTCTAACTGCCTCCCTGCCTCATTATATTTTCTGAGGTAATTCTTCCCCAGTAAAAAATGATAGTCACATGACGAGAATGGAGACAGGGATGACAGGACCCAATATGAGTCATAGAAATCATCCAACTTTATTGTTCCACACTTCGTTATTTATAGTCTTATCTTATGCATAGTTAATTCTATTCTAATTTAACACACACTATTGGTTCATCTCTAAAAGGTTACATCTCTTTATTTTCACAAATCTGTGTTTTTTCTACTCAGGCTAATTCCTCCTTTTCCCAGACCGTGCCTTCTCCTTAGTTTCATAGTTTCATAGTTTCAGTCAGGGTTGGAAGGGACCACAAGGATCATCCAGTTCCAACCCCTCTGCCATGGGCAGGGACACTCTACACTAGATCAGGCTGGCCAGAGCCTCATCCAGCCTGGTCTTAAACACTTCCAGGGACGGGGCCTCCACCACCTCCCTGGATACCCATTCAAGGGCTTCACCACTCTCATGGGGAAGAACTTCTTCCTCACATCCAGCCTGAATCTCCCCACCTCCGTTTCATTCCATTCCCCCTAGTCCCATCACTACCTGATAGCCTGAAAAGTCCCTCCCCAGCCTTCCTGTAGGCCCCCTTCAGATACTGGAAGGCCACAATGAGGTCACCTGGAGCCTTCTCTTCTCCAGACTGAACAGCCCCAACTCCTTCAGTCTGTCCTCACAGGAGAGGTGCTCCAGCCCTCTGATCATCCTCGTGGCCCTTCTCTGGACACGCTCCAGCACCTCCAGATCCCTCTTACAATAGGGGCTCCAGAACTGGACGCAGTACTCCAGGTGGGGTCTGACCAGAGCTGAGTAGAGGGGGAGAATCACCTCCCTTGACCTGCTGGACACACTTCTCTTGATGCAGCCCAGGATCTAATTGGCTTTCCGGGCTGCAAGTGCACATTGAGAGCTCATGTTGAGCTTCTCATCCACCAGCACCCCCAAGTCTCTCTCCTCAGGGCTGCTCCCCAGACAGTCACTGCCCAGCCTGGATTTGTGCCTGGGATTACCTTGACCCAGATGCAGGACCCTGCACTTGGTCTTGTTGAAGCTCATGAGGTTGGCTTGTGCCCACCTCTCCAGCCTGTCAAGGTCCCTCTGGATGGCATCCCTTCCCTCCAGCCTGTCTGCTGCACCACACAGCTTGGTGTCATCAGCAAACTTGCTGAGGGTGCACTCGATGCCACTGTCCATGTCACCCACAAAGATGTTGAACAAGACTGGTCCCAGGACTGATCCCTGAGGGACTCCGCTTGTCACTGGCCTCCACTGGGACATGGACCCATGGACAGCCACTCTTTGGGTGTGGCCATCAAGCCGTTCTTTATCCATCTAGTGGTCCATCCATCAAACCCATGTGTCACCAGCTTGGAGACCAGGATGTGGTGTGTCAAAGGCTTTGCTCAGGTCCAGGTAAACGACATCAGCTGCTCGCCCCTCATCTATTCTCCTTATCTTGTTTGCTTCTCCTTGAGGTCAGCTTGACCTTAGCATACCAGACAATCAGCACCTTTCCACAACTCCTACTTCACTGCTATATATTCAACAGAAACTCCTTCAAATCATGAATTGCACAGAGGTTCCTGGGACCCATGTCCTTTTTCTTTAAGCCTATCCTCAACAATTCCCCCATTTTTCTTTTGTGCAAGTAAGGCCTTGGAGGTTATCCTTTGAACACTTTGCATGGTACAATTATAAACAAGTTTAACAATAATTAAAATTAACATAACAATGCCTAAAAACCTTAAAGCTTCTTTAATCAACTGTATAACACACTGTGACACATTCCCAAATACTGATCTTAACCAATCATCCAAGGGACTTTTTACAATTGTAACAGTGCACGTATGATTCTTTAGCCACTTAATCTCAGCATGTATTGACACTGCATGATCTCACAAGTTAAAACAAAGTCTTCACACCCATGCCCTTGAGCTAACAATAAAGAAGAGCTTAGATCTTCATAGTTCTGATCTTTACATTCCACTCTTCTTATTGACAGAGAAGACTTGATTATACCTGAACACAATGCACACAGAGATTAAGACACAAATACAATCCTTAGCACTGTCTTTTATAATCTGCTTTAGTGGTATGTTGCATCTTTATTTTTCTCTAGGATAGTCAAAATTAATAAATTGTTTAATGGTAGCAAGATTTCTTTAATCTGTAAAGGTAGATCTGGCCAGGCTCTGGCTTCACAGACAGAAAGCTTGCAGGCAAATAACAAGAGCAAAAAGCTTCATTGCTTTGCCCAATAGAAAATTACATATAATAATGTGGTTTTGCTCATCCTAGTAATACTGATCTCTATCTAGTCAATATCTAAGAAGGAAATAAAAAGATGTTACATTAGCTAAGGAATACTCTTAAAAATAAATACCTATTAACTACAACCTTGTCTATATTATACAGAGATCCTCTGAAATGCCTAGGCACACAACTAAGAAGGTTCGAACCAAAAGAAAGTCTTACAATTTAAACTCATTACTAAGTACTTATACTTTACTACAATTACTATGTACTAAGCACCTATAAATACCAAATGCTTACTATTTATTATGTTTACTAGGAAGACTTAACAAAACTCTAAATAATAAAACTCTAAAAGATGTTACAATCAAAAATGATGAAATTAGCATTGTTGCTTTAAATCAGTCTATTTATGTTTGTCTTTAAAGGAGCTAAAGCTGCCAAGATCTGAGCTTGTGATGCTGCAGCTTCTTCCAATTTTATGACAGAGTTGTGAAATTCCAAACCACTGGAGGTGACCCCCATCCTATGCACTTGCCCATGCTCTCCCACACATCCTGATGCCATAATTATCCAGCCTTGTGGCAGGGGGGTTGGAACTAGATGATCCTTGTGGTCCCTTCCAACCCTGACTGATACCATGATACTACGATCTCCATGTGGTATTCTTGGGAAAGATATGTATTGCTCTGGACAAATTCTGGCCCATCAATTGTGTGAGATTGCATCTAAAGCAAGTGGCTAGTGGAATAACCATATCATAACATGCCAGTAACCAACACAGCAGCAACAGCATAGCTTTAAACCATTCCCCTGAGACCACACAGAACACATTGATTGCAAGTGCACATTGGCCCCAGCCACACCCAGAAATAAAATGCATCAATATAGTGAACATACCACAGGGGAAAAAAACCCTTATATAAAATTCTTAACAAGCATCAAGCCTTAATTGAATCCTCTTGTTATGTTGCTTCTTGTTTTCTTAGCCCTTTAGTCTCCTGCCAAAATAGACTTAGTTAAGAGATCCTGCATTCTAAACCCCATGTTGGATGCCAAATATGGATTGTCTTGGGTGAACACAGCCAGTTCTCTACCCATTCAGATAGGAGGGAAGGTAACAAAAACAACACATAAAATCTGGGTTGAGAAAAGGAGTTTTAATGAGATCTTGCTCTGTACAATTACCATAGTGAAAGCAGCAGCAGAAGCCAGTGATAAAATGGCTCCCACCACCCAAGCATCCAGCAGCCCCCAAGGATGTAGCAGCCAGCCCAACAGAAAAGACTGACACCCCCAAATGAGAAACTGGAAGCAGCAACTGGAACAGGAAGCGTCTCATGTTCAGCAATCTCAACTTCAAGCCCCATGATACTTGACTTCAGCCCTCACTTTTACTTTGAACCAGGAATGACAGCAGTGTGGTATTGAATATATCCATCATAGAGACAACTCAACCCATGACAGACTCCATGACTGCTGGAAGCTGAGTCTTAAAACTGTCCAGTGTAGGGAAATCCACTACATCTCTTGGGAGATGATTCCAGTGTCCAACTGTTCTGTACATAATGAAAAAATAACTGTAATGTAATAAGAATTTCATGTATTTTACAGTGATTGCTGGGAACATCAGGTATTATTTCATATAATACATATAGAAGTATCATATAAGCAGCTCTGATTAAATTCTTACTGAAGTCTGTATGGTAAATCAAGGTCATAAGCATGGTGTAAATTGTTTCTTGATAAGGAATTGTATCCTAGGTTGCATCAAGAGGAGCAGGGTCAGGAGGTCATAGCAGTATCATAGTATCAGCCAGGGCTGGAAGGGACCACAAGGATCATCTAGTTCTAACCCCCCTGCCATGGACAGGGACACCTCACACTAGATCAGGCTGGCCAGAGCCTCATCCAGCCTGGGCTTAAACACCTCCAGGGAGGGGGCCTCCACCACCTCCCTGGATAACCCATTCCAGGGCTTCACCACTCTCATGGTGAAGAACTTCCTCCTCACGTCCAGCCTGAATCTCCCCACCTCCAGCTTCATTCCATTCCCCCTAGTCCTATCACTCCCTGATAGCCTGAAAAGTCCCTCCCCAGCCTTCTTGTAGGCCCCCTTCAGATACTGGAAGGCCACAATAAGGTCACCTTGGAGCCTTCTCTTCTCCAGACTGAACAGCCCCAACTCCTTCAGTCTGTCCTCACAGGAGAGGTGCTCCAGCCCTCTGATCATCCTCGTGGCCCTTCTCTGGACACCTTCCAGCACCTCCAGATCCCTCTTACAATAGGGGCTCCAGAACTGGAGGCAGTACTCCAGGTGGGGTCTCACCAGAGCTGAGTAGAGGGGGAGAATCACCTCCCTTGACCTGCTGGCCACACTTCTCCTGATGCAGCCCAGGATCTGATTGGCTTTCCGGGCTGCAAGTGCACATTGAGAGCTCATGTTGAGCTTCTCATTCACCAGCACCCCCAAGTCTCTCTCCTCAGGGCTGCTCTCCAGCCAGTGCCTGCCCAGCCTGGATTTGTGCCTGGGATTGCCTTGACCCAGATGCAGGACTGTGACCGGTTTAGACTGTGCCTTTAAGGAAGGCACAGTTGCTGAACACTCTGGCTGAATGTTTTTGATATTGAAACAAAAACAAGATAGTCTAAACTAATTTCATTGGTGGATTGGTAGAATGCAACTTTAAGTTCTGTCAGTTCAGTCTGTGTTCAGCCTGGGTTCAGTCTATTCTTCTCTGTCCTGTGGGCTGGTCGGCTTCTCTCTCTCTGAAGCAACAGCTTTGCTGGGCAGGAGCGACTTTGAATTAACAAAGCTAACCAGATAAGAAAATTAATTCTTGCATACGTTTGGAGATAACAGAATTTTTCTCCTTAATTGCCTTTCTCTCTCTCTCTAACCCTTTTTGGGAAAAAGGAGAGGTAGGGAGGGAGAGAGGGGGGTTCAGGGAACCCCCCTAGCCAGCTGGAGGGAAAAAGCTCTTCTGTATTACATTCATTGCTGTATATTTCTGTATATATTGTATATACTGTATATTTGTGTACATATTCATTGCATTCTATTTATGCCTGTAAATATAGCTTATTTCATTTTGCTTTTCCGACTGAGTTAGCTGTGGTTTCTTTGTGTGTGGGGGAGAATTTTCTCACCCTACCACCACAAGGCCCCTGCACTTGCGCCTGTTTGTGACCGGTTGATGCTATGCCTTTAAGAAAGAGACAGTTGCTGAACACTCTGGCTGAATGTTTTTGATATTTGAACAAAAACAAGATAGTCTAAACTAATTTCATTGGTGGCTTGTAGGGTGCAGTTTTGAGTTTGGGTTCTGTTGGTTCAGTCTGTGTCTGGTCTGGGTTCAGGCTGGGTGCAGTCTGTGCTTCTCTGTCCTGTGGGCTGGACGGCTTCTCTCTTTCTGAAGCAGGAACGGCCTTGAGTTAACAGCTAACCAGATAAGAAAGCTAATTCTTGCATGTGCTTTTTAGCTAACAGAATTTTTCTTCCTTAATTGCCTTTCTCTCTCTCTCTAACCCTTTTTGGGAAAAAGGGGAGGTAGAGAGGGAGAGAGGGGGGTTCAGGGAACCCCCCTGGCCGGCTGGAGGGAAAAGGTTTTTCTGCATTGTGTTCATTGCTGTATTTTCCTGTATATATTGTAAATATTGTATATTTGTGTATATATTCATTGCATTCCATTTATGCCTGTAAATATAGCTTTCATCTGCTTTTCCGACTGAGCTAGCTGTGGTTTCTTTCCCTGTGTGTGGGGAGGGAACTTTCTCACCCCACCACACTGTTGAACCTCATGAGGTTGGCTTGTGCCCACCTCTCCAGCCTGTCAAGGTCCCTCTGGATGGCATCCCTTCCCTCCAGCCTGTCTGCTGCACCACACAGCTTGGTGTCATCGGCAAACTTGCTGAGGGTGCACTCGATGCCACTGTCCATGTCACCCACAAAGATGTTGAACAGGACTGGTCCCAGGACTGATCCCTGAGGGACTCCGCTTGTCACTGGCCTCCACTGGGACATGGACCCATTGACAGCCACTCTTTGGATGTGGCCATCAAGCCAGTTCCTTATCCATCTAGTGGTCCACCCATCAAACCCATGTGTCACCAGCTTGGAGACCAGGATGTGGTGCGGGACAGTGTCAAAGGCTTTGCTCAGGTCCAGGTAAACGACATCAGCTGCTCGCCCCTCATCTATTAATGTTGTCACCTGTTCATAGAAGGCCACCAGGTTTGTCAGGCAGGATGTGCCCTTGGCGAAGCCTTGCTGACTGCTCCAAATCACCTCTTCACTACTCTTCTGAGTCAGTAGTGCCTCCAGGAGGATCTGCTCCATGATCTTTCTGGGCACAGAGGTGAGACTGACTGGCCTGTAGTTCCCTGGTTCCTCCTTCTTACCCTTTTTGAAAACGGGAGCAATGTTTCCCCTTTTCCAGTCTGTGGGGACTGCCCCAGTCTGCCATGACTTTTGGAATATAATAGAGAGGGGTTTAGCAACCTCATCTGCCAGTTCTCTCAGCATCTGTGGGTGTATCCTGTCAGGTCCCATGGACTTGAACACTTTCAGGTTCTTCAGGTGATCACAAACCTCATCTTCACTTACAATGGGCAGTTCTTCCTCCTGGCCCCTGGCATCATCTTCCATGACACCAGGAGTGTGGCTAGAGGCCCTTGCAGTGAAGACTGAGGTAAAGAAGTTATTGAGTACCTCAGCCTTTTCCACATCACTTGTGACCATTTCACCAGTTTCCTTTCTGAGGGGGCCCACACCTTCCCTATTCTTCTTTTTGCCATTAATATACTTGTAGAAATTCTTAGTGTTCCCTTTAACCAAGGTCAAGAGAGGTGATTCTTCCCCTTTGCTTCTGAAACCCCACCTCAAACATTGAATCCAGTTGTAGTGTCTCCATCATAAGAAGGACAGAGAGCTATTGGAGCAAGTCAGAGCAGGGCCATAAAGATGATCCAAGGGCTGCAACACTTCTGTTATGAGGATAAGCTGAGGGTGCTGTGCTTGTTCAGCCTGGAGAAGAGAAGACTCTGGAGGGACCTTAGAGCTGTCTTCCAATACCTGAAGGGATTCTACATGAAGACTGAAGAGTGGCCCTTCATAAGGGTGTCTAGGGATAGGACAAGGGGGAATGGTTTTAAGCTGAGGGAGAGTAAGTTTAGACTGGATCTTAGGAAGAAGTTCTTCAGTACAAGGGTGGTGACACTCTGGAACTGGCTGCCCAGAGAGGTTGTGGATGAGGCCTTGAGCAGCCAAATCTAGTTGAGAAGTGTCCCTGCCCATGCCAAGGAGGTTGGAGTGGGTGATCTCTAAGGTCCCTTCCAACCTAAGCCATTTTGTGATTCTGTGATTCTGTGAATTATTATGGGCCAGATTCACTCTTGCTAAATATGAATCTTTCCCTTAATTTGACAAAAGCTGTAAGAACACCTTTTGTATAGCTATTCAGCTGAAACAATAGTGGGGTTTCCCTCAAGCTTTGGATGCTGTCACCTTCCAGAATAGAGGCATGCACTGGAACTCATAGAATAAAATTTTACTTGAATATTTTATGTCCCAGGAAAGAAAAGGAGGACTGAAGAAAAGAAGGAAAAACAAAATCAGTAAGACTGCAGTATAGAAAAAGCTAAGGAAAAAAGATTTTGGACCAAGTGCTGTCTCAAGGAGATTTGACACTAAATACAGAAAGTGTCTCCTTTGGTTTCTATTGTGTCCAAGGAGAAGAAAGCTGCATATTCTATGTAAAGAAACAAGTTTGCATAGGAGCTGTTTGACCCCACACAATGCCAAAGTTTGAGTAACCAAATAAGCCAAAAAGAACCTAGAGACAATGAATGAGACTGTACAATGCTGAACCAAAATGAAATAGAAAATGGAGGTGGGATAATTCAAATACATCTCAGAAAATTTTAAATAAGACTTAAAATTAACTGAAGGACTCACAAAAGAAATTAAAACAAGGTCTGGCTATTTCTAAGAAGGTATCGATAACTTCAAACTTACTCATCATACAATTAAAAAAGTAATTTCCCTCATCTCTTCTGTATATTTCTCCAGAAGTTGCCCATATTAAATGAGTGGCCAGAAGCAAGCATGCACCACCTGCTTCCAGTTCATGGCATGCTGTATGTATGTAAAGTAAAATCAGGGGCATAGGAAATGAATATGCCATGCTTTGAATTTGAATGTCTCAGCAACCAACACACACTTTTGGATTGTGAGTAAGCTAGGAATGTTAATCTCTTGCACAATAACAGCCAAAGCCTGGGGTAACAGTTCTTCCAATCAGTCAAATCAAAGTGCTTGCCTGAGATAATTCTAACAAGTAACTTACAGTAAGAAATGAGGTCTTTGTTAAGGCAGCATTTATAAAATTCTGGTCAATTAAGGACACTCTAGCTGCAACAATGTCACAGATAACACCAGGGCATCTATAGCAGGGGTGTACAGAACTGTGAAATGACTGGGAGAAGAAATATTAGAGGCAAAGGTCAGCACAGAAGTCAGTTTGAAGATGAGAATCTGCATCAGATCAAATACATGGGTAAGATGTACTGTTCACAAATTGTTCTCCTAGTAGTCTGAAAAAGAAGAGCTTGACCACACTTCTGAGATAAAGAACATAAAATGTTTGAACTAAGTTATATTTATAAAGAGATCAAAATGGATAAAATGAGGATTTTGTGTTCCATGAAGCAACTTTTTGGTGTTGGACCTTACCTTGAGAAAACAGACTAAGATATTTTGTGCATATGCAGGTGCTTGACGTATGATCTAGAGCTAACCATCACTCTAAGTTGCCTAAACCACTGATGACTGGTCAAACAAACAAACAAACAAACAAACAGAAACACAAAAAAGGGCAGGAAAATAATTCCCAAAGTGGGAAACCTTAATTTCCCATATAATCTAATACTAATTCCCTTGGTAGGATATGCCACATTGAAGCAGGGAATGACTGTGAGGAGTTCTCCACCTCAGGAGGAAAGAGTGGCAGAAAGTACATTACATCACAGAACCACAGAATTGTTTTAATCAGAAAAGATCTTTAAAATCATTGGATCCAACCACATTCTAACTACCATGTCCCTTAGTACCAGATCTATGCATCTTTTAACCACCTCCAGGGATGTGGATTCAACCATCTTGCTGAGAAGCCTATTCCAGTGTTGGGTAACCCTTTCATTGAAGTTCTTTCTAATACACAATCTAAACCTCCCCTGGCACAACCTGAGCCGTTTCCTATTATCCTATCACTTGTTACCAGGGAGAGGGGACTGAGCTCACCTCACTACAACCTTGATATAGTTATGATCAAATTGATAAACCAGAAATATGATAAAATATTAATATTATTTATTAAATATTAAAAAAATTCAGAGCACATTTGATTCAGGTTCGTTTGCCCAGTGGATGATAGGTTAATTACACACAATAGGATGTTAATAAACAGTGGAATAACAGCCTAGGAAAATCAGAACTTGTGAATACAGAGGAACAAACTGGAAACTTCTTAGATGCACGAAACAACAATTCCACCCCAGGTGGCAAGACAGACCTCCTCGGGTTTGCAACAGAGCTAACCAACAAGTAAACAAGCTATAAATCTTAGGAATAACCAGGTAAATTAGCGTAAGTTACTCACAAACCGCCAAGACATTAACTACCAAAACCTTTGCTGAATACAGCAATGTTGTGAGTTCATATTTGTAATCCAAAGGGCAGGAATAATCCAAAGGTAGTATCCAAAATTAGAGGAAGTGAGAGAGAGGGAGAGATGCCGCTGTTATGGAGATCTAAACACTGTGTTGCTAGGACAAAAGAAGCTAATTGCCCTAAAGACAGGGACATGAAGTACGTGTTGTTGCCGCCTTGAATCCCATTAATGAATGGCGGGGAGGGGGAGAAGACGAGAAATGAGAGAGAGGGAGAGAAAGAAAGATGTGGGCTCTATAAATTCCCTTTTTGAAAGCTGAACGGCCCAATGGCACATTAGCTATTCAAATCCCGACGATCAGTTCAGAATGTTGTATGGCGGGCAAAACTGCACACACCGTCTAATATAGCATCTGACACGTGCAGTTGCCTCTCTGAAACTTGAGGCTCGGGGTCAAGCTTCCACCCCCTCCAGGCAGCCTTAACGGCACCTGCCTATTGGCTCCTCGCCTCAAACCTGGAGGGGGGAGGGAGGAGAAAGGGCAGTGGCCAAACAGGTTTAGCTGGCTTGCTAATGCCTGTCACTACAACCTTCTTTCAGCATCTGAACCAGCTGAATCAATTCTTCTACCTGTGGCCATAACTTGTGAATGAGCCTTCATTGTCCTTTTTCTCAATCCTTGTGTCTTTTGCTGCATGTACAATACAATGTTTCCCTTCCCATCCAGCTGAGTGGGTTTAAACCACAACAGTGTTTTCAATATCCTAGGGCACCCTTTGATATCCCAAGGCATCTAAAAGCCTCAATTGCTTTTTCAGTAAATTCCATTGCAATAGTGCACAGTGCACAAATTAGTAATAAATAAATAATCACACAATTTATTATAGCTTATCTTCTTTTCTCTGAAGCTAGGCTAAGAAAGGCCTTTATATTAAACTCCCAACATATTCTTAAACATATTTTTGTTAAGGGGCTGCCCTGCTGGAAAGCAGCTCCCTGAAGAAAGACCTTGCAGTGCTGGTGGATGGCAAGTTCTCAATGGAACAGAAATGTGTCCTTTTGGGCAAGGCAGCCAATGATATCCTGGGATGCATCAAGAAGGGTGTGCCCAGCAGGTCTAGGGAAGTTCTTCTATTGCTCTACTCTGCCCTGGTGAGACCACACATGGAATACTGTGTCCAGTTTTGGGCTCCCCAGTTGAAGAAAGACAGAGAACTGCTCGAGAGAATCCAATGGAGAATCATGAGGATGATTAGGGAACTTGAGCATCTGCCCTATGAAGAGGGACTGAGATGCCTGAGGCTATTTAATCTTGAGAAGACTGAGAAGAGATCTCATCAATGTGTGTGTGAGAAACGATCTCACTGCTAAATTTTAAATACAACCAGTTTATTATAAAATAAAGGCAAAACAGCACCTGGCGCATGTTTGCTAGAGGCACACCATAACAACACGAGTTGAACTTATATAGATGTCAAACATACATATTCATACCTTTCCCCAGTACGTTCCCACCCTTCTCCATCAGGGCTGGGACAAAACCTCTACTTTTGACCTGGCCAGTCTTCAGACATGTTGGCACCTCACCTTTATCCCCACACAATAAAGACCACAATCAACCAATCAGCCCAAAGATCGAACCTCACGGTCCCCAGCAATTCCCCCTGCGAAAGCCAAATATTAAACCCAATTTCTCACAGTGTGTAAATATCTGGGGATGGGTGTCAAGTGGATGGGGCCAAGCTCTTTTCAGTGGTGCACAGGAATAAGACAAGAAACAACGGGTTCAACGTTGTTGAACGGAGATTTCACCTCAACATGAGGAGAAACTTCTTTACAGTGAGGGTGACAGAGTACTAGAACAGGCTGCCCAAGTAGGTTGTGGAGTCTCCTTTTCTGGAGACTTTCAAAACCCACCTGGATGCATTCCTGTGCAGACTACCCTAAGTGATTCTGCTTTGGCAGGGGGGTTGGACCTGATGATCTTTTGAGGTCCCTTCCATCTCTAATGTACCGGGCTGCTGTATGATACTGTGATATTGGTAACGCTGAGCATCTTTTCTAGTCCAAATACAGACCCCTCAATCTTCTAGAATGAATAGAACAATGTGTAGGTCATTTTGTTCATATCAGTAGAAAGACATATGTTTAAATTAAAAAAAAAAAAAAGGAGTTTCCAAGTCCTTTGTAAATTCTCCTACTTTTATGTGATCAAATACTGAATTTGAAAATGCATATTAAATTTTAACTGACTGTGCAATTTATAGATAAATCTAGCCCTTGTATAAAAAAATAGTATGATTTTGGACCTTCAGCCAAAATACTTCAATTATTCAAATTCCATTTTGCAGGTGAAAGTTAGACACAGTGCTAACAATTAAAAGACTCAAAAATATTTAACAAAAAATAAATTTAAATATTTATTTTATTTTCATTATCATAAAAAGTGAATTGTAAATTGTATTAATGCAGAAAAAAAAAGCTTCTGTAATTATGTTTTAATAATTCAAAGTGCTTATTATACTACTTTTTTGTGTTAGATTTTTGTAAAATCTAATAATAAGGGAGGTTTTCAATGAATATTTGGGGAAACATTAGCTTAATCTTATTTTGCTGTTTTCAAATAAACACTCAAAGTACATATAAAGCCTAGATATTTAAAGGTGTAAAATTTGCAACTGATGGCTGCATTTTTTAAATCCTCCAAATAAAATTTGCCATCATGTTAATTTATACTTGTCACATATAAGAATTTTGTTCTTAGCTTACTGAGGCTTCTCTCTTCTAAAGGATTAATAGCTGTCTCATATAGTGTTTACAAATATAAATAACTAATCTTCCACTTTCATATGTTCTAAATCATACTGCAAATAATTAGAGTAAAATGAGAATAAATAACTGATTTACTTAATGGCATAAAAATATCTATTTTCTTCTAGTGACTTTAGTTAGTTTTGTCTATGCTAATGAATACTTAATTATATATAGTGAGTATTTCTGCATCCCAGATACATTTTTATTGTGTCAAAAGAATTCTTAGACCAAGTATGAGTAGTATGGTTGACCTTTTTTCTAAGGCTGTCTCTTAATAGTGGTAGTTAAATAATACAGTATGTCTAGGATTGTAACCTGAACATAAGTTTTTCTCCTTGCCTTCCAAACCCTGATTTGATGACAGTACTTGATAATGAATGAGCTTCGTTTTGTCCCCAGATCTATTGGCCTAAATGGGGATGGAGAAGGAGAAGTGTGAGAGGAAGTATTTTTTTTTCCCATGGCATTCACCTCCTTTGACATTCAGTTCTGCTTTTCACAGACAGACTTTTGAAATGATAGAATATCTCAGACACCTGCATGTAACTGATAGATATGACATGGGACCTACATGTGTCATAAAGGAGCAGCAGCTGGAGGCCATGCTGGGTAGACTTTGCCATCTCAGATGATACTAAATCTATACCTGCAGTCAAGTGAATTGCATCTCTTGTCAGTACACCCACAGTGTCTAGGGAACCAGCTGACCAGATGTCAGTGTCTGGTTTTACAGTGACATGAATAGCTCTGTAGACTCTATTGATGGTATTTACTGGATCTTCGTTGCGTGTAATGATAGTTTAGATTCCTGTCTTAGAGATAAAAGCACACCTGTGACACACATATTCAGCTACATCCAAAATCATACATAACTGAATTTCCTCATGTGAATAATGGAGTGAAGATGAATATTGCTCTAGCAAGGGAAGGTACTGGCTTCTCACATCAGTCTTAATCTTTTGTTCCACGTTGCACCACAAGCAGGGCTTCTTTTTAAAATAGAATTTTAGAAATTCTTAGTGCCACTTGAAGTCTTTTAGATCAAGTTGAGCATCTTGAAAAATTCTCATTTCTGACCTGGAAATGTGTGTGGTTCTAGGACAAGGAACTGGGAGGTGCAAGTAGATAATTCCTATCAACTCCTTCTTCCTCTCACTTTGCCTAGGAAACAAACAGAAAACAGTTGTATAACAATTTGCAGCAAAGCAGGGTTTTTTGGTTGTTTGATTTTTTGTTTTATTTTGTTTTTGTTTTCAATGATGTAGTGCCTTAAGCAATAATTGTCATGGTTCACATACTTTCAGCAAATGTATGTGAACAAAGTGCTACACAGTCACTTGCTCACTTCTACCTCTCTAGTGGGATGGGGAGAAAAGACAATAAAAGGCTCAATGATCGAGACAAAAGACAAGAAGAGCTCACTCACAAATTATGGTCACAGATGAAAGACATTCAACTTCCCTTCCACCACTCTTCTTTCTTGAGGTCAGTGATCCTTGAGTTGGAGCTGAAACCTGTAGCTTTCTACATTTAGTTAGGAACCAAAAATGCAGAGTATGAAAGGCTAATCTGAAAGCCTAGGCAGTGGGGATCAGTAAGAGAGAGATCTGTGCTCTAAGTCAATGTTATTTTCTCCCCCCAAAATATTTGTGCAACTCTTTTCTTGTTTTAAAAGCCATTTATTTTAATTAATTAAAAATAGAAACCACTCCCACTCCCTGCTCTCCCCAGGAAGTCAGATCATAGCACTTTACAAAATGTATTTAGGCCTGGTAGTAACTCTGGAAAATCTTTAGCAATTCTCTGTATATTTCAAAATTAAGTATTCTTTTGCCTAGAATTACCATAGCATGGAAGTTTTTCATGGTCTGCCTTTTCCACCTTCAAGTAATCATTCTAAAACTTACCAAGGCTACTTCATTTTGTAATGGTTCACACATTTTGTTTACAGATTTTCATGAAAAAAATACTTTTCTCAAACAGCACTATTGACAAATGCCACCCTTCTAACATTCACTTCTCTCTGGCCTTACAGTTTTGTCACACATTCACAGTTTCTCTTCAGTGAAATACACAACCTTGCACTTAATGCTCAGAGAGGTTGGCCAGAATGAGCGTCTTTCAAAACTACTGGCCTCAGTTTCTTGAACGATGCACAAAAATTTCAAATTCAAAATTGTTGAAAAAATAGAAGCTGAAAAAAGTGACAAGACTACACCAATGAAACTACATAAATTTGAGAAAATAATTTAGAGTAGGTGGGGTTGTCTTTGCCCCAGGGGGGACTGAAAATATATGAAACCACAAGTGTTAGAAACAACTATGAAAAATCTAAGGAGCAGGCAACTTTACAAGATGCCGCCTATTTATTCAGCAGGCATGAAAGACTCAGTCTGATGAGATCAAAAAGCACAATGAGGATGATGCATGGGGGATGCCTTTGGGGGTTCGCTCTATTTGGCTCTGAGGCAAAAGGGTTTTTGTTAAAGTTAACACTTCCACAGCTAACTGCACACTACAGCAAAACCAGTAACTGAGCTCTAACATCTATCTACGAGTTTCATTTTGCTAAACTTGTGACATTGAACCATTTAATTTTTCTAAGTTTCCTGCTTGTTTGAAATAAACTAAGGAAAGAGGAAAATAAAAGAGAGTGGGAACTCCAGGTTGATGGTGTCTATTACCTTTTGGAAAACTATTTTTTTTTTAATTGTAATTTCCCATTCATCCATTATACTAACTGATCATTTTAAGTAGAACTGAATTGTAGTTCAGTTACACTATATATCCTATATATAATTTATAGTTTGCAATCATAATTATTTTTTTCATGAGCATGTTTTTCTTTGATTTTTCTTTATGTGTTTGGTTTCTGTGGGTTTGGGTTTTGGTTTGCTGTTTGTTTTTCAAAATGAAGCAGTTTTCTGGGTAAAGAAAAAAAAAAAACATTTCTTAAGGAAAGCCTCCTTTTCTGTCAGAGCTATAAAGTTAATTTTCACATACAAATATGAAAACCAAATTCATGCCCCTTTTCTGTCATGCACAAAAGGCAAAATCTTCCACGTTTTCACAGCTTAATCAACTTTAGCTTCCAGTTTACCAGATATGACAGAACAGCAGAAGAATAGAATCTCTAGTACTGAATGGTTAAATTCTCTAGGCAAATAATAGAGTTAGAGCTAGGACATTTATCAGCAACTAAAATTTTACCCTTTTTCTCCTCTTTATAATTTTAGTCATGACTGCCTTTGGCTAATTTTTTAGTGTTGTCTTATTGATTCACAGTTTAGAGTTTCCTCTGAGCATCACGGAATGATACCTAAAGAGTCAAACTAAAAGGAACATAGCACTTTCCTCTGCTATTGTTACACATATGTTATGCTTTCTTACTGTCCTAATTATGTATCAAGTTAACTTCATCAGATGGTTTTAGCCTGTAGTACATAAATATGAGTGGGATCATAAATTATGAAAATCAATGCATCTCAGTACTCTCTAACAGCAATGAATTTTTGTCCCTTTTTTAAAAAATATTTTTTATTAGATGGAAATAAAAAGAAATACTTTTATTAACTGGAAAACAGTTAAATTTCTTATGCTATACATCACATATAATGGAAACAGTCTTGTGGGTTTCACTAAGATCTAGACCAGGGCCATTATGAATATATGAACGTGAATGCTGTGTCTATATAATATGTATTCTGAACCTAATACAAAGTTTTATTGTGTATTATACCATCTGTCAGCTCTTATTTATCTGTGAAAGTATTGCAGGGAAATTATTCCCTTACATGTTAAAACCATGGTGAATTTCTAGTTGTGAAATAAATAGGATTTTTTTGGAAGTAAATTGAAACAGAATTACGTTAATTTAATAAACATCCTTTGGTGATCTAACACAAAATACATATCTGAAAGTTTTTCTTCTTATTTGTTGTGATGCAATATAAAAACAAAAGCAAATACAGTAATCACTTTTTACTGATGTACTTTTTTTTTTTTTACTTTATCTGATAGTGCAACTTGTGGGATACAGATCAAGCACCCCTTAAGCTTTATTATGGTATATGGATGAACCATATCATAAAATTCAACATAGCTATCCTGGCTCAGACCAAAATGCCTATGAAGCCCCACATCCCGTCTCTAATATTACCTAAACCAAATGCCTGGTGAGCAAGAAAAAGGGAAAAACATTTCCTCGACACAAATTCAACTGCAGTGTCATTTTCACATGTTCAGTAAGCATTAGATCACATTCATTGCTCAAGCTGTCCTTCTAAATCCATATAACTTTCAGCATTCACAGCACCATATATCAAGTAGCACTTCAGTTCTGTGCTTCATTCCAGTAAGTGTCCTTTTTACTTATTATGAAACAGCAAACTTCAATGTGATGTTCTTGATTCTTTCTTCGGGAGAGGTGATGAATAATCAATTTCAAGATACCATAATTATATTTTTTAAATCTCTGTTTTATCACTACCCCTGGCAGTATCACTTTTCCTTATGGAAAATCCAACTTAAGAAATAGCTCATAGTACAAAAATATTTGCATACTTTTGGTCAAGCCACTATGCCCTCCAAATTTCTTCCAGTTATTGTTCCTTTTTTGTTTGTTTGTTTGTTTGTTTAGTGGGGTTTTTTGGGTTGATTGGTTGGTTGGTTTTGCTTTTGTTTTGTTACATTTTTGAGTAAGGCTGACCAGAATGTCACACAGGATTAAATGTGTGTGTGCTCTATGAATTTTGCAGTGCTTAATGGTGTTCATCAATGCCCAGGATACACAACAAGTCTTATCAGTGAAAACTAAAGATTGTCACTAGCTCTCATGCTACAGTGAATGACAGGATGCTAAATAAGAGTGGGCCCTTTTGCTGTCAGTGTATCTCTGGAAATCTTTTTTTCTGCCCTGCACTTCCCTTGCTCGTTTGAAGTACAGCTGAGCTTTAGCTTTGGTGACTCAAGTCCTACATTGCAGGAAATGAATCTGTATTCTTCCCAAGCAACCTGCTCCTCCTTGCATCCTCTTTTTGTGTTAGAGATCAGTCAGGAATTCAATGTTTATTCATTCTGGTCCTCTGTCATGCTTGTTGAACTTTCTCTACATTAAAATGTAGTGTTCTTGTGCTCTGAAGAGGTTGGTCTTGAATAATTAGCTGGCTGTCTTAGGCTCTTCCACCTTCTGGGACAGTTTCCCACAATTCTGCCAAACAGGCCCCTGAAGGGACTAAAGTTTGCTCTTTTGACGCCCAGGGCTGTAATTCTGCTGTTTCTTCTTGCTCAGTCCTCTCAGACTTTAAACTCCAATTTTATGATTTCTGCAGTTTATGTTGCCCTTTCACCTTAATATCTTAAATAATTTTTTCTTTATTTGTGATAGCATGTCCAACAAAGCATATTACCTGATAAGTTCATTGACTTCCTGCATCAATAAATTGTCTTTAATACATTCCAAAAGCTTGCAGGATTGCTTGCACCCAGTCATATTGACTTTTCAGCAGATAACATCTGACAAGCTTTGTACAGGAACTGCAAGGGACTTCACACATCTTGGCCAAACTAACAAATCTCCCAAGAGATCAGATCTGTTTAGCAATTTGGTGCCCCAAACTCCCCTGCAGAAGAAAACCTCCACTAAACTTTTTAGTGCAGACATGAGATTTATCAGCATTTGCTGGCTCTGATGCATCTTCTGAGAGGTTTTGTTTGTCCTGACTAGTGGTCAGGGCACTTAACCTATTCTGTAGTTGATTTACCTCCCTCCTCTTACCAGAAGTCACAAGCTTCCATCCTTCCCCATCTTGACCGCTACCTTCTACAAGTTGTACGGCCAAGGTCTCCAACTATCTTCTGTCCTTTCTTTGCTTGCTTGCTTAATTTGTGTGGCTCAGATTCTTGCCTCTGCAAGGACCTTGTAAATCTTTTCTGTTTTCTTCATAGTGCATGGCCTACTTGTCTCCACTTTACCCCCTTCATTGAACAGCTTAACATTTCTACTGGAGAGTAGCTCTCATCAGAGAGGCCACTGCTGCCCCTGGAAGAATTTCCAGGGCTTCCATACCATCCCAGACATGGGCAGTAGCCAGATCCCCCTGGAGCTCCAACTAGGCTGTGGCAGACACCTTGCCTCAGCACTATCCCCAGAGGGTTTTAGAGCTGTATGGGGAAGCTGCACACAGTAAGGGTGGACAGTGGTACTCAAAGTCTGTCAACAGTGGAAGCCATCAGGGACAAGCACCACTGTTGCTGAATTCCATTACTGCTGAATTCCTTGAAATTAGGTATCAAGGCTGTTGTATATTGCATGTGATTTCTGATTTTTCAACCATATAATCTTTTATATTTTTTTTGCATCTCCTGTATAAATACTAATAAATACTATCTGGTGCTGACAGTTTTTAACTGTGCCCTGAAAATACCTCTTTTCCTCCAAAGCCAGCTATCTGAGGTATGAACAAATGAGCCATCTTAGTATTTTTAACACATTTTCTTATCTAATGTAAATATGAAATATTCTGACATGCATTCAAAGCTGTCAAGAAATGGTCCCAATAATTAATACAGTTGCACAATTCAATAAATGGAACTTAGAGACCAATGACATATTTTAGCACTAATATGTGCGCAATCTAATTTAAAAATAGACATCTAAAAGCACACCAAAAGTGTATATGTAGATAAAAGGGTTGAAATAAGGGCAGAAGTTTGTTTTGTTTTTTTTTTTTTTTTAAATTTATTTTTTTAATTAGGCAAAGCATAGCATAAATGCACCAAATAAAGAAAAGAATACCTGATAAGCTATCATAAAGAAGCAGGTGTAAACTGAATTCTGGAGAAAAAAAATTCCAGCTCTGTTCTGGTTTCGCTGGGCCAGAATCCCAGACAAGCCACGGGCTGCAGCTTATTGCTCACATTCTGTACCATGGTCATCACACTCACTGTAAAGGAGGATGTTTCCTGTGAAGAAGAGGGCTTCCTTCTTGGGCTCTTTTTGAGGACATCCTTCTGGGATATTGTGACTGCTGCACTTTTATTAAGCTGAGTATATTTATGTATATCTTTTATAGTTGTTAGTATCAATTTTACTATTTCATTAAATGTTTTACTTTTAACCTGTGGATTTTCTCCTCTTGATTCCCCTTCTCTGCTGGGAGGGGCTCAACAGGTGATAGAGTGATTTATAGAGTTTAGGCTTAGATATGGGTTAAATATGGACAGCTGTCCAGGTAATATTTTCTATTTAATGCAGAGTGGTTGATTGTGGCATAGAAAGCAAAGGTGACTGTTGTTGATATTTTAAGGACTGTAAGAATGAAGGAAAGAAAGTCTTAAAAGTGGCAGAAACTTCACTGATGAACACTACAGGTAGAACATTGCTCTAATAATTGTTGTTTTATTACTGGCTCTATTTAAGTGAGGAGAACTCAAAAGCGTGTCTTTAATGCATCTACTTTGTACCTGCGTATGAATCAAGATGCATGATATGTCTTTCTATTTATGAGTACATACCTGGAATTATGTGTAGTGCCATAATGTCCTTAGCTGTGAGTGAGATAAAAAATGAAATTGAAAAGGGAATGACTAGAAGGAAATTGGTCAAAATTTTATGTGCATATAATAATCCATAATATAGTCTTTACCATTAATTAACTTAGCACTTGAAACAAGAATATCGTGATTAGTTTTAACTCATTTAAACAGCAAATTTGGAAACAGCTTCTGTATAACTCTTCCCTTGAGTATGTTAATCAGTAAGAAATGAGTCATGCTTGCTCTAGCATAATAAATATTTGTGTGTGGAGGACAAGCTTCAATTGTAGTAGTACAAGGTACTGGTACCTTCCCTACCACCACAAAACCTTACACCTGATCATACATTTAAAGCCATAAGATTAACTCAAAAAAAAAAAAAAGGAAGTTACTCTATTTTCCGAAGTTAAGAGGAATTCTTCAATCACTTAATTTCCAGATTCAGGATAAATAGGCCATGGCATTTCATACAAGCACTCATCCTGAACTAGCAATTTGTTCTGAATGAAAGTCATGTTTCCTTTTGTAAAACAAACTCCAGCTGAGGGGTTTGTGTTGAAATTTTCAAGTAGGAAAAGAATGCCTTCTGGGAGCCTCAGGGAACACATCTTTATTCAAAGATATCCACTTAACATGAGCAAGAGGTCAGGGTGAGAGAGGTAGAGACTTCAAAGATAAGAATGTATGTTCTTGGATATTGAGCAGGAATCCTCTATTATGGAGATATCTTCTTGGCCATGTGGCCAAGATGAGTGAATTGAGAGCAGCCCTGAAAAGGAGGACTTGGGAGTACTAGGGAGTGAAAAACTGGACATGAGCCAACAATGTGGTCTTGCAGACCAGAAAAGTAACTGAATTTTGGGCTGTATCAAAAGCATGGCTAGCAGGTCTGAGGGAGGTGATTCTCCCCTTCTACTCTACTTTCTTGAGACCCCACCTGGATGTCTCATGACCTCTTCAATTCTGGGTCCCCCAGTGTAAGAAGGGCATGGACCTGCTCATGTGAGTCCAGAGGAAGTCTAGACGATGATTAGAGAGCTGGAGCACCTCTCTACAAGAATAGGCTAAGAGGGCTGGGATTGCTTAGCCCGATGAAAAGGCTGCAGGGAAACCCTACTTCAGCCTTCTGGTATCCAAAGCAGGCTTGCAAGAAAGCTAGAGGGGGATTTCTTTTGTTTGGTTGTGTTTTGTGGTTGGCTTTTTTTTTTTCTTTTTTTTTTTTTTTACAACAATGTGTAGTGATGAAACAAGTTGTAATGGTCTTAAACTGGAAGAAGTAGATTTAGATTAGATGTAAAGAAGAGGTTCTTCACTGAGAAGGTTGTGAGGTACTGGAATAAGTTGTCCAAAGAACTTGTGGATGTTATCTCCCTGGATACACGCAAGGTCAGGCTGGAGGGGGTTTTGAATAACCTGGTCAAGTGGAAGTTGTCCAGACCTTCAGCAGCGGAGTTGGAACCAGATGATCTTTACAGTCCCTCCCATCCCAAATCATTCTGTGATTCTGTGTCAGGATTCCAATTTTAAATTTTGCAAGATGATTATAAAACCACAAGCAGTAAGAAACTGCATTAAATCAATGTGGCAGCCTGTATTCTGTTTTACATAGCAACACTTAAATAAGATTTCTAAAGTATAATGTTATATACAATACTGGCTATATGAGCAGGTGAAATACCTGATTAGTAACTCTGGAGAAGAGATATGTAGTAAAAATGTTAATTTGTGAATGTGAAATATTTGTTAAATTCTGCAATGGATCTGGTCCCCAAAGACCCCATAAGCTGGCAAGAATGATGAGTCAATTACTTTCAGCATTTTCTCAAGGAGTCTGGAAACTTGCCAGGAAAAAACCCAAGTATTAATTCCTATATTAAAAAAAATAGTTTAATAGTCTTTTCTTATGTATATTGCAACAGGTACACTGTGCTCTGCAACTCTGTTAGAAAATTCAAGCTTCCCTTGAAAGTGTTGACATGAATTCCATGAAGGCCCAGAACTGGCCTTTATTTTTCACTGTAGTGTTTTGAAATTTAAAATAACTGTTTCCAATATGACAGTTTCAGATTTGAGATTTTTGGGGTTTGCCTTCTGGTTTTTAATGCTAAAATATCACTTCATGTAAAATAGTTCTTATTCTACAGAAAGCCAAAATCAGTGTTTGGGGGACATGGAATAAAAAGGTTCTCCAACTCAGTATATTATGTACTGCAGAATTATATGTTGGAAATGCTCTTGGCAAGTGACTATTGTCTGAAATACTAGATTATTAGAATTTAGTCATTGTTCCACTCACCACAATTTTATTTTAAAATTATTTATTTGTCTTACACATAAAAAATATTGTTTTAATGGGCTGAACCTATATATTATGAGTATGTAATTTATTAGGGAATATTAAGTGGATTTGAAGTATAATTAACTTCAAGTGAATGATATAATTAAAATAAAAGTTTAATTCAAAGTTTTTTAACAAATAGCATTATTTGCCACCCTTGATTTCAGCAATAGAATGCATCCCATTTTCAAGGGTTTTTAGTTTTGGGCTAACCACATATCACTGTTTAAGGGTTTCAGGGCAAAAACTCCACAGGACATAATTTAGATTAGCCCCCTTTTCCCTCTCCCCCCTCAGGGAAAAGATAGGGGAAGTAAGGGGTAAGCAAAAGGACTTACACAAAATTGGAAGTTAAGTAATTTTATCATATAATTAAAAGTATTAAGGGAAAAGGGATGTACCGAGAAATTGAGGGAAGGAATGTATACTGATATATACAAAACCCAATCACGGATGGCAATGGATTCCCCCACAATGCGTGGAAGCAGGCTGGTGCTGGTCTCTTTTCACAGGTAATTAGTGATAGAACAAGAGGGAATGGCCTCAAGTTACAACTGGATAAGTTTAGACTGAACGTTAGGGAAAAAAAAATTACAGAAAGAGTGGTCAGGCATTGGAATGTGTTGCCCAGGGAGATGGTTGAATTGACAATCCTGGAGGTGTTTAAAGGTCATTTGGATGTGGTGCTTGGGGATATGGTTTAGGGGTGAACCTTGTAGAGTAGGGTTATCAGTTGGACTTGGCGATCCTGAGCATCTTCTCCAACCAGAATCTTTATGTCGTAAGGAGAAAATTCTTTACAGGACCACTGGATTAGGCTGCTAGAGAGATTGTCAAATCTCTTCTCTAGAGACTTTCAAAACTCCAGGATGTGTTCCTGTGCAAACTGATCTAGGAGAACCTGCTCTAAGAGGGGACTAGATGATCTCTGGAGGTCCCTTCAAACCCCCACCATTCTGTGATTCTGTGAACTGTGTGGCAGCAGCTCCCAGCCAGCAAACAGCTCCCAACCAGGCAGGAAGGTGAAAGGGAAAAGAGCTCTCTGGAATTTCCTTCCCCCTTAAATAGAGCATGAGCAGGAAAGGGGAGGGAATAACATGACCTGGTGATTCCCACCAGGGTCGGGTTCCACCTTCCCACCTGTTAACCCTTAAACCAAAATCAATGTCACACTAGACTGCACAACACTATTTTGTCACCTTGGTTACCATTGTATTTGCATCAGAATTGAATACAATAAATGCTTATGTGCTAATACAGTTGTGGGCTTATAATATGTCAGAAACATAATCTACCAAGGATTATTCAGCATTACATGTTCATAAACACAAACCTAGGTGCTGTAAGCTGTAATAAAGCATGCTTGGTTAAAATACTCTCAGTATAGATTTGGCTCTTATCTCTCCTGAGAGTAAGTTTATTCCAAAGAGCATGATTGTCTGTGTATACAAAATGTTTTCTGAAGTGGTGGTTATGAAATGCAGGGTGGTTGCTGTAATTGCCTCATTGTTCAGTCTGTCACAAACTTATGCTAATCATGTACCATAGGTGCTTCTATGTGCACAATGCACTTGTGCTTCATTCTAATTTTTGACATATGACACTGAATATATTTCTGTGCTGGTACTACTAGAGCTGCTCAAGTAGTAGACTAGCAATGTATTGCATAAAAACAGATTGATCAAACTTCTTTTTAATGTAGAATTCATTTAGAGTGCCACAATAACACAGTGAGTAGAAGACACTGCTGAAATGACAATGTTTGTTTTGGTTTAGGGCCAGGATAGTTATTTGGACATGCTTTTTCATATCAATCTCTCTTTTGTCTGTTTTTAATTTATTTTTTTGCAAAAGGAGGCTACATAGGTAGTGTTGTGCTTCAGGAATTCCTGGATGCCACAACACTATCTAGGGAATTATTATCTGCTCAAGCTGATAGTGGGCTAAGATCCCTTCAGGCAGCCTGAGAGTTTATGGACACATATAAACTGCCTTATACCCATTTATTCCCTCAGCCATGCCAAGTGAATGAGTCACTCTTGTTTCTCTGATCATCCCCTTATAATTCTCTACATCATAGCACAGTAGAATCCAGGCCATAAGGGCTACAACAGAACAAAATGTAGTAAAGATGTGAAATACTGCTGTCTGCTGCCTCTCTCAGTTATTGAGGAGTACAGTCCAGGATATTTGACAGTGGCCTAGATTATTCATAGTGTCTTCCTTGCACATACTTTGGAAGCCTCTTGTAGTTTAAGGCTTTGCTATACATTTTAGTGAAGCACAGAGACTAGATTCTCCTACAGCATGTTCTAGGTATAATCTCTCCTGAATTCTCACATTTACACAACTAGGGACATTTGCTCAGGATAGACTTGGCCCAGATACAAGTGAACACAGTAGTAACACTTTGTGTCTGTGCTTAGAACAGGTGATGTTCAAATACCAGAATAGCAAGTGCTCATGAACTCTAGGGCCTTCATTATTAAATGTTGCCAACAAAGTTATATTTCACCCCTTCCTGTCTTACACTTTGTGCTGGTTTGAGGCCAGACAGATCCCCAAGAGGTGGATCCCCAAGAGGGACAAAAGAATGACACACAAATGGATTGGAGAGTGATGGAAAGTTTAAATGGAAAACCAATTGGTGTTTTACAGGCATTTACAAAGCATAGTGGCAAAGATATCCCAAAGCATACAGCATTCCTTTGTGGTGAAGGCACATTTTTTGCCCAGATATTGGATCTTGTTCCAGCATGTGGACAAGTTTCCCCTCCTTCAGGAGGAAGATAAAAGCCAAGGCATTAGCCAGGCCAGCACCATGCAGTGCTTGTGCAAATACCAAGTGTGGGCATAATTCTGGCTTCACACTTTCTATAGACTGAAGCCAGTTTATGAGAGTGCCCATTGGTCAAACCCAGCCTCAAGGAATCTATAAGTATCACCCTAGTTGGTAAACAAGTTGCCCCCTCTTTCACTTTGTCTCTGTACTTGCTCAAGAGAACAACTCTCGAGCCATAGCCTCTGCCATTGAGCTCATTGTTGTTAGCTTCTATCGTACATGCATGCATACTGAAAGCCTCTGCATCATGAGAAGCAATCATGAGGACCATCCCAGAGGGAGGACCTTCGCTGAGTCCAAGAAGCCCAGCATCGTCACATCCAGTTGTACTGACTGTGAGAGACCACCGTGCCAACGAAGGACTGAACCAGCCCCCGAGGGTAAGATTTGCTCAGTTGCCGGGGAGAAAGGACTTGATCAAGACCGAGTCCACATATGCCTAGCCCCACCGTAGTGGAAGAGGAGCCGCCACGTGTGCCGCTCCTAGAGCCCTGTAAACCTCAGGGAAGACTAAAGCACTGTTTGTGCCTGTACTGCACTAAACCTGGGACCACTCCAAATGTGCCACTATTCCTTTAAGCCCAGTAAATGATAAGCTGCCGCTTAATGCAGCCACATTCTCTCCCTGAGGCCGCTTACATCAGCCCTGAGAATCGTCATAGCGGGGCCGACCCCATAGCCTTTGTCTGCTGTCGTTGTCCAATCGGAAACATCCAAACCTGCCTATCGGCAACCGTTGCCCTGCCCTGTCATAAGAGCCAACTCCGAGAGCCAGCCCCATGGGCCAACCCTTACCAGGACCGATCCCTATTGTCTGGAGGGAATCGATTGAGTCCTGAAGGGAACCTGCTTCCAAGCTATGCCCAGATTCCAGTATTCCCTCTCCACTGCTGCGGAGACAGGAGACAGTAACCCAACGCCACCGTCCAACTTGACTAGGAACCAGTCCAGGGACAGTAGTCTGCCGGACCTCCACCTTGCTACAAACAACAGCTACAGAGTATCTTCCACGTGCTTTCCATCCACTAGCACTCAGTTCAAAGTATCTGCGTCCAGCAGAGTAATTGCTGATGCATAGAAAGATTATAATACTGCTGTATATAGCCAGAAGCTGACCGCATCCTGCTGACCGCCATCTAGTGGCCAAGCGGTGGAACTGCACCCTTTGTTAGGTTATAGAAATAGTCTGTAGACAGTTCAATTAAGTTCTAATCATAACACTAAGCCACTTATGGAATGTATGTCAGGAACGTGCACTAGAACATGTATATAAGTTAGTGATTCATTGGTTATTAATAATTTGATAATAAAGATAATATTTTCATAATTCATATTTCATATTCATAAATTTAATAACCTCTTCACAACATCCTTACACCACAAACAAAGGCTCCCAACACTTCCCTTCTCCCCACCAGAGGGTCTACCAAAAACCTCCAGGGCTCATTCTTCCTTCCCCGTACTTCTAGGCTAGTTTCAGGCTGGCCAGGTCTGGAATTGCCCTCCCCCCACCCCCTACCTTCTCCTCCTGGCATTAGGCCTAGCCAGGCCTAAGAGGCCTTGAGATACTTCCCCACCATCACCTGATAGGGAGCATCTCCTACAGGAGCAGAGAAGGAAGAAAGAGGAAGAGAATGAGTTTGCAGATGGATTAATAGGGTACAAGATTTATGAGTGGAAATAGGCTGTTTCCTGTGTCCACCTACTGGGCTGGACACTCAGGACACTCAGTTTAAGAAGGACATCAAGACACTTGAACATGTCCAGAGAAGGGCAACAAGGCTGGTGAGAGGCTTTGAGCACAAGCCCTATGAGGAGAGGCTAAGGGAGCTGGGGTTGTTTAGACTGGAGAAGAGGAGGCTCAGGGGAGACCTCATTGCTCTCTACAACTACCTGAAAGGTGGTTGTAGCCAGGAAGAGGTTAGCCTCTTCCCCCTAGCAACCAGCACCAGAACAAGGGGACACAGTCTCAAGCTGTACCAGGGGAAGTTTAGGCTCGAGGTGAGGAGAAAGTTCTTCACCAAGAGAGTGATTCACCATTGGAATGGGCTGCCCGGGGAGGTGGTGGAGTCACCATCCCTGGAGGTGTTCAAGAGGGGACTGGACGTGGCACTTGGTGCCATGGTCTAGTTGTGAGGTCTGTGGTGACAGGTTGGACTCGATGATCTTTGACGTCTCTTCCAACCTTGGCAATACTGTGATACTGTGATACTGTGACACAAGAGGTGTAACTTGTGTGGCAGTAACAGGAGGCACCCATCCTAAACAACCACACACTTTTAAGCAAACAAAAGCAGAGCAGGGTCCTCCGCAGCTAAGTTTAGCAACTCATTTTGTAAACCAGAATGCTATATTTGAGGACTTCAAGTTAGGTATACATGCTTTAATCTGGAGCAATATGTTTCTTGAACCTTTTATTTCTACTGGCTCACACAGATCCAACCAGGTGTAGAGAAGCAAGCTATGTTATTTAACATTTACCCTGCTGAAATCCAATAATATTGTTTGGCATTCTTCATGTAGAACAAATGTATCTTAGGCAATGCTGATAATTTGTGAGAAGATGCATTTCTGTTATTTCACTGACATTCTGAGGGTCATTGGTCTTGCCTTGTAGACAACTACATGTTTTTGCAGGTTTAGGTCATATTAGTATGTTTGTGCTCACGTAATTCACAGATATTTAGATATGAACAAATGCTTTACTATTTCTCAGTACTCTCTTGAGAAAAAAATAAAACTGAACAGAACCAAAAGCTTAAGAAAGCAAGCATATAATAACAAAGATCACTTAGATGATTAAGTTTCTTACTCAGGCTTCATTTTGTTGTCGTGTTTCCCCCCCCAAAAAAAATATTAATTGGTCAAATCTTGTTCTAAAGGAAGCAAATTTGGTATGTAATTTAATGAGACCAGTTTTGGATCTATGTGACGCACTTAGTAAAGGTGAAAAACAGCTAAGCTCAACGCTAAATGAAGATTCATATCTAATTTAGAAACCACAGTTAACCCTAAAGAGATGGAAATTAGGACCTTCCTCTTGCACTGACTGATGCAGAGAACCATGGCTTGATGAGTCAGCATATATCTATCCTGAGCTGACAATCTTTCTCCTCGTGCTATGTTCTGCACACCTTATTGTCTGTCTTCCCCTTTATTCTGGCCAAACTCAAAATTAGATAGATGCTTCATTATAATCAGAAAGATTTTCACTTGCATGCCCCACCTTTATTTTGTGTTCATGCTTCACCTGCTCTGGGGCAGGAAATTCCCCAAACCACTGCAGCATTGACTCTTTAGCCAGCAAATCACGTTTTGCCTCTACAAAACTGTTTTAAAGCTTTGCTATTCTAGCAGCAAATGGCTAAAGTATAAATTGGATAAATTATGTTTATACTCTATTTCTTTAGGAAATCACATGGGAAAAGAAAGGAAATAGAAACCTTGTATATCTTTCTGTCCTAGGAAGTTAAAACAAACAAACAAACCAAACAAACAAAAACCCCAAACCCCACTAAACACAAAACAAGAAAACCCCACAACCCCCCAAAGCACTCTATATATCTATCTCACAGGTTTTATTTTTCCTGATGACTAAAATGCTTTCCTCCTTAAGATATCAGCATAAGAACATTTCATGTCATATTGCTCTGTTCAAATAGATGATTCACAATTTCTTAATTTTTTTTTTTCATTTATATCATGTAAAGCTAAAATGAGTGGTAGGTTGGTTAATAAATACCTTTAAAACCTCAGTGGTTTATTCTACAGAAATCTTATTTAATTAGTAGTTTTATTTTTCTTGAATTATAATTTTAGATCTGAATATATGCACTCATATAAATGATCATATGTGGACATAGACATGAGTGCCTATCAGAGTACATATACATCTTGTCTGAGAAGACATATAGAAGCTGTATTAAATCTGCAAAGGTTCCAATGCCATTTGTTAAGAATTCACAGCCTATATCACACACCAATCTTTTCTTGTTTGTTATTGTTTCTTTCTTTGTTCTTGTTGGTTTGGTTTTGGGTATTTTTTTGAGATTGATGTAAAGCTAACACACCCATAGTTGCCTTGGTCAACCAATTTCCCTTTTAAAATGTTGAGAACATTAGCCTGTCCAAATTCCCTAGACCCTGCACTATAGTTTGAAGTTTATTAAAGAATCAACATCAATCATCCAGACTGCTCCTTGATCCATAATTTTAATGTTTTTCCCTGAAAGTTAGTCTAGGTAGCTTGCATGTATATTCTGACTTATCTAGTGCAGGCTTTCAGTTTCCACTGTGGTAAAATTCAATGCCCATACTTCATCATTTAAAAAGAAGCTCTAAATTGAATTTTAAATATTTAACAGCTGCCATTTAACATAATTTTGTTTAGTAATGGGATAGAAAGTATTTTCTTATCACTTACAGTGGGATATTTCACCTGGCTTTGTTCCAGTCACAGAAATATTCTTACACTGTTTTGACATGCTGTATTAGGACTGATTGATGAAATGGCCATTTTTATCAACTTTGGGTCATATATCAGTGCTAGAATATTTTGTTTCCAATGTACGGCATTACTTATTAGCCTTAATATTTGCCTTACAAGTTTCATGAATACATTTAGCTTCCTTTAGTAATTTTTTGTATTTCCCAGTTGTAAATATAAGAATGTGGTGGTTGGCCTCTCCGTTTTTTTTGTTGGTGATATATATTCAGGGTATTTTTTTGTCATTGAATCAAAAACTGAGTGTAGCTTCTGGTAAAGTGTTTATCACATATTTCTCTGGTCATGTTTTTCCTACAGAAGTCCTGGAGAGCAAATATTTTTTCCTATCAATATTTTTATAACCATTACCAGGCTTCTACAAAAGCAGAGTATTGGGATCCATGAGAAACTTGCATGCCAAAGGAGCCCGCAGATGTAGGATCAGTGTTTAAAACTGAGTGTTTAAAGAGCATTATAGCAAATACATCTTTCCTAGTCTACTAAACTATCATTATACAACATTTCCATAGTTTGTTTGCTTATGATGCCTTGATTAGTTTTGTAGAAACAGGCAAGATAAAATTGAACATAGTTGTTATTTATTACATTTAAAATTGTTGTGGTTGTGGAAAGTGTATGCAATCAATGGTAAACTATAAACAGAAATTGATCATCATCTCATAACAGTAGCAGTCTACATAGTTTTAATGAGAGAAGATAAGTTTAGATACTTACTGCAGATAGCAATTGACCCTGGAGAATTTTCCACTGACAGAGAGGGACAAAAATATGCAGGAGCTATTAAGCTATGAAAGCACATTACAGCTTTGTTGTCTGTTTTAGTTTACTAATTTCTTATGAAAGAAATAAATACTATGTTACAATATCTATAAACATAGTGAAAAAAATTTTGGGGATTTAAATGTCGTATAATGTCATGCGGTTATTGCATTTACATACACTAGCATTTTAAATGAATGTGACAGGTAGACATGAATCATGGTTATTTAAGTTATGATTTAATTGAATGTCTAGTATTTATGATTAGGAAAAATAGCCAAAAATTTCTAGGTCCCGTTATGTTAGTCTTTTGTGCATTGAAGTCTAGTGCGAGAGTCTGAAGAATTTCCAGACCCTCTAGCTGTTAAGAACATCATACACTGTTATTACTTCTTTATTTGAGTCTTCATCCTATTTATTGGTGATGAATTTCTACAGTTTGGCTGACTGAATTACTTCTAGCAAGTGAAAGGACTAGATATATTTTTTATATTATTATTTCAATAAGAACATTATATTGTACGAGATCAAGATCATCTTGTGTCGTTGTTCTGGTTTGTTCAGGTTGGTTTGTTTGTTTTTGGGTTTGAATCGTAGATGTCCCATATGTGATGGAGAACAATGCCATTTAAAGTAGCAAACAGAATGGGAAATGGACAGGACAAGAATTTAAAGTCATTCTGGAACATTACCAAATGCATTTTAGACAATGTGAACCACAGTATCAGAAGAAGAGGAAGAAAAAACGGCATCAAGAAATAGCAATGGGTAGAAAACAAAGAAGTCATCGATTTTAATGTATTTTCTTGAAAATGCAGTTTTATGTTCTGCACGGTGATATCTTCCATTGGGATTGATCTTGATGCCTTAGCATAAAGCGTTGTCATGGATCAAGTTGAGCCTGCTGCTGTTATTCATACCAGGCTGAAGTCATGCCAGCTTCAAAAATGGAAGTGTGAACTGGAGCAAAGTTTCAAGCACTTTCAGGCACTGGGGCTTGAAGCTCAGATTGCAACAAGGGAGTCTTCCTGTTCCAGTTGTTGTTTCTGGGTTCTGGTTTCTTGGGTATGGTCTCTTTTCTGCAGGCATGGCAGTCAAACAACTGGAAGTTGGGTAGCTGCTGGATTTGGCTTTGGCTTTCTGCTTTATGCCGTTTTTTGTCCTCTATTTCACTCTGCTGCTTCTGCAAATAGGCTAACCTAAGGTAATCATGCATTGTATTATTAGATTATTAGACCTGCATTGTGGTATTAGATTAATTTTATTATTAGCTAAGATAATTATGCATTGTGCTCATGATATCTCATGTAATATTAAACTCTTATCTCTTTATCTCAACCCTGAGTTTTCTGTGTTACTCTTCCCCTTACTCTTGTGTTGGGAGAGCAGGCAGGTCAGCCCTTGAGCTAAACTGTTACAAGCATTCAGTATCAATTCGGATTTTCTGCTAGCTTTGAGTGCATTCTATAATAGATTGCAGATCTCATTTTTCTCCTGTGTCATAGCTTCCAGCTCAAAGAATATCCTTTGGATATCCTGGGTCTTCTCAAACAGTGTTGGACACTTAGTTTGGATAGATGAGTCCCAAACAGACAACAACACTAATGCCTCCAACCCCTTCTGCCGTGGGCAGGCACACCTTCCACTAGACCAGGCTGCTCAAAGTCCTATTCATTTTTAATTTTTTTTTTTTTTTATTTTAAACTGTTTAATTCCATGCTTGCAAGTATCTCCCTCAGTCCATTCATGGTTGTTATTTGTTCTTTTGAGATAAAGTTGATGAAATGTGGGCTAGAAGAGCAAAACAGACACTACCAGAAGTTTGCAATCAGTGGTGTAATGTCTGCTTGGAGGCTAATAGCTAGTAGTGTATGCTAGGGGTCAATACTGAATCCAATCCAACCAACATCTTCATCAGTCATCTAGATGACAAGTTAGAATGACAAACCTGGGAAGCATGGATGATAACACTGAAGGGTTTTGCTGCCATCAAGAGGAATGTGAGTAGGCTGGAGAAATGGGCTGAGTGGAACTTCATTAAGTTGAAGAACTGTGAAGTTGTGCAGCTGAGAAGGGATAACCACAGGAAGCAGTACATGCTGGAAAACAATTTGGAAGAAAAAGACCTCTGGGTCTGGGTGGACAACAAGTTGAATATGAGCCAGTAATGTGTCCTTGTAGCAAAGAAGGCTAATGATGTCCTGAGGGTGATTAGGAAAAGTGTTGCTGGTAGGTCCAGAGAGGTGATACTTTCCTGTGTATTCAGCACTGCTAAGGCCACCTCTGGAGTGCTGGCTCCAGTTCTGGGCTTCCTGGTACAAGAGAGACATGGACACACTGGAAAGAATCCAACAAAGGATGACAAAGATGATGATGAAGGACCTGGAACATCTCTCCTGTGAGGAGTGATTAATGGTTTTTAATATACAAACCTAGATTTTTTTAATTATTTTGTTTGACCATGTCAGCAATATCAATAAAGCCCAATCATTAACGCCAGTCACAACAGCCCAACCACTATACAGAGCTGTTCCAGAGGTAAAGATTTTGTGATACTTATGCCCAGTCAGTACTACAGGTAGATTCTGCTCTTATCCCTGAAGCTCCCAAATCCAGTTGTATCAATTCTTCAGCCCTAGCTCAATTCCTTGTGTCAAGGCCAGTTAACCTCATAGTTCTAACCACTAAGGTATTCTTTTTGAGGTGAACCATAACATCTTTGCAGTGTTTTTCCATGATCTCTAATCTAACTAGTAAATCTGTATAGCACGTCTGTATAAAGTCCCACAGAAATAATAATGTCCCCAAATCAGAGTAAGCAATAGCCTCCTTCCATGCAAATTAACTTCAATCATTAAGCCTCATATTAAAAAAAACAAAACAAAAAATAATTAAAAAAACCCCAACCCACAACCAACAAAAAAACCCCAACTAAATCCAGAACGGCATTTTCAATCTATAAATACATTTAGATTCATTTTCAGTGGGGCTTTTTCTGATAGGAATTTTGAAAGCAAGGAATAGCTAGGAATTATGTGAATACATGTATGTATCTCCATCATGAATATATGCATTTGATCAGAGGAATAAAAATGTTCTACCACACAGAAGATAGATCAGATACCTATCCAGTCTAGAAACCAACTACTTTTTTCCAGCTGAAGCAGGGAACATGGACCAGAAAGAAAAGAGAGCTCAGTGACTTTAGCTTGGGGATATTTTTCTGCTGATGGAAAATGCTAGTTCTTGATTCAGATAAAACAGGCTATATCAAGCATAGGGATTCTGAAAGAAAAGTTTTGTTGTCTTTTGGTTTGGGAGGGGAATCCTGAGCTGATGACAAAAACTCCTAAATTTTACATCATTGGCTTTAAGCAAAACATAAGGCTGCTGGATACTCAGGTACCACAGAATAGGTGCCATTAGATGTAGCACAGAAAGAGACACAGCACAGCGACAGAAGGCCTTGAACTACCTAGGGCTAAATATGTGGGCTGCCACTTGCTCTTTGTCTGCTTTTTCTCACAGCCTGGGGAACCATATTTATGGATTAAAAGTCTGCCCTGAAGATAATGCTTACTTTGTCTTTCATGTCAAGAAAGAAAAATGGTCTTTCTTTTCTTTTAAAAGGCACCTCTACCTCTGTGGAGGTGTCCTATGGGTTTCTGTAGGCAAAGTTGTTATTTAATTCTCTAGATCACAAAATGCATTGCAATCTGCAATGATAAAAGGTACATTCATCCTATCTGCATTTTAATTATGTGCATTTCAGCAGTTACTCGTCTTGGCATGCTCTGACATGCAGACTCTGATGTGTGACTGCGCTTCTACAGTCATGAATACTAAATCTTTTGTGCAGAGAAATGTGTATTCTTTTTAGAGCTAGTGGCTAGTAAATAATTCTCAACACTTCTTTATCTCGAGTTCTAGACTTTTTATGGAATTTCATGAAAAGGAATTCCTGAAATGGAAAGTTGTTCTTAGGAAGTATTCTTTATATCCTGCATGACTGTCTTTGCAACTGTCACTTTCAAATGAAAGGTCCCAATGTTTGCCTCTCTCAGAGCCCCCACTCTTGCTTAAACTATTTGGCAAAGTCAACTTTTCAGTGCCATGATAAGGAATTCCTCTGACACAGCTCAGAAATAAAAGCAATCAAATTTTTTAATTATTTTAAAGTGACAGATATAATAGATTTGGAATTACCAATGATAAATGCACTGACTGCAAGAGGATCTTGTGCTTAACAAATTGTGGGTAGCATCCAAGACAGTCAGAGATGCAAACTTTTGTAGTAGCTCTAACTGTATCCAGAAAAAGTTCGGTTGTATATTGAAGGCTCAATTCTCACTGAGGAAGGTGTCCCCATCTTGGGTGGAGGAAAAGTAGTACAGCCCTTCAGCCATCTCCTTCCCTGTCTTCTCCCCTGGTATCAGCTGCTCCAGCTGGTGGCAGTGCTTGTATTGGGCCATGCTGCACCCTCCCCACCCTGTCTCTGGCCCTGGTACCAGTGTCAGTGGTGTGCATTCTCCAGTGCCAGAGGCAGCACACTAGAAAATCCCTCTCATCACTTTTACATCCAGGTTGTCCCCACCTTCTAGGTGATGTTTAGCATGATTTGGGAGGAGTGTTGAGTAATGTAATCAAATATGTTTAGTATGTACTTGATTATCTTCATTAACATATTGTGGGCTTCAACTTCAAAATTAAAATTATCATTAGTCAGGTAAAGGTAATTGTTTGGGCACCCTGGCCCTCAAAAGCTGCTTTGAAGTTGAGTATTTCTGTTATTTGAGTCCTGCTTGATCAGTTTCAGCAAAACCAGGGCTATTTTATTTTCATAAGGTTCCCTTCTTCAGCATTTTGGCAGGACAGCTTCACTGCTGATTGTGAATGACTTTGGTGTTAAACCATGGTACATCAACTTGCCTTCCTGTCCCATGGAGAGCTAGGTGATTCACAACAGCACCGAGCTGGTATTGTAAGTTCCTGAAAAGCAGTTAAAATCTACCTGAACTGCCAAAAAGTCACAAAACTTCCTCAGCAGTTTTGGGGTATGTTCTGTAATCCTATGTGCTATGGGAAATAAATGTAAAGTCAATGCATATGTGCCCAACCTGAAAATGAATGATGATGGATGTCAGCACACAGCTGTAACTATATCAGAAATATGTTATGACTTGCAATATGAATTTCACTTTTCTCTTATAAGCCAGTTAACTCAGTGACATTTCACAAGAATGAACATTGTGTTATGAGCAATAGTATTTCATAAATCTTGACTGGGTTCTGCTAAGCAGCTATTGGATAGCTTCCAGCCACTTGCCTAGCATCTCATCTTAAATAAAGGCACAATTCAACATGATTTTGGGAAAATAGAAAATCAAGAAGTAAACTATTAAATATTTTTAATACTAGGAGAGTTTGGAAAAAATTAGTAAAACAAGTATCTTTCTGTGAACAAGAAGATATTTTGGCATCAAAGAAATATGTCAAGCCTACCTGTTTTCCTATTTGTAATCCCACTGAATTTTAGGTGAAGGATTTTTTTCCAAATTCCTGACTCTGGAGAGCTAATTACATTTAGTGTATTTAAGATTCTCTACTATATTCTCATTACCTACTAGGATTAAATTCTAAAGTAATAGGAGTCCTCCAATTTTATTAAGATGGTCTAGCATTTTCAAAAATACCTCATGGGAGTAGACTAGAGCTTAGGGTATTATGGTGGGAGGTTTAATTTGCAGAGACATTCAAAAGTGTTCTTAAAATGCATTCAGGCTTGCTGATAACTTTGATTAAACCATTTTCAGAATTATTATCCTGAAAGATAGTGAATGAGCAGTGCCACTTAGTATCCTGATTTCCAGGGAAAGAGGTCCTTGATGTTGTAAAGGAAAAAATACACTCTGAAGTTTTCTTCCTCAATTTATGTGCTTTGTTTTGCATACTTTCTGTGTACCGTGCATTAAGAAAAGCTTTTTTTTTAGAAGCAAAAGTGTTTCAAGCACTAAGAAATGTGTTCCTAGGGTATTTCAACTTAAAACTCTGAATTTGCCCTAAAAAACACCCCACTTCCAGCAACTGAATGCGTCATTGTTAAACAAGAACTGAAGGAACAATGACTGCCTAGAGGGTTCTCTTTCCTGACTTTGAAAGAAACTGAGCCTGCTGGCAGCAGGGGTAGGAGGCCAGAATAACAGATATGCTACTAGGAAGGCAAAAATTTTTGGCCAGTCAAGTAATCAGTTGTTGTAATTCTCTCTCTCTCTTCATGCCCCTGTCATAATGTCTCTCATTCTGGCCCACTATTTCACCACAGCTTTCATGCAGTGCAAGGATTGTAGGTCTGGTTTGCAGATGTCAATTAATTTGCTCCAATGGATATGGAACCTTCATTTTGAACAGCAAATTAAGTGCAGAAATGGAAAATTGGGACCTTGTTTGGTTCTGCTGATACAGTGAAAAGTGCCTCACTGAGTTGTTAGTCTGATCCTCTGTGTTAAGAAATCCTTTCAGAAGAAAGATATGTCTTGACAGAGTCTCTTGTTTAGGTGTGTTTCATTTAAATATCTGGATCAGCACAGCTGCTTTACTGCATTTTTATTCAAAGAATGGCAAGTAGCTGAGATACTAGAACCATCTATTCTAATGTTCCTGCTCAAGGCAGAGCCAGCTAGAATAATTGCTTGTAACTTTGTCCAGTTGGGCTTAGAATGTTTCTAAGATGGAGAATCCAAACCTTCCTGGGCAACCTGTTCCAGCCTTTGATCACTATCACTGTTAAACATTTTTTTCTTATACCTAGTCGGAATTTACTGAATTTCTGTTTCTGCTTTCTGCCTCTCATCTGTCACTGAGTGGCACCAAGAAATGTCCGGCACCATATTCTTTATCCACCCCCATCATGTATTTATATGCATAGATAAGTCACCCCTGAGACTGAGAACAATAAGCTTTGAGTGCACTAGGCATTTCTGTGTTTTCTAGGCTATAAGGATTGCTGCCATAAAAACAATGTTACAAGGTCATCTGGGCAACATGTGATTTTTTAATATTTTTTTTTTTCAAATCTGTAGCCAAAGATTGTTTAACATATAGGTAACCAAGTAAAATTATTTTTTAACAATATTTTCAAAACTAAACACATTAATTTCTGATTTTTTTAAAAGCAAAATCGGTCCTTTTTAGGTTTTAAAAATGAACTTTTTCCTGAAGTGGTTTTTTCCTTTACAGTTTTCAGAATTCTGAACATAGAGACATTCAATTACTACACTCTCTCCACTCCATGCCAGGTTAAAAAAATACAAAAGGTATTAAAATAGGAATCCTTCTTTGCTTTATTATAAGCAAATAGTACAGTGATCATCATATTCCTGGAAATCAGAAGGAAAAGAGAAAATTAACCGGTTTGACTTCTATGGTTCTAATAAAAGTGTCAAAACCATGCTCAGTGGATATGAAGAGAGTGGTGGACTGAAGAGTGTTGTAGGTATCTGAGGCTAAAGGAAAGAGACTTCATGCAAGGAACAGTGATCAGAAGACTCTTGTATTACACAGTATTGCAGAGAGAGGTCCAAGCTGAGGGAGAAATACAACAATGTTGTACAGAATCACTGATGTACTTATCTTGAAAGTTTCTGTGTTCTGTGTCTAGATAGATCTTCTTTGCATTATATCTTACCTTTGACCATGGCATTTTCAGTAACTTTTTTTGTTTTCCCCTAATTATTACTTTATCAGACTTTAGCATTCTGGGGAGGCCTTTACCATAAGATTTTTTTTTCATCTTCTGTGACTGTGAAAGTTTAGGATAAAAAAAGAACTGTACCACAGAAGCATCTAACCTTTATCTATCTTGCTGATAGAAATTAAAGTCTGTGATTGAAAACCTGCAAAATATAGGCAACACAAATAGGAAATTTAAGTGGTAACAATATATGCCTAACAATGGGAGATGCTGAATCAGATCAGTAGATGAAACCATGTAGCTGTGTACACCAACTTACAGCTAGCCATCTGAAAATCTGTTTGAGATTACATAATTTAATTTAGTCTATCTTTTCTACAATGCTCAAACTTGCAACCTGTCTGTTTTCAATATGGCAGTTATGTAGAAGAAATATGCTTTTAAGATACAAGCTAAGTGGGTTTTGCAGTTTCAGAGCATGTAATAGTGTTTAATTTTGGCTACTTGGAGAGATATACAAAATTTTACAAATTGCATAACTTTCTTACTCCCTGTGAGAGAATGTGGAATTGGGAGAGACTGGTGGGTCAGCACAGGGATCCCAGTCCTTCTTTAACTTAAGCTGCTCTTCTCCCAGGCATCTCTGGAAAACATGGGCCTGACCCTCTTGTAGGGCTGCAAGGTCATTGACATTTTATCCCTGAACAGTTCCGAACACTATCAGTGCTGCTATGGGGGCAGAGAATACATGAATCTTGACTGGCCTATTCAGATTCACTGGATGCCCAACAAAATGACCAGTGCTGGCATTTAGTCTTCCTGTCTCAAAAGATCTCAACACATTCTTTTAACTAGTCCCAACTTATGCTAACTACAAGTTCCCATACCAAGCTATTCAATTAATGCCTTACATTAGCACTGGTAAGACCTTCTCAGTTAGGGTTAAAAACCTAAAGATCTGTTGTTTAAGTTGACTTTTTGTTCATACAATCTTCAAACAATACAACAGGTTGGAAGAGACCTTCAAGATCATCATGTCCAACCAATCCAACCCACCTAAATACAATACAGTACAATACAGTACAATACAGTACAATACAACCCACCTAAACAACTAAAAAACTAAACCCTGGCACCAAGCACCCCATCAAGCCTCTTCTTGAACACCTCCAATGGAGGTGACTCCACCACTTCCACAGGCAGCCGATTCCAGGGGGCAATCACTCTCTCTGTATAGAACTTCTTCCTAAGATCCAGTCTAAACCTGCCCTGGCGCAGCCTGAGACTGTGTCCTCTTGTTCTGGTACTGGCTGCCTGGGAGAAGAGACCAACCTCCGCCTGGCTACAACCTCCCTTCAGGTAGTTGTAGAGAGCAATAAGGTCACCCCTGAGTCTCCTCTTCTCCAGGCTAAGCAATCCCAGCTCCCTCAGCCTCTCCTCATAGGGCTTGTCTTCCAAACCCCTCACCAACTTTGTTGCCCTTCTCTGGACACACTCCAGTAAGACAACATCTTTCCTAAACTGAGGGGCCCAGAACTGGACACAGTACTCAAGGTGCGGCCTAACCAGTGCAGTGTACAGGGGCAGAATGACCTCCCTGCTCCTGCTGGCCACACTGTTTCTGATGCAGGCTAGGATGCCATTGGCCTTCTTGGCTGCCTGGGCACACTGCAGGCTCATGTTCAGCCTACAATCAACCAGCACCCCCAGGTCCCTCTCTGCCTGGCCGCTCTCCAACCACTCTGACCCCAGCCTGTAGCACTGCATGGGGTTGTTGTGGCCAATGTGCAGAACCCGGCACTTGGATGTATTAAAATCTCATGCTGTTGGATTCTGCCCATCTGTCCAGCCTGTCGAGGTCCCTCTGCAGAGCCTCTCTACCCTCCAGCAGATCAACTCCTGCCCCCAGCTTGGTGTTGTCCGCAAATTTACTGATGATGGACTCGATGCCCTCATCCAGATCATCAATAAAGATGTTGAAGAGCATGGGGCCCAGCACCGATCCCTGGGGCACACCACTAGTGACTGGCCGCCAGCTGGATGTGGCACCATTCACCACCACTCTCTGGGGGTTCGGCCCTCCAGCCAGTTCCTAACCCAATGCAGTGTGCTCCCATCCAAGCCATGGGCTGCCAGCTTGGCCAGGAGTTTGCTGTGGGGGACGGTGTCAAAGGCCTTGCTGAGGTCCAGGTAGACCACATCCACAGGCCTCCCCACATCCACCAGGCAGGTCACCTGATCATAGAAGGGAGATCCGGTTGGTCAAGCAGGACCTGCCCTTCCTAAAGCCATGCTGGCTAGGCCTGATCCCTTGGCCATCCTCTAAGTGCTGCATGATCGCACTCAAGATGACCTGTTCCATAATCTTGCCTGGCACTGAGGTCAGGCTGACAGGCCTATAATTCCCTGGCTCATCCAACCAGCCCTTCTTGTGGATGGGCACCACATTGGCCAGCTTCCAGTCTTCTGGGACCTCTCCAGTGAGCCAGGACTGCTGTTCTGTTCAGACTACTTCTGTTCAATGAGTACAAAATGAGCTTTGTTCCTCTACAGATAATATTTAGGTCACACAAATCCTACTTTCAGGCATCCTTTAGGCTTAAGGTAGAATCTGGTGAGGTTTTCATCCTATGTTCAATATGTGATTTCTAAGGAGACAGCTGTATTATTTTTTTTACTTTGCATAAAAATAAAAGATTTTTTTTTTCATTTCCAATTGTATTGCTTCCCTCCTATTTTAAAGAACATGTTCTATATAACCCAGCACCTTTTTATGTATTCAGCTGTTGACTGATTTCTGAAAGTCCATTCATACAATCATCTAAGGCTTTCCCAAACTTTTTGCTATACAATTGGTTCCTAAATCAACTGTTTTCTGCTCCCTCCTAAAGATACTAACCTTCTGGCAGTTTAAGATCATAGCAAAACACATAATAATAATGTAATTTGTGTTTTATACAAATGGGTACATTTGTCATGACCTATAACAAAGTATGATAAAGCACCTGAGTTTTCTGATCATTGTGACCAGCACTCACCCTGTGCCACTATATATATATATATATATATATATATAGTAGATATTCTTTCTCCTGAGTTGCTGAGGTCTTTCTGAAAGCTCTTAAGTGGGAAATATTTTAAAATGTTTTCCTTCTCTGGATAGAGCTATTGAAAGCTTTTGCATAGAGCTTTCATGCCATTCCAGAACCTCATTTAATGTGTTCTCCTGGGCATAATTCACATTGTAGTATTCAACAAGGACCTTCTCTAATTCTGCAGCAGTTCCATATTTTTTAACATAAACTGTTAGTCTTTTCTTTAAGCAGTATAAGGCTGAAAATGTCTGGGCTTATGTTATAGTGCAAGAGCATGAATTGTTATTGGATTCTTACCTTGCTTCATAAGATTTAACTTTATACCTTGTATATATATAAATTTGCTGCAGCAGAAGAGAAGTTAATGTCTTTATATATTTGATGTCTGGGGGTGTAGAAAGTACAGCCACACACATTAGCATTTAATTTTCTCCAAATGTCTGCCAGTTAAAGATCCCTGAGGATTTTGTATAATTTGTAAGTGAAAGCTGAAAGCCATTCTGCTTTCTCTGTTCTGTCCTTCACACCAGAGTTCAATTAAGCATATTTTCTTTGGTTTCCTTCACCTGCAAAACCAAAGCAAATGCACTGACAGAAAGGGGGCCTGCATCTGAATGAGACAGGTGCATATTGGTTAAGTGGATGTATATACAGGTATGTAGCTAAGCTGTCATTTCTCACCCTTGCATTCACTGAAAATAAATCTGCTCTATTTAATTTTGCTCATTGAATCATGCAAACCATCACTTTTATGTTGGTTAAAACACCTATCTCATTCTCCTTTGGGTGCCATTTTTTTTTCTTTTGCATTTGTTTTATGCCGCCTTAACAGAAAAACAGGAAAACATTTTCAGCATGTAAGTACAACCTTTTCAGAGATTAGCCTTTTTTGCATTCTCATATTTTGAGCCAGCTGAGAGTTGTTGTCACAAACAATGAAAAAAAAAAGTCTAAAAATATGTATTGTGAAACCAGAGATATATTAAATGTCAAAAATGAAAATTGAATGAGAAAAGATACATCTAATCTTAATTTAAGAGAGCTTTGTAATTGTTCCAGTTTGGAGGCCAGGCAGATCCTCTCTTGCCTCCCACCAGGGCAGAAAAATGAGACTCACACAAATGGAATGAAGAAGTGATGGAAAGTTTAAATGGAAAAGCAGTGAGTGTTTTACAGAGAGCTACAAGAACAGTGACAAAAGAAACCCAAAGCATACAGAGTCCCTTATACATACCCAGAAGCCTGACAGCACTCCCCTTCTCCCCACCTGAGGGTATACCCAAAACCCCCATGGCTCTTTCTTCCCCCCCTCCACTGTTAGGCTAATCTCAGCTGGCCAAATCTGAGATTGCCCTTCCCCCTTCTCCTCCTGGCATTAGGCCTAGCCAGGCCCAAGAGGCCTTGAGATAACTCCCCTTCCATTACCAGATAGGGAGAATCTTCCACGGGAACAGCAAGGGAAGAAAGAGGAAGTGTGAGACCTTGCAGATGGATTTATAGGGAGCAGGACATTATGGGAATGAAATGCACAGCTTCCTGTGTCCACCCACTGGACTGGACACTGGGGGCACTGGTCTATCTTGTGTGGCAGCAACAGGAAGCACTTAGCTTAAACTGCCACAGTAATATAACAGAAAATTACAATTATTAGGTAAGAAAGCTTCTTTTTTGTTCCCATGAGGGTACTACTATCATACCCAGCACCTGGAAGTTTGAGTTCAAAATCTTTGCATATATGTAAAAACCAGAAGTGTCTGTGTAAATACATGAAAGAACAAATGGGACAAACTGAGGTAAATCATGAGTTTAAAAATGTCATTAATGACATTAAAGATAACCTTCAGAAATAAGTGGTTAATGTGATGAGAAGTAGGGACACTAAAATAGTGAGAGGGAAAAAAGATAATTAAGAGCACATTTTTGCGCTGGAATAAGAAGGTAAAGTGATAACATTGCACCAGTACTTTTCAAAAACTTAGCTGGTGTAGGCAACTGTCCTGATACTGAGTCTAGACAAAGACTTGAAAGACTGATAACAGATACAGGACTTGAAAAATAAAATTATTCTCGTTTGAACCATTTATAAGAAGAAGGATTTGAGTAAAAAGAGGATTTCAAAAGGATCTTGGCATACTTTAGGAGATTAATATCACTGCTAGAGAAAGCTGTTATGCTACATATGCCAAACACTGGATTTAGGTGCTAGATCAGAGTGGTGATATTTTCTTGAAAATAAAGTTGTGAGAGATGTAGCTTGAACAAAGACTTTCTCAGATGCTCAGAGACAGCATGGAATTGAAAGCATATTGAGACAAAATACTGGGAATCCAAAGCTAGGAGCAAATTTTCATTCTGTTGATTGTTCGCTGGTTCAATGGATACTTTACAGTGCACAGCCTTAATGTCCCCAACCCTTCTCTAGACACAACTGCTTTAGGTTATCATAATCCAAATCAAATTTGGTTTTGGTTTAAAAGAAGAGGAAAAGATGTCAACTGTTTCAGATATTCTTTTTATTTGTGAGCAAATAGGTGTTTCCATAAATCTTATCATCATGGGGTTTTTTTGTGGGTTTTTTTTTTACTATATCCCTGCAAAGCCAGATAAAACTGTACCAAACAAATCGGTCTTCCTATCAGTTTTGCTTAATGTTGTTTATGTCCAATGGAGATTTATCATCACATTTGTTAACTATACTTGACTAAAGGGCACTTGATCTTTCTTCACCTCAGGCTCCAAGGAAGTCATGCAAAGCCTTTGAAGCTTCTTTTGTGATCTTTCCCACTATAACCCATTAGGACAATTCAGAGTGTGGTGTGATTAACTCTACTTCTGACCTCAGTACAATTATCTTTCAGTATTCTGTTCTTTCCTTGCTACCAATGTCCCTGAAAACTTTCTGGTATTTATATGCCATATAATTCGTGCTAATTGAGGTACACAGCATAGAGTCCATCTACAAAGCATATCTGTTTGCATCTGAGGAACAGAGAACAAGAATTTCATATATATGTCCTCATTAGACATATAAGCTAAATGGCACAAATTAACCTGCTTCTATGCCTTTTAAAAGAGACAAAACTCACAAATAACAAATCTGCTTTGACTGCTATTATGGACAATATGAAATACAGGAAAAAAAGTTATTATCAAATATCGGAGAGTGGTGAGGGAAGACAGCAGCAATCAATGTGATTGATAAGCACGCTTCAACTTTATTGCCCGGATACAGAGCTTATATAGCATCTCAGCTAAATATGCACAAGTGTCACTATTCTATTGGTTTCTGACTGAAGGCAACATTATAATATCCAGCCCACCTGCAATTAGGTCTGTGTACAATATCAAAGGCTCTGTGTACATTCCAAGAAAACTCCCTTCTCACTAGCTCTTCCTTTCCCATCCAATTATCTTACCTAGCTGTCCCTTTCCCATCCAGTTATCTTACAAACACACAGCTGCGAGAACAGCTACGAGGCCATAGTGACCTTGCTGCTTCAGCAAGTCAGCTAACTATGAGCAGTAAACAACAAGATGGAGTAAGGCCTACACATTCTGCTCAAGCAGCTGTTCCACAGAGTCATGTCCCTTAGATTTAAGCCATTCTACAACAATATATTACAACCCTGTAATATATAATAGATATACACTGCAAAATAGGGCATGATTCATCCAGATGTAGATACAGGTCTGTATAGTCACAGGAGCAGGATCATGGGATGTTACCTAGAGCATGCAAAACTCACTGTTAATAGGGGAGATAGGTAGATATAATTTCAACTAGCTTGCCTATTATGTATGTTCCTGAGGAGAAACCATGTAACTTTTACCTCTAAACCTTGCCAAATTACCCAAACTGCTTTTTATCTAAATCTACATGCAAACAAATTGGCACATTAAATCCCATATTTGCAGCCAGCAGTTGTTATTATGGCTCTTGGGTATGGTGTATTATTTTCAATTAAGTTGTCAGTATTAAGTCTGACTCCTCTTGACTTTTCAGTTCTTAATGAAGCTTCTTTGTAGCAGTTATTTTTGAAAAAGAGAACATAAAGCTCAATTTGCCATCCTAAACAATCCACCATGGTTAATGTCTGCACATAGTCACCCATGTGGTGGGCTAAATAAGTAAGACAGTAGGCTACCCTGTCATAGTTAATGAGTAAGCTGACAAGTAGAGGAACAGCTGTAGCCAAGAGTCTTGGTTTGAGATTTCTGGAGAAGAGGGGTCTTTGAAGCAGTAGTGTGGGATGAGCAAGCTGTGCAGTTGAATAGCTGCAAGCACATTGCAGGACTGAGAGCGAATGCATTGTATCAGGTCATGACTGCAACAATGGCTACAGGTGTTCCACCTCCCTTTTTACTCTGGGCAGTCTGTCCCTAGAAATCTGAGCATGGTCTTTAGACTGTGAATAGGTAAACAGGCTTTGAATCGTCTGTCTTCTTTTTTTTTTTTTTTTTTTTCCACAGAAAAGAACAGGCATCCTGTAGAGTGCAACTCATCCTTTTGGAAACCACACAGTTCTTTGACAAAGAAATGTGGAGACCAAGTGACTGAAAACCTTAACCTTCCCCACCCCTACATCCCCCCGACCCCCACCCCAAAAGAGAAGCAGCAGCACACTCCCAATGGAATAGCATGGTTCCTTTTCTTTTCCATCTTCTGAGAAATGATTCAGATACTTGCTGTTCTTCCCTTGCCAACTACCTTTTTCTGTCCTTACATACAAAGCTGTCATTTATACTATGGGTGAATGAGGACATCCTCACCTGTAGAAGTATAATGAAAGGCCAGGAGAAGGTTTGACATTGTACAATATGTAGCATTTTATATATAATTGAAGAAGCTGCAAAATAAAGAGATAGGTAAGTGCAGAAGAAAATACTATATTTTTCAGTCTGATAGGCTACAAGTACAGCTAATTTAAAATTAGCTATCAATGATTTAAATTTTAAAACACCTGATGATTTGTAAGACTTGTGATAGCTTACAATTGAACAAGAACTTATTTAAGATTTACTTTGACAATATAGGTTCTAGCCTGCAAATTTATAGTCTAGGATTAGCATTTACTGAAGTTATGAGCACTAGAAAGACATCATATAGAATCCAAGTGTGTTAGAGGTGATAAGGCCAAAACCCATTTTTATTATATTTGAATAGGTGTAATCCTGATACCTAAACAGAATATTTGTTTACTTGTGGGAATATGTAGGCTGTAATGAATGCTGCCTATGCCCATAGCATACTAATTTTCTTCACGTCTTGAAGATCATTCATGCTGTCCAACTAAATGACAAACATAAGTTTTACACTGTGGACACATTTGCTTATCCTCTGTTGGACATCCTTGAAGAAGCAAAATTTCAGTAGATAAGTGTTTGCTCGCCAACAGGTTAATGAAATTTGAAAGGAGCTAAATTGAATTATTGAACTGATATACAAATGCTACACCAATTAAATAATAATGGGTGGATTCTTATTTTTGTTTTCCGGTGTGTGAAATGTAAATATGCTATATGTGGCATATGCAACCCTAGAACAGAACCCAAGACTTTCACTACCTAAAAGAGAAAGTCTGAAAAAAAGTGCAAAGAAGAGACCACTCCTTTTTCTCTAGTACAGACATGATGATAAAATATTGGGGGTGTGGCTTATACGCTGGGTGTTTGTGTTACTATTCAGGAGGGCTTTAAAAGGCTGGAGAAATGGACTGATAGCACCCCTATGAAATTCAATGAAGTGAAAGACAAAATCCTTCACCTTGTGAAGATGTGGTGGATTGAAAATTCCCCCCAACATTAAGTTTGCTAGACCAGCCCAGTTGGAAGCAAATGAAGTGGTATTTACAAGAAAAACTACAATCTACAATGAAATGCAATGAATACTTACAAAATATACAATATTTACAGGTATTTGCAATTTATGAACAGCACAAGAACCTCCCTGGCCAAAAACCAGGGGAGCTAATGGCTCTTCTTCCCTATCTCTTCCCCACCCCTTTGTACAAAGGGACAAGAGAAAAGAGCAGAGAGTTATTTTCTTAGACTTAGCCAAAATAATGCAGCCAAGATCAGCAGAAGCTACCAAAAGCAAGTTGTTAGCTTCTCCCGGAGTGAAGAAGCCAAAAGAGACAGAAAGTTTACCAAACTAATTCTTATGGTAGATATCTCTCCAATGGGATTGTTTAGAGCTATCATTATTTCCCTTTTTACACCGTAGTGATTTATTTACATTCTACCAATTTCTGTTCAAGATCTGTGGAAAATATTAAAGGTACAGCCTAAAACTACCACAGAAGAGAAGCTGTGTACACCAGTGCATGCTAGGGAAAGGCCACCTGAAGAGCAGATAGGCAGATCTAAAATTGTGCCCTTGCAACAAAGATCAGAAAGCTTCCTGGACTTCACTGGTCAGCAAGTCAAGGAAGATGGTCTTTCCCATCTATGCAGCACAGAGGAGGACACAGTGCTGTGTCCATTTCCATTTTTGCCCTCTCCTGTACAAGAGAAATAAGGACATATCAGAACAAGTCCAGAGCAAAGGACCACGAAGGTGATGAAGAGACTGGAAAGTCTGTCATATCAATAGAGGATGAGAGAGATGGGACTGTTCAGCTTGGAGAAGATAAGGTATGGGGAATCTTCTCACTATGTACAGATACCTGATGTGGACATACTAAAGAGTCAGACTCCTAGTGATACTTTGTGACCAAATGATAAACAATGTACACAAAGTCAAAAATGTAAAGTTTTATTTAAGCATACAAGTTGTGGCTCCTCTCCTCTCCTCTCCTCTCCTCTCCTCTCCTCTCCTCTCCTCTCCTCTCCTCTCCGAACCTCTCCTCTCCTCTCCGAACCTCTCCGAACCTCTCCTCTCCGAACCTCTCCTCTCCTCTCCTCTCCGAACCTCTCCTCTCCTCTCCTCTCCTCTCCTCTCCTCTCCTCTCCTCTCCTCTCCTCTCCTCTCCTCTCCTCTCCTCTCCTCTCCTCTCCTCTCCTCTCCTCTCCTCTCCTCTCCTCTCCTCTCCTCTCCTCTCCTCTCCGAACCTCTCCTCTCCTCTCCTCTCCTCTCCTCTCCTCTCCTCTCCTCTCCTCTCCTCTCCTCCTCTCCTCTCCTCTCCTCTCCTCTCCTCTCCTCTCCTCTCCTCTCCTCTCCTCTCTCTCCTCTCCTCTCCTCCCCTCTCCTCTCCTCTCCTCTCCTCTCCTCTCCTCTCCTCTCCTCTCCTCTCCTCTCCTCTCCTCTCCTCTCCTCTCCTCTCCTCTCCGAACCTCTCCTCTCCGAACCTCTCCTCTCCGAACCTCTCCTCTCCGAACCTCTCCTCTCCGAACCTCACCTCTCCTCTCCGAACCTCTCCTCTCCTCTCCTCTCCGAACCTCTCCTCTCCGAACCTCTCCTCTCCGAACCTCTCCTCTCCTCTCCGAACCTCTCCTCTCCGAACCTCTCCGAACCTCTCCTCCCCTCACCTCCCCTCCCCAAACATCTCCTCTCCTCTCTGAACATCTCCTCTCCTCTTCTCTTCTTGGTATTTTTGCTAAAGTGGATTGATATCCTTGGAGGTACTCAAAATCTAATTGCACAAAGTACTGACCAAACTGGTCTACACAACTCTACTTTTGGCAGAAGGGGTAGAATTTCCGGAGGCCTCTTTCTCAGTGATTCTATGATTCTGTGAAGCCTCTCCAAGCAGCCAAAATTAAACACTTCTTAGTATCTAACATGACATTAAATAAACTTCTCCTTTAAAGACTGAGTTGTTAAATTTACTTAACATAAGTTTATTAATAAGTAAACAAAATTTTATTATTCATATATTATTTATGAAAATTATAATAATTTACATAAAACTATATAAAATCTGTATATAAACTCTGCTGTGTTTACAAAATTATATAAACTGTATTTATTAAAGAAATTAAATGCTATTCTCCATTTTCCCATTTCCTTGAAAAAACATTTCATTACGACTTGTCTTTGTGGAAATGCTTGGGTCTGGGCCAAAATTTTTATGGCAATTGCAGCATGACCAAAGTTGACAGGATCACCGATTTGTTGATTCTCCAGAGTTTTTATGAGTGAAGAATTCCCTGAACTTTCTTGACTCTAATTTGAATACAAGTGAGCTTTAAGTGAGAGTTTACATACCTACAGTAAGTAACCCTAATCATCTTTCATTAAACCATGTAAACTAATTTTTTGTGGCACTGGTATGTGTACAACTTGTCAAAACATAATTCGTCTTGTCCTTATTTGTGACATAACAGAATGCATAATAAAATCTCAACAGCATGAGTCACGACATAATGAAAAATTTTCTACCTTCCTCAATCTGGGCAAAATGAAACCCAGAAAATCTTTATGCTTTTAATATACACTTTTAGGAAAATTGTTCTCTAATGCATTTAGAAAATTGTTTTTCTTGGATGACTTTTACATAATGTATAGTATTATTTATTTGCCAAGATTTTAATCAGTAATGATAAGTGTCAACAAATGTTTATAACTGGAATGACTTTATTGCTCTCAATGCGACTTCATCTTTCAAGTCTCTTTTCATATATATCTACATTTTATATGAAAAATGTCATGCTTTTTAGAAGAGATTATGATTTCCAGAAGAAAATGTCTAAAAATAAAACTATCTGGAATTGTGGAATTTGTATTTGCATTATTTAATAATGTCATATTATTTTATACTAAAAATAGAACTTATATTCTTGAGCTATGCAGTCTCAAAACATAGTTAGCTGTAAAGCATGTTGAAAAAATAAATTGTAATATGTAGCAAATGTATTTACTTGTTTGTTGTTCTCACGGTGATCGCCTCACACTGTCTCCACATTTTGCCGTTCTTCCCTGCATTTCTTCCTCTTTCTGGAGCTATATCTTGAACTTGATTGACCTTTAGATTTGTTGGTCCTCCTTAGAGTCATGGCATTTTGAACATCACCTACTCATCCTTTGAAAGGAAATTCAGATGTGTAGGAGAAAATGTGTAGTCCAGTGTCCTCCAAAGCATTGCCTTTGGGAACAAAACTCCCAACAGCATAATGGAGCAGAGAACCTATTTGCCTTGTAGCATAGACTGTCTTGCTTAAATGTTGTGAATACCTACAAAAAAAGGAAAAATATATTTCTGTTTTGACTAATTTGACTAAGATGAATGTGATCCAGCAACATCTATTTGCAGTAAGGAGGACTAATGGTATCCTGACACTGCATTAGCAGGAGTGTTGTTAGCACGTTGAGGAAGGTGATCCTTCCTCATAGTTTCATAGTATCATAGTTTCATAGTTTCAGTCAGGGTTGGAAGGGACCACAAGGATCATCTAGTTCCAACCCCCCTGCCATGGGCAGGGACACTCTACACTAGATCAGGCTGGCCAGAGCCTCATCCAGCCTGGTCTTAAACACCTCCAGGGACAGGGCCTCAACCACCTCCCTGGACAACCCATTCCAGGGCTTCACCACCCTCATGGGGAAGAACTTCCTCCTCACATCTAGCCTGAATCTCCCCACCTCCAGCTTCATTCCATTCCCCCTAGTCCTATCACTACCTTCTGGCCTCAGCAGTGCTGAGTACATTTGGAGTACTGTGTCCAGTTCAGGACCCCAGTTAAAGAAAGAAATATACAAAAAAGATTATATATGGCTAGTAGTCCAGCAAAGGGCTGGATGACGGGATTGGATTATCTCTTCTGTGAGGAAAGGCTGAGAGAGCTGGCACTGTTTAGTCTGAAAAACAGAAGGCACCCAGGGGAAACTCAGCAAGGTATAAAAATATTTTAAGGCAGCTAGGTTCTTTTCAGAGGTGTCCAGTGACAGGACAAGAGGCAATGGGTACAAAGTAAACCACAGAAATTTCCCTCTGAACACTAGGAAACATTTTTGTACTCTGAGGTTGATCAAGCACTAGAATAAGTTGTTTGGAGATGTTTTGGAGTCCCCATTCTTAGAGAGATTGAAAATTTGTCTGGACACGATCCTGGGAAACCTGTAGGTGAGAACTGAACGTCTGACGTCCAGAGGTCCCTTCCAAGGCCAACCATTGGGTGATTATTTAGCGGTATTTTTTTCCCTATTCATTTTGTAATATCCTAGTATCCTATTTATCTTCTTGATTACAAGAATCAATCTACCAATAATTACACTGCAGTCAGTTTTCTATGTAATAATAGCTAATATAGATCTCAGCATGACTTAGCAGCACAGGTTTTTTTAATGCATTTTCAACATGTTCATTAGCTTTTTAGTTCCCCTGTTCTTTCACCATCTTCATCATCTTCCCTAGTTCTTTATAGTCAGAGGTTTTGGCTTGACTTGATGATGAAAAGTTGAAGAAATATGCAACTATTTTAAGACTAATTATTTTGCCATTCCTTATTTCAATAGTTTTACACTCAGATACATACTAATTTCACAGAATCACAAAATGTTAGGGGCTGGAAGGGAGCTCAAAAGATCACCTAGTCCAACCCTGCTGCCAGAGCAGGATCACATATACCAGATCACACAGGAATGCATCCAGGTAGGTTTTTAATATCTCCAGAGAGGGAGACATTTAAAAATGTTATATTCTTCTTACATGAACTGAATTAGCTGATTCAAATTTCCAATGTGTTTTTCAAACAATAATGATATTCTTTGAGTTTTTCAATGAAAATTTGAACTGTTTCCAAACTCCAAAGGAGATACATGTAGCTGGTTCAACACAAAATTCTGGGGCGGGGTGGGGGGGGAAATTGTTCTTCTGTCTATTTGGTAATAATGAGTTTTATATCATAAAAGTACTTGCGCATAGAAAGACAGCTTTTGACCATTAAGAATCATACTAAAATAATAATTAATGTCATCTGTCTCTTCACATTTAGCCAAAGAATAGTTGCATATTTTAACCATAACTATTGCTCCCCTGGTCTGGGGGAGCGGAATGTAGTTGTAGATCCCTTATATGAGGTGCCATTGGGTAATGAATGAAGGCATGAACCCCATTGCTATATAACAATGAGATTCCAGAAATGTAGAGAGCAGATAATCTCAGAAGTCTTCTCGGAAGTCCTTTATTGCTGCATTGTAGAATCCCTTGCATTGCAGAGTCTCAGAGTGTCCTTAACAGCAGAAGTCCTGGAAGCCCTTAACAGACAAAGCAGCTAACAGAAGTCCCAAGCATATTCCTAGCAGCATCCCTAAACTGAAGCCCTAGCCAGAAGTAGCTAACAGAAACAGAAGGCCCTAGCAAAGCCCTAACCTGCCCATGCTGTTCCTAACCTAAGTCCCTAACACAAGTTCACAGAATCATAAAACCAATAAGATTGGAAAAGACCTCAAAGATCATCAAGTCCAACCTGTCACCCAAGACCTCATGACTAACTAAACCATGGTACCTAGTGCCACATCCAATCCCTTTTCGAACACCCCCAGGGATGGTGACTCCACCACATCCCTGGGCAGCCCATTCCAATGGCTAATAACTCTCTATGAAGAGCTTCCTTCTCACTTCAAGCCTAAACTTCCTCTGAAAGTGCAGGTATTGCATTGGCTGGGAATCAAACCTTGGCCTCCCAGGTGGCAGGTGAGAATTCTAACACTGAACTACCAATGCCACATTTTTTTAAAGCCTACAGCACCCAGTATTCCCAGGCAGTCTCCCATCCAAATACTAACTGGGTCTGACCCTGTTTAGCTTCCGAGATGAGACGAGATTGGGCATTCTCAGGGTGGTATGGCCTAATGCTCAGAGTGGCTGTTTGTATACTCTTTGTTATCAATCACTTAACCAGTAAAATCCAACAACATATATAAGCTAAAATCTTTTCCCAAAGAGAGAGGCCAGCATGTCAAGAAGGTGGGTCCTGCAGCATGTTCCAATCAAAGCATGTCAGTGTGAAGGCATTGTTCTTGGCACACATGGAATGTTATTGTTTTGTTCTATGCAGTGTGCTAAGGAATTGGTCAGCTAAGGAATTATGCACTCTAAATAGAATGATCTGGGTTGGAAGGAAACTCCAAAGGTCATCTAGTTCAACACCCTCTGCAGTAAGCAGGGACATCTTCAACTAGATCAGGCTGCCCAGAGCCCTGTTGTGGTGGTGAGAGGTTCAGTTCTCCCACACACACAAAGAAACCACAGCCAACTCAGTCGGAGAAGCAAAAATGGACAAGCTATACTTACAAGCAGGATGAAATGCAGATGAAGATCTTTCCCTTCTCCAGCCAGGAGGGTCCCCCCAACCATACCCCCCTCTCTCCCTACCTCCCTTTTTTCCCAAAAAGGGGTTAGAGAGAGAAAAGGTAATTATTAAGGAGGAAATTCTGTTAGCTCAAAGCATATGCAAGAATTAGTTTCTTATCTGTTAGCTCAGTTAGTTCAAGGTCAACTCCGTCCAGCACAGAGGAAAGGCAGCAACTGTTCAGGGGGACTGAAACAGACAGGCTGAAAAAGACAGACTGAAACTGACTGAGATTCAAACTGAACTAAAGCTAAAAAATTAAAGTTGCATACTACCAATCTACCAATGAAATTCGTTTAGACTTTATCTTTGTTTTCAAAACATTCAGCCAGAGTGTTTCAGTAACTGTCCCTTTCTCAAAGGCACCTGTCGAGCCTCATTTTGAATGGGGTCCAAACCACCTCCCCGGGCAACCTGTTCCAGTGTTCCACTGCCCTCATAGTAAAGAACTTGTAGCTAACACCTAATTTAAATCTGTTCTTTAGTTTGAAGCCATTGCCCCTTGTCCTATCACCACAGGCCTTTATAAAGTCACTCTCCATTCTTTTTGTAGGCCTGCCCTTCCAACAATTACATTTAACCAAGTAATTCTATGGATTAGTTCTTTGTAATTTTTTGCTTTTATTTTTTAGATTTAGTTGTTGCATAAATATAATATGGAAAGAAAATACAAGCTCATGAGGTGTCTTGGTCCAGAGAGGGTAAGAGACTTAGTTCTTCTGAATATTCCTGTGTTATGAAATTAGAAGCACAAACAAGGCAAAGTATTAATGGTGAGGCTATTTATTAACAGAATAAAGTGGATGGATCAGAAGGGGAGAGAGAGAGAGAAAATAGAGGAAAGGGAGCAAGAAGAGGGAGAGAGAAGAGGAAAGGAATTATATTACTACACCCCTCACCCACAAGACAGGTTGGGTCTGTGGAGGAGAGGTCACCCTTGTTGGCTGTGCTGTCCTCCGCTGGAGGAGGGGAGGGAGACATCCCAAAGTCCAAGTCCTTCTCTGAACAGCCTCTTCAGCTCCATAAGTTGCAGCAGACGGAACTTAGGACACAGAGAGAGGGTTCCTCATGGTCTACTGCCTCCAGACTATATGATGATGTCTTTCCTCCTGTGTCTGTCCTTTTCTCTCATGGTATTATCTTCATTTTTCTTCAGAGCAGGATTGTGACAGTCTTTTCTTTCTTCTGAGCCAGTAATTGCTCAGATCTGTTATACAGTTTTTCAGGGATGTGTCCAGGTGGTGAATCCTTTGCACCATCCTCCCTTTCTGGGGTAGCTGTTGGGTAGAGGTGATCTTGTCTATGCACATTCCAGAGTCATTATCCAGTGGCATCTGCCCAATACGTGTCATCTATTGTTTGGGCAAGCAGCAAAGGTTATTTTATCTTTGTTAAGTCACATCAAGAGAGACAAGATTTAGTCTCTCACATAAGGGAATCAGCACACTGTTAGAGTAATTCATAGAATCATAGAATGTCAGGTTGGAAGGGACTCCAAGTATCATCTGGTCCAACTGTTCTGGGTGATAGTGTAGTTTAAATGAGATCATCCAACACCCTGTCAAGCTGAGTTTTAAAACTGGCCAATGTAGGGGAAAACAGTACTTCTTCTGGGAGATTCTTCCAGTGTCTAAAATTTGGCTGATCACTTTCCTTGTGGAGTGGTATATTTACAGATTCTTTTTTTCTGGGCATCAAGAAAATGTACAGTCATTAGAGAAAAAAAATTATTTATGAAGAAATGTATTCACTCCACTGAAGCTGTTAAAACTATAATTTTCTGATAAATTTTTACAAAATATAAATCACTACCTGAAACTGTGTTATGGGGTGCTCCAAACCCCTCTTCCCCCACCTCCATCAGCAAAGGTTTGAATGGGGGAGACAATGGCACAAAATTGCCTTCCATGTTGCAAAATTGCCTTCCCCTTCCCCTGGGGACAGATAAGAGGTGCCCATTCTTCCTGACGGGTTAGAGGTCCCTCATAGGTGTCTACCAGTGGGGAATGTGTGCTGGGATTGGGAACTATGATTAGCAGGGTACTTTGCACCCAGTGTACATTGGCCCTGGACACAGAATCACAGAATCACAGTATCACAGTATCACCAAGGTTGGAAGAGACCTCAAAGATCATCAAGTCCAACCTGTCACCACAGACCTCATGACTAAACCATGGCACCAAGTGCCACGTCCAATCCCCTCTTGAACACCTCCAGGGATGGTGACTCCACCACCTCCCCCGGGCAGACCATTCCAATGGCGAACGACTCGCTCAGTGAAGAACTTTCTCCTCACCTCGAGCCTAAACTTCCACTGGCGCAGCTTGAGACTGTGTCCTCTTGTTCTGGTGCTGGTTGCTTGAGAGAAGAGGCCAACTCCCTCCTGGCTACAACCACCTTTCGGGTAGTTGTAGACAGCAATAAGGTCTCCCCTGAGCCTCCTCTTCTCCAGGCTAAACAATCCCAGCTCCCTTAGCCTCTCCTCATAGGGCTTGTGCTCAAGGCCTCTCACCAGCCTTGTTGCCCTTCTCTGGACATGTTCAAGTGTCTTGATGTCCTTCTTAAACTGAGAGGCCCAGAACTGGACACAGGACTCAAGGTGTGGCCTAACCAAAGCAGAGTACAGGGGCACAATGACTTTCCTGCTCCTGCTGGCCACACTATTCCTAATGCAGGCCAGGATGCCATTGGCCTTCTTGGCCACCTGGGCACACTGCTGGCTCATGTTTAGGCAGCTGTCAATCAGCACCCCCAGGTCACTTTATGTTTGGTGGCTCTCCAGCCACTCCGACCCCAGCCTGTAGCTCTGCGTGGGGTTGTTGTGGCCAAAGTGCAGCACCCGGCACTTGGATTTGTTGAATGCCATCCTGGTGGACTCTGTCCATCTTTCCAGTTGGTCGAGGTCCCTCTGCAGAGCCCTTCTACCCTCTAACAGATCAACATCTTCTCCCAGCTTGGTGTCATATGCAAATTTGCTGATGGCTGACTCAATCCCCCCATCCAGATCATCAAAGAAGATATTGAACAGGATGAGGCCCATCACTGATGCCTGGGGGACGCCACTGGTGACTGGCCTCCAGCTGGAGGTGGCACCATTCACCACCACTCTCTGGGCCTGGACCTCCAGCCACTTCCTAACCCAGCGCAGAGTGTTGCTGTCCAAGCCACGAGCTGACAGCTTAGCCAGCAGTTTGCTGTGGGGGATGGTGTCAAAGGCCTTGCTGAAGTCCAGGTAGACTACATCCACAGCCTTCCCCACATCCACCAGGTGGGTCACCTGATCATAGAAGGAGATCAGGTTGGAGAGGCAGGACCTGCCCTTCCTAAATCCATGTTGGCTGGACCTGAGCCCTTGGCCATCCTTCAGGTGTGCAGTTATTGCTGCCAAGATAATCTGCTCCATCATTTTCCCTGGCACTGAGGTCAGGCTGACTGGCCTATAGTTTCTGGCTTCCTCCATCCAACTCTTCTTGTGGATGGGCATCACATTGGCCAGTTTCCAGTCATCTGGGACCTCTCTGGTGAGCCAGAACTGGTGGAAAATGATGGAGAGTGGCTTGGCCAGCTCATCTGCCAGCTTTCTCAGCACCCTAGGATGGATCCCATCTGGTCCCATGGACACATTGTCTAGGAAAGCCTTAAACAGAGTAACCAGAAAGTGGTCAGGGCTTGCTCCCATTCTTCCACTCTCATTTTCTGCTCTCATTTCAGCTCATCTTGGACTCACTCTGCATTCGTGGCAAAATTGGAGAAACCAGCACTTGGACCTGGCTTCTCCACAGACCTGCCTGCCCTGGGGTCCCGCTCCCTGCCTGCTGCTGCAGTGACCCTGCCTGCCATGAAACTGTAGGATCCTTGCACTGCTCAGACAGTGCTGCTGCATGAGTTTCCCCTTCGTGGCAGCTGTGTCTATGGACACTTTGATTCTGTCGGGTCCCTTTCTTTTGGATTTGTGCCACATTACCCACAAATTGGATTATACAGCCTGCAGTTCGGGAGCCTGCCACTGAAGAAAGACCTAGAGAGACCATCACCAAATTCCTGCTCTGTCCTCATGAGTAAAACCAGCATTCTCATACTTTCCCTAAGGTCCTGGCTTGCTTCTGATTTTATAAGTGGGATAAAGCTATTTTATGGCTTAGACTTTTCCATTTTCTGAACTATCTAAATTGTACTAAAGTTGCCCATAAGCATCCTGGTAGCATTCATGACCAAATAGAACCTGTAAATAATTTAATCAGTACATAATCTGGGAGCAGGGTTTTTGGGAAAAATAAAGATAACTATATTCATGCAGTGCTACACCTGGGGTCAGAGTGGCTGGAGAGCGGCCAGGCAGAGAGGGACCTGGGGGTGCTGGTGGATGGGAGGCTGAACATGAGCCTGCAGTGTGCCCAGGCAGCCAAGAAGGCCAATGGCATCCTAGCCTGCATCAGAAACAGTGTGGCCAGCAGGAGCAGGGAGGTCATTCTGCCCCTGTACACTGCACTGGTTAGGCCGCACCTTGAGTACTGTGTCCAGTTCTGGGCCCCTCAGTTTAGGAAAGATGTTGTCTTGCTGGAGTGTGTCCAGAGAAGGGCAACAAAGTTGGTGAGGGGTTGGAAGACAAGCCCTATCAGGAGAGGCTGAGGGAGCTGGGGTTGCTTAGCCTGGAGAGGAGGAGACTCAGGGGTGACCTTATTGCTCTCTACAACTACCTGAAGGGAGGTTGTAGCCAGGCGGAGGTTGGTCTCTTTTCCCAGGCAGCCAGTACCAGAACAAGAGGACACAGTCTCAGGCTGCGCCAGGGCAGGTTTAGACTGGATCTTAGGAAGAAGTTCTATACCGAGAGAGTGATTGCCCATTGGAATCGGCTGCCCGTGGAGGTGGTTGAGTCACCTTCATTGGAGGTGTTCAAGAAGAGGCTTGATGGGGTGCTTGGTGCCAGGGTTTAGTTGTTTAGTTGTTTAGGTGGGTTGTATTGCATGTATTGTATGTATTGTATTGTATTGTATTGTATTGTATTGTATTGTATTGTATTGTATTGTATTTAGGTGGGTTGGATTGGTTGATAGGTTGGACGCGATGATCTTGAAGGTCTCTTCCAACCTGGTGTATTGTATTATTGTATTATTGTATTGTATTATTCTTATAATTCCTACCTTGTTAATTTAACCCAAATCAAATCAAACTGCCACCTCAATTGTGTGCTGGGCTTTGGGATGTTGTGGCTTTTTTGGTGTACTCTATGGATGACTGTAAGTTTTATATAGTAGGCCTATATACTATATTGAATTGATTCAGTGATCCCGCAAACGTGTAACAAGGTTCTGACTTATTTTTTGTAAACAGATCTGAGAGGAGGAACACATTATTCTTGTAAAAGAACTGCTAATGGCCAAGCTATAAATACTCATGTAACAATTTATGGTGAACCTCTTCCTGTTCTCTGTCTTCCGTTACCCAATTCAATTAATGTACTGATGAGACATGTTGGCAAGATATAAGGGTAGTTATTTTTTCTAAGGACAAGCCATACCAATTATACTTGAAAAAAACCACCCAAACAATTGCTTCCCTGCTAGAGAGGGGAATGATAGGTAATATAAGCTTATATATATAGCAAATAAAATTTTACAGCTTTTAAGGAAGGAATCATGAATTTCAAGGACTTTAACATCAGGTAAATTCATTATCTGCAGCATTAAGGCTTTATATGAAAAGGTGAGAACTTAATGGTTGAATTCCTCGTTTGAGATTCAGGAAACTTAAGTTACCAACATTAAAATTCAAATTGACAGAGGCCTGAAGACAATAAATGTAACTTAACTACAGTTTAGTCACCTAAATCCAGACATTTTATTTTAAAACCCATGCCTTAATGTAATGTTTTTTCTGTGTACTCTAGAACTACATATATTTTAAATTTTCTGGATTATCATGGCAATTGCTGCTATGTGCTATTCTTATAACAATCCTTAAAACATGCATGTTTATGTCCCTAAACCCCACAGAAAAGGTATCACTTCAGATAGACCTTTCTTCACCATTTTTCTGTGGATGAATTCTGCAACATACTATTGCGGTGGTTTTAGGCTATGCCTTTAAAATGTAGTTACAGATTTCAAGCAGAAAAGTAGAAAAATATAAATAAATCACTATTGGGTGTAAAAAGAAAAACTAAACATTATTCTAAACAAATTCATTGGTTAAATATCTAGAATAAGACAAGCTGTACCATAACAATTCCCTCTCTCCTGTTCTCATGTCAGCTGTTTTGCTTTGCTTGGGAGAGATAACCTGCTTTCGCTGGCCTTGACTAAGCCTAACCCACTGCTTCTCTCTCTGCTCCTTTTCTCCCTTGGGACAGGGTGGTAGGGGCAGGGGGCAGTGGAATGGATTCCCTGGTTCTGACCAGAGGGGTTTTCATGTTTTTTGCTAATTGTAAACACCTGTATAATATTGTAAATACTTTATATTTTGTACATATTCTTTGCATTCCATCATAGAGTGTAGATTTGCTTGAAAATACAGCTTCATTTGCTTCTAACTAACTTGGTATGGCAAAGTTAATGCTGGGGGGAAACTTCAACCCACCACTGTAACATCATAGAGTTCAAGTTTGTTGTGAAAAAAAGTCTGACTTTGTTTCAGTACTTTAAACATTTGGTATTTATTGCAGTGATTATAGATCCTAAGCAGTTGGTTGCAATTTCATCATTATACTTGTAGCTGAATTTGTGATTAAAGGAAGATTGAAATATCATCAAACTTATCATGCAGACTGTAAAGTTGTGTTGTTAAGAATACCTACTATACTCTGTGGGATGCTGTAGAGTAAGCTTTCTTAATATCACTACTTAGAATGGGCATAAATACAATTAAACATCACAGCACCAAACACCATGAACTCCAGAGGTGAAAATAAAACTGTTGCACAGTGCTTCCTACTAGGCTAGTCTGTACCATTTCCTACAATGCTTCACAGGTAGCCAGGTCACTTTCTGTACTGGAATATGTTTTTCTTCTCATCAAACTTCTATTAATTTTAATAAGATTCATAGGATTTCAGAGCATACTTTAGAAAAAGCCTGATTATTTTGTGTGGTTTTAATACGAGAAGTTGTTTTTTTTTTTCTTATTAAAAACACAAACAGAAGCAGATTATTATAATTGCAAGATGCTCCAGGGTTTGGTTTTTTTGGTTGTTATTAATGAATAACTGAATGTTGAAAGTCACTGACTTGTGTCTCATCTGGCAACCAAGAACTGTAATAATGACCTTTTAACCTATACACTGCTATGATTCTTGAATAAGTCTTAAGTTAAAAGTCTAATCTTGTTTCTTTGTAATCTAATAGACAAATTATATTTCAAAATAGGTTGGGGTTTTTTGATTGTTTTTGTTACACTGGACTTTAAAGACATGGAAACACAGCACTTGGTTATGTACAAGTCTGAAATGTGTTTTACTTAGTATATTTTTTCTTTCACAGTATCACCAAAAAAACCCAACCCCAAAACCCAACAACAAAACTTCTGCTATAAATTCTCCTTATATGCTGAGGCCTCTAAAAGTAGCATGCTGTGCAGAAGAGGTCTCTATAGAAAACTGAAATATCCTGAGGTCAAAAATCATCACTAAGATATGGCATGATTCACTGACATATCTATGAGATAGATTTATAGGTATATCATTCTGTCTTTGAGTTTTCAAGGACTACTATAATTCATAGAGAAAAATAAAACCCAACACACCTTAAAGCATAAGAGCAAACGTGAGACCATGCACTTTGCATAAATACCTTTTCCTTTTTTTTTTTTAACAGAGTTTTTATTCTCTCTGGTCATGAAGAAGAGAGTTACACTTCCTTCCCCAGCCTTGTTTAACTTCAGAAATTGATAATGGTGATTTCAAGTCTTTGTATAGAAAAATGCCTTGAGATAATCTGCAGAAACCACCACCCAGATCCTTAAAATATACATGTTATGCTCATGACACTCGTGGATTTCCCACTTTCCCCTCCCAGTTTCCTTTCAGGTTAAAATATTAAAATCTAAAATTAAACTAGAAATCAGCATTTTACTGATAAAGTCAAAGTTTAATTTTCCTTCAGGGCAATGCAGACAAGTGCAGTTTTTCTGTAGTTCTAGATCTACAGCATGTTAAATTGTGGGAGTAATGGCAGAAACTGCTTTAAATGTTCAATTTCATGAGCCCTTGGTGAAAGCAAAATATGTACGATATATGTATTGCTCAGGAACAAGAGCCCAATTTTTTTTGCTACGCAACATATCAGTGAAAAAAAGCCCTGTTGTTAAAGGCTACTTACAGATCAGCTGGATCTAGGGAAGCAACACACATTTTGTGAAAATGTATAATCCATTTATGAAATTTAACACCTTCATTTCTGACCACAAAATCAAATATTGTGTTGAATAAACCTTTATTTATTTCTCTCAAGACATAAACTGCATTTCTGCCATTTTACTGTCACAAGAAGACTGTTTTTGATGGCAATTGCTGGAAATATTTTTCATCACTGAATTTCCAATTCTATAACTAAAAAATATCTTACTTGATAAACGAAGATAATTTGTCAGATTTTGCTCTTCTTGTAGATGTAATGTAAAATTCTAAAGGACTGCCATTTTTTTATGCACAGACCTTTTCTAAGAGGAGAGTTGAATTAGATTGAGTTGGCTCTCTTTGGAGAGATAATGTAAAATATAATATGAATATATTTTCTCTTTTAGGTTAGAGTGATTCAGAAATTAAGTAATAGATGAAGTCCCTTTTTTAACAACTGTGGCATTTGGGATTTGATATGTATGCAGTCTGAATGGACATGGTTAAAAGCACTGCTCATGACTGAATTTCACTGTAGTCTGGAGTGCATACACTGTGTTAGTATGGAGACATAAATATCACCTCAAAACCTGTACCTTGGGTTATTTTTAATTCTTCAAGTTATTTTCTACAGATTCTTGTTTCTTTAATCTATAAATTTCCTGTAATTACATAAAAGTTCAGATATGGTGAAAGACACATACTTTTACTAAGGGAATATTTTCACTAAACCCTAGGTGGCTGAAAACCACAGGCCCCATCAACTCCTACAGTCTGATTTTGAAACCTTCATGTAGTACCTATTTTTGTAAATTTGTAAAAAATACTAATTCCAGACTAAAGTGGCAAAACTACTGAGTGGCTCTCAAAATCTGGATGCAAAACACCAGAAGTAAATATTCTTTATTACTAAGAGAGAGATGATCTGGGGTTTTGTTCACTATGTGAGTAATTTTTTTTTACCCCACCCCCTCCAGTCAAAAGGAACACAGTGTTTTTGAAGGGTAGTTATTTCTTCAGTATACACAGTACTAAATACCTTCAAGAGTATTTCTTCTGGAGAGACTTACACTTGAAAATTTGCTAGGAGTACTCGGGGATTTCTTCTCATGTCATTATAAGAGATCCTATATGCTACATGTATTTCTTCCTTATTTTCATTTGTGTGAAAAGCTCCTGGAAGTGAATGGGACACATTATTTTTCATATTCTTGAACACTGTTAGATTTTTCATAAGTTCTTTGGTATAGTAATCTCTCTTTTGCATAGGAATAAATGAAATTTCTTTTAATTATAAAATATCTTTAAAATACATTTTACATGACATATCCTAATTTATTAATTAAAGCTGTGGGGCCTGAGTACCAGCTGTCTTTACCTAAGGGACTGATGTAGCTAACTGCTTCACTGCACAATTATTTTTTTTAAGGGAAATATTTTGCTATGATTTATTAGTTATGAACGATCATTTAATGAGAGGCAAAAGCATTTTGTGACCTAATGAGCAAACTGGTATTTTGATGGTGAGTTTTCTGTTCAAGACACAGACAGGAGAATTCTGCAGTAGAAATAAGTGCCATTTTTTTCTCCAACACACAGCTCAAATGCAAGGCCTATTTGACTTGTGAAGTATTCTACAGTCTAGCTTTTACCTCGACTGCTTTCTACATGATGGCCTCCGACTATTTTGCCTCTTAAAACATGTGAAGCCCACTGCAATTATAAGTACCAGCATGTATTAATCTAAACTGAACTTTAAGCCACTAGGAAACTTGTAAAAGTAAAGCACAGAACTGCAACGAAGTTAGAAAATAATTATGAAGGAGACAAGAATAAGGATTCAGAAGCTTAACTTTGACATTTCTTTCTGGCCCCCAGCAAACCCAATTGCTGCTCTATAATGTCATCCTGCTTTTAGCTTCTTTGTGATTAAGGAATTCTAAATTTTTCATATGTGTAGGCTGACATTGTAGAACAGTTTTGAAAGGTATGGGTTGTAGGAGGTCAGCTCAAATTATACTATAAGTAACTAGCTTTCATCCTGAAAAGTCACATCCTCAATTACTAGGTACTTCCCTAGGTTTTCCTATTTTTTCTGCTATTTGAAGAGAGTTGTAATATTGGTCTGAAGTTTGGCATTACAAAAAATATATCTTACTTAAAAAAAACTTTAAAAATCATTAATGGCTAGTAATAAATTGCTATATACCATTTAGCAGTTTTGCCTATTTTTCCTATTTTAAGTGTATATGTGTGACAACACCAGTAAATGCCAATTACATCACTTTAGTTCCCCCCATGTAGATTCAATGAAATCAGGAAAATCTGCCTACTAAGTTGGCAGGATTTAGTTAAGTGTGTCGCAAGCAAATGTTTCAGTTAAACTTTGTACCCTACTTTCATATATCACTATCAAGTTATGGTGTTCTCCAAATCAAGCTTATCTACTGTACTACTTCGGCAGTAGAACTGTTCCCCAATGACACTGCTATAACATTTTAATTTCTGTGTCCATTCACACTGAACTGTGTGCGCCATTTTGTTCATTACAAATAAGTCTCCTAGATCATTATAACCAAAAATCAGTCCTCAAACAGAAGGAAGTGGACTGGATTTCTTAGAACTGACTGAAATTTTCGGTCATTTCAGGAAACATACTTCTTATATCTTATGATGCTTGTCTTCCTTATTGTTTACTAAATAATAATCATATAAATTAATGTTATACTGGAATTGTGAGTGCAAACTTATACTCTACAGTATGAATAAGTATCTTTAACAGCATCAAGCCTGCCTTGCAGGCTCTAGGCTCTGTACAGTCTAAAGAAAGACTTTAATTGAGGCATCTTAATTATTTTAGTATTTATACACACATGTTCAAGCATATGAAAGCAACGTGTGCACAAATATATGGATGAACACAGGCACTGCTTTGTTTCTCTTTCGAGTGTTAGGTTTGGGTTTTTTCCTTCATCATCTGTAAGGAAATTAATAAATGCTTAGGAGAGGTTTCTAGTTTCCAGTGTTCCTCAGCATGTGAGTACATGAATTTATTGTAAATATTTTTATGATTTAGAATCTGCAGTATGTTTATTACTTCCCTTTGAAGTGTTGGTAACAGCTGGGAATTTCTGTCATTTATTCTGGTTTTCTTCATTTGGCATCATTATCAGAAGTTAAGAAAGGGAATCTATTGCTAAATGCAATACTAAGATGTTGAATGCTCTGAAATGAGACTTCATAAAACAAAACCCTTGTCTCAGAGAAAAAGGGACGGGGTGGGAGCAGGGCTTTCTAAATCTTCCTTCTTTCATAGAAGCAAACTATCAGCCCAGGCATATATTGTACATTTCCTATATTGAGTCTTGGAGGAAGAGAAGCTGAAAGGCTGTAGGGCAGCACCATGACCCTGCCTGCATGCCTGACTGCTTCCGGGCTTTGGAGCTAATAATCACAGGGCTGTGTGGAGAGCAAATTCAACTTGTTAAATCCTCATTCCCAGCCACCCTAAAATATGTTTCTGTCATTGTGGTCCAGCTGCTTTCATGGGCTGGGCTGCCTGAAGGTGCAGTGTCTCCCACGGAGTGACAGGGCAGGGGATGGCAGCCAGGGCCTGTTCCACCACCCCAGACAGGAACAGGCTGCCCTAGCCATGGGCACTGGAAAGTCCCAGCCCCAGGTGTGGGGTACCTCACTGGAGCTCTTCCACTTACAAGCTTCCATAAGTCTAAAAACCCAAGAAAGAAAAATAAAAGATAGAAAATGAGATGAATAGTTGTTGACTCCTGAGGTTTTTTGTTTGGTTGGGTTTGGTTTTGTTTGCTGGTTTTGGTGGGCTTTTGTTTTAAATAAAATTATAATAATGTTTCAGAAGAAAAGGGAGCTTGTTTCTCACTTATAAAGTTGTCTCAGTCTACTTTGTCATCTTGTATCTTACAGTTATTTCAGTATATACTTATATTTTTGACCATTTTCCATTAGATAAGAAAAAAAAGTCTTGTTATTTTCATGCATTTAAATCAGAGTTTTATTGCTTGGTCTCAGTATAACCTGAAAGAAGTTTTGGGTTTGTCATATGGTACTGTACTGTAGCAAACAGAGAACTTTGTGTTTCTGTCAGTTGTACAAAAATAAATTGTTTTTCATTTCCCTTATATGTTCAAAAAGTAACTGAAAACAAGCCACAGTGAGTCAAAAATCAACCTGTTCTGATGCTAATTATAAAATAGCTATGCTTGCTGCCATTTCTTGAACTGAACCTGTAGGTTTTATTCTGTACAGAATAAAGACAGTGGCACACATTGAAAGTATTCAATGTGAAACAAAAGATTCTTATCTAAGCTAAGCTTTTGAAACTGTCATAATATAAAGAATGAATACAATTTTTTAATGAAGAATAAAGAGTAGATAACAGTCTTTTAGAGAGCTATTTTAAAATGGGTTTTCATTTCATAAAAAGGCCAGCATTTTTGTTTCATACAAACGTGTGACTGATGATAGGCATATTAGTAAGCACTGTAGTGACACTGTGCCTTTCCACATGGCTTTTAATTATGTATATTTATAGGCATTAGATGGAAAAAAAAAGAAAGAAAAAAAATTGATTCAATTCCACTACAGAAGTTTTGTCAACTTTTTAAATAAAAAGTAAATATTTATCAGTTTCTTGCCATCTCCAGCTTCAGAGATTTTGACAGATTTAATTGTTATCTACTATGTAAGATATTTATTGAATTCATACATACAGGACACATACAGGATCCTGATGAAGGGAACATTTTGCTTTGGGGATGTAATTTCTCTGGGAAATGGGTGATGAATAATTATAGATAGTAGAGTAGACTGCAATATATAGATTCTGTGATCATAATTACTGAAACAATCAAGGATCTTTGCATATTTGAAATTAGAATTGGTCCAGTTTTATTGTAAAAAGTGCAATAAATCAGGTTTTTTTGTTTGGTTTGGTTTGTTGTTTTGTTTTGTTTTGTTTTGTTTTCCATGACAGGCCAAATCATCTGTTAATGATTAAACACCATTTACTTTGCAAACGACCAGAAACAGAATTACTATATTTATTCTTGATGAAATCACCTGAAAATCCATAAAAAGGAAAAAAGAACTAGCAATATGTTCAGAATTGCTGTCTATATTGAGAGAGATTAATAGTACTGACAGAGAAGAAAAGATAAAGCTGCAGAGAATGTTTCTTGTTGTTGTTTTTGGGTTTGGGTTTTGGGGGTTTTTTTTGGTTGGTTGACTTGGGTTGGGGTTTTTGATGAATCATCATAGCTCAGTCATTTCACAGGATCACAGGGTGTTAGGGGTTAGAAGGGACCTCTGGAGATGGCTGAGTCCAACCCCCCTGTCAGAGCAGGTCCATAGAATCTAGCATAGGTTGCATAGGAACACATCCAGATGGGTCTTGAAAGTCTCCAGAGAAGGAGACTACACCACCTCTCTGTGCAGCCTGTTTCAGTGCTCTGTGACCCTTACAGTAAAGTTCTTCCTCGTGTGGAGGTGGAACTTCCCATGCTGCAGTTTATATCCATTGCCCCTGGTCTAATCACAGGGTGCAAGTGCAAAGAGGCTGTCCCTTCCTTCCTGACACCCAGCCTTCATATATTTATATACATTTATTAGATCCCCTCTCCCTCTTCTCCAGACTCCAAAGCTCCTGGTCCCTCAACTTTTCCTCATTAAGGCAGTGCTCCAGTCCCTTCATCATCCTTGCAGCCCTCTGTTGGACTTTCTCAAGTAGATCCCTTTCCCTCTTTGGGGAGCCCAGAACTGGGTGCAATATTCCAGGTGGGGCCTCACAAAGGCAGAGTAGGAGGGAAGGAAAACCTCCTTTAGTCTGCTGGACACACTCTTCTTAATGCATCCCAGGGTACAATTGGCCTGCTTGGCCACAAAGGCACATTGCTGTCCCATGAATAACTTGTCCGCCAGGACTCCCAGGTCCTTCTCCATGGGGCTGCTCTCTAGCAGATTATCTCCTAACCTGTACTGGTGCAGTTCATTATTCCTTCCCAGGTGCAGGACTCTGCACTCATCCTTGTTGAACCTCCTTAGTTTCCTCTCTGCCCAGCTCTCCAGTCTGCCCAGGTCTTGCTGAATGACTGCACAGCCTTCAGGTGTATCAGCCTAACCCCCAGTTTGTATCATCAGCAAACTTGCTGAGCAGACACTGCCTGTGCCCTCATCAGTGTCACTGATGATGTTGAACAGGACTGGACCCAGCACTGATCCCTGCAGGTCTGCACTAGTTACAGCTCTCCAGCTGGACATGGCACCATTTACCACCACTCTTTGGACTCTATTTTATAACTAGTTCCTAATCCATCTCACTGTCTGTTCTTCTATCCCACACTTCCTGAGCTTGCTTACAAGGATGTTATGGGAGACAGTGTCAAAAGCCTTGCTAAGGTCAAGGCAGATTTCATCCACTGGTCTCCCTGCATCTACCCATTCAATTATGGCATCATAGAAGACTATCATATTAGTCAATCATGATTTCCTCTTGTTAAATCCATGCTGACTACTCCTGATGTAGTGGGGTCAGACTTGGATGAAGTTCTGTATATGGGAATTACCTATCAATCTTTCCTGTAGATTTTCAGGTTAAGTGGCTAAGGGTTTGAGAACAGTTATCACAAATTGGATTGCTTTCTGCTTTACTTTTGGTTGTGGGGTCAGCTTGTTCACCCTACATCTAATTTAGTTTTCTTCTCTGGCTTCAGTCTGGACTGGCTATTTAATTTCCACATCACCGGTACAGAGGAGAACTTCACTCAACAGTGCTGTGGCAGGGAGCACCTAGTGAGGTCCAGAAAGGATTTCTGGTCTTCAGAAAGAAAACATGAGTGTATGGCCCAGCACAGCAGGATGGTATTTCACAGCGCACACTGGCACTCTGAAAACATGAAGGCTGATGTTTTTTGAGAGAAATGGAAGCTGACATGTCTCTCTTGGAAGCCCTAGGAGCTGAAGAAAACCATACATCTCAAATCTGGTAGCAGATTGTATCTGTGAGTGCCCTAATGCCTGCTTAGGTTTAGGAGCTCATGAAATCCTGCCTGATGCTACAGATGTGATTGATGCAAAGCATGTAAGTCTGACCTTATGAAAAGCAATATTCTTAGACTTTGACTAACACTAGGCCTATGTTGAATTTAATAATCTCAGAAAGCTTTTCTTACCCATTAAGAATCTCAGTCTGATAGATTGCAACTGTGGAGAGCATTTTCTAAATAAGCAGGGATTCTTGGAAAGTGGATGCTATTGCTGAAGAGTGTGTACTGGCTCCTAGAAATGGACCTTGAGTTTAGCCATTCCTCATTTAAAGCATTGTACAGAATAAGATAATACATGTAGGTACAGACACTCCTTGGGCCAAATACAGAGGGAATTCCTGACAGGGAGGGTACTACTCAGATGTGCAAATGAGAAACTCTGCTTTCTCCTGGGGAAGAATTGGCATGCACCCATCTTGAGTTGAGGAGATGGATATGTGTCAGGACAGTGAGGTTGGGAGGCTAGACATTGAGTTCTAGCATGTTTGGGAAAGATAATGATGTGTCAAAATGGGATGCATGATATGGAGTTCTAAATGGAGCTCAGATGAGATTTTGGAAAGAAAGAGGAGGCTAAGTGCTTCAGAAAAAAGTAAAAAAGAGAGAGGAAAAAAAAAGAGTTCTATGTGAGTCTTGGTTGTGACCTTATATTATCTACTATATTGGTCCTGATTGCCATGGCAAATTTTCTATTTTCCTGGTCCAGAGTAGTTTTTCTGCAGGAGCCTATGATTATATATCAGCAGGAGACAGTGTAACTTTCCCTTTCCTCAAGACCACAGAGGGGAAAAAAAAAATAAGGGAAAAAAAAATCAGATTTGTCTCCATAGACTAATATCAGTTTATAAGAATGGGATATATTTATGTCAAGAAAATGGAATTTATTTTTGGGACCAGAGTTTCAAAATCCCGCTTGTGATAAAGAAAACAAACTGCATCAAATATGAAGTTATTTACTTCAAGCATAAATAATTTTAAGATTATTATTTGTTCTTCACAAACAATTGTAGCTCTATTGTGTTTCTTTGAAATGATTACATAGTGGTATTTTCACAATCTGATCTGCAGTTTCTTATTGCTTCACATTGAGAGGATGCAATCAAACATATAATACACAGCCTGAGCTTCATGTTAATGATGATCCAGCAAATTGAGGCATTTTACTTTGTTATTCAGTTGTGTTTTGTGATTAAACTATAAAGGTTACTTGAAATGAAAATAATTTGAAAGCTTCTGTCAGGATTTATGTCTTTGCCAGTAATCTTGCCTTGATGAATTGATAATCAATGGTTAAAACAAATATCCTGAGTTCTAAGAATATTTAAAGCTACTCTAGCTATTAATTTCATTTGATGTACAGTGAACTGATGAGAAAGGTGTGCATTGAACACACACACACACACACATATATATATATATATATATATAATATTTTTAATGAGAATAAGCAAGAGGAACTGAGAGGGCTAAGAATGACTTTAATTTACTGAATAACAGTCCTGGGAGAAAATCTGTTCCTCTGCAGTTCTGGTAATGTGAATGGGAGTTATTTACATGTATTAGGAAGCCTGTTTTCCCCAAAGAGATCATACATTTTGTATCAATTTCTGCTTAAATAGGCATCTTAGAATAGCTCTTTCTCCTTATCTAGATATGGAAAGGCAGAGAGGAAAATTAATTTCAGATAGCTTTAAGCAAATGTTAGAAAGGTTAACATTCACAGACTTCCAAATATCTTTTGGGCAGCTGACATTTTCAAATACTAAGCTTTTTATTTAGGTGAATTACAGTGCTGGGCAGAAAGCAATGGATGTGTGAAATGAAATATGCCATTCAAATACAGAAAAGAAGGGGAAAACTGCTTGTAACTATTACAGAGAATAAAAGGTAAAATTGAAAGCCTCTGATACAAACTGAGTGTTCTGTTTGAGGCATGGACTTATGTATGAAAAATGCTTGGAAACTTTTTTTCCTCTCACCAATATATCTCCAAGAGTAATTTATTTTCAGGTGAGGAAATTGTCTATTCAAATGAAAGAAAGATTTGGTTTAAAGTTCCACAAAAACACGTTGCAGGACGAAACTGAACAGCAGGCAGTGCTACTAACTGGATTAAAACATCTAAGCATCATTTTGCATTCAAGAAGGAGTCAATCTGTTAATTTTTTTTCTCCTTTAAAACCAGTATGCCTGTTGCATGCATCCCTATGGCATGGAGACTGCATATGATTATTGCTAGAATTTAGAAAAAAATAAAATTCCGTATTACTGTACAGATACTGTTGACCTAATTAAATGCAACACTATCAATAGTTTCACAGGAGCAAAGCATCAAAATACTGCAATTTAATCCATTTGTACTCTCTGTGCCGTGAGTGTGATGTACTTTTGCAACAGAAAATAGATTTTGCTTAGAGAAACATGAGCAGAGAGGTCATTGTGCCCCTGTACTCTGCTTTGGTTAGGCCACACCTTGAGTACTGTGTCCAGTTCTGGGCCCCTCAGTTTAAGAAGGACATCAAGACACTTGAACGTGTCCAGAGAAGGGCAACAAGGCTGGTGAGAGGCCTTGAGCACAAGCCCTATGAGGAGAGGCTGAGGGAGCTGGGTTTGTTTAGCCTGGAGAAGAGGAGGCTCAGGGGCGACCTCATTGCTCTCTACAACTACCTGAAAGGTGGTTGTAGCCAGGAAGAGGTTGGCCTCTTCTCCCTAGCAACCAGCACCAGAACAAGGGGACACAGTCTCAAGCTGCACCAGTGGAAGTTTAGGCTCGGGGTGAGGAGAAAGTTCTTTACCGAGAGAGTGATTCGCCATTGGAATGGGCTGCCCAGGGAGGTGGTGGAGTCACCGTCCCTGGAGGTGTTCAAGAGGGGACTGGACATGGCACTTGGCGCCATGGTCTAGTCATGGGGTCTGTGGTGACAGGTTGGACTCGATGATCTTCAAGGTCTCTTCCAACCTTGGCGATACTGTGATTCTGTGATACTGTGAATATAAAAAAGCTAATGCTGGCACTGACATGAATTCACTAATCAGTCACTGTGACAGTTTCAGGCTGTGTCTTTAAAAAAGATAGCTGCAAATTTCCAAGCAAATCCGCAGTTGGGTGTAAAAAGGAAAACAAGAGATTTATTCTAAATGAATTTCATTGGCCAGATGTGAGATGTACCTCCAGCAATATCTCCCATTCCACTTCAATCCTTTCTTTCCTTCTGGCTGCTGGCATGTCTGCTTCGCAAAGAGGGATTTATCTAAAGACCTTGAGATAAGCATTACTGACTCTTTTTTAATGACACTTTTTGAACTAACTGAAATTTCTCTAACACCTCTCCTTTTCTCTTTTCTTCTAATTAACCAGGGGAAAATGGGAGGGGGAAGTTGAGGGGGAAGCGAGGTGGCATCCTCCTGGACAAGGAAGATTTCTGTGTTGTTTTCTCTTTGTAAATACATGCATAATATTGTAAATACTGTATATTTTGTGCATGTTAATTGCATTCCATTATGGCTTGTAAATACATCTTTTCCATTTTGCTTCCCTGAATGAGTTCAGCCGAGTTTTTGGTAGTGTTGGTGGGTTAAACCATCACATTACACAAAAAAATTGGCTTCCAGACATGGGGCAAGGTTTGCTTGATTGGCCATTGGAATGGTCTGCCCAGGGAGGTGGTGGAGTCACCATCAATGGAGGTGTTTAGGAAGAGACTGGATGGGGTGCTTGGTGCCATGGTTTAGTTGACTAGATAGTGCTGGATGATAGGTTGGACTCAGTGATCTTGGAGGTAATTTCCAACCTGGTTTATTCTATTCTATGCTATTCTATTAATTTCTGCTCAGATTAGGGAAGCAACATGAAGTTATTTTAGTTTCTGTGGCATCTGATCTTTTCTGCTGTAACTGTGGTTGTTTACAAATATATTGTTGGATTTTTGTTTGATAAATTAGGGAGATACATGATGTATAAATTGTACCTGTGTTTTAAGTATAAAATTCAGCTTCCCTATGATTGCTTTTTGGGGTTCTTTTGGCTTAAGAGATATGGAAATGTGACTGCTACAACATTACCTATTGAAATTCAGGAGTTCAAAATTCCAGTAGGTGAAAGGGTCATTCTTAGTGATGGTTGGGATCAAAAAGTAATTTATTTGATGTGTGTAATCCTGATGTTGGTAATAATTAATGTGTTCTTGTTAGTGGCTCTGCTCTGTGAGAAGCGAGTGTCTAAGGCATGTTTCATTTTTAAACACAGACCTAGGCATAGGAGAAGCAGTTCTAACTCAAATCCAGAGATTTCTAGTGATGAAGAGATAGCAGAATCAGAAGCAGTTAAAAATAGAAAGGGAGAAGCTATCAGTAAGGCATCTCTGGATGGGGCTATTGGTGATTCTGGCAATCAGCCAGCAGCAGCTCCTAAGATGGCGGCTGCAATGTCCTCGGCAGCCATTAGAGAGGCAAAATCATTTCCTTCTTCATCAGCAGGACCAGAGGTGTCCTCTACAGCAGCTGGTGTGTCTCAAAACCTGTCTGCTTCTGTTAAGCCTGCTGTAAATTCAAATGCAACTCCAATTGAGCAAGTAGCGGCATTAGATAAGAGAGATAGAAGAAAGGCTGATGCAGCAGATGATGGGGGAGCAGCAAGATTCCTCTGCTGGTGAGGGACCTTCTGTTAAAAAAGATCCTGCTGAGGAGGAAGAGAAGGTTTGTCTTAAAGATATAGCTGAGTTATTGAGACCATCACTGGATCCTGGAGATGCAGGACAGGATACAGGTTCTGGTAAGACAGCAGCTAATGGAGGTGCTTCTGAGCTTAAAGAGATCTTTAAGAGAGTAGCAGCAGAAGCATGGGAACAGTAACTACAGGAAGATGAGACAGATGATGAGCAAGATTTAGATGATATTCAGAGAGCGAATGTGCCCAGAAAAGAGACAAGGCATGTGAGGAAGGATTACATCAGAGCAGAGAATGAGCCAATTCTAACTTGGCTTGGCAGATGTTTCAATACAGGTGCACCAGCTCTAATAGTGGGAGACAAGTCAACATCTCAGCTAGGAACTCTCTCAAAGGATAGTGGAATAGATAGACATCTAGGCAGGAGTCTTGGTAAGGTTTCTCTGTGGACATGCCTTTTATTGGCAGTTCTTATGAGATACCCATCCAAAGATGACCTTCCATGGAATCCTAAACCCTGGAACACCATGGATGAGGGAATTTAGTGCTTGAGAGAATTTGCTGTGAGTGAAGTTATGTATGGTGATCATGGTACTCTGAATCCTGATGAAATTCCTGTAGGAACATGGTGTCTTTAGGTGTAAGTGCAAATACAATTAACATTTGTCCAGATTTAATCTTCATTAATTTTTACATCCCTTCTTTTTATGGGTGATTGTGATTCAGTGTTTGTCTGTTGATTTCTTTGAGATTTAAAAAACCCAGCTTTAGGCTGGAATTTAACAGTATATCAGTTAGAATTTATTCCTCACACTTTCTTCTCAACAGTACTAACTGAAAGAACAAGATTTGAAAAATAAATTTGTTGAAAAAGATCCACCTATTTCATGTAGAAGATGGAGAATACTATCTGCATAAAACCTGAGAAATCCTTTAAACTCCACATCTTCCAAGTTATTTAAGAACACAACTCATAGCAATAGAATTAAACATACAGTTATGCTTTAAATTTAACTGCACATATGTCTGGTTTTTGGGAGTAGGAGCATTAAAGCGGGATGACAGGGTAGACTTAGAAATTGAGTTCTTACAGTGAAAACAGTGTATATGTAACATCAAAGCTGGCTTGTGTGACAAATGCCTCTGCAGCTGTTTTGGGGAACTGAGAAGTCATTCTTCAGAGGGTTTTGGTCCTATAGTAAATGTAGACTTTTTAATAACCTACTGATTCTGAAATATTTAAAATAGCTAAGGTGATAGTGAAAGTTTCTATCAGTTAATCTGATCTTCAGTAAAAAAAACAAAGTGAATTTTTTTTTTAATCTGTACAAAAATAAAACCAAATCCTTTCATCGGATTTCATGTTCGACTTGCGTACAGTTTTCTTAATTATTAGATAATTCAATTCAAGGTGGGTCGTTCACCTTTCTGTCTCTGCTATGCTCATCTCAGAGAAGTCTGGAACTTCGGTCCACAATCTGTTTAAACATCAACTTGTTAGCTTTTGAACTGTCATAGTTTTCATTTTTAAAATGGAAATGTAAAATGAAAACTTCAGTGGAAATTGAATTATGTAATTGTATTAAATTATACATTTGTTTTCCACTTTTCAAAAGTTACTTTGTTGCAAATATTAATAAGGAGTTGCCAGTCTGTTGACCAAAACTGTCATTCTTTATTTGCTCTGTTGCCTAGTATGACTATAATTTTAGTTCTGATCTGAATTGTTGTTGTTGAAACAGGGTATGGTGTGGAGGTAATTTTTTCCATTTTGGAAAATCAGTTTTATGTTGGATAGTGAGGCAATCAAACTCTATTTTGATAAATCAGTGCTGCTCTACAATTAAATTGTAATATTTACATTCTTCATTTGCTTGATATTCTTGGTCTTCTAAATATGTTTGGTGTTTTAAATTTTTTAATTAAAAAGACTATTTCCTTTTAACAGGTGTATTGAAGGAAGAAGCTGAAGTTAGGAAACAGGAGCAGGATCAGACATGAAGTAACAAGAGAATGGGGGAAGGACTAAACAACTCGAAATGGATACTTTTCTGTGTAGTTAGAGATCTCTGCAGACAGCACACACCTAAGATCTTTTATATTTTTGTGAGAGTTTTAGAGATCCTTGAATGTGTGTATGTGTATATATGTGAGATATGTATATTAATTTCATATTTTTAGATTATATTGTTGCAAAATTATAATTTTTAGCTGAAATGTATATGGATGTAAGAATGAACATGTGGGATCTTATAAGAGAATGCTATGAGAAATATCTTCAAAGCAAAAGAATTAATATCAGTGCTCCATCACCCTCACCATAAACAAATGTCTCCTCATGTTGAGGTGGAACCTCCCATGTACCCATTGTTCCTTGTCATATCACTGAGCACCACTGAAATAAGATTGACACTTTCATCTTGACACTCACTTCTCAGATATTTATAGACATTGATAAGGTGCCTTCTCTTAGTCTCAAGACTAAACATCCCCGAGTCTCTCAGTCTTTCTCCATAGGAGAGATGGTTAAGTCCTTGTAGCTCTCCATTGGACTCTTTATAGCAGATTCCTGTCTCCTCTTGAACTCTCCTCCCTTCCTGGGGAGGTGGTGGAGTCACCATCATTGGAGGTGTTCAGGAGGAGACTTGATGGGATGCTTGGTGCCATGATCTAGTTGTTTGGGTGGATTGGATTGGTTGATAGGTTGGACGCGATGATCTTGAAGGTCTCTTCCAACCTGGTTTATTGTATTGTATTGTATTGTATTGTATTGAATTAATTTCTTATCTACTTTCAAAACAGCTCAAGGATTTTTGTCCTGATTCTGCAGCACCTTTGAGTCCCAAATCCCACTGATCAAAAGCATCAGCACTTCTCTTAAGAAATAGATGCACTTTTGATGTTGTGTATTCTAATTTCTAGCCATTGGTAAGAATTGAAAAATTTGTCTTTTTGAAAAAAAGTTAAAAGCAAGGTGGTCATACTTATCTGATGGCAGGTCTGATGAAAAAAACTCCATTGTTCTCCAGCCCTGCTACCCATATTTACTTACACAGAGGAATATGTGCAACGAGGGCCTGAAGCAGACATACGACCACTGAAAACCAACTGTTAACTTATGGGTTTTTAAAAATATTTTGACCAAAAGCTTATATTGTTTGTTATGTGTAACATATCTATTACAAAGTCTTAATAAACACATGTATATTTTACAGTGAATTATATTTATGGCTATAGGCTTTCCCTCTAAAACACCTGAGAAAAATTATCTCTGAAATTTTTAGGAAGAATTTTAACAGTTGCAGGTATGCAAACATTGATATGAAAAGAGAAGTATTGCCAGCTGAATATGAACCAGCAGTGTGGTCAGGTGGCCAAGAAAGCCAGAAGCATCCTGGCCTATATCAGGAATAGTGGGACCAGCAGGACCATGGAAATGATTGTCCCCCTGTACCCAGAACTGGTGAGGCCAAACTGTACTGTATTCAGTTTTGGGGCCCTCTCTGCAAGAAAAACATTGAGGAAGGAAGGAGAGCAGGAGGAGTTTGGAATTTGGAAGGAAGGAATTTGGAAGGAAAGAAGGAAGGAAGAAGGAAAGGGAGGGAGGACGGGAGGAAGGGAGGAAGAAAGGAAATCCACATGGAGGATAAAATTGATGCTAGCATACAAAAACAGAAATAGGAAAAGACAAGAAGAACGGAAGATACAGAAGATTTAGAAATATATACCAAACTGGGACAACTGTAGCTTCCTAACTGGAAGGAAGTATGAAGAGGAGTATAAAAGTAAAAGAAAGAAAATTAATTCATTTTGAAGTCTACCTGGAAGCAGTTATATACCATGCAAACTGAGAGGAAGAGTAAGCAGCAAGGTCAGAATAGTTTATGGACTCATATTTTTTAATTCTGTAAGTAAATGCAGATTTAGGAGCTACTGGATACTTAACAGTGGAGTCACAAGCTGTACTTATAATGTTGATTAAAATGGAGAACGTGACATGGAGCAGTATATTTCTGTGAAGTTCTTTACTAGTACAGATTGCATTATTTTAGCTGTCTTTTTTTTCCCAGTAGGTACAGTGGGTTATGAGTTTTGTGATAAAGTTTTATATATAGTTTATGGAATTCAAGGATATGAAAGTACTTGGTAATAGGAGAAGTCTATGTTTTGAGGGGTTGTCAAGTTTTCTTTCAGTTGAATAATTGTTTTTTTTTTCTTTTCTTAAAATGTTTCTTTCCCTCTTTCCTTTTGAATTACCTATTTGCTTGCTTGGATCTCCTGAACTACATGGATCGTAATGCCTTAGAGCATCCTCTTTCTTCAGTGGCACTTACACTTTGTCAGACTGGCTCTACTCACCTGTAGTACCTGAAAAAACAGCATAAGGAGACATGGGGCCTAACTTTGCTGTACTTGTTGCCCAAATTCTTAAAGAGATCAATAAGAACCAATGCACAGGGAATGTAGCCTTGAAGAGAAGAGGACTTTAAAGCAGGTTTACTGTTGCTGCAACCATGCTAAGATTGTGGAAAATAGATACAAGTTCTCTTACGCTGGCAAGAATGTGCTGTCACTGCATATATGAGATCAGTTAGTAACTGTAATGTGTGTTCTGTATAGTTTTATGGCCAGACTTACTGTTTTTCACACTTACTTTTCAGCATATATCTGTCTTACACAGCCTTTCACAAGGCTTTTTCCTGTGCAATAAACACTAGAATGTGCTGAGAGCTTAGCAGGATATTATCACTTTTCACTTCACTTTTCACATCTTTCCTCTCCATTTTACTACTACCTTTGCCAATGGCACTGCAAAAATGCTGAAATGTTAGGAAACTGAGGGAACAAGGTTTCTCTTCCAAATAGGTTTTTATTTCATGAAACATGTTTTGTATCAAATGAATAGAATCTTGCTGACAAGAAACCTCTAGATGAGGCTCAAAAGGAACTGACATACAGTGAATATACTCTCTTATTAAATATTGAGTTGTAGTGCATGCTTAAACCAAATTTAAATCTTAATTGACTAAACATTGGATAGAGCATTTCTTCTTACCATGTTTCACTTCACTCTCTTTTTTATAATTTTGTATTTCAATTGTGCTATTATAGAAAGTTTACAGTATCTAAGTCCTTACTTGCTCCTTGCCATTTCTATATCTGTCTAGGGTATTGCATCTTTATGTTTCCTGTAACAGTCTGGGGAGACTAGAACAGTTGAGACACCAGGAGTCAAACATTACCTTTTGTATTTGGTTTGACTGAGCTGGAGTTAACGTTCCCCACAGCATCTTTCTAGTGCTTTGTTTTGCAGTGATCTAACTGAGCGTTGTTAGCACAGCACTGTTTTGGCTACTGCCAAGCCAAGCACCAAGATTGTGCTTTTCCACCATTTCCCCCACCCCAATGTTAGGCTGAGAAATGGGCAAGATCTTGGGAGGGGACACAGCTGGGACAGCTGAACTGAACTGACCAAAGGTGTATTCCAGGACATGTCAGCTCAGATATAAAAGCAAAGTGTGGTGACATTCATTGATGATATTTTTCTTCTGGAGCAGCCACTACGTGTATTGAAGCCCTGCTTCCCAGGAGTGACCAAGCATCATCTGCTGCTGGGAAGTAGAGAATAACATCTTTGTTTACTCTTACCTCCACTTGTGGCCTTTGCTTTTGCTTTTTATCCTTTTAAATTACTTCTATCTTGACCCACAGGCCTTTGGTTTTATTTTCCCTCTCTCCTGTCCACCTAAGAAAGGGAGTGATGAAGCAGCCCCCAGCCAGGTCCAAACCACCATACCACTGCATTTTATTTTTGTTATAAAGTCTGCAATACACAAACCCAGAAAACATTACTCTAGAAGAAGCAGTGGCTTCAAATAGGTGTCCTTTTTGACTATCCAAGATAATTTTATTCATGTTTAATTTGTACTTTCACAGTTTTGATCATCATTAAAAATTGTTCTGATGTTTGACAGGTATCTTGACTTCCTGAAAACTTTAACGGCCACAAAATTTATGTGTTTGGAATGTGTCTATGGGAGGTTGTGAACAAAAATTTTTGTGAGGTGGAAGAGGAAAATAGACATTAGTTACATGAGTAGAAGTATTGCCATTTTTTCCATAAAAATTAGGATAGGATAGATAGGATAGGATAGGATAGGATAGGATAGAATAGAATAGAATAGAATAGAATAGAATAGAGTAGAATAGAATAGAATTAACCAGGTTGGAAAATACCTCCAAGATCACTGAGTCCAACCTATCATCCAACACTATCTAATCAACTAAACCATGGCACCAAGCACCCCATCCAGTCTCTTCCTAAACACCTCCATTGATGGTGACTCCACCACCTCCCTGGGCAGCCCACTCCAATAACTCTATGAGGAACTTCTTCCTAACATCCAGCCTAAACCTACCCTGGTGCAGCTTGAGACTGTGTCCTCTTGTTCTGGCGCTGGTTGCCTGGGAGAAGAGACCAACCCCCACCTGGCTACAACCTCCCTTCAGGGAGTTGTAGACAGCAATAAGGTCTCCCCTGAGCCTCCTCTTCTCCAGGCTAAGCAACCCAGGCTTCCTCAGCTTCTCTTCATAGGGCTTGTGCTCCAAACCCCTCACCAGCTTTGTTGCCCTTCTCTGGACATGTTCATGCAACTCGACATCTTAAAATGTAAATTGTTGATTATGTGCCTATGCTAGAGGCCATTCAAGTCAGTAAATAATATTTAAAGGAATTTGTATTTTGGTGTAATAACTGCTAGGGATAGGCTAGTGACCCTACCAATTCTGATCTTAACGTAAAATTGTGACTTCATTTTGCACAGTCTTCAGCTCCATGCTTTTTAAAATTATTATAGAAAGATATTGCTATGTGTTCTAATATATTATTGACCAAATGTGATTGGAAGTTTTTTTCATCTCTCAGTCAAGAAAATTTCTTTGCTCATGGCTTAAAATCTAGAAGTAAATGTCTTCTATGGTAATTGTTTTATTTTCATATGGGTGTCTCTTGTACAAACCCCCACAACATTACAGAATTCTGTAAGCACAGATGATGGATTTTATCATTTAGTTTAGAGTTCAAAGTTAGTAATTGACAGATCTCTTTGCTTTGGCATGTGCAATTGCTAGCAGTCTCCCCAGTGACTGACCTCAACAGCATCATGTTTTAATTTTGTCAGTGAGCTTGCCTACATGTTGGCCCCAGGCTTAGGTGTTTAGAGATTATACCTGACAGCAGTTAACTCATTTTCTTTTGGGTATTTGGACACAGCTCAGATTTACTTTTTCTGCCTGAACTGACTTCCAGTAGGTGGCATTCATGCCTAATAAAGCTCTGTGAGCCTTTTCTAGTCGGAGTGCTTTTATATTTCATTCACTAGAAAATGGTATTCTGCTATCAACCTAGATTAATGATTTTAAAATTAAAATATTTTACTTGAATTCCAACTTCTCAGCATATTTTTAAATTTCTGTTCCAACTAGACTCTGACAGTTTTCTGAATAAAGATTTAAATATTTTTTTTAAGACCTTGTAAAACAACTGAATTTTTTAACACCAGATCTTCCTTGTTTCACTTAATAATTTGTGTTCTAAGATGCTGTGCAGGTATTGGACATTAAATGTAATGGAAAGAAGGAAAACAGTCAAGTGGGATGAACATTTGTGATTTCTAATTTTAAATTAGAGTTATGGAATTCATTAGACTAGATGAAATTTCTGATTATTTCTAGAATTTAGTGTGGTCCTATTATAAACCTGCTAGCCATTGACTTCTGAAGATATGTACAGAAATGTTGGATTCCATCTCTCTATGAAATTCATGTGGAACTCACTAATGTTTTAAAATTTTATTAGGAGTGTGCTGGCAAGTGGGCAATGACACAACACAATCTTTTTTTTTTTTTTCTTTTTTTGTTGTTGTTGTTGTTGTTGTTGTTGTTGTTTTCTAGAAGAACAAATTTCTAGCTCTCTTGTGTTTGTGGAAAAGTTGAAACATGCAATTGTGGGCCTCTGTAAAAAACACTTACTGTCAATTTCTTTCAGTATTCTGATTTGGACTAATCTGGTCCAGGCATGGTTCTCATGATTAGATTTTGAAATTATAGCTAATTGGAGGAATGTAGAGCACCACTGATTTATAAATCTATTATAAAAGCTAATAGATGGTTCAGCCACTCTAGCAACTTCCCAGCCTTTTTTAACCCTGAAATGGTAAAACAGGAAATGTATCCATATGATCCTATTGCCTGTGGGGAGAAGCCCTTTGAAAATAGAGAAGTTCCCTTTGATAATAGATATCAGCAGTTAATAATTGCTTTTGTGGAGGTCCTAAATCTACATCCCTGATGCTTGGCAATCTTAAGAGTAATAGATGATTATCTGGGTGTACTGAGTTCTGGCTGTGGGAGTATGTGCCTTCCCACACAGAGTTACAGGTACCAGTGACAAGGAGGCAGGTGGATTAAGAGATGGTACCAGTTTGAAGGAGTGTTAGGAAAAACTGGTGACATGGACTCCTACTTGAGTACTACAAAGCTGAGGCATGGTTAGGATCCTAGTGGAGGTATCAGGGAGTGCAGGACATGCAGGTTATGGCTTCTTCCTGTGAGAGAGAAGGAACAAATCTGGGATCTCTATGCTCTGTACCTCCCAGTACTTAGAGCTCTGAGCATCAATGTTCAAATATTCACAGACTGCATTGAGTTGGAACGATGCTCAAAGGTCATCTTGTCCAGCTTTCCTGCAGTGAACAGGGACACCTCCAACTAGATCAGGCGGTCCAGAGCCACATTCGATCTGATCTTGAATGTCTCCAGGAACAGGGTCTCAACTTCATCCCTGGTCAGACTTAGGCAGGTTGCCTAGGAAAACTGTACTATTTCCTGTGGGTTTATAATTTAGAGGAAAACTTGGAAACATATATTAAAATGATTTAATTTAACAAGCTTTGTTTCTACAACTTTTCTGATTACTTCATGTTTAGGCATCAGAATTTTTGACATGCTGACATTTAATCCATGCAAGTTTCAGTTCTGCTAACAAGGCAATATAAGAGAAATTATATGAGGAAGTTCTCAAAAATAGTTATTCTAGACCTGCCTATTTCTTGTCCTGAATCAGCAAATATGTCACAGGGAGTAAGATTTGGAATACATGCAGAAGAGATTTCTAAGAGCAGGGTTATATTTCTGTATGAATATTCCTATAAACAGTGTGCTGTGCAACTGCCTTGGAAATTTTAAGGACTGTAGAGATAAATTTGTGTTAAATAGTGAAAATCCATCCTGAAGTGCATGCAAAGGATTCAGTGTAATTAGGAATAGTGGTGGCAGTGGTCAGAGACAAGCTAAAGCAAGAGTGCAAAGAGGAAAAAAAATTAACATTAACTACTGTATTATAAATGTAGTGCAGCAGGTAGCAGAAAAGGTGTAGGAGTTCTGTCTAGTGTCCTTATGTGACACTGATTTCGTCTGAAAATCAGTCAAGCATGAAAATGTAAAGTGAATATGATAATGCAGAGATGATGACATTGCTCAGGACAAAAAGATGTAAGGAAGAGATTCTCACTGAATCATCTGCTGACTTTACTCCTCCCTCTCCTCCAAGTAGAATAGATTTTGGCTTCCACTTTGAGTTTTTGATGTTTGGATTTTTTTCCCCTCTTTGTTTGTTTGTTTGTTTGTTTGTTTTATTATCAAGAGAAGCATGAAGAACCCTTGTTTTCATCCTGCTGGGGTTCAACTCTTGTGCACTTGGAACAGTGGCTGACTGATTGCTCTTCAAAGTATTAGTATAATGGTGTTAGTCTTCTGGTAGTACAGCAATCTAAATCAATTAAAAATCATAAGAGTGATATCTGTTGCACAAGGCAGTTTTCTGTCTTTGAAGAAAATGTTAGTAAAATAATATTTTAAAAAAAGAATTAAAAATCTACTTAGTTTGACACAGAAAATATTATGGATCTGGTCTGTGGATCATTTTAGTTGTCTTAAGTTGTTAGACTTACTAGTACTCTAAATGGTGAGCAGCATAGGATTATATTAAGCTTTTTATTGAGCTATACTTTACAGCCTTGAAGAACCCCAGGTACTAAAGGTACAATCAGAGTCATATTGTCAGAAGTTCAGTCTTTTAATCATAGGGATTATTTGAATTTTAAAATTAACTGCAATATATGAAAATAAAAGCTCAATGTATGGTTGCTTAGCAGACCCCTAAACAAAATCCACATAGTATGAAGATTAAACTTGTAATCTGCCGATGAAATATGGAAACTAGTCTCTGCTGAAACTGAATATGTATGTGGTTTCAAGCAGGACATCTGGGAGATGTAACTAGGTTGTTAAAGTAAGTATATGTACAAAGTAATTTCTGAGTATACCTTGCTTTTATTATTGGTATGTAGGAGGCTATAAGCACAAGTGTACTCCACTGAAATAAAGTGCAAGTATGTTGTTATTGTGCATAAACTGCAGCAATACCACTGGTACTGAGACATTCTTGTATGTAAAAGCAGAATTAAATTAAGGCTATGTCTGTGTTTATATGCTGCAGCTGGCAGAGGCAGGACAGATCTTTGTCACTAGATGATTCCAAGTAAATTTCTTTTCCATGAAAAGCTTTTCCTTTATCTGTGCCTGATCTCAAAATCAGATATCACCCCTTTTCATACCCAAGGATGGAGGCAGTATGGCCAGTGTTAATGCCTAAATCCAGGAAATCAGAAGTGCTCCCTTATTATATACGCCTGATATAGCCTAAATGTCTCTCTACTGTGTGGAGGAGATAACATAAGCTTTGTGCTCTTCATCTTACTTATCTGATAAAGCATAGGTCACAATTCTCTAAGCAATTAAAAAAGAAGAAATACAGGAGTCAACCTCCAAGACAAGCACATAGTGCCATTTCTTAAAGGTGAGTGCACATAACATGCAGATGTGCTTTAAAGATGCATATAAACAAACATCTGAAGCACCCAGCTGCAACCTTCTTAAGTAACTGTCATTCAATACTCATGATTTTGTCAGTGATTTCTATTACTATTCAGTGTCTCTAGTTTTTGCTTCAGTAGTTAAAACAGGAGGACATGCCTGAGTACTTAATAATACTTAACATTTCTATTTCACAGAGATTAGTTCTGTGTCTTTTGATATCAGGAGTATGTGCTTTTCATCAATAGTTTAGGGATGAGTGTCAGTCCCTCATATTTCCTTGATCACCCTGAGAAAAAAATCAACAATCTGTCCAAAATGGTACTACCTGATGTCTTGGTCCCTGGAGCCATATGGGGCTCCTCCACAGTAAATGACCAAGCAGGAAATCTGGCAAAACACAATCCAGCCTCCCATATGTCACTTCAAGATTGTCAGGTTACATGATGGTGTCTGTCCATTCCCTACATTGAACTCCAGCTGTTCTACCACTGAGGACAACCCTTTAGTAAAAATTCTTTCCCAGGATTTGAGACAGAGCTACTGATATTTCTAAACCTCAGAGGTGTAGCAAGAAATCTTCATGCCTAATGTGGATTTTGTAAGGTGATTCCTCTCACTGACTTCCATCAGTTGCTTTCTTCACATCCAGTTCCTGCTGGCTACTCACTTTTCTCCTGGGACAAAAAAAATCAAGATCTAGTGATATGTTGCCATACATGTACCTGATGCATCCATCCATAGCAATGGAAGGAAGATGCTGAAGTGTCTTTTTTTCTGAGTTCTTGATTCAGTTTTTCCTGTATTCATCTTATAAATTCTTATGAAAGATTATGTGATGAAAACAGAAAAAGAGAAAAAATACTAAATTTATATTTAAATAATTAATTTACTGTTCACAGTTTGGGGTAAATTTACTGCTTTAGTGTATTACACTGTTTAAAAGGAGTTAATTTTGATAAGGAAAGTTTTGTGGGGCACTTCATGATGATTAAAAAAAGGATGCCAGATTAATTTTTCTTTGAAATTGAATATTGAGACAGATTAATTTTTTTGTTATACCATAATCTTTTTAATCTTTCAGACTTTACATATAGGAAATCATTAATTAGGGTTTTGCTTACATTCCTGTATTTGATCACAATAAATGAAACTCTCTTTAGAGTGTATGTTTGTGCTGTGTTACACCCATCCTTGATAGGGGCTGAAGAAAGAACTCAGCCTCCCAGCTGGACAAAAGAAACTTGATCCAGGTGGGCAGAGAGAGACTTGGCTTTCCCCTCCCAGAAGGAGGGGTGCCCTGGGTCGAAGGTGGTCTATTCCACTCCCACTTCCTGTCCAGCAGCCTATAAAAAGGGTTGACATCTTTTACTTCTCTATCTTTTCCTGCTTTGCCTGTTTGCTAGGGGTTATCTACTGCTGCTTCCTGCATTGACCATGTGGTCAGGGCTTACTTTCCAAGCTGCATTCATGCTTTCTAAAGAACTGAAGCCACTTACAGCCAGGGAAATACAAGGCCATCCAGGCTTGCTTTTGTGTATTTTCCTATCTATCTTTATCCCTTACCTTTGTAAACCTTCCCTGTTATTGCTATATATATTTTGTTAAAAAGTTGCCTCTTTTACTTCCAAACTGATTCCAGATTATTTCTTTCATTAATTTACCTCTCCTTTCCCCTACCTGATTTTGTTTTACCTTATCTTACTTGGAAAGGGAGGGGAGAGGAATCTCTGTTACCCTTTGGGCTTTTAGACTCGAGTAAAGCTCAAACCACCAGAATGTTCATAATACCTAGGAAGGAACCTGTTACAGTGTAACTGTTAAAAAAAAATCCCAGAAACAAATTTTTCTTCCTAGGGGCTAAAACCGAGCAATTATTGCAAGCTAAACATTAATACATTTATCAAGTTAATTTATAGAGTTCTCGTTACTGAAAGCCATTACAGGTGCCACGCATAAAATAGTTCAGTCTTTTACCCAGACCCCGTAGCACAGCTGGTGACACAGAACATTTCTGTTACTTTGCACCCATCTGGCAGTGAAGTAAATCAGATAAACTTCTTATGAATCAATTCTTTCAAACTGGAATAATTTAAAGCATGGCATGACTCCAAAAGTAACATTTTAAAATGTCAGTGGAAGCCAGTGTGTATATTAAATCAGAAAATGAGAAAGACAGACATTCAGGGTAGATTATATTCTCTAGTGTGGTTCTGCAGACAGTTTCTTTCAATATTTAAATAATCTAATTTTCAAATCCCTTCTATTTGATTTTCATATCATGATAGGACCTTTAATGTTTTTGAATCTCTGAGGAAAACTATAAGATGATTTTATTTGTTAAAAGCTTAACTATTTTTCCTGATCTTACTATATTATGAAATTTACATAATCTATTAGCTCTCTTTTAATAGGTTATTTACCTTATATGCTATAAATGAATGGAATAATTACTGGAATATTCTCACAAAGTAGTGTCTAACTATGGCCTTATTAATAACTTTCTAACTTATCTTTCTGATTTCTTAGAGAGAAAATAATGATTAAATGGTTACATTTCTTCCAAATCTTGTATTAAAACAATTTTTAGTCCTCTATTTCTTCAATGGCTGTAAATCTGTGTAGCTAAAATAAATTCAGGGACAACAGCAGCTTACACCTACTGAGAATCAGGTTCAAAATGTGTAGGTTATTCATTGCTCTGATTGTTCAGTAGCATGAAATGTTCAGCATTCCTATTTCATCCTGAAAGCATTTAAATTATTTCATTGACTTTAATGGAAATTCTCAAAAAACTAAGCATGTAGGTCTTTTGCTGTAGTAGGGTGAGTATTCAGCCTGTTTAAAATCAAGCCCTTTCAGAAGAACTACCCGGTGACTGTTTTATTCTGGACTTGTTCTCTTTTCTGCCTGGAAGGAGAATAGGTTTTTGCCTTTTCGGTTGTGTTGTAACTGCAGCAAAATATCACAGCAGACAATTTCTTTCTTTAAGGTACGTACTCTAGCTATAAGTATGACTTCTGTGCTAAATTCTGCATCAGCTATGAGGTACTGCTTTTGTACCTAAATGCTGTATGGCCTATGTTAAGAATTAAAGCTCACGGCACGAATGAATTTTAATAGAAACATTTTACCTCAGATGGCTATTTCACTGTGCGGCTTCTGTCAAAATGAAATTGGGTCATATGTCTTTTTCATAAAAAGGCTGTTATGTACAAAAACTTTCAGTTTTAGGTGGCTATTTCTTTTCTCAGTGTAAATGGGTTTTTGGTACTACACAGATATGTGGGTGCTTTTCTATGACTGAGGGCTCTGTTATGCATCATTGAAGATAATAGAATATTTTGTATGGAATACAGAATATCATTAATTAAGATTGTTTTCACAAAAAGGCAAATGTTTAGTTTCACTACTTTTTCTTTTTCAGTCTCTTCTTTTATTTCTTCCTCCCCCTGCATTGGAATGGGCTGCCCAGGGAGGTGGTGGGGTCACCATCACTGGAGGTGTTTAAGAAGAGACTGGATGAGGCACTTGGTGCCATGGTTTAGTTGATTAGCTGGTGCTGGGTGCTGGGTTGGACTTGGTGATCTTGAAGGTCTTTTCCAACCTGATTAATTCTATTCTATTTTATTATATCCCCAGACTGGAAACAAAAATGTGATGTTACTCAGAAATATGTTAGTTACACTGTAACTTTAAAATATTAACATTTATGGAAATATAGCGTCATCTTTAGCCCTAAAACAGAGCATTTTTCTCCATCTTTCAAGGTTTCTATTATTTTTTTTTAATTCACCACAAACTAATATAATGTTAATCACATGTATAGGATTCTTCAGTGGCAAATGATTAAGAATATTAGAAATGTCCTTTCCATTTAGACCAGGGATTCAGTGAGTCCAGTACTCTTATCCTTCACAGTAGCAATAGGAGATGCTATTTAGGAAGAACGTGATCCTGGTCTAATTGTATTAGAGACATTTGGAGATGTATTCCTGCTGGTCCCTTTTGGTATGGGCATGTTTTCCATTTCAGGTTACCCATGAATTTGTTGAGTCCTCTAGGGAACTTCTTACATTGTTCACCTTCACAATCTCCTATGGCAAGAAGTACCAAAATTAACTTCCTGTTCTACACAAAATACTTTTTCTTGTCTGTCTTAAATTATCTGTTGTTTCCTTCAACTTCATTCCTGATCACCTTTAATCATAGATTCAATGTTGCAGAATTTGGTAAATAGCATCTTTGAATTCATCATGTCTAGCATTCTTATGCTTCTGTCACCTTAACACATCTCAGTCACACCTCTGGTAACCTAGTCCTGCTTGCAAATTGTGTGTCTCCAGCTAATTCAAGGTGTCTCTTAATGGTACAGACCCTCCACCCTTTTTATCCCTTATTTGCTCTTACCTGCACCTTGTTCTACTGCTGATTTTTTCATGGAGATTAGGCCTGCATAAACACAAGCTACCCAACTGCCAAAATTGAATATGTCAACAAAATAGCGCTTTGGTCTCAGTATCCTTTCTGATGGTACTTGAAATATCATCAGAATTTTACTGGCTTTTTCAATTTGGTGAATATTCAAAACTGTGTTCAAAATCTTCTTGAATTGTAGCTGCAAGTTCTGAGCATCACGTAGGCATGATGTAGACAATTATTCTGTAGTGACACTGTTTTACCTCTATTGAATCAGATCAGCCATTTGCACACTCTCCTAAAGTCTTTCTGGAATGTCTTGCCATTGACACTGTTCCACTCTCTGTGGGTTTTTTAGGAATTGACCGATTTAAAAAAAAAAAAATTCAACGGCCATTTTTCTGTGGTGAGATGATAGCTGCTCAGTCATATGCTTTGAAGTAATATGATTTTGAAATATATAAATGCTGAATGCTGTTGGGTTTTACATCCTGGGAATCTCAGATACATGTTATTAGCTTTGTATTTCAAGCATGAGTATATACTCCCAATGAATTTTCATTACAGAGAGTTCTAATTTTGAAAGGACCATATTCTCTAGCAGTTTTCACAAGAGCTGATGTAGCTAGGATTTTACCTATGTTTTCCTTCAGAAGTCCTTTCTAAATACTTTTTTCCTTAGGCACTTCATATTATGCCTGCTGCATACAGTAAAAGTAAATGCAAAAAAAAAATAATCTTCGTTCATCTCAGGTCAGTTTTCTTAAAGAGTGGATAGTATCTCTCTTCCTCACACAAACTGTTCATGATCTGCAGAAAATAAGAAGTCCAAATATATTGTTTCTTCTTAAAAAACATTATGGTGGTTGTGACTGGGTGCTGGCCCAGATGCCACTGCACAGACCACACCTGTGAGGTCCTGAAAGGATCCAGCCAGCTGGGTGGTCACAGCAAACCAGGTATTCCCTGCTCCCCTATAAAACATCAGCGTGGGGTCTTCACTTCCTCTTTCGTCCCCTGCTGCTGCCTAGGTAAAATGGCGTGAGCTGCCTCCCTTGGGCCTGCCCGGGCCCAAAGCTGGGTTGGGGGGTGGGGGGAGAAAGAGCCCTGGGGGGGGTTAGGTGTACCCCCAGGTGGTGATGGGATATCTCTCTCTCTTTGTCATGGTGCTTGTGGTTCTCTGTAAAACTTTCATTGTTGTTCCTTTTTGTTTTTCTATTTAAACTTTCCATTACTTTTGCCATCCGTTTGTCTGAGTTGTTATTTCTGCCCATGGTGGGGAGGGGGTCTGCCTCAACCCACTACAAACATATACCCCAATATGTCATGAATATACACCAACATAGAGTGTGCTGCCTAATGAAGATGAAACTTTGTTCATTTCAGGTGTACAGCCTCTCAGTAACTGGTCCTGTACTCAGCTGTCTACTGTGGATTTATTATGATGGCTGTTTTCTTAAACATAAAAAGTATATCTGTAAATACTATCTACATAAATGTGGGTTTTTTTATATATGTAAAAAAGTGTCTTTCTTCAATACATAGTACAAGATTGCTTCACTCTAGAGAGTGCTTTGTATAAGCAGCTCTTCTGTTCACCTAAATCTGACTCCTTGGGTTGATGGGGACTTTCAGAAGGGCCTCAGCAGGGTTTGCATCATCAAGCACCACCATATAGTCATAGGCCTCAAGCATATTTGCTGTTTAATACATAAAACCCACAAATTGGCTGACACAACTATCTCATGTTATTTTGGACATGGAAGTAAAAAATCTCCTATGAAATAATTGTTACATCTTAGAGTCAAAGCTTGCTTAAAGCAATATGAAGCTTAGAGGAAGAACTGTTTCTTTGTCCTCATGTAAGCAGCAGTGCCAAGGTCATAGATGCACTTCCTTTTCAGATTATTTTTAAGGCAGTTCCCTTACCATGGAAAATCTTTTTCTGACTTTTCACAAGTTTTGTGAAAGGCATGCCTTAGAGTAAATTCAAGTATTCTTGGTCTTTTTAGTCACAGCAAAGCAAACGAAGAGAAGGAGTTTCAGTTGGTAAGATAAGTTGTCTCACATGAGTTGCCCACGTTGTACTGCACTCTCTGTGCCATACAATTCCCAGAACCAGGTCAGTTAAGAATGGGGCAAGAAAGTAATTCTATCTACCTTGACAAAGAGCCTGTACCCTCCACTCATGCTTCTGGCTGTATACAACCACTTTCATTGGAGATTCCTAAAGTGTAGAAAAACCAGAAAATATTAAAAGCAGTGTGGTGAAGGTTAAATAAAAAAATTTGTATCTGAACCGAAACATAATGTTAATTGCCAGGTCATTTGACAAGGTGTTTATTCAGAAGTGTGTCCAAGTAAGTGATTAGGTATTTGTTTCAGTCATCACTATATGAATACTTGTGTGTTCACTCTGAAATATATGTATATGTACATCACGAGAGTTTGCAATTTCTTACCGTGTTGTTTTGTTGGGTTTGGTTTGGTTTTGATGTTTGTGGTTGTTTTTTTTTTCTGTCCTCCCTGTCCTCTTGAGCACTAGCAGACATGTAGAAAAAGCTCTTAAAATCTTGGAAGGCAATTCAGAATATACAGAACTCTGGAACAGTAACCATAAACCCTGCTCTTATATTTTAAGTGCTTACCTCTTTCTCTATGCACTCTGGAGGAAAATTGCCATTGAAACATGTGCTTCTCTTCTAAATGTTTTTCTTTTCAGTAGTAACATTGCCAGTGGTCCATACTTTTTCCTTAAGTGATGCAGATGGTTTAAAGGTCCTGACATTAGCTGCACTGTTTAAAATTAATAAATAAATACATTCTACTATACTGATTTCTTTGGCTTCATGCCTGTAGGCAGTAGTGGCTGATTAGAGGTATTTCATGGAGGAAAAATAGGAATCGTGAATTCCAAAATGAGTTGTACTGTGGGTTAGTTAGAGCTCAAACAATGAATTTGAAAGTGAAAAAGAAAACACCAGCTTTCACTGGTACTTCCTCATGTTTTGCGTAAATAAGTTTCACATAACTCAATTTTCAACTCTTCTCCAAGGAGGCTGTAGCATGTTTTTAATATAAGATATGACTTTCTGTGATTCCTCTCCTATTTATTGATTTTCATTTCTGACAATTATTTCTGTTCTGAGTTCTGCATACTAAATCATTCATTTGATTTTACAGAGGACAGATTTAAAGCAATTATGTTCTACTTAAAACTTTCACTGTCTCAGACTATTCATATTTCATACCTTTGGAGTTTGATTCACAAGCCTCTGTAACCTGATAAAGTCTTTTGACCGATTTCAACAAGGTTCGTATCAAAGCTTTTGCTTTCTTTTTTTTTTTTTTTCTTCAGGAATAGATCCTCAATGAAGCCAAGTATTGCAATGAAGAGTGCCAAAATGCAGATTACATTTGCTATTCAATTTTATCAAATTGTTTTTTCTATGAGTTTCAAAACTACTATCAACGACTGTGTGATAATTACTGGCTATTTTAGTCATATGTGTGTCAATATTCTTTTTGTTCTGTAGGATGCATGTTGATACTTGAAATATTAACCTGATAGATGGGATAGCTGTATCCACACTAGGAAATTACACAGGAACCACCTAAGCAGTCACATGAGATCAACTACAGTGTTTAAATATTAACATGCTCTTTGAAAGTTATGCCCTTGCCAACTGATTCAGTCTGTAGGATAATTGTTATGGTTTGAAGCTGGATGCCTTTAAGTACAACAGGGTTACTTAAAGTCTTTCAGGAGGGACTAGATGGACCCAGAAAATTGTAACTTTGTTGTCATATCCCATAATTCTGTGATGTCTATATAAACTGGCTGCAGACTCAGTTTTGCCCTTTTTCCCCTCCTTCTCTGCTCCTGGGACATGTGCAGTCTGTTGTCTCCTTGCAGAGGAGGTTTGAGGCCTGGCAAAGCTGCCAATTCTGGCCTAGCATGGGGAGCAGGGAGCTGGTGGGGAGGGGGAGGCATTAGTGGCCTGGTTTTTTGGCTTGGTTTGATGGAGGTTTGGAGAAAGCTTTGGCCTAAGGAGGTTTTTTGATAATTATGGCTGAGATGTGTGGGAAACTGTGATGAATCTGTGGACCCTTTGATGGGCCAAGAAGAGATTGACCTTGAAAATATTGCTGTGTATCTATGAGAATGTATTATGTACCCGTGAATGAATACATTGTCATGTACCCTTGAATGTCTGGAAAGTCCCTGGGCTCAGTATGTAGTTTGTTTGAGGCAGAGATGCTGTAAGATTGAGATAGAAGAACAGTAGAAGAAACCTGGACTTAGCTCAGCAAATAACTGTAGCAATGTATCAGTAACCAATAAGAATCTTGAGAAAATTTGTTAACCAGCCACACTAACAAACATACATGCAAATATGTGTTGCTTGCTGGAATAAAGCAGAGTCTTTTGTCTCTATACTCTGCTTGTGTATATCATCGTCGCTTTGGCCGTCACCCTATCCCTATACAGCAACAGAGGTGGACTATGGATTTTGTGTATTTTATATGCTTTGTATAGTTGTATTTAGTTGGGAATAGTACTTCAATTCAAACTTCCAATACTATTCTGTATTTCTTTCTAATCCTGTGTAGAGTGTCTTTAACTCCTTTGAGAAGGGTTAAAGAGAGCCTGTCTTGCTCCTTAATCCAAGACAATAATGTATGGAAGAGCAGCATTCTGGAGGAGGAGAGGATGATTATGGTTAAGAATTGAATGATGCCACAGCTCATTTATTTAGTGTGGACACTTCTGCATGGAGTCTTCAGAATACAGTTACACAAGTGAATCCTCACAAGACACTGAAATTTCTTAAACTCAGTAGTGAAATAAGTATCAAGACAACACCTCATTCCAGGTCCTCCAAATAGTTTTGTTACACCACAGAAATTTGGTGTAACATTTGTTTCAGCAAAATCCATTTAATAGATTCCATGGCAGTCTTTGAAAGTATTCTTCTTGTTATCTGTGCCAGCAATAAAATGAGTTTTTAGTGTGTAGACAATTTAAAATACCATTGATAAAAATAATTTATCATCTTTGTCAATGTGTGGAGTTTTCTTTTGTATTTAGAATAATAAATAGTATAATTGCTTAGTATCAGTGATCAAATACTATGTTTTTATAGAATTCTATACAGTCTAAACACTGTTTTCTAATTCTGCCTCATACAAAAATGTAATAATTCATTTCCATGCCTTGCATTCAAAGCAGAGAAAATAAAGTGACCCTGAATTTATGGTTTTAATGTTTTCTCATGATTTCCTGAAAGAGTAAAATTTGCCCTGTACTTTCCAGTTTTGTTGAATCTCTAAGCGTGCTGATTATTTTGCAGAAAGGCATTGAAATGAGAGTGGGTCAGTTTCAGGAAAAATGAGGTTATGCTATAATTTTCAAATATGAAGTTAAAGATTTTTGGTAAAAATCTAAGAATTGTTTGATATTAATGAATTTAATTTTGTTTGGGAGAGTTTATGCGCTATGAAAATGCCTGGTAGGAATGCACCAGCTGTTTTGTCTTTGGTTCTGTTTGCCAAGAGTTTATTCTTTTGTTAAATCAGACTCTTGGAATAAACAGTGTCCCAAAGGGGTATTTAAAGGGTTAAGCCAAGACTGTTTGTGTGTTCTAGTACCACATCAGACTGATACATTTGGCTTTATTTTTATGATCTTCATGCTGCAGGAAAAGAATCTGAATAGCATGATAGTAATTTGCTACGGTGATATTACCAAAGCAAATTCATGATATTTTTAAAGCCGGATAATTACCTAGAAACAGCTGAATAATATTAAAATATATATTCTCTCAGGTTTTGGGATGCATTTGCCCTTGAAGTGTTGAAAGAAGTATTCTACTGATCTATATGACTACTATTTAGATTATTTTTTTCTTTTTGCTTAATGTTTTTCTTTTGAATTATGAGGGTTAACAATTCAGAGTTAAAATGCTAGACATATATCTGTTAATCCATTCATATCCAGGGACAACTGACTGTCTTGACTGACAAAAGGTGCTTCAACTGTCAGTGTGCAACTTTGGGGATGCAGGTAACACTCCGTTGTCAATCTCTTGCACGTGGGTCTCAGGCTGCCCCAGGGCAGGTTTAGGCTGGGTGTCAGGAAGGAGTTCTATACAGAGAGAGTGATTGTCCATTGGAATTGGCTGCCCGCGGAAGTGGTGGAGTCACCTTCATTGGAGGTGTTCAGGAGGAGACTTGATGGGGTGCTTGCTGCTATGGTTTAGTTGTTTAGGTGGGTTGGATTGGTTGATGGGTTGGACGTGATGATCTTGAAGGTTTCTTTCAACCTGGTGTATTGTATTGTATTGTCTTTCTCCCAATTGTCCACATCTACTGCAGGCTCTGAGGGTAGTAGTATGCATTTATTATTGCTTCTAATCACTCCCTATCAATCATTTAGTGAAGCAGCCAAACAAACTACTGTGTAATCTGTTAATATCAGCATTTACAATATAATTAAGATAAAGTGTTTCAAAATTAATGTCTTACAGTTTTATGTCTAATTAGTTCATAGTATCAGTCAGGGTTGTAAGGGACCACAAGGATCATCTAGTTCCAATCCCCCTGCCATGGGCAGGGACACCCTATACTAGATCAGGCTGGCCAGAGCCTTATCCAGCCTGGTCTTAAACACCTCCTGGGACGGGGCCTCAACCACGTCCCTGGACAGCCCATTTGTGGTGGGTTAACACCCTTTTCTGAGAACAAAAGAACAAAGCAGGGTGGAGGGCTTGCAGGTACTTTTCATGCCCTGCAGGGCATTTTTTGCCTGGGAAGCTGAGTCTGTTCCACTCCCCCCTCCCTGCCCAGCTAGGGTATAAAAAGCAGAACATCGTAGCTGTTGGCCCCTGCTTTTCTGGCTTCTGCCTCTGCTGGATGAGAGCTACTGCAGCTGCCCTCCTGCTCCTCTGCCACGTGGTCGGACCTGCTGCCTCCACTCTTCCTCAGAGAAAGGCTGGTTTTGTATTATTCTCTTGTTTTTGTCCCCCTCCCATCCATCCTTGTTCCTTGCCCTTGTGAACCTTTTTCCTGTTATTGTTATATATATATATTGCTTAAAGACAACTCTTTACCTCTCTACTTCCAAGCCGACTCCAAATTATTGTTTGGTGGATTTGCTCCTTCCTTTTCTCCCCTCTCTGTTGGGAGGGAGGAGGGGGAGAGTGGGGGAGAGATTCTCAGCCTTGCCCCCCACCTGAGCTCTTAACTTCCTGTTAAGGCTCAAACCACCACACCATTCCAGGGCTTCACCACTTTCATGGTGAAGAACTTCCTCCTCACGTCCAACCTGAATCTCCCTACCTCCAGCTTCATTCCATTCCATTCCCCCTAGTCCTATCACTACCTGATAGCCTGAGAAGTCCCTCCCCAGCCTTCTTGTAGGCCCCCTTCAGATACAAGAAGGCTGGGGAGGGACTTCGCAGGCTATCAGGTAGTGATAGGACTAGGGGGAATTTTCTGCTGATTACCAAAAACTACTTAAAGATGTAATAACTAAACAGAATAATTAAAATCATAAAATGAGGCCCCAGTGTCTAAACTACGTAGGTGAAATTGCTCTCAGAACTCATGATAGAAAATATGTCTGCTGTAATACCTGGCCTTCATTTTGATATTCCTGACTTAAGCTACTTGCAAGTTGTGAATCACAGATAAATGATCTGGTGAAAGAAAATAAGATAATAACGCAATTAAATAATACAATACAATACAATACAATACACCAGGTTGGAAGAGACCTTCAAGATCATCGCGTCCAACCTATCAACCAATCCAATCCACCTAAATACAATACAATACAATACAATACAATACAATACAATACTATACAAATACAACCCACCTAAAACAACTGAAAAACTAAACCGTGGCACCAAGCACCCCATCAAGCCTCTCCTTGAACACCTCCAATGAAGGTGACTCCACCACCTCCACGGGCAGACCATTCCAGTGGGCAATCACTCTCTCGGTATAGAACTTCTTCCTAAGATCCAGTCTAAACCTGCCCTGGCGCAGCCTGAGACTGTGTCCTCTTGTTCTGGTACTGGCTGCCTGGGAGAAGAGACCAACCTCTGCCTGGCTACAACCTCCCTTCAGGGAGTTGTAGAGAGCAATAAGGTCACCCCTGAGTCTCCTCCTCTCCAGGCTAAGCAACCCCAGCTCCCTCAGCCTCTCCTCATAGGGCTTGTCTTCCAAACCCCTCACCAATTTTGTTGCCCTTCTCTGGACACGCTCCAGCAAGACTACAAGTAGTAATAGTTTGAAAGCAGATTGAGTTTATTATGTCAGAATGAATTGTCTCCAGATTTGGTGGGCTCCTTCAGGCTTGCATTCTTTGCCACATTTTTTGAATCTTAGATTTGAGTATTTGAAACTGCTCCATATGAACATTTTTTTTCTGCATACTTCACCATGTTCATTCTCATCTTCTTCTGTGAGTACAAATTGTACAGTAAAGGTGTTTGAGGTTTTTTGGGTTTTTTCTATAAGCTCAGTAAAAGATGGCAAAACAAATATTAATTCTTTCCACACTATACCATTTTTTTGGAAGATAGGAATATTTGGATAACTGCATTACTGTATCAATCTACTCCCTTTCTTTCCTCTTCTAGTCAGTATTGCAAAACTACCCTTTACCAACATGGATGACTTCTGTAAGAACATGCAAATATCTATTTCATGGATATTTCTATTGTTGTTACAAATGGGTGTAGACTCACTGCTGGTTTGGAACTTTTAAAAGAGCATTCACATTAATATTTAAATTTGTATCAGGAGTCCTCTTGGTTTTCACCACTGAATGTGTACAACAGTCTCAGAGCATACAAATTTAACTAGAGGATGCACACCAGGAGCAAATCTAATGCAATGCAACCACAAAGAGGAATCTAGTGCAAAGGACTATACCAGAATTTCTTAAAAGTGAAAACTTAAAACTTCGAAGAGTGAGGAACAGGCCATCAGCACTAAATTCTTTGCTGCTTTCTGTTGATTTCTGTTGATCCTTAGAACTTGCTAATGTAAATCCACACAAGATACTATGGGAGGCAACTAACCTGAAGGGAGGTTGGAGCAAGGAGGGGGGCAGACTTTTTTCCTTGGTGGCAAGTGACAGGACTAGAGGAAATGGTTTCAAGCTGTGCTAAGGGAGGTTTAGGCTGGATATTAGGAAATACTTCTTCACAGAGAGGGTTATCAAACATTGAAATGGTCTGCCCAGGGCAGTGGTAGATTCATGGTCCCTGGAGGTGTTTAGGCATTAAGGCAACGCCCCAGATGGTGTTTCTCCTGCCTTCTCATTCAACTCACCTTCAATCTCCAGTCCCACATACTTGTTGTGCAAGGGTAACTGGGAAGGTGGGGGTGGGGTGAGGGATTTCCCTTGCCTCTTCTAATGGGCACCAGTATCCATTCCCCCCTGTTTCTTGGCTCACCTCCCTGGATCTCAGCTTCCAATGTTCCATATCTGTTTTTGTTGGGGTAACTGGGAAAGTGAGGAAGGCTGGGAAGGGGTTCACCTAACTCTCTAACCAGGGGCCTGTATCCATTCCTCTCCTTAGGCCACATCCTTCTACTTGATGATGTCCTCATTCTGCCTGACAATAAGTAGCATGGGGCTCCTCTGACTACTGATGAGTGTCCCTTTCACTTTCCCAAATGCTCCTTAGGCTTTCTACCTGTTGCTTGAGCTCTGCCACCATACAAAGGTCATTCACCTGCTCACACCACATGCATGAGTCTTTTGTACTGTCCTCTGGCATTACCAGCAGGCTCAGACATTCCCTGCAATCAGTGGTCTGGACATCTGTGTCCCTGCAACCTACATCAATGCTTCTGTGTGAGGGAGCTCTCTGGATTCCCACAGTCGTCTTCTGCTGGGTGGAGACCATTATGCTTTGATGTCTTCTTTTTTTTTAATACCCCACACGTGCTGCTTGCTGCAATTACTGAGAGAAAGCCGTTGCCATCTCTTTAAATGGCTGCCATGTGCTGCTCCCTCCTGCTTTAAAGGTTCCATGGTAACGCCCCCCATCTGAATCTCTGAGAGCACATGAAAGCAGTGACCCTGTCCCCTCCTCTGCCTTTCTCCAGGCTCCCCCATTAGCTACAACTTACCTGCTTACCTAAAATTAAAACCAATATGGAGCGCTCCCAGCTAGAGTTTGAGAGTGCCCTGTTGCCATCTCTTTAAAAAAATGTAGTATTTTTTTAAATTTAGTAGTATTTAAAAAAATGACTGTATGCAAAACTCCTGGCTTAAACATCTAAGATTATAATTTACTAAATATTCAATTTTTAAAAGCTGTAAAATGAGATGGGAATATTGAACTCTAAAAAAATAAACCCCCAAATTAACATTTTTGTATCTTTTGTCTCATATTTTACAAAAGCCATTCTGTATTTTTTTGGGATTAATACTTATAGTTTCATAGTTTCAGTTAGGGTTGGAAGGGACCACAAGGATCATCTAGTTCCAACCCCCCTGCCATGGGCAGGGACACTCTACACTAGATCACTTAATTCTTATTTCTACATAAATTTACATTACAGAATGATGCAGAAGCAAATGCATAGCAATAAGGAAATCCCTGTCAAGTTAAGTGCACTATATAAGTTCTACTGGTATTTAAAACAAAATTCAGACTCCATCTGTCTCATACTATCCCCAGAGCAGCCAGGAGGTGCATGCACGTAATTATACTATGATAAATTAAAAAACACTCCGAGTGCCTTAAAAAATGTCTGATGATATTTGTTATAGGCTTTAACAATTATTTCTCTAATTTGTATCAAAGTTTTTCATGCTAGAAACTCACACTTCCAACAAAATAGAAATAAAATACAATTTTAATAATAAGTGCTTCTAGTATTTCCCCAATTAGGTGTTCTATGTGAGAGAAAGCATGACATAATAAACATGGCTCATCTCAAAGGAATTCAAGGACTCTTATGTTTCATAAACCCTTCAGAATGCCAACTCATCTATTTCTGATGTTTAGTCATTGGCATACTTTCCATGAAATATTTCTGATATGAGGAAAAAATTTCAAAGCCTACTGTTGCTGTGCTAAAGAAATGTGTAAAACTTGCCATAATAATCTACATTAATTGTATGGAAAATGGATAAAACAAATTATTTTAGAGAGAATCTTTAAGATAATTTTTGTCTGTATTTGAGACAATAGGAAGATTGTCATTAAATGGGTGATTTACTTATTTTCCTTCCTTTGTGACTGATCCCTTCACCAGACTTTCAAGGAAGAAATTATTACACCTGCCCCTTGCAAGGACATTGTTCTGTTACTTCATGGTTACAGTTTTTCTAGTTAAATGCCAGAAATGTTTTTTCACCATTCAAACTATTAGACATATGTTGCAGTTTGGGCTGGGTGCCCTCTGCTATGTGAGGTGCTTCCTGTGTCCAGAGGTCCAGCCCATTTGGTGGACACAGGAAACTAGGTATTTCTACCATAATTCTCTGCACCACTATAAGATCCAGTGCAAGGTCTAGCACCTCCTCTTTTCCTTGCCATCACCTGGTAACTGGGGGAGATGTTGTCTCCCAGCCATGGGCCTGGCTAGGCCCAAGGCCACGGGGGGATGGGCAGTCTCAGATCTGGCCAGCTGAGACTAGCCTAGCAATGAGGGGGGGGAGAAGGAGCCCTGGGGGTCTTGGATGTGCCCCCAGGTGGGGATGGGATCTTCCTGGGTCTGCTTTGGGGTTTCTTTTGTCACTGCGCTTCTGGCTCTCTGTAAACATTCACTGCTTTTTTCATTTAAACTTTCCATCGCTTTTGCAATCCGTTTGTCTGAGTTGTTATTTTTGCCCGTGGTGGGGAGGGGGGCTGCCTCAACCCATCACAATATAGGAATAAACTCCTATGGAAGATGGTAGATTTCCCTGCATTAGGACAGTTTCAAGGCCCAGCTTGACAGGGTCCTGGGGCATCTCATTTATACTATATTCTTACCCTGAAAGGTTGAACTAGATGATCCTGGAGTTCCCTTCCAACCCGGTATTCTATGAATTCTATGAACATTTTTCAAAAGCTGCTTTCTCATTTTTACATTATTCTCTTAAAAGGTCACCCTTTCTCTTAATTTTCTGACGAAGAATAATTTTTTTTTTGACAGAATGATCTTATAGTTCAAGAATTCAGGGAAATAAAAATCAGTACTTTTTGGAATATGTAGTGTCAGCTAGTACCATTCCAAAATCAAGAATGTGTGCATCCATGAATTCTCACATGGTTTATTTTAGGATGTGGTCAGTCATCTGAATATTCTTGTTTCTTTCCATTCTCTATAAAAGGTCTAGTGACTTCAAAATTTAATAAAGACTATGTTGAAAACAAACAAAACCCCCAACCAATCAAAAAGAACCCAGAACAAAAAAAAAAAATTTCAAGCCAAGAACATGTCCAGGGAATCTACCTTTGGAATGGAATAAAATAGAATTATTCAGGTTGGAAAACAACTTCAAGATCATCAAGTTTAACTAATCACCCAACACCATCTAATCAATTAAACCATGGCACCAAGTGCCCCATCCAGTCTCTTCCTAAACATCCCCAGGCAGCCCATTCCAATGGCCAATCTTTCTGTGAAGAATTTCTTCCTAATATCCAGCCTAAACCTTCCCTGGTGCAGCTTCAGACTGTGTCCCCTTGTTCTGGTGCTGGTTGCTTGGGAGAAGAGACCAACCCCCACCTAGCTACAACCTCCCTTCAGGGAGTTGTAGAGAGCAAGGAGGTCTCCCCTGAGTCTCCTCTTCTCCAGGCTAAGCAGCCCCAGCTCTCTCAGCCTCTCCTCATAGCGCTTGTGCTCTAACCCCCTCACCAGCTTTGTTGCCCTTCTCTGGACATGTTCCAGCAATTCAAAATCTTTCCTAAACTGGGGGGCCCAGAGCTGGACACAGTACTTGAGGTGTGGCCTAACCAGAGCTAAGACCAGGGGCAGAATGACTTCCCTGCTCCTGCTGGTGACACTATTCCTGATCCAGGCCAGGTTGCCATTGGCCTTCTTGGCCACCTGGGGACACTGCTGGCTCATGTTCAGCCTACTATCAACCAGTACCCCCAGGTCCCTTTCTGCCTGGCCGTTCTACAGCCACTCTGACCTCAGCCTGTAGCACTGTCTGGGGTTGTTGTGACCAATGTGTAGAACCTGTCACTTAGATGTGTTGAATCTCATGCTGTTGGACTCTGCCCATCTGTCCAGCCTGTCAAGGTCCCTCTGCAGATCCCACCTATCCTTGGGTAGATCAACACCTGCCCTAACTTGGTGTCATCTGCAAATTTACTGATGATGGACTCAATACCCTCGTCCAGATCATCAAAGATATTGAGCAGGATGGGACCCTGCCCTGATCCCTGGGGAACAACACTAGTGACTGGCTTCCAGCAGGATGTGGCACCATTCACCACCACTCTCTGGGCTCGGCCCTCCAGCCAGTTCCCAACCCAGTGCAGTGTGCTCCTGTCCAAGCCACAGACTGACAGCTTGGCCAGGAGTTTGCTGTGGAGGATGGTACCAAAGACCTTGCTGAAGTCCAGGTAGACTACATCCACAGCCTTCCCCACATCCACCAGGTGGGTCACCTGATCATAGAAGGAGATCAGGTTGGTCAGGCAGGACCTGCCCTTCCTAAATCCATGCTGGCTAGGCCTGATCCCTTGGCCATCCTGTAAGTGCTGTGTGATCGCACTCAAGATGACCTGTTCCATAATCTTGCCTGGCACTGAGGTCAGACTGACAGGTCTGTAATTCCCTGGCTCATCCAACCAGCCCTTCATGTGGATGGGCACCATGCTGGCCAGCTTCCAGTCATCTGGGACCTCTCCAGTGAGCCAGGACTATTGAAAAATGATGGAGAGTGGCTTGGACAGCTCATCTGCCAGCACTCTCAGTACCCTAGGATGGATCCCATGTAGTCCCATGGACTTGTGGGGATCCAAGTGGCTGAGCAGGTCTCTAACTACTTCCTCCTGGATCACAGGAGAACTATACTGCTCCCTGACTCCATCTGCTAGTTCAGGAGGCCAGTTGTCTGGAAGACAACATATCTTGCTATCAAAAATTGAGGCAAAGATGGTGTTGAATACCTTTGCCTTTTCCTCATCTTTAGTTTTATAATATTCCCCTCCATGTCCACTATGGAGTGGAGGTTGTCTTTGCCCCTCCTTTTGCCATTAATATATTTGTAAAAGCCTTTTTTGTTGTCTTTCACTGAAGTGACCAGTCTAAGCTCTAAATGTCTTTCTACTTGTTTTCCTACATGACCTAGCAATATCCTTAAACATTTCATGGGTAACCTCTCTTTCCTTCCAAAGATGATACACCCTCTTTTTTCCCCTTAATTCCCTCAGAACTTCATTGCCCATCCAGGCTGGCTGTCTACCCCAGCAGCTCATCTTCCAGCACATTGGACCACCTGTTCCTTCGCCTTCAAAACTACTTCCTTGAAGTAAGTCCAGCTTTCCTGGACCCCTTTATTTCTAAGGGTTTTTTCTCAAGGTACCTTCTGAGTTAGTTCCTTGAGTAACCTGAAGTCCACCCTACAGAAGTCCAGATTGGAGGTTTTGTTGCTGCCCCTCTTAGCTTGACTGAATATTGAAAACTCAATTATCTCATGGTCACTGGACCCCAGATAGCCTCCAACCACCACATCTCCCACCAGCCCTTCTCTATTTATAAAAACAAGGCCAAGCAAAGCCTTACCTCTGGTAGGCTCACACAGCAGCTATATAAACATTTTTCAGTTAACTCTAGGCTGAGATGAATTACTCATGGACTTGTCTGTCTTTCTGCCAAGACAAATGCCTAAGTTTAGATTGCTGAAGCTACATGGAGTCCCACCCTAACAGCTTTAAATATATGTAAACAGTTTTTGTAACTTGTGTGACCCCTTAGCCTTCACATTATTCATTAGTTTAAGCCTACCTTAGGACATCCTTGAAAAGCTCAGGTGACTGAATCAGTTTTCTCTGCGGTACCTTGCCTATTTTCTAGTTGTTTTGGGTACTTTTTTAATAACCAATTTTTGCATTATGTGTTATTTCAACGAGGATTTCTAAATTCTAGAAGAAAAGGAACATGTGCACTAGATTCACATATTGATGAAGGGTGTTGCTGGACTGATACTGTTTTTCTGTGCTACTCTTGGAGATTTGAAGGTTTCTATTGCTATCACTTGTGTAGGTGATTGATGAAGATGAGTGACTATGCACAAACAGCATAATGGCAATATTTAATGTGTGAACACATGGGCTAGGACAATACAATGTGCTGTTGAAAAAGAACTCTGATTTCCAAATCATCAAAACTGCCTGTAATCTATGCTCTGTTCGTTTCACTTTAAAAAGAAAAAGGCCCTTTTAAATTTTCACAGTCTAAGCAATAAAATAGTTATTATAATGGAAATCCTGAGTTTGCATATAAAAGGAGGCAAAAAAGCACACTAATATACCTGGAATTTGTGTGTGCTAACTATAGAAGTACATGTGACCTTATAAATATTTATGCAGGGTTCAAAGCCATCTGTCAACAATTAAAGTATATGTCACATTTAATAACATAGTCTGCATAGATTAGGATTACCATATTAGAACACCACACACATATTACATCTGAAAAATGGGTGAGCCAGGCTTTCTCAGGAATTTCAAAAAAAGCTTCTTCTATTTGATGATATTCTGCATGGTATTTGATTTCATCCGAATAAGTAATGGTGCAAATAAATAGCACAGACAGGTTCTTGAACTTGAAGTTAGATTTCCTGGGAAAAGTTATAATCTTAGTACACTTAAAGAGCCCCAACAGAACCTAAAAAATAGTTCTATCTGACCTTTCTGAAAAGGCTTTGGTTGTAAATGATCCACTTCTTTATGCATCAAGAAAACTGTTCTCAACTAATATAAATGTCCCTTCCTACACTGCTTCCATACTTCAATGATGCATTAATTCTCTGGAATAATTTGAAAAACAGGCATGATATCTTTTGACAAGCCTAGGCAATAGCAACTCTTTACAGAATAGTTCAGAGGCAATGAAATACAGCCCTTCATACATAAATCTCAACTTATGCAAAACAGCCTTATTGAACAACAAATATAACCAGAGGAATATAGTTATATAGAAGTTATGAAAATAAATGACAACTGAAGAACAGTGACAGGGGACAAATTGTGTGACAGGAAGGTCTTGTTTTAAACTTGTGGATATTCACCAGTCTTCTGAAGAGTGCCGGCACACAACCTTATTGATAGACAACTTACAGAGTAATGCTTAAGTGGGGCACAAATGAGGTGCTAGAGTTTGTACTAGCTTTTTTGCTGGAAAATAAAAGAGGATACACTGAACCTTAAAAACCAAAAACAACACAAAAAACCCAACTTAGAAAATAATACAGAAGGCTCTGGATATAGGTTTTTGCTGTGGTGTATTATATGGCAAACTCTTATTATAAGACTAAGCCATACAAAGTCCCAGATATGGACTGGTGGTATGATTTTGTAAGTGATACTTGATCTCAGTAGCATAAGATTCGCACTTATTAATTAAGATTCGACTTAATTTGTGTTGCATAGGGTGGGAAATTATGTTTGTGTAGAGAATTCCTCTTCACCAAAACTACCAAAACTATGCTGGAGAGAGCATTATAAAATGAGTGCACTCTGTGAAATGTTTGAAATCAAGTTAAATACAGGCAGAGGGTAGAAGGAAACGTTGACATTTTCAATTGTTAAAAATAGTCCCTCATACTTAACAAAATATAAACATTAAAAATAAATTTCCTTCTTCAGCACATGGCACCTTTTACTTAAATCAGGGTATTTTAAATTAATTTAGAAGGTGATGAAGAACTAAGACTTAATACAGATCTCAATTACTGTAAAAAAACTTGTAGGTGAAGGCTATGTTTAGTCTCTTAGAAAAGAATGTAAACATATTGTAAGTGAAGGAAGAAATTTGGCAGAATTTGGTTGGATGTGTTAAAATATTTTTTTGTTATTTTAACCTATTGTATGCCTTAATTACATGCATGCCAGTGGAAAATAGCCAATTAAGATGTGACACATGTGCCTTCTGATAGAGTATATAACCTTGCTGTCTAACATAATAAACATCTTTGACTGCTAAAATCCTGGCCTGGAAGCTGTGTTCAGGGTGATCAAACACCTATACTACAACAAAAAATAAATCCCTTTAGTAACCATTTATCTTAGAATCAGAGAATCATGAAGGTTGGAAAAGAGCTTTAAGATCATCAAGTCCAATTATAACCCAACTACCACAATCACTATGTGCATGTCTATGTTCTTCTGGAACACCTAGACATCTTGCAATGGTCACTTTTGTGGCCCTCCTCTGGACCTGCTTAAACAGGTCCATGTTTTTCTGAAATTGAGGGTCTCAGAGCTGGACACGGTAATTCACATGGAGTTTCAAAAGAGCAGGGTAGAAGGGTAAGATCACCTCCCTTGATCTCCTGACCACACTTGATGCAGCCCAGATAGACTGTCCCCTAAGGGGAGACCTTTTCACTCTCAACAGCTACCAGAAAAGAACATTGCAGAGAGGTTGGTACTGGTCTCTTCTCATAGATAATTAGTGGTAGAACAAGAGGGAATGGCCTCAAACTGCAACAGGATGGGTTTAGACTGGACACTAGGGGAAAAAAATTCACAGAAAGAGTAGTCAGACATTGGAATAGGCTGCCCAAGGAGGTGGTTGAGTCACCAACCCTGGATGCATTTAAAGGTCCTTTAGATGTGGTGTTTGAGGATTTGGTTTAGGGGGTGAACTTTTTAGAGTAGGGTTAATGATTGGTCTTAATGATCCCAAGGTTCTTTTCCAACTGGAAGGATTCTGTAATTCCATTATTCTGCTTTCAATCTTAATCTGTGCATTCCTGAATCCACTTCTGGAATCCAGCTCCTGAATGTGGTTCCCATGTGCTGCTGAGTCCAGTCTGGGACTTTCCCGGTGCCTGCTCACAGGGTCAGCGGTGAGAGTGATGTAATTGCTAGCAGAGTGGTTGGGTTCAATATTTAGTTTGTATATATTTGTATGTATTTAATTTTATTGTTATTATTTTCATGAAAGCCAGATAAGTTTTCCAGTCTGTAAGCCTCTTTCCTTTATTATTCTTCTCTTCCCTTTTGGGAAGGAAGAGGGGTTAATAGAGAGCATTTGTCATTCATCTATTGGGCAACCCAGCCTAACCCTTAACAATGGTGTCTCTGAAAATACCATAAAACTGTAAAAAGGATTTATACTTTTAAAAATGCCAAAAATCTATTCTCTAGATAAATCCTCAATTTATCCACTCACAATAAGATAGCAATGAGAAATGTACTGTACATCTAACAGTCTAGAAATAATTTTGTTCATAATGACACCATTAATTCTTGTAAAGCATTTTTTCTCTAATGTCTTCTGATGCTTCCAGATGAAGCATCGTGTAAGATGTTATTCTAGTAAAACTATAAACATTCCAGAAAATGTTGCTATTTTAAAAATTCTTCCCTTAACTGTTTTAGTATCATACCCTTTCACCTGTAGATCTGTAAATTATAAGGAGAAATAAGACCCTGAAATAGTCTGCAATTTTCATTATCTGTCATGATGTTTAATTCACTCCAGATGTAACTCATCTTATATTTTCACTGACACTGAAACTAGGGTTTACAGATCATTAACTCTTCTTAAGTAACAATCCATGTCATAAAAGTGAAAGAACTTCTACTTTTGCAGCTCAGAATTGTCAGAGAATGGAAACACACAGATGGATGAGTGATGTAGATAATTTGCTGTAGAATCCAATTATAGCTTATTTTTCAGTATCAATCTTATATGCACATGTCTGTTGAAGAATTAAATGCTTATCTTATTTTTAAAAGAATAATATAGACTTATTGTTTTGCAATGGTCCTTATTTTTATTTCTAAGAAACAGAGTAATACCTAATTGATTGTATTATCAGCACAAATCAGTGCATGATAATGAGATAATGTTTATGTACTCACGGCCATATGCATTAATTCTTGCAGGTTAATTCTTTTCCATTCCAGAGCTTTCCTGGTATGCTTTGTTTTCTTCTGTTACTTGATAAACTGTCCTGTGTGACAACAGTTTTTGGATTGATTGAAACTGAACAAGCTAAAATGCAGTTGTGATTAATTCTCCATGTGATTTTTTAAGTTCTAGTTATTAGCACTGAAAATGTTTGGTCTGAAAACGTTTTCAGAAAACAAAATTTTAAAGTTATAATCAGTGTTTTTTATTGCAAATAATTTGTGTTGTTTGTTCGCTTGCTTTTACTCTTGCTGGTAGTATATTTACATATTGAGAGCACATACAAAGAAATCAATACAAAGAAAGCAGGGAGGTCATTCTGCCCCTGTACACTGCACTGGTTAGGCCACACCTTGAGTCCTGTGTCCAGTTCTGGGCCCCTCAGTTTAGGAAGGATGTTGGCTTGCTGGAGCGTGTCCAGAGAAGGGCAACAAAGTTGGTGAGGGGTTTGGAACACAAGCCCTATGAGGAGAGGCTGAGGGAGCTAGGGTTGCTTAGCCTGGAGAGGAGGAGACTCAGGGGTGACCTTATTGCTCTCTACAACTACCTGAAGGGAGGTTGTAGCCAGGCAGAGGTTGGTCTCTTCTCCCAGGCAGCCAGTACCAGAACAAGAGGACACAGTCTCAGGCTGCGCCAGGGCAGGTTTAGACTGGATCTTAGGGAAGAAGTTCTATACCGAGAGAGTGATTGCCCACTGGAATCGGCTGCCCGTGGAGGTGGTTGAGTCACCTTCATTGGAGGTGTTCAAGAAGAGGCTTGATGGGGTGCTTGGTGCCACGGTTTAGTTGTTTAGGTGGGTTGTATTGTATTGTATTGTATTGTATTGTATTGTATTAGGTGGGTTGGATTGGTTGATGGGTTGGACGCGATGATCTTGAAGGTCTCTTCCAACCTGGTGTATTGTATTATTATTATTATTATTATTGTATTGTGTTCAAGAGGGGGATTGGATGTGGCACTTGGTTTAGTAGCCATGAGGTGTTGGGTGACAGGTTGGACTTTATGATCTTTGAGGTCTTTTCCAACCTTATTGACTCGATGATTCTAAATAATTAAGTTTTTAATTTTATAGTTATATTGTCTACTTAATTGTTGGAATCTCTTTGTGTTTTTGTCCTCTTGGCCTTATTGTGCTATGATCTGGGTTGTTACCAAAGAAGCAAACAAAAAAGATGTACATGGCTACAAGAATTAAGAAAACTAGGAATTCACTTGGAACCCCCTTTTTTTTTAATGGCTTCTTTTCTAAAAATTTTATCTTAGTCATCTGACTTTGCTCATTTGAAAAATCTCCCTGCTTTCTATTGGTTTGTTTACTAGAATTATGATTCAATTGCATGTACAGAGAGCATGGAGCCATTCTATCTTCTCAGTGTCCCTTGGCTTCCAGATAATGCTTCAGAAGTGCTTCTGTAAATACTGTCACATGAGTTTGTCCATGTAGCACCCCAGGTAATCTAGGACATCCCAAACAGACAACCATGTCAAAAAAATTCAATCAAATCTCTAACTTCCAAATTGCTTAGACATCTCACTTGCAGAAAAATATTTTAAAATCTTGATATCTACATGGAAGTATAACAATTTGGAGCCAAAAGCCACCCAAAATCCTTGGCAATCTTGTTCCAATTGGGTTTATCTGGTTACAGGATATTATTTCAGCCTCCCATTATGACAGGAAAATATATTGTGTCATGGACCTTGCTGGAACAGGTCCAGAGGATGGCCACAAAGATGATTGAAGGGGTGGAACGCCTCTCCTATGAAGACAGACTGATAGAGTTAGGATTGGTGATCCTGGAAAGGAGAAGGCTTCAGGGAGACCTTATAGTGTCAGTTCAATATCTGAAGGGGACCTAGAAGAAGACCGGGGAAAGACTGCTTAGAAGGAGATGCAGTAAAAATCCAAGAAGCAATGGTTTTAAACTAGAGCAGGTTACTTTTGGGTTGGATATTAGGATGAAGTTCTTCATGCTGAGCATAGAGAAATAAATACTGGAATAGGATGCCCAGTGATGTGGTGGAGGTCGCATCCTTGAAGACATTCAAAGTCAAACTTGATGGGGCCCTAAGCAACCTGATCTAGTTAAAGATGGCTCTGCTTGCTGCAAGGGGTGGGACAAGATGACTTTTGAGGATCTCTTCCAACACAATTCATTCTATGATTCTATGTTTCTCTGCCATATCTAATAGTATCCACTGTTGCAAAGGCAGAAAATTCAAAATATTTACATGAGGATAAGGTAAAGGATAAAATTATGTGCAAATTATCTGAAATATAATTTATAATTGATTAGGCCAGTAGCTTTCAAAGGAGTGCAATGAAACAGAGTAACAGAAAAGAATAGTGAAATGAGGAATCCGAGCATATCCATGGCTCTAGAGAAGAGATATTGAAGATACTCATACAATAACTTTAGGAATACTTTAAATGAAATTTTGCTGCAGTGTGTTGGGTTGGTTTGGTGGGTGTTGTTTTTGTGGGGTTTTTTGTTTGTTTGTTTTGTTTTGTTTTCCCCTTCCCTGGAATTTTTGTTTCTCTTCCATTATCATTATATTAATCTATTTCTCTGTGTATACTGTTTTCAAGGATGAGTGAAATGAGCAAAGAACATTACTCTCTAAACATTAATCACACATAATGTGACCATGTTCTTCTATTTTGAATACCTGGGCAGAAAGAAGAGTAGAAGCTATTATTCTGGGGCTTATTTTTGTTCTCATTTGTTATCTCATAAATGCCTGCCTTGTTTACTTAATTTTCTGAGGATGATTTAAATCTACAGTGAATTGTTAACAAGGCATACATTTTTTAAGGCCAAAAAATACCTAAATATTTTTTAAACAAGTCAAGTTGATATTGTCCATAACTGTGCTAGCAGGGACTGCATTAAAGGAGAATGCTCTTGTATTCACTTGGAACCAGTACTAACTGGAAAGAAAATAATCTCTTATGACAGAACTCATGTAAGAATGTGGGTGGAGGGATTTTAGCTGTAAAAAGCACTCCTAGATATAAAGCAAAATTTTTCTATCAGAGAAGACTTGTATTTAATAATGTAACAAATTAGGAAAAGGACATTTGTTGAGGCAAAATTACATTTAGTAGCTGTATCTATACTGCTTAAAAAAAAAAAAAGAGGATCAAGGATAAGAGCACACATCATTTCATGTCACCAGTGCTTACAATTACCCTCTTTTATAAGAGGTTTACGTTAGGGAGAACTGATTAGAATAATCCAAAAATGGTAAGTTACAAAGACTGAGAAATATTGACATTAATTATCTGTTGCTCTAGCTCATTGCCCTGTTCTCTTTTCTTTGCCACTGTAGATGTCTCAAAATGTTATAGCTTTTGTATTAAATAAAATTAGTCGAGGTCTGAAAGTGTCTTTCTTCCTAGAGCAGAATAACCATATCCATATTGCCTATTGGGAACAGTCCCTAGGCTATGCTAAGGCTCAAATTGAGGCCAACCATTTTGTGGGGAGTGCTGTTGAGTCATACCCAATCTGTCTTGGAAGCACACTAACGGTGGAACAAAATAGGTAGTGTACCCTCATGCTTGGGCCCACAAGTTGGCCTTGTACCTTCAGTAAAAATTATTAGTAATTTTAAAATAACTCAGCCGTTAACTATCTGTGAAAAGTTTGTTTGCTTACTAAATGATTTTGAATGCTACATAAATGTTACTGAGGAAAAAAAATCTGTATTTTGAAGTAGTAGTATCATAATAAGATGGAGTAACTCCTATTTCTACTATTCAAGCAACAACTGTTTTGCTTCTGAAGAAAGCAAGCACAAAGTGTAGCTTGGAGCTATATGGTGTAGTGCTGGCTCAGCTACATTACCAATTCTTGCTCATGTCCAATAAGCAGAATGAAGTCCTATTTGTCTCTGGGGTCAGATGAGTTGGCTTAGATTGGAGAGAAATGTTGTGCTACTTCATCAGACTTTCAAGCTGCTGTTTGATTGGTGTGTTTACGGAGTGGAACAAGTCTGCAGGTTTGAAACTCTGTTTTAGCCCTGGATCTTGGGCAAACAATAGTGGGTTTGACATGGTAGTGTATGTATTGCTTATACTTTCTGCATCATCTTAGGGATGTAAAGGTTATAACTGGTAAAAAATCTCATTCTCTTTGAAAATGTCATTGAAAAATAAGAAAATAAGAAAGGAGCTTATGTACTTTACACAAAGCTATAGTTTTTTCTTTTAAAAAAACATACAGGACAGTATAATGAGGGCCTTAAGAGTAATAAAATATATATTTTTATGTATTTTATATTTAATCTTTTCGGTGGTGGTATCTTCAAACACTGCCAGAACTTATTCACAAAGTATATTTACAGATTCTTTTTTTTGGTTGGGAGTAATTCATTCCACATATGAAGACAGTTAAACAATTTAAGTACGAATCTGAGAATTTCCAATACAGTGAATTAAATTGGAAATTCTGGTGCTGCGATCTCCAGTTTCCCTCAAGGGAGATTCTGTAGCGAATTAGCTGGGTACTCATGGCTTGCTTCTTTGTCCAGTATCTTCCCAGATGCTGTAATTATAATTCAAGTGGCTCTTGGCTCAGAGAGGTCTAAGGGGCCTCTCTCTGCTCATGCACAGGTCATGGTCTGGAGCTTTTCCTTGGCTTGGAGAGGGCTAAGGGGCTTCTCTCTCTCATGTGCTCCATCGCCATGCTGTAGCCTTTCCATAGCTCTTCTGGGATTCAATTCTCTTGGGGCTTTTCCTCTTTCTGCCTCTGGCTCTGGGCTCTCGAAGTGTTGGTTGTGTTGGTCCAAGTGCAAGGCCCAGGTATAGTTTATCTGTTAGAACAGCCTTTTCAGCTGCATCTCCAGCAGCATGTGGTTCTTGTTCCTTTTGGGGTGAGAAAAGGGCAAATTGCTTACCATCTCAGCTGGTTTAAATACTGTCCAAAGACAATTAATGATTCTTGGTACTAGAGAAACCTGATAGCTGAATCTACAGGATGGGGCATATCCAAACATGGCCAGGGGCACAGGCACACATAGTTCACAGGTGTGTTACAAGGTTAACTACATATGCTACACATTTCCCTGGACCATCTGGACCCCAGGAAGTGTCCAGGGTTGCACATTCACAGGTGCTTAGCCCATTGTCTGGGTTAGGGCATGTTTTGGTACTTGTCCCTTCAGGGCAGAGTTGTAATGTTATCTAAATACCAGTCCCCAATATAAGATAGACTAATTTAGAATATGTATTTTTAAGAAACTCTTTTACTGAAGGATGGACTCCTTGCTTAAAAAGAAAAGTATTTTTTTGTTTGTTCCATTTTAGCTGCTGTAGTAGAACTCACTCCTGTGCCATCCTTCCTGGACAGATGAAAGAAGAACTTGATTTAGAAGTGATATAATATCCCTACTCTGACTTAGTGTTCCTATTTCTGTCATCAGAGATATCCCATTAAAATCTTTGGCCAGAATAGTACTCTTGATAATTTATAGTCTGGTGGCTATCCAGGACACCCACAATTATTTTATAGATAAGAATACTTTGTCTTCTAATATGCATGTAATATGGTATTTAGACTTGCGAATATACTTTTGTCTGTATTTTATTTTAGTGCGTGTTTAAAATTTCATTCAACTGCCTGATTTACCAAATGAGATATTTTCCTAGACAGTTCGTCACTTTTCTTTGTAATGAAATAGTTCTCCAGGTCTTGTACCAGTGAAAGGTTTATCATTACCATTTTCTGTTTTAGACTGCTGTCTAGGTCATCGATAACAGTCTTGAATAATACCAAAAAAATTGCCAGAAGCTATGGGACTGTACAACAACCATACATTCATAATGATAATTTTCCTAATTATATTTGTGCATAGATTTGTTGGGGAAGCTTTAAATACTCATATAGATAACTCTGTAAAAATCCCAACAGACTTTTAGACAACTGAACAGTGAAAGATCTAAACTGGAGGCCCTCCTTCCCAAAACTAAGTAGGCAAGATATGAAGCTAACACTTCTCAAGGATCTTTTAGCTGATTTATGCCCAAGTCATTCACCTATGCACATGTACCCCATCTGTGGTAAGAAAACAAAATTTTCTGTGAAAATAAAGTACCACCACCAGAGAACATGTTTTTGATATGAAAGTCTTTGTTCAAAGAAAAAAACAAACAAAACCACTAAACAAAAGAATTTTAAAAAGCCTTCCACCAAGTGCAAAGAAAGATGAGCAAATCTATCCTAGAATATTGGAGTGCCTACTGCAATCTCACAGAAGTGGTGACCTAACTCTTTCCATAATTGTCATACTAGCACAGCTACCAAATAATATTTGCTGCTATTTTCAATGAAATTGAAAGAGAATTATGCATGACTAAATTCACAGGGTTTTTTTGTTGGTTGGTTTCGGGGTTTTTTGTCTTGTGGTTTTGTTTTGTTTTAAGACAGAAATTTCATATAATGGAAACCTCTCATTGACAACTAAAAGAAAAAGAGGTTATTTTAGCTTGTGATTGTTCACTACAGTGATACAATGGGAAGACCATTTATTGTACTATTTGGGGGGGTGGAGCACAAAGTGTACAGCTAATAATCTCCCTTATTCAGATGGAAAACCCAGTAAGTGTATATGACAAAATTCTCCAGGTGTAACCTGTGTTTCTTTCTCTCTTAAATAATAGCTTTATAAAAATTACAGAACAGCAGAACAATAATTTTAAATGCTTTTTATCTTTATTTCTGTTGTGAGTCAATTCAGATGTGAAGCTCATGTGTACATGGACTGTACACATTTAATAAAGAATTTATATTTTATCCAAGCCATGCTTAATAGAAAACAAGGCCTGAGATTAGTGAATTTATATGAAGACAATATTTCTTCTTGTATAAAGAGACTGAAGAGAATAGCAATACACAAGTTACAAATGAGCTCTTTCATTCCTTAATCTCTACTCTTTAAATACAGTGGATAGTTTACATAAATACTTCCCTTCCAATGTTGAACCTGCTTCTAAAGCAATTTGGTGGGATCATCTGGGTTTTCAGATTCTAGTCATAGTCATAAGTAGTGCACAATAAGTAGAAAGGAAGAGGAAACAGTGTTTGGCTGAAATTTAGAGAATAAGTAAAATATAAAGACCTTATTAAACCAATGTACTTTCAAGACGGAGACAGAGAGATAGAATACAGAGGCGCATACATGTTCTTCTCTCCTCTCCGAACTTCCCTTCCCTTCCCTTCCCTTCCCTTCCCTTCCCTTCCCTTCCCTTCCCTTCCCTTCCCTTCCCTTCCCTTCCCTTCCCTTCCCTTCCCTTCCCTTCCCTTCCCTTCCCTTCCCTTCCCTTCCCTTCCCTTCCCAAACCTTCCCAAACCTTCCCAACCTTCCCTTCCCTTCCCAAACCTTCCCTTCCCTTCCCTTCCCAAACCTTCCCTTCCCAAACCTTCCCAAACCTTCCCTCCCAAACCTTCCCTTCCCTTCCCAAACCTTCCCTTCCCTTCCCCTTCCCAAACCTTCCCTTCCCTCCCCTCCCTTCCCTTCCCTTCCCTTCCCAACCTTCCCAAACCTTCCCTTCCCTTCCCTTCCCCTTCCCTTCCCCTTCCCTTCCCTTCCCTTCCCTTCCCTTCCCTTCCCTTCCCTTCCCTCCCTCCCTTCCCTTCCCTTCCCTTCCCTTCCCTTCCCTTCCCTTCCCTCCCTCCCTTCCCTTCCCTTCCCTTCCCTTTCCCTTCCCTTCCTTTCCTTCCCTCCCTTCCCTTCCCAACCTTCCCAAACCTTCCCAACCTTCCCAAACCTTCCCTTCCCTTACCTTCCCTTCCCAAACCTTCCCAACCTTACCTTCCCTTCCCAACCTCCCTTCCCAAACCTTCCTTCCCTTCCCTTCCCTTCCCTTCCCTTCCCTTCCCTTCCCTTCCCTTCCCTTCCCTTCCCTTCCCTTCCCTTCCCTTCCCTTCCCTTCCCTTCCTTCCCTTCCCCCAAACCTTCCCAAACCTTCCCAAACCTTCCCAAACCTCCCAACTTACCCTTCCCAAACCTTCCCACCTTACCTTCCCTTCCAAACCTTCCCTTCCCCCTTCCTTCCCTTCCCTTCCCTTCCCTTCCCTTCCCTTCCTTCCCTTCCCTTCCCTTCCCTTCCCAAACCTTCCCTTCCCTTCCCTTCCCACCTTCCCAAACCTTCCCAAACCTTCCCTTCCCTTCCCAAACCTTCCCTTCCCTTCCCAAACCTTCCCTTCCCTTCCCAAACTTCCCTTCCCAAACCTTCCCTTCCCTTCCCAAACCTTCCCTTCCCTTCCCTTCCCTTCCTTCCCTTCCCTTCCCTTCCCTTCCCTTCCCTTCCCTTCCCTTCCCTTCCCTTCCCTTCCCTTCCTTCCCTTCCTTCCCTTCCCTTCCCTTCCCTTCCCTTCCCTTCCAACCTTCCCAACCCTTCCCAAACCTTCCCAAACCTTCCCTTCCCTTCCCAAACCTTCCCAAACCTTCCCTTCCCTTCCCTTCCCTTCCCTTCCCAAACCTTCCCAACCTTCCCAAACCTTCCCAAACCTTCCCAAACCTTCCCTTCCCTTCCCAAACCTTCCCAAACCTTCCCTTCCCAAACCTTCCCTTCCCAAACCTTCCCAAACCTTCCCAACCTTCCCAAACCTTCCCTTCCCAAACCTTCCCTTCCCAAACCTTCCCAAACCTTCCCAAACCTTCCCTCACATTCATAACAATTTTCTTCTTCAAAGAAACAAATACATTGTGCGCTTCAGTGACATGGAAATGCATGCATGAGAAATTGGATTAAAGCACAGTTAAGTCAATTTATTCTCTGAATCAGAACATTATTCTGCTGCTTTGCTTTCCCTTCTCAGTGCACAAGTATAGGTAGAGATGATAGAAATAGATGCCTGGTATCATAAAAAATTCATTTATGCATTTTGCTTTGTGTGTGTATGCGTGTATTCTGCATTTTATGTTGCAAAATTCAATAATAATTGGTATGAAGTCAAGGTTGGTGTCAATCTCTGAGTTTACCTGCTTTTACTATATCTGAGTGTGCTCCATGTTTCCAAGTTTAGGTGAGAACCCAAGGTCCTTCTTGACTGAACAAATGAAAAGATACTTTAGAAATGTGCCTTAGAGAAGCTGTTGTATATGCTTGCCCAGTTCTGATTTGAACAGGGGAAATAAGACTGAGCATTCTGGAGCATGCCTTATCAGATCTGTTTGGAGTCAAAGATGCTGTTACTCTGATTCATAGTGTATACATTTTCAAGTCTTGATCTAGCTTCTCTAGATGGAATCTTAAGAGATTTACAAGAAGTTTTGGACACTTGGTTCTTGAGAGTGCCTTTGAAGATTTAACTTTGGAAAAAAGAAGTTAGAGATCAAATATTTAAAGCCAGATGTACTTTGGAATACTGGATATATTATATCTATTTGATTATGACAGTCTACAGTATTGAAAGACTGTAAAATAGTCTTAGAATATGACTAGGGCTATTAAGGAAGTATTAAATGGCAAAAGAATTGCAAGAACAGTACATTTTCTTTCACCCTCTTCTACTGCATTAGAATTTTCTTCATATTTCTATATTTAGTGCAATCTTTTCAAAATGTCAAAAGTATAATTAGCCTTCATATTCTCTTTATATTACATGTATAATAGATCTCTAGAATTATAAACTATGTATTAGGCATACTGAAGGTTGTATGTAATGGTGTGTCATTTGAACCTTTTCTAGGATATTCTAGAACAAAAATATGAGTCTATACTGTTCAATATTATGACTTTTGCATATGTCTTGAGTTGCTAGCACCTTAGATGAGTTGTTGTGATTTCACAGATTTATCCTGACATGCACTTATATTTGGAATGCACCTTAAATGGTGTCTTGAATGTACATCAGAAAGAGTCCTAGAAAACACTATTGAGTTTTGGAGTGCTAGAGTTACTGACATTCTGTACAATAGAACTATTAAAACATTCCATTTAGTAAGAAATGTTTATACAATATAAAGAAAATATTTTTCTTCACATATCACTTAAATGCATTTTTAAGGTAAGTTGCAGGCATTTTGTCTAAGAAAAACTTTAATTAAAAAGAACTTTCAAGAAGTGTTAATAAACTCTAGAAACCACATGCTTAGTTTATTGTCATAGTTAAACATTGTCTTTTTCTTCTGGGCAACTTTACATTGTCTTATTCCTGAGATCTTAGCCAAAGTCCAGACTCCTATTCATTAGTTTTTCCAGGCATTTTCACCAAGGAAATAGCATTATCTGCACAAATTTATAATCTTGCAAAGCTGATAAAGTATAACAAAAATAACCCTTTGAAGACATTGATTTTTTACAAAAAATAGAACTTAAAGGCATGTTTTTGATGCCATGTGTTATAGGTTGAGGACTAAGCATCCTGTCAAAGAGTTAAAAGTCCTCCAGAGTACCAGAGAGTACCAAGGGGCCAGACAGATACAGAGGGAGGGACAGGACAGTGTAATTCTGTCATTCCATCCCATAACTCCTGCATCTCCCATATAAGCAAACAGCACAGCCAGTTCTGCCCTTCTCCCTTGCCTGGCTTCTCTGTGCAGCAGTGGCTCGCTCTCTGCTTTGCCAGGGAGTGTGGCTTTGTCAGCCTTGCAGTGCACCTGGAGCCTACTGTGTCCAGCCTGGGGGTGGGCATTGATACCTGGCAGGCCTGTCTTGGCAGAGGCAGTTGGGCCTACTTCAGGCTCATCGAGGCTAGTGTTGAGGGGGAAGGTCTTGGCCCTGGTTTTGGCCTGGTGGGCCCAGCTAGAGAGCTAAGCCAGGGGCAGTTCTGCATATGCATATCTCAATGTCTGTCTCTATCTCTACCTATCTATCTCTATCTATCTCTACCACTTCTCTAATCTCCTTTTGCCTTTGTACCTTTTGGTTTACTTGTGTACATAGTATTTCTGTTTAACCTCCAGTTCTGTGTGAATGTGGTTATTTACTCCTTTGGGGTAAATTCATTCTGTCCTCAGTCCAGAACTGTTTTCAGCACAAACCATGACACCCTGTTACTGTCTTCTGAATGTGTGTATGAAACTCAGGTCTCAAAGAAACTATGCAGAATGGAGGAGGTATGGTTCTGCCAAGACAAGCCTCCTCTGAAGTCAAAAATTACTTATTCAGAGTGATTGCCCATTGGAATGTGCTGCGCGGGGAGGCTGTGGAGTCACCATCATTGGACGTGTTTAGGAGGAGACTTGATAGGGTGCTTGGTGCCATGGTTTAGTTGATTAGCTGGGTTGGATAATAGGTTGGATGTGATAATCTTGAAGGTCTCTTCCAATCTGGTCCATTCCATTCCATTCCATTCCATTCCATTCCATTCCATTCCATTCCATTCCATAGTTTCATAGTTTCAGTCAGGGTTGTAAGGGACCACAAGGATCATCTAGTTCCAACCCCCCTGCCATGGGCAGGGACACCCTACCCTAGATCAGGCTGGCCAGAGCCTCATCCAGCCTGCTCTTAAACACTTCCAGGGACAGGGCTTCAACCACCTCCCTGGATAACCCATTCCAGGGCTACACCACTCTCATGGTGAAGAACTTCCTCCTCACATCTAGCCTGAATCTCCCCACCTCCAGCTTCATTCCATTCCACCTAGTCCTATCACCACCTGAGATCCTGAGAAGTCCCTCCCCAGCCTTCTTGTAGGCCCCTTCAGATACTGGAAGGCCACAATGAGGTCACCTCAGAGCCTTCTCTTCTCCAAACTGAACAGCCCCAACTCCTTCAGTCTGTCCTCATAGGAGAGGTGCTCCAGCCCTCTGATCATCCTCGTGGCCCTTCTCTGGACACGTTCCAGCACCTCCAGATCCCTTTTGTAATAGGGGCTCCAGAACTGGACGCAGTACTCCAGGTGGGGTCTCACCAGAGCTGACTAGAGGGGGACAATCACCTCCCTTGACCTGCTGGCCACACTTCTTTTGATGCAGACCAGGATCTGATTGGCTTTCCGGGCTGCAAGTGCCCATTGAGAGCTCATGTTGAGCTTCTCGTCCACCAGCACCCCCAAGTCTCTCTCCTCTGGGCTGCTCTCCAGCCAGTCACTGCCCAGCCTGTATTTGTGCCTGGGATTGCCTCGACCCAGATGCAGGACCCTGCACTTGGTCTTGTTGAAGCTCATGAGGTTGGCTTGTGCCCACCTCTCCAGCCTCTCAAGGTCCCTCTGGATGGCATCCCTTCCCTCCAGCCTGTGCACCACACAGCTTGGTGTCATCAGCAAACTTGCTGAGGGTGCACTCGATGCCACTGTCCATGTCACCCACAAAGATGTTGAACAAGCCTGGTCCCAGGACTGATCCCTGAGGGACTCCGCTTGTCACTGGCCTCCACTGGGACATGGACCCGTTGACAGCCACTCTTTGGGTGCGGCCATCAAGCCAGTTCTTTATCCATCTAGTGGTCCATCCATCAAACCCATGTGTCACCAGCTTGGAGACCAGGATGTGGTGCAGGACAGTGTTGAAGGCTTTGCTCAGGTCCAGGTAAATGACATCAGTTGCTCGCCCCTCATCCATTCCATTCCATTCCATTCCATTCCATTCCATTCCATTCCATTCCATTCCATTCCATTCCATTCCATTCCATTCCATTCCATTCCACAATCAGTTCTACAGATGCAAGAATTGTTTTCACTTAGTGTTGGAGACTGAAAAATGTGTGGTGACAGGGTTTAGGCAGCCAAAGAAGCTCTTTGGTTTTTATGACTCAGAATTGGTAACCCTAGCATTACACCAGCACTAAAAATATGTTGTGTTTTAAAAGATTTTGTTTTTCATATCAGTCAGTCCTTAAGTTACATTCACTATTTCAAAGCCCTGCAATTGTGCTGACTGCTTTGCTCTTCATAAGTACTTTTAAAATATAGCAAATTGGTGCAGTTATTTGAAGGAATAGCACTGGAAAGGATAGCGTACTTTAAATGTATAAAATAAACAGTAGTATAAAGTCTTGACACTTCATTTGCTACTTTTATTCAGCTCTAACCCAGAAGCTCCCACAGGACTATTTTATGTGTCACAATGAATTACCTCCTCAAAAAAAACCCTGCAGAATGCAAGAGGTAATAACAGCAAACTCTTATCACCTATATATTGATTTGATTCTGTTTCCAAATAGCTCCGTAAGGAAGTGCTAATCCTGATATCACTCCTCTGAGGCACTCAACATCATCTATCAAAATTCGCATAAGACTTGTAGCAAGACCACTAATTTTAAGAAAAGTACTTTACCACTGCTTTGTCTTTCTTCTCTCATTTTAATACGCAGCTCAGGTGTTCCTTTACTTTAGCCAGAGATCTCCTAGATTAGAGCCCATATATATATATCAGGGGCATATTCATATTTAAGGTATATAGAGGTAAGCTTTGTCTCTTACTTGCTTGATTTTTTCATGTCTGAGGAAAAATGTTTCAAAAATGTTATGTTTCTAGGGCTACTTAAACTGTAGATTAGTATTTTCTTGTTCAGACTGCGAAATATAGATAAAATTACTCACAAAAGGCTTTATGTTGTGATCTCTATATTAAAAGAGGGTACTATGATTCAAATAAACCAGTGTGTGTCCTATATAGACTAGACTAGACTAGACTAGACTAGACTAGAATTAACCAGGTTGGAAGAGACCTTCAAGATCATCAGGTCCAACCTATCATCCAACACTACCTAATCAACTAAACCATGGCACCAAGCACCCCATCAAATCTCCTCCTAAACACCTCCAGTGATGGTGACTCTATCACCTCCCTGGGCAGCCCATTCCAATGGCCAATCACTCTTTCCATGAAGAACTTCCTAACATCCTGCCTCACCCTCCTCTGGTGCAGCTTGAGACTGTGTCCTCTTGTTCTGGTGATGGTTGCCTGGGAGAAGAGACCAACCCCCACCTGGCTACAACCTCCCTTCAGGGAGTTGTAGAGAGCAATAAGGTCTCCTCTGAGCCTTCTCTTCTCCAGGCTAATTAACCCCAGCTCCCTCAGCCTCTTCAAATAGGGCTGGTGCTCCAAACCCCTAATATTGTACTACAACCCCGAGTCTCAAACATGCTTCCTTCTCTTTCTACTCCTTTACCTACTTCACTGTAGGTGTTTGGGTTTGTTTTTTCCCCTTTGTTTTTCTTTTTCTTTTTTTTAAATTTGATTCTGATGGCATCTTCTGTGACCAAAGCTGCTCAAAGCTGGTGATAAAAATCCCATTGCAATGTTTGCCATCTGCTATATTGTTTTAAACTCTCATCTACATTCTGTGTCACCTCAGTATAGGAAGAAGTCCCTTATGTCTGAGTAGGGTTTCAGATTTTATATTGTTTACAGACAACTAACCCCCACTGTTAATGTGAAGTGTTCTTATTCAGGTGTCTTTGGAACTACTACAGGACTTCACTGTTTATATGTTCACTGAGTTCAAATGTTTCAACTCTAATAGAAATGAACAATAAATTTTTAAAAAATCTTGTTGTGAACCCCAAATTTGACCTAAATATTGCACTAATTTTTAGCAGTCACTTTAATATACAGATTTAATATTCTGTTTTGTGGAATGAATATGATTAATCATTTCTTGTTTAGATAGAAGAACTAACATTTATTGATGATGCTAGAAGTGTTTTATTGGAATCAAGTACAGACTTTTTTTAACCTTACAAAATTCTACAGAAACAGGCTATGTGTGTTCCACATCTCACAATTGTGCCTATATTTTTTGATTTATCTTTGAGATAACATGTGTGAAAGGTAAGGAGCAGCAGGAAATCTTTCAGAGCAATCCACCCCACTTTGAAATGCAAGAGAGAGCTTTGCCACACTGTAGTATCCTCTATGAATTCCACACTAATCACAGAATCATGGAATGGTAGGGGTTGGAAGGGACCTTGAAAAATTGTCTAGTCCAACCCCCCTGATGCAGCAGGATCACACAGGAAGGCATCCAGATGGGCATTCAGTGTCTCCAGAGGAGGAGACTCCACAATCTTTTTGGGCAGCCTGTTCCAGTGTTCTGTCACCCTCACAGTGAAAAAGTTTTTCCTTATGTTTACATGGAACTTCCTATGCTCCATCTTGCACCTGTTGCCCATTGTCCTATCACTGAGGCCTGCCTCCATCTTCCTGATACTCACCCTTCACATATTTGTAAACATTAATGAGGTCATCCCTGAGTCTCCTCCAAGCTAAAGAGACCCAGCTACTTCAGCCTTTCCTTATAAGGAAGATGTTCCACTCCCTTAATCAACTTTGTGGCTCTGCACTGGACTCCTTCAGGCAGTTCCCTGTACTTCTTGAACCAAGGGGCCCAGAATTAGACATGCTATTCCAGCTGCAGCCTCATCAGGGCAGAGTAGAGGGGTGAGAAGCTCTCTAGAGCTATTAACCACAACTCTTCTAATACACCCCAGGATGCCATTTGCTTTCTTGGCCACAAGGGCACAATTGCTTGCTCATGGTCATTCTTCTGTCCACCAGGTCCCATTCCCCTTTGCTGCTCTCCAACAGGTCAGTTGCCAGCCTACACTGGTACATGGGGTTGTTCTTTCCCAGATGCAAGACCCAGGCAAAAACACGCTTTTACAAAGAAGGTGTTTTTACCACCCCACCTCCCCCACTCCCCCCCCCCCCCCCCCCGCCATGTTTCGTAGGAGTACCATTCAGAATTAATTGTATACTTCACACTGAGAGACTCTACACATTACTCACTGTAAGTTCTGGTTGAACAAAGACCACATTTAAGCAAATATTGCCACATAAAGAGACTGTCTCCTCCAGGATGCCAACTATATTTCTAAGTATAGCAAATTAGTCTAAAGGTAGTTTGTGTGATACTCAACCTGCATCATACCTTGACATCAATTCTATATTTATCTTCTTATTCAAGAAAAGAAGTTCCTAAAGAACTATAACCTTCACAATAGAATCCAGTTCAGAAAAGGACATATATATTATATCCTCTGTGCTCAAGTTTGCAAGGCATAAGGTGTTTTCTGTTGTTGCCTTTTTATTCCCCCCGTTTTTTTTTAAAGTTGCTAAAATCTGAGAAATAATAATTTGGTATTTTTACAGTGAGCAGGTGGTATACTCTAACACTTTTGTAAGAGTGGCACTAGCTTCTTTCCTTCTATTGCTGTGGAAATAAGAAAGCAATTAGGCCATTATCTACCCACATAGCTATAATATATATTACCTTATTGCTTTTCCTCAGGAAATATAAAAGAATGAATGAGAAAGCACCATATATTGTTACTTTGCTGGAAAGTTGTTGTTTTTACTGGTAACTGTGAGTTACCAGTACCCATCTCCTGGTAACTGTGAGTTACCCTCTCCAGAGGGACCTTGACAGGCTGGACAGATGGGCAGAGTCCAACATGATGACGTTCAACAAGTCCAAATGCCGGGTGCTGCACTTTGGTCACAACAACCCCATGCAGTGCTACAGGCTAGGGACGGAGTGGTTGGAGAGCAGCCGGGCAGAAAGGGACCTGGGAGGACTGGTTGACAGCCAGCTGAACATGAGCCAGCAGAGCCAAGAAGGCCAATGGCATCCTGGCCTGCACCAGAAATGGTGTGGCCAGCAGGAGCAGGGAAGTTATTGTGCCCCTGTACTAAGCACTGGTTAGGCCACACTTGAGTCCTGTGTCCAGTTCTGGGCCCCTCAATTTAAGAAGGATATTGAGACTCTTGAACGTGTCCAGAGAAGGGCAACAAGGCTGGTGAGAGGTCTCAAGCACAAGCCCCATGAGGAGAGGCTGAGGGAGCTGGGATTGTTTAGCCTGGAGAAGAGGAGGCCTGGGGGAGACCTTATTGCTCTCTACAACTCCCTGAAGGGATGTTGTAGCCAGGTGGGGGTTGGTCTCTTCTCCCAGGCAGCCAGCACCAGAACAAGAGGACACAGTCTCAAGCTGTGCCAGTGGAAGTTTAGGCTTGAGGTGAGGAGAAAGTTCTTCACAGAAAGAGTGATTGGCCATTGGAATGGGCTGCCCAGGGAGGTGGTGGAGTCACCGTCTCTGGATGGATTGGATGTGGCACTTGAAGCCATGATTTAGTTAGTCATGAGATGTTGGATGATAGGTTGGACCCGATGATCTGTGAGGTCTTTTCCAACCTTATCAATACTGATTCTATTTGTACATTGATTCCATGAAAGAAAGCATGCAGTAAATGGCTCAAATTTTCTGGTAACTTCAGAATTGGTGGTATTATTATAAGGTAATTCCCATAAAAATCTAACCTCATGTGTTAATGCAGGTCATTTGTAGTAATTACTCTGCTCTGATACACTGTTTTAGACCAGTGAGTATGTGTTAAAGGCTTTTTGATAACTTAAAATCTTTGAAAATCTTTGTGTTTGTGGTAGGCTCTGTCATAAAAGGCAATGCACTGATGAAAGGTAAAAGATTTTATATTAGCTGACTTTGTTTCTGCCTCTGTGTGAATTCCCTCAGCAAATTTTATGTAACACTTCCCTTCCCCTTCCTCTTATTTGGTTTTGAATTAATGGTCCAACCTGACAGTACAGCTTTAATCTATTACTCAGGTCAAATTCATCACTCGAGAAGTACAAATGTTGACTCCTGGCAATAATTGAAAATTGAAATATTATAAATTTTTTTTTTTACAATGCATAATATAAGTATGTGGATTATACCTTTTTGCAAAATAAGATACAAGGAAATTGTCTTATAACTTATTTAAAAGATAATTGCTTTGGGGTTTGCCTCACTGCTTCATGTAATTATGCATCCAGTGACTTTACCTGTGCAAACTTCATAGGCTGGTGAAGGGCTATGCACATGACTCACAAGTTATTTTTTTAATACTTTTTTTGATGGAAATTATTGGAAGTTGTGTATTCCTGTGACTGTTTATGCTTTGATATTTTAGATCACTGTGTATTTCTGTGGCAACTCTTGATCATGAATACAGAAAAGTCTTTGAACTTCATATGTGTTGACAATATGTACCTTCTTGCAGAATGAAAATACTGAGTTATTAAAATGTAAATTTTCCACAGGAATATACAGATTACAATAAAACTTTCTCTTCAAAAGATTTTCAGTTCTTCAAGACAAGAGAAAGCTATAGAAGAGCAGATTATGACAATCTTCATGTGAGAATTAAGGGTGAGATACCCTAGCCTCCCAATTAATACTGACATGTGAGAACAATATCGATCTTCTATACGATATCATCAAATCTATGTAATTTACTAATCCAATACACTCAAATGAGCCAGAGGAAAATTGATTAAGGTTAGTCTTTCAAAAACTAGCAGTTTATTCCCAAGTGCATTGTCTCCTGTCTTTACCTGTTATAATCCTATATCTCTCTGTTCCAAAGATTCTAGTTATTTGGGTAAAGTAGGAAAAAAATAGAGGGAGAAAATAATCAGACTGTCTCTGAAGCTGTGCTTAATGCCATTCAGATAGTATATGGAAGAGAAACAGAACAACCACTTCTCTAGTGTCTGACCTGACCTGACCCAAGTCTTTGTTTCCTAAAACAACTTGTTAAAAGTTTATATTTCAGCCCATTAACAGGTAAGAGCTTTGAAAGTTTCATCAAAGGAAAAGAAAATATTATGTCCAACTCATGAGAAAATTAAATACACCTTAATGCATTTTTTCCATACAAACCATTAATTTTCCATATCTACTCTAGGGTGTTATGCACAATTTATTTTCACATATGCATCTGAGATATACAGAACCAAGTCAAAATGCACTGGTTGTTTATGCAAAGGCTGGTTTATTAGAAAGTAATAAAACTAATATAGATTGCATTATAATTGAGTTGCGATCAAATTCTTTCTGAGGTCAGAAGGCATCATTTCACTGACTTCACAGGAACTTTATTTTCCAAAGAAACCTCATAGTGGCTTTAGTAGGGGTTACAAAGTTCTAATTATATTTTAAAAATAATTACCTTAAATAATATTGCTGATTCCAAAATAGTAGAAAATTGAAGCCATGTATTTCATGCATTATTTCACTGAGCCAATGTCTAGCATTATAATTGTATTTTTAATATTTTCTTATTAATTGATTAAAATTCAATTAATGTTTTTATTATTTTAATGTGGTGCGACAGTTTTAGGCTGTGCCTTTAAGGAAAGAGTCAGCTACTGGAACACTCTAGCTCAATGTTTTGGTGTAAGAAGGAAAAACAAAGATAATTCTAAATGAATTTTATTGGTAGTTGAGTGGGAAGGTAACTTTAGGATTTTTAGTTTTAGCTTAGTCTGTTTCAGTCTGGGTCTGGACAGCTGTTTCTCTTTCTGTGCTTGGCACTGACCTTCAACTAACAAGATAAGAAACTAATTTTTTTTCTTCCCTTAGCATATGCTTTGAACTAACAGAATTTTCCTAATAATTACCTTTTTCTCTCTAACCCTTTTTGGGAAAAAAAGGAGGGAGGGGGAAAAGGGGTTTTTTGGGGACCCTCCTCTATTGAGGGGAGGGGCAAGCTTTCTGTGTTGTGTTCTTCATTGTATATTTTTGTATATACTGTAAATACTGTATATTGTGTATATATTAATTCTATTTCATCCTGCTTGTAAAAATATAGCTTTTCCTTCTGCTCCTCCGACTGAGTTAGCCGTGGTTTCGGGGGGGGGGGGGGGGCAGGCGGCATGGAGAACTGAACTTTTCTCACCACCACATGTGGTTTTTGAAATGCGGTTTATCTATTGAGGATGTGAAGAAAATACTTTTTATAACTCCTGTAATCATTGTATTTAAACCACCTTTACTGTTTTACCAAATCCTTTCACTAATTCAGTGGATGACAATTCATGTCGTTTTCCTTTATACAAAATAAAAAATGAGCATGGGTTTTTCCCACAAAAATATGTTATATTCAAGCAATTGTGTTTAAATCATTATCCTCAAAAAGATATGGGGTTTTATTTTAAATAAGCATTCAAAAATCAAGGTGTTTCTGAAAGTCAAACCTTTTGAAGAGTTACTGTCATCTCAGCCTCATGGGATTTGATTATCTCTAAGAAATCTTTAACTCATAATTTTGAGTTTTTATGTCTGTCACAAGTGAATTATGTTTAAACTTTTGTTTGTATTTTGGAGATACTGGGTTTGGAGACAAAATCAACAAATGTCTGAGTATTTGCTTTGGAATTTAGGTCTGTTCTACATTTTTATTCCATATTTTGATATAGTTATTTTGTATTTGTTTCTGGAGCATATTCAGACAAGGGAAATGAAGCTGATGAAGGGACAGAAAAGAAGTTGTATGAGAAGGGGCTGAGGGAACTGGGTATGTACTGTGACTTCAATAGAAATAGGTACCAGGACAGGGTTTTTCTTCATGTTATAATGTAAACATCTGAGTGTAAACTAAGAAATTTAGACTTCTTTTACAGCTGCTGTAAACCAATAAACATGTATCACTGGAAATGAATAAACACATGAGGCCTGTATCAGGCAGTGCTGTTAAGATGAGAACTATGCCCCACATTCCTTATTTCTGTTGACTAATTGTAAAAGGACTCAAGATTCAGCAGCCAAATACAGGTACCTACAGTTAAACAAGTCCTTCCCAAAGTAAGGTTATTTTGCTATTGCTCTGGTTTTGATTTCATTTTGCTTACTTTCAGGTAAGGATTAAATATTTTTCAATGTATTTACAGTCTGATCTGGATCAGTAATGATTTGTTACAGCATCAAATAAAGGGCCTACTTCCAAATGTAGCTAATAAGGCTTGTAAAATTAAATTCATATTGTCTGCAAATCCTCATTTTCTAGGAAAAGAAATCACTCCTTTTTCCATTATATGTGATGGAGAAAATGGTTACTAGTGCAAATTGAGAATGGCTGTGAATCCTATGTTGTGTTTGGTTATCAAATTGTTGAAACTAAAAATAAATAAACAAAGAAACACCCAAACAATAACAAAAATATCCCAAACTTTTGTCACCATTATATTAAAAAGGAATTATTTCACTGAATTAAAAGGCATTTGTAAACTATTTTTGAATCTGGTCCTGAAAGAATTTTCATTTTCAAAGTTGGGAAGCACGTCAGACCTTTATCTTTCAATCTAGTTTTTAAACAGATTGCAGCCACGATAAATGTCAAACTTCTGTATACTCAAAGGCAGTTTATAATCAAAGGTATCTCCTCTGTCTGTCATGCATCTTCAGTCTTTATTATATTCTTTTTAAAAATCAAACTGTGCAATCTCCTGAGAGTTCCCTTTGCAGGATGAGCAGAGACTCACATTAGATTAATTTCATATTTGAGTCTTTCACTGTAATGATTATAACTTGGAAAAACTACTTCCTGGTAATTCAATGTTCAGACCATTTGTTTTACATAAATTAGTAGTAATTAATGTCTGTTTGTTACAGAAGCATAGCACTATGCTGTTTTTGGTATTTTTTTTTCCTAATCTGTATGTGAGATATGACTAAGCAAAGCTTTGTCCTTAATATCTTAAAAACAAAAATATAACAAAAATACTAGCAGTAGTTTCCCAAAGAAGGGTGAACCTATCTTAAAATGTTCAGTTACAACCTGTATTCTCTGATGCAATGTGTCTGCAAGGCCACAGCCAAGCTTCCTTTTTCTTCTGTCCCTCTAAACGGAAGTGGTTAGGCTTCTATATATTTCCAATCTGGACTATGAATGTGATACGTTTCTTCTAGAATTAGCCAGCTAGTAGACATGACAGTTTTTTGGTGGTGGTTTCATTTGTTTGTATGGTTTTTTTTGGGGGGTTGTTTGTTTTTTTTTTGTTCCCCATGGAAGAAACATACGAAGAAGAATATGCAAAAGAAAAAATATTCTTTGTGCCATGGTCCCCTTGATAAGATTCCTCTTTATATTAAACACCTAATTGTAGAGGTGGGAATCAGTTGCCTAGAAACTCAGACAGCAGTCTGTTGCAGCATGTACTCACTAGTTTCTTTGGACTGTATGACCTGTGTTTCCAGTGACTATAGTAGAGCAAGCTCACAGTAGACCATATATTGCAGACATCTCCACTTAGGTATGAATCTGGAGATAAATTCTACTCTGTCTTTAAAGCTAGCTAACAAGAGCAACGCTCTACAGATGTTAGCCAGCAGCAGTGAGATTAGACATGCTAAACATGAGTAATTTTTCTTGAAGCCCCATTAAACAGATTCTGCTCAAGGCCAATAAATGTGCTTAAGGAAAGGAAAATCTTCTGCTTCACTGTGATGCACCCAGTTGCAGAAACAGAAAGTTATGTTATGGCTCAATAGATACAGACTTCATCAAAGATATCCTTTTTGGCACCATCTAGTCAGTAGTATGTTTTATGTCAAATCCATTAGATCTCTGAAACATGGATTTTTTTCTCTCATTTGTCTGTCTTTCTCAAGTTCTTTCTCAAGGAATAGGGAAGTGATTGTTCCCCTACACTCAGAAGTGGTGTGATGGTTTAACCCATGCACATCAACAAAAGCTCAGCTGAACCCAGTAAGAGAAACAAATGAAGCTGTATTTTACAAGCAATAATGGAATGCAACGAATATGTACAGAGTACACAGTATTTACAATATTATATAGGTATTTACAAAAGGAAACAGCACAGAAATCCTCCTTGGGCAGGAGGATTCCACCTTGTGTCTCCCCACCTTTCCCTCCCTTTTCCCTTTAGTTAATTAGAAGAAAAGAGAAAAGGAGAAAATGTTAGAGGGATTTTTAGTTAGCTCAAAAGCATTGTTACTAAGTCAGTAATTCTTACCTCAAATTTTGATGATAAGCGGTCTCTCTCTGTCCAGGATAGCATGCATGGCAGCAGAAAGAGACGGAGTGAGACTGAGAGAAAAGAATGTGAGAGATAATGCTATGGTACATCTCACATCTGACCAACAAAATTCATTTAGAACAATCTTTGTTTTTCTTTTACACACAAGTGTAGATTTGCTCAGATTTTTTTTTAAAGGCCCATCCTAAATTGTCACAAGTGGTGGGGGTGCACCTTGATTACTGTGCTCAGTTTTCCACACCTCTCATTAGGAAACTGTAGGCCTGTCCCTCACAACCCTTCTTCTCCTAATACTTAAACTCCCCTGGTACAAATTGATGCCATTCCTACTTGTACTATCATTTGTTACTTGAGATAAGAAGCTGATATCTCACTACAATCTCCTTTCAGGTAGCTGTAGAGAGCAATAAGGTGTCTCCTAAGACATCTCCTAACTAAACAACCCCAGTTTCTTCAGCTTCTCCTCCTAAGACTTGTGGTCTAGACCCCTCATTAGCTTCCCTGGCCATTGGACGCACTCCAGCGATGGACTTGCCAGTCTTGAAGATGTTTAAAAGACTTATGCATATGGTGCTTACAGACATGGTTTAATGATGACTTGGTAGAGATAGATTAATGGTTAGACTTGGTGGTCCAAAAGGTTTCAACCAACCAAAATGATTTAGTGTTTCTATGATTCGATATGTTACATACAGTCATCCCCAGATAACTTTACAACACAAGGTTAAATTAAGAGCCCCTTGAATAGATGGTATATTTTTAATTCAGATATATGATTTAGATTTGTTTTGAATGTTGCGATCATGGACAGATCACACAGAAAGGTGTGCTAGTTTCTGGGAAGGACATGGATGCCTTTTTTTTTATTTTATTATTAACAATGCCCTAAGCATTATGGATATGAGTCAATCAATGCCATTTGAAATCAGGGCCAAAAGGTCACAGAAATCCATCCTGCAGGAGTCAAAATGCAGCCTTGGCAACTCTGGTAGGATGAAATAAAATGCCTAACAAGAAGAAACTAGTCCCAAAGAAAGAGACTGTTTGAGATGCCTGAGAACAAGTCTGAACAGAGAAGGATACATAAGAAATAGGCAGAAATGTACTTACTCTCTACCTATATTATGTCTATTTCACCATTTTTCTTTTTCTTTATTTTTTTTTAATGTTTATAGGCTTAAATAGAAATTATGTTGTGTGTAAGTCTCCAGCTCCAAGATGAAAGAGTAGATCCTATGACCAGCCTTAGGGTGTGATAAACAGAGTTTGGGACTCTTACAGAGGTGATAGTGGTATAGGAAATAAAACATCCTTAAAGGAGTCTTACAGTCTGCAACACTGACATTTGAAAACATGTCAGTTGTTAGAGCAGAGACGTTGGCTGTTAAAAAATACTATTTCTGAAATACCAGGAGGCAAATCAGAATATGATAGTTGTTCTTAAAGAAACAAACTGTATATGAACTAAATCACTGCAAAATAATCACTTAGTACATATTATGTTGATACTTTAAATAGATAAATTCAGTCATTAGCAAAAAAAAATAAATCATTACTTAAGGTGAAGATTTCTTATTCAAACTTCTTATCAAAAACTACTAATAGACAAAATATTAATATAACATTGTGACTTGAAAAAATAGAGATTTCTTAAAACATTTCTTGCTTGTTAAATGTTGAGTAGGTAAAAATGCACATTAGTGATTTTATAGTCAATAATTAAACACGCATGATCATATATTTAAATGAAGATAATAAAGAACTTGAATAGGTTTATAGTTTACAATGTGCTAGTTGATGGTAGTTCCAAGACAGACATGCAAGACACGTAGATAACTAGAGCCCTTCTCAGAGTTGCAGCTTTCCAACCACACATCCCCAGGTCTGTAGCCTGCTATGGGGTTGTTTTGACCCAGGTGGAGGATCTGGCACTTGGCCTTGTTAAGAATCATACAATTAGCCTTGAGCCATCCATCTAACCTGTCCACATCCAGCTGCAAAGCCTCTCTACCCTCTAGCAGATCAACACAGCCCTTCAGCTTGGTGTCATCTGCAGATTTGCTGAGGGCCCACTCAGTCCCCTTATCTGTATCATTGACAAAGATACAAAACAGTACAGACCCCAGCACTGAACCGTGGGGGATGCCACTAGTAACTGGGTGCCAGCCAGACTTAACTCCATTCTCCACCACTCTTTAGGCCTGGCCATTCAGCATTATTAATTTTTTATCCACGGCAGAGTGCACTCATCCAAGCCATGTACCATGAGCTTCTGAAGGAGAATGCTGTGGGAGACAGTGTCAAAAGCTTTGCTAAAGTCTAGGTAGACAATGTCCATGGCACTTAATGAAAAATATTGTATTTTGAGATAAAACTAGGAAGATTACTTACCATCTACCATCACATGCAAAATTGGATCTTGATTTATGAAAAAATAATTTAATTTCTTATGAATTAAAATAGAGTAGGATGGTAAGAAACAAACATCTTTCACTCAATTTTTTTCACTCAACTTCACTACTTCATTCCCAGATCCTTTGCCATCTCCCACCATAGGGGTGACAGGGATTTGGGATCGGAGCTCTCTCTGCTCCTTCCTCCTCACATTTTCTTCCTTGCTCCAGTGTGGGTCATCTCCATTGGGTGCAGTCCTTCAGGATAAGACTGTCCCAGCACAGGCTTCTGTCCAGAGGCTGCAGCTTCACTCAGGGCTCATCCAATACGGAGTCTTCCACAGGCTGCAATGTGGTTATGAGCTCCAACGTAATGCTCTACATCACAGTGCTCTGCAGTAGGACAACTTGCTCTATTGAAGTCCTCTCCATGGGCAGCTGGGGAATTTCTGCTCCAGCACCTGCAGCACTTCCTTCCTCTTCTCTCACTTTGGTGTTAACAGGGTTATTTACACTTACCCCACTGCCTGCTCAAACTCTTCACTCTTTCCATCAGCATCTTGCCCTTTATTAAGTAAATTTTTTTCTGAGGTACAACCATCTTGACAGCTGTGTCCTGTGGTGGGTCACCTGAATCCAACTGGAATTAGCTGCCTAGCATGAGTCAGGAAGCCCTTCTGCTGCCATTGCCAGCACCCAGCCACATAAACCCATCACAATAGCACACTGGACACTGGTGTGTCAGGTACCACAGGGGACTCCTCAGTTCTTATCAAGGGGGAATCACTTTTGGAAGTGACAGCAAGTGGACAGGTTGAGAAAATACTTCGCTCAGCTTAATCACTTGCTGCTTAATCCAGCCATGGTCATAAGTCAGTGCTCTGGAGAATCGTGTGGGCTCAGCTGTGAATCTATTGCTGTACTCCCTGTAGAAAGGACAAAATTGTGGAGATTTGGCCTGTTGGAGGTCAAAAACTATTAGGTTTTTTACAGCTCTATTTGCTGTAAATTAACAAGTGTATTGCTCCATGAATTTTTATTTTAACTTACTTTTAATTTGATTAGATTTCTTTAAAAGTAAAAAAAAAAAAAAAAAAAAAACATAGAATCATAGAATATTTGGGATTGGAAGGGACCTCCAGAGATCATCAGGTCCAACCCCCTTGCCAAAGCAGGATCACCTAGGGTAGTCCACACAGGAACACGTCCAGGTTGCCTTCAAAAGTTTCTAGGGAAGGAGACTACATGGCCTCTCTGGGCAGCTTGTTCCATGCTCCATCACTCTCACAGTAAAGTTGTGCTAAAATTTGTGATCTCAGTAACATTTTTATGACATTATGAAGTAGTTTTCTAGTAAAATGTTAGAGATAATATTCAGTTCATTAAGAACTCTCATTTTCCCTAGACCGACAAACATTAATTTATTTTACTGCGCAGCATTTTTTTATTAAATCTGCCATAAAACTGGAAGTGTTTAGAGAGATGTATTCAAAAAGAGAAAAATAAGATTTTTTTTCTTTTCTCAGTCCTATCGCTTTTTTTTGCTCCTTCTTATTTCTTCTCCTCTTTTTCTAATTAACTACCATTTGTCACCTTATGTCAACTGAAACAATTATAAGTCATTGTTTAGGATGCTAATAGCCCTAGAAGCATTTGCCTCACATGTAAACTCTTATGTTAAAATGACCATTTACCAAAGGACTAGTTTTTAATTTCTTATCATTCACTACTGTTTCAATTGGTCTAAACAGAATAATTGAAAAACAGAAGGTGCTTTTTATTTCAGTTCTTTAAGCTTGTTTCTTAACTTACCCTTTTAATAGCAATGTTCTTTCACAATCAGAAGGTAATTAATTCTTCTGTATGCCAGAAGATGCCACTGTAGCACTCCCTGACAAACAGCAAAATCTTATAGCAGAGTATGAATATTATCAGGTACAACAGCTGATTGATTGTTACCGAGCAGGTGTGACTTTGAGCATCCTAAAAGTATGGGATCTTAATCTAGGAAGAGAATGAGATTCTGCAATGATTTTCATTTTTACCAGAAGAAAAAGAAAAGAAAAAAAAAATAAATAAAAGCATCAATATATTGGGGATTAAAAGAAATAGTTATTTTAGGACATAATTTCATTAGCTGAAATCCTAGTACAGTACTTGCCAGTTTGGATATTTATGTGCTACAACACTAAAAAAGTCAATATGAGTTCATGTTCTTTGTCCAAAGGGTTTTTCTAGAAAGGATTTCCACACCGTTTAATATACTGTATAAATCACTTTAAAAAAATAGTCTCCTTAGGTTATGATTTCATTTTTTTCTACATCCAGTTAATTGCAGAGGTTTGATACCATCTGTCTATTGCGGAGTCACGGTTCTTTTCTTTATTTCCCTTAAAAAAATACTTTTAGTGAGCAGTCCATCACTACCTTTAGAAAGTAAGCTTTTCCCCAGGCAATAGAGAAACAGGACAGCCAGAAAATACTTCCTGTCTAAAAAGATGCTTTATTTTATTTTAGGAAAAGTTTGAACCTTTTACCTCTTGACAGCTACTTGCTGATGACAGGGGACAAGGAGAAAGGTTACTATGGAGTCCCATTGATGGTGACAAAAGCTTAAATGGATAATCCATAAAGAAATACAATAGAAGCACTTCCCTTGAACAAGCTCTCTATTAATTAATCATTTGTCCTCAGAGATAGGGTGGTGCCTACAGAAGATAGCAAGCAAATATATTCAAAGTGTGTATGCACATATGCTCTTCAGCGGGACACAGATCTACTGTCAAATGTGAGTGTCACCTAATGAACAATCAGAATGCATTTTTGAAATTTAAACTGAGCTGGATTTTCTGCTATTAAATGGGGGTGGGAGGAATAAAAAATGTCATGCATTATCAGTGAAATATTTTTTTTTTCAGTTATTACATAGACTTTACATCTTGAGGTCACGCTGGTTTATCAGCTAATGTTTCAAGTAGAAACAAGTTCTTTACCATAAGGGTGGTAGAACTGGTTGCCCAGAGAGGTAGTTGAGGCCCCACACCTGGAGATATTCAAGGTCAGGCTTGACAAGTCTATGAGCAACCTGATCTAGTGGAGGATGTCCCTACTCACTGCAAGGCGGTTGAACTATATGACCTTTGGGTCCCTTCCAACCCAAGCCATTCTATGATTTTTTGATTCTATTATATTTCTGCCTGATTAGAAGCAGAGACACCTTAACTCTGTTGGGTTTGAGTAAAGGGAAAGGGGTTTCCAGTCAGTCATAGAATCATAGAATGTCCTGAGTTGGAAGAGACCCATGAAGATCATCAAGTTCAACTCCTGACTTGACACAGGACAACCTAATAGTTAAACCATACATGTAAGAGCATGGTCCAAAAGCTTGAACACTGACAATCTTGAGGCCATGACCACTTCCCTTGGGAGCTTGTTCCAGCGCTTGAAAACCCTCACTTAAGAGTGTTTTCCTAATATCCAATAAAGAAATTAATTGAACTGCATCAAAACTTCCTTTGATTCATTTTTAAGCTATATGTTTTCATCCTGTTGATGGACACTACAGAACAGGGATAAGCACCTCCCTCTGCTCCCCTCTATGTGGAAGCTGTAGATAGCAATGTGGTGACTTATCAGTCTCCTTACGTTATCTGCATGTCTAGCTGTGTACTGGACATTTCATCCACAAGGACACTGTCAGAGACAGTATCAAAAGCTTTTCTAAAATTAATATAAACCCCAACATATCCACTGCTTTCCCTTCACTCACTAGTCAAAAGTGATGATGTGTTTCTACATCCAGAACATCTATTCAGCCTGTTCATCATGCTTAGCAGCTCTGCTATTAGAAATGCCTTTCTTTTCTTTAGGTGCAATAACAGAATTTGTCATTAGAAACCAGACGGTACCACATGGAATAAAATCCTAGTCTATGTGTCATGGTTTTGAAAGGCACATTGAGCACTGCCTTCTTAAAGCTATCTTCATGAAACATGACCTGATCATTCTGTCATTTCTTTCAGATTGGTGGGGGAGTATGTAGGAAGGAACCAGAAAGGATATTTAATGAAATGACAGAATATTGAACAGTTGATTGATATGAGACACAACTAAAATTCACATATTATCTTCCCACTATAATTTTGATTACATATTCTTATATCATCTGTCTTTTTCCAGAACAGATGTTACTCTTATGATATTGGTCTAATAACATCAAATGATCTCACACAGTGGCTGTCCTATGGACTGAACCTTAGCCTTCTTACTAGACTCAGCGTAAGCATGTTATACAGTAATTACTTACAGACTGTGACTGTTTGGCTTGCCATCATGGTAGCTCTTTAATCATCAATTCTCCATAGCATCTCCTCTTTGCATCTTTTGGTTTTGTGAGTACTAAACATGCATCCTAAAACTAAGGCTATAAAATACACTTGTGTTGTTATGTTTAGAAAATTACAGCTTAAATACATCAGCAGAATTTTTTTGAGGCACAGAACTTCTTTTTCTTTTGGCATCTTTGCCAAGGTAAATAAATAATATATCTCATATGTTTCAAACATAGGTGTCCTCTCAAGAATGCCTGTCTTAAAAGTATTCTATCTCTTGACTCTTGTTCTGCAGTGAATCACCACTATATTTTCTAAGCATATCCTTTACTTTCCTGCTTCCTTTAATGAACAGTCAATGTTCTTTGCACAAGACATTTCAATTTTGCTCATTTATCTGAGGTCAGCTACTAGCTTTACTTTGCCTTGGACATAATCTCACTGCTCTCATGTTTTCATGATGGTTTAACAAAGTTTCATTGAACATACGTTGCAAAAATTAACAGCTCAAATATTAAATTTCTAATAGGTTTGAATTTTTTCCTGGTTATTTTAAAGTATCTTGTTTCTTTTTATTCCACTTTTATTGTTTTAAGCTGTTAAATTCTTCAGACTTTCTTATCCAACTATAAGCAATGTTAAAAATGTATTAAAAGACATTTTCATGTAAGCCCATAACTCATAGAACTCTGCCTTTATAAGGGTAGAAAATATCCAGAAACTACGATAAATTGAGACAGCTAACACAAGTTTAGATAACTTAATCCTTTCAACAGATTTCAGACTTTGGCATCACTGTGTTTATTCCCATTCCCAAGTTTTGTTTTACAATGAGTGAGTGTAAAGTCAAGGAAGGAAGAACAGAATATCATATTCTGTGGTTTTACCATGAATTCATATATGAGCCACAAGACCCCTCCCTAAGCTATGAGACCATCTCCAGCTTCCTTAAATGTTGGTTGAGATTGTTAAGTTATGTTTATCATGTTGATGAATTCAGTGACTATAGAACACATGTGCTCTCTTCCTTCCCTTAATTTGCATACTACAAAAGGTTTCTGCCAAGAGTTCAAGAACTGAAGAAATAGCAAAGTAATTGCTGCTCTTATTTTTCATACTTCTCTGAGGTAATGAAAAGCAAAAAATGTCAGAGGCTTGACTGTTTTTGTAAAAATTACCAATTCTTGTATTTTTCTTTTATTAGTAGAATATTGGACTGTAAGCCATACAGTAAGGGGAATGAACATTATGAAAATGTTTGGTCTGAGTATGCTTACTTGTGTAAAAAGCAATCAGATTATTGTGGTTTTTAGCACAGTTAATATCAAATATTGTTTTTTGCACTAAATTCATTACAACTGCCAGACTTTGAGTTTTTAATTATAAGGCCCAATACAAATATAAATAAGCAAACTACAAAAGATTTAAATGAATAAACTATATTCGTTGGAATTATTTTATTATTTGCCTTGAATTTTATGTCCTGTGTATAGTAGTGTTTTTGCATACAGTGTATGCAGTAGCAAACACTGACTTAACTACCTAGACCCTTCTCTTCCCTTTGTATAGCTTAAACACAGAGAAATCAATGATATGATGCCTTATACTAAAAAACAATGATTTGGGTTTTTTAAAGTGAAATAGACACACAGTTAGCAGGAATGTGTTTTGTAAGTCAAAAACTGAAAATGAGAGTAACGTTTTCTGTACTGCCAATATTATGTGGATTAGTTTTGGTCATCTAGGAATGCATGATGTCTGAAGAAGCTATAAAAGTGGAAGCTGATGCTAAAAATAGATAAACGATAATTCCGTTCTACTAGGTGATTATTGAGAGGAGAACTTGCTAGGATTGTATCTTCTACAGAGGTTACTGCATCATGGTTATCACCACAGGGTCCCCAGTTACCCTAAGCAACATGTCTAATAGTCTGTTGCATCATATTTATTTTCCCTCTCTCTCCTCATGAGAGAAGTATTTGTCCATCAAAAGTTTTAATTTGCTACAAGGCAAGGTCAAAGAATTATATTTTGTATCTGAAGAGCAAGAAGCCGTGCTTCTGATGACCTTTATCCAGCTTGGCTAAGGACGTCAGTAAGACATATGTTTCTCAGGGATCAAGCTTGAAATTCATGTTTCCTTTTAATGTCTCTCTCTCTCCTGACCAGAATAAAAAACAAGCCAAAACAAAACAAAAAACCAAACACAAAAAACCAACCAACCAAAAAAAACCCCCACCAACCAACCAACCAACCAACAGCTACCTGTTTTGCTGGTTTTGTGTGTGTCAGTTGATTTTCTTCATAGTAGCTTGTGTTCTTCTGTTTTGGATTTGTGACCATAATGATACTGATAGCGTGGCCATGTTTTAGCTATTACTGAGCAACACTTGCACAGCATTAAGACCTTTTCTGCTTCTCACCCTTCCCTCCAGTGAGTAGTCTAGGGATACACAGAGGTTAGGAGGGCACACAGCAAGGATAGCTGACCCCAGCTGACTGCTGATATATCCCAAACCATATGTTGTGCTCAGTGATAAAAGCTGGTGATAGGGAAGACAGGACAAAGGGGTAAAATATGGAGTTGCTGTGTTTGTCTTCCCAAGTAACTGTTATGTGTGATGGAGAGCTGCTTTCCTGCAGAGAGCTGAACAACTGCCTGATGATGCGAAGCAGTGAATGAACACCTTGTTTTGATCACCTGAGCATTCAACTTTTGCTTTCCCTGTTAAACTCTCTTTATAGCAACACATGATTTTTTACACTTTTACCCTTCCCATTCTAACCCCCTCCCACTGAAGAGGAGTGAGCAAGTGGCTGTATGGGTCTGCATCTGTTGGCCAGTTTTAGACCACAACGCCCGTAAAAAAATTTAGCTATTTACTCAATGAATGTAATGAACATTGCTTATCTTCCAAAGTTTGCTACAACATTTATAATGATAATTTAAAAACTCAGACTGATAGAAATGATTGCATGGTTTGTAATTCTGCTCTAGGCTGTCATTAAAGAGAACTTTTCAATGGAAGATTTTGCTTACTGCAGTTTTCAGTTGAAATAAAATTATGCTTATCCTCAGTATATACATGCAGTGCTTAAAAATACTTCAGATGTACTATGGCATGCTATCTATCACTTCTTCAGAGAAACCTATGTTTTTAAACTTTTCCATATCAGACAGATGATTAGAGGAAAAAAATTATGTTCAAATGAGAACATTGGAAATTGGAATGGGTAAAAATGGGTATGAAGCAATGCTAAGGCCACAGAATTTTTTATTTCAATTAAATGCCTTGACAGTCAGTTTCCTACTTGAGGCCAAGCTCAATCTAATTCTTCAAATGCAGTGTGGTATGTACTTATCTAGCCTACATAATTAAATAAATACAGTCTTGAATAATATATTTTAGATTTATTCTTATCTTTTCTTAGTGGAAATGGAGAGATTTTCAGATCTTTACTTGCACAAGTGTTAACATTCATTGTGTATCAAATTAAGATCTTTCTGTGGTGAATAATTGAAATAAAAGGCCTGCTAAATGAAAATGAATAAATAGAAGAGGTTAAAGTAAGTAAGTGTGGATTTTTTAACCAAATCAATATGCATCTTTCCTTTAGTGAAATTTATGAGCCATCATTGTGTTTTAGGAGTTTGATGTTATCAAGCTGAATCTCAGCAGATATTTGTCAGTAAGCGTTCTAAGCCTTTCCCAATTAGAAGATGTTATAACTTGTTTTGAACCAAGACTAGTCAACTTTTGTAAAAAGGACACTTTTGGATGGATCTTCTATTGATACATAATGGATCTGAAGACCAGAACCTTTGCTTTTCTAGAGAATGCAATGATTTTTATCTACTGTGTCCAGTTCTGGGCCCCTCAGTTTAAGAAGGACATTGAGACACTTGAACATGTCCAGAGAAGGGCAACAAGGCTGGTGAGAGGCCTTGAGCACAAGCCCTACAAGGAGAGGCTGAGGGAGCTGGATTGTTTAGCCTAGAGAAGAGAAGGCTCAGGGGAGACCTCATTGATGTCTACAACTACTGGAAGGGTGATTGTAGCCAGGAGGGAGTTGGTCTCTTCTCTGAAGCAACCAGCACCAGAACAAGAGGACACAGTCTCAAGCTGTGCCAGGGGAAGTTTAGGCTCGAGGTGAGGAGAAAGTTCTTCACTGAGAGAGTCGTTTGCCATTGGAATGGTCTGCCCGGGGAGGTGGTGGAGTCACCATCCCTGGAGGTGTTCAAGAGGGGATTGGATGTGGCACTTGGTGCCATGGTTTAATCATGGGGTCTGTGGTGACAGGGTGGATTTGATGATCTTTGAGCTCTCTTCCAACCTTGGTGATTCGGTGATTCTGTCCTACACCGTAAGAAAGTGTCTTCAGAAGTTAATCAACAGTATTATCAACTTTCTTAACCTTTCCTTTTTTATTTATTGTTTCCTTTGCCATATGCCCACCAAAGCCATTCTATCACTCTCTTTCTTAGGTGAAAAGGGGAGAGGGGAAAAATATAGTAAGAGGTTCATGGTTCAAGATTGAATCTGTTTAATGGGGCAAAAGTGAAAGCAAAGGCCTCATGTGGAAGCAAGAAAACACAAATATTACTTTCTACTTCCCATCAGCTGAATATGTCTGGACACTTCCCAGGAATCAGGGCAGCAAAACACATAGGGGTTGCTCTGGAGGACAGACACCATCAATGAATGTCCTCACACTTACTTCTTTCACTTAGCTTTTATATCTGAGATGATGTCATATGGTATGGAATGCCCCTTTGGTCAGTTTGGGTCACCTGGCCCTGCTGTGTCCCCTCCGAAGATCTGGATGGAAGCATTCATGTGCCATTGCTTTGAGGATATTTGTCTAAAAACTGGTACCATCTTTCAGTGTTCTTGAGTTTTATAGTGAGCTATTGATTCAGGTGCTCTCTAACACCCAAGCACTTAACAAAAGTCCTTCAGACCCACCTCCTTGAGGCTGGTCACAGAATTTCTAAGTGATCCAATCAAATGAATAAATTTATGAAGCCTGCCATCCCTTTTGAGCAAGTCTGTGGACTTATTGTGGGTCCAGACATGAAGCTGACTAGTTTCTGTGTGATGAAAACGCAGAGAGTGGACATTATGGCTTTGCACAGTCTACTGTGGAGTAAAACACTGTCATTTTTAACTCATTTTTAACATACAACAATTAACCTGGGAATCCTGATTCCTTGTCCTGAATAATTTGTAATCACCTGTAAAAAGAAAGATACTCATGTTTTTTTTTAATTTTTTCTTCTTTTGAACTTCAGTGTTTCTTCATGAAGCTCTGCATTTGTTGATATGATTCAATCTGTGTTGCTATTATCAAAATTATTTTACAACTTGCTAATTTTCTCTATATTACTGTAAGGAGAAATCTAAGTTTTGATAATGTTCTAAAAATATGATCACATGTTAAGTATATCAATCTAAATCTGTTCAGCTAAACTGAAATGCCCATGCTATCCAATAACATCATATAGTAGTATTTACTACTAGATGAAATAATACTCTGTGGAAAAGTCAAGAAAGTAGATGGAACATGAGACTTTAAGATTGTCATCTGCTTAGTGCAGTGCTTTGTGTTCTGTATTCATATATTACGATTTGCCCTGTGCTGGTGCCTCTGATTTTGGATGGATCCAGCTATGCTTTCCAACAAATTTGTAAACAGCTTTGATGCATCTGTGCCTTCCTTACACGCTCTTGCTGCATTCCAGCACCATTGATCTCTCTATATTCATTCCCTCAGTTTTGTAGCCAAGTGCACCTGCTGCCAAGAGCTTTCACAACTGTCTTGTCATGCTGTCATCTTTTCTGCTACTTGTAGTACCTGCCTTAACTCTTCAGTGGAGAAAGGAATATTTAATATTGTGGTAGCTTGAAATTTCTGGACAATGGCCAGCATTTACTGGTTGCTATAATATGTTTTAGTTGCTTTTTTTCAGGATTATTACTTAAATCCTGAATAACAAAGTGAGCTCTCTTTTATTTGTATTAAGTTTGTATCATCTACATACTTTAACACTAATAACAACAAATGTCCAGACAGCAGCAAGATGTTTTTTCAGCATCAAGTGCCTTTGTTGTAACCAGAAAAGACAGTCTAGGGAGATCTCCATCTGCTGTGGGAAAAAGGAATGGTTCTTTTGCTGTAGTAGCTCTTATGAAGTGGAAAAGTCATCAATTTGTCTTTTTATATAATTACTAAATGTGTATCTCTGCCCGTTCCTCGTGGATGTGTGCCATGTACTGTGTACTGGCTTAGTACCATGACAAATAACACTATAAATAGTGTTATTAATAATAACACTATAAATAGTGTTATTAGACCTTTTTTTTTAATGCTATTTTTATTCTTTCTTTTGGTGGAGTTGTTTGTGAGCTGATGCACACTGTTAGATAAAGGTGGAGACTGTACTGTGAAGAGACTGACCTTTGGCAATATACAACACAAATAATGAAAATTCAGTAAGTGTTTGCTTTCTCAATTATGTAAATCTAATATTATTAGTAACAAATCAAATGGCGTCCATTTAAAAATATGACATTTATCCCTCCAGTGTCATTTTAACTGTGTTTTACAATGTTATGTCTATATTGCCAGCAGAAAGAAAATCTAGTGGCCTCTCTTCTGGGTGAATTTTGAACAATTACTTTAGTGCAGTACTTCAAATGGAAGATTACAAAGTAGCCTAAAATAAATACATACTCTGAGCAATGTCCCTTCTTCACATTTGTGAGGTGTGTAAAGCATTATTTGCTCATATCTGAAGATTAACTAAACTAAAAGGAGACAGTTTATAATCATGAAGCCCCTTACTTATGTGAGGACTGTGCAATGTAAAACTGGTTGTGTTTGCAATGAGATCATGAGATGTTCAACAGAAATGAGATAACAGCATCTCAATAAAAAAGTGAGATCATTTGAAGCCCTGCAGCAGACAACATCTGTGGTAGTATGTGCATCAGTAAAAGCTTCAGTCTCAATGCAAAATACTAAGGACAACTTAAAACACCTATGAAAATTTGGAAATATCATCAATCTGTCATGATGAACCTATTTTCATTCAAAACCAAGGCAGTCATAAAATGACACACTAAGACCTATTTCTTAGTTTTCAAAGAGTAAAATAACGTTCAGACCACTATGCTTACCTGAACTTTCCTTTAAAAATTTGAAACTGAATGAACATATCTTTCTCAAAATTTGAATTAGTTTTTTCATGATTACTCCTTGGTATGCCAAGCCTCAATCTGAAGTATGTGTTTACGGTAGAGTTATGAACTCATGAAACCAAGGGTTACAGTAAAACTGCTGATGCAACATTAACCACAGCACTGTGAACAATTTAATTATAATTTTATTCATGAAGAAAATCCTTTAAAGGAATTCCTAAGACATTTGTAAAGGTAGCAGACCAAGGATTGTGAGCCAAGGCTATGAACTTTATGCTCTTGCAAGCTACAGCAACACTTTTGCTTAAATTATGACCTTTCTTATATTGTATCCTGATAATTATTTTTCCTAATCATTAACCTTTTTGTATGTTTTGACAATAAAAAAAGTAGTTTTCCTATATAATGGGATTTTCTATATGTCTTTACATGCTTGGGCAGAATACAACAACATATATGTCTGTATGACTTTATGGGACATAGGAAACAAAATTTTAGAGACGGTAATTTGGCTAACTTTAATCACGTTGTCATGGTTGAAAATGCTATTTTAACATGAGATGTGTACCCTGGATGACATATTAAAAAACTTGACTGATCTTTTAATTAGGACAAGTGTGAAGCTACATAACAGTGATGGTGATCTGTGTTCTCAATGCCAAAATGTATGACTCTATCCTTTCCCATCACTACCTATGCTCAGTACTTCAAAATCATATTAATTACTTTATTAGGATACAAATCTAATAACTTGTTTGTATTCTAGAATGTGGCACATGATACGTGTTGCTACTTGTTTCCAACTTGAGTTTTGTCCCAACTACTCTGACTGTTCTCTCTCACGCATATTTAGTTTATTTTTTTTCTGTTTTCTGGAAGGCACGTTATTATATTAATCAATCTGTACTGACTCAAAACACGTATCCTAAAGGCAAATAAAATTAAAAATAGAAAGAAAAGAAAAATTAGAGTAGTACTAGAATAGTTCTGGAGGGAATCGCATGGTCAGTAAGGTGTTTGAGTGGAAGAAGGAAAGCAAGATGAAGGGAAATGAGCCATAAAGATGAAAATCTGTTTGATGCTGGGTGGGGAATTCGGGGCATCCTATTAATAATTTTTGAAAGTAAAACCAGAACCAATTTTATGTAATTTTGCCATGCCTCTATTCCTGAAAGTGCTGGGTCTGGGAAAGATCATTAGTGGCTGATGATTTGAACTTATTGTGATATATATGATCAATAACAAGACTGGTTCAAAGCATCCTTCAGAAATACTTCATTACTGTTTCTATCTACATATTTCATTTTATAATCCAAGGGACACTGGTGATCAGAGTGACACAAAAACATATGTATGTAGAAAAAAGTGCATAGAAGAGAGAGGCAATTCACATCCTAGTGAACCCTCACAGGAAATAAAATTGTCATTTCTCCCCAGTTTCTGCATAATTTTTCCAATGATGATTTTTAGCTTCCCCTTGTTAGGATTTTAATTTTACTACTGAAATAGTAATATGTTTAAGTACAATTTAGGCCACTTTTCACTTCTTTGTAGTTCATTAACGTATGCAAAAGTATTTTAAGTATAGATTGTTTAACTCAATTTCAAAACAAAAAGTGTAATAATAGATTGCAGAAAGAATAACATCTTTTCTGGGTAAACACATATGTAACAGTGGAATAATTATCACCTCTTTTTATTTGTATTGATGCCTCAGAAATAGATTAATTAACCTTAAAAAGAACACCTCTTTTACTGCTATGACAAATCTTTACTGGTGCAGTCAGGGTCACCATATGTATTGACATGATGTGCTCACACTTCTAAGCACAAATAGGTATCAATAATTGTATGACTGTTTTGATTATTTTGTTTAAGGGGAGGTGGACAAAGCATTAGTGGTCCTAAAAAATATATACATCTTCTGCATAAGGATCTAAACACATGGGAGGATTGGTGACTGGCTGATTCTTCTATCATCACAGTTTCCCATCTCTGTATGACTTTAATTTCTCATTTCCTTGAGCAGAATAAATTGAATCAAGAATTTTCTTCAGTATATACTCCATTTGAGGAGGTCTGTACTGGGAAGCTGAACTGAAGAAAAAAAAAGTTAAAATAGTCTATTGGGTAAATTTTGGAGAAGGGCAGGTTTCAGAGAAGAAGAGTAGGCTTTTGTGAGGAATTTGATTTCAGGAAAGAATGAGAGTATTGCCTGCCTTGGAGATGTAGAATAAGTCCTGGAAGCGGGGCAGCCTGGAGAAAGAACCTCCACAGCCTGGGATCTGAGTGGAATTTGCTGCTGTTACTCATACCATACTGCAGTCATGCCAGCTTCAAAGTATTATGGGGTTAGACGTTCAGATTGCAACATGGGAGGCTTCCTCTTCTGGTTGCTGCTCTGGGTTCTTTTTTCTTGGGTGTTGGCTCTTTTCTGCAGGCATTGCAGTGGAATGGGTAGGTGCAGCTGCTAGTTTTGTTTTTCTGTTTTGTGCTGGTTTATTTTTCCTGCATTTTGTTGTGCTTCTGCAGATAGGCCAAGCTAAGGTAATAATGCATTGTGTCATTAGATTAACTAGATTACTAGCTAAGGTAATTATGCATTGTGAGTATGATATCTCATGTTATATTAAATTCATATCTTACCTCTTCATCTCAACCCTGAGTTTTGTATGTTACTCTTCCCCTCACTTTTGTGCTGGGGGAGCAGGCAGGTTAGCCCTTGCACTAAACTATTACAATCTCATAGCCACATGACATCACAGTTACTCCAAGCAATACTTAATGGAAAATAGGAAGCACAATCAGTGAAGATACGTGGGATAACAGAGCTCTTAAAAATGAGATGTAAAAATAAACAAGCAAGAGAAACAAGCAGAGAAAAATGAAATCACAGAGACCTAGAGAAAGAATATTAATAATGAGTAGTGGGAATAAAGCTAATAAATTCAGAGGCTATAGAAAGAAAGGAACAGGTCTTAAAGAAGGTCAGAGATTCAAATAGGTGTGAGAAGCTAAACTACATTTGAAAAAAAATAATTAAATTGCTTTGTATGTTTGAGACCTCACTTTGTAGATTCATAGGGGGAATTTGTGTTCTCAGAAGTTTTTATATGAAAATGACTTGCAGTAACAATGATTGTGGACACATACTAAGCAGCATATACTTGTGATTATTGGCAACACTAGCTGGGTGATGCACTAACTCTCAGGGTTTTCTGGATTCTTCTTGTGCAACATTAAAATATTTCATATGACATGTTTTACATATGTGCTACAAATATCTCATTCAGTTAGATATAATTGTTATGATTTTTTGAAAAACAGAGTAGGATCAAGGGAAATTATTTGAGGTGCACTTTTCCTAGTTAGGCATCTTTACGCCTCTTCATTGAAATTTTATTTATTGAAGAAATATCCACCCTTAAACGTGCCAGTCTACTTTCTCCTTACAGGCACAGATTCCACTTCTTCAGTCACATCCCTGCTCAGTAAGCAATGCCCTTCAGTTTACAGTGGTTCCAGAAATGTTTCCCTTCAACACCATAGAATCATAGAGCAATAGAATTGTTAGGGTTGGAAGAGACCTCAAGGATCATCTAGTTTCACACCCCCCCCCCTGCAGTATGTTCTTATAGATTACACATGAGGTTTTTTATAGATTATATATGTTTTTATAGATTATGTATGTTTTTATAAACTAGATTACATGTACCCAGAGACAAAAACCGTAACAGAGTCCCAAAGACTGATAGGCTAATTTAAACAGGGATGACAAAATCTCAAAACAAAGCAGAAAAAAAACAAGAACATAAAGGAAAAGCAAGGAAGAGAAGATATGAATAAGGGAATTCTAGGTCACCTAAGTTCATAGACTTGCTGTTTGCAGATAACTCAAGTTGCAAGGTATATTTAATGAACTAGACATGAGAAAAATATGTAGTTCTAACTCATCTTGTCTGTCCCCATGTCAGTGTGGGAATGTTTCTTGATGTATTAAATATTAAATCCTGTTTAACTGTAATAATTTTAGTAGAGTAATTCCTACTCCTCCTCTTCAGAGATCACAGCACAGCATAGGAAATCTCTTAGGACCCAATTCTGCCAGTCTTACACTGAACAGTCACTTAATCCACCATAATCCCATGGAAATAATTTTAAGGATTTGCAGAGGAATCTGTTACTCAAAATGAAAAATCTCTACTATAGAAACAAGTCATGATTTCTGCTTTTTAATTTCAAGTTCATGTGTTGATTATCAGCATATTCTGTTTGTCAACCCATCCAGATTAGACCTACTTTAAACCTTAAACCCTTAAAATCTCTTCCATCCCTTAACAAAAAAAAATTCAGCAGAGTAACAGAAATTTTCTGGAGGTATACAGGTAATAGCTATGGAGTTGTAAAGTTAATTCTCCACACTGAGAATAGGGCAGCTTGAATTGCAATACTTAGACATTTTGTTATAGGGAAATACTTGTTGGGTTAGAAACAGGAGACTGGAACAGGATACAAGATAAGAAAATAATATGTGCATTTCTCCCTTTTATTGCTCACAAAGAGCAATTTGAGGAGGTAGACAATGAGGCATTAAATCTCCTATTTTATAAATTTTCAGTGCTAGAGAAAAGTATTTTTGGCAGCATAGGAATAGAACATTATTTCTGATGTAGTAGAGGTATTTTTCATTTTTAAAGAGACAGTAACTTTGAAGTGAAGATACTTGTCCAGGATCTTCTAGATTATTCATTGATTATATTGCTTTACAGAGCCACATAAATGTCATTGACAAAATTCTGTTTTCTAGCAAAGTTTCTAGTCTTGGAACATCAGTGAATTTACATGTGATGTACAGAACAAAAGGTATTTTCAGGTACTGAATCACTATTTCACCAGTTAAATTACAGAACACATTTTCACTTCTATCTCATAACTGCTGGCCACAACAAAGAGGAGATATAAAAAAAAAAAAAAAAAAAAGAGATAAAAGCCAAGAGGCATAATTTTTTTGGAAGATTTTATTTTATTTCATTTTGTGATGTTCCAAAGCTGTTTGAGATTCCTGGTAGAAATAAATGTATCTAATATTCATTTAATTCAAGTGACGTTTTGGTTTGAATACCATACAATCTATTCTCTTTAAAGCTTGAGTCCTTGCTCTAGTTTTCCATAGTAAAATGTCTAATTGCTTTTAGATTACTGCAGTGATTTCCCTTAAGACTGCCCTGCAGACTGTACCTCATATTTATATCTATCTATAGAAATGTGTGCAGAATTACTCTTTACCAATATCTGCATTCTGCATTGCATTACTCCAATGTGAGATGTTTCCCCAGATACTTCTACAGAACTTGTGTCTCTTTCCACTTTCAACATGTAGCAGAGATTTTGATCTTTTCTTAAATATGAAACTTCATTGGTAACAATGGCTATTCTCATTTTCAGTACTTAAATTTCTAGACTAAAATAATTTAATTTTTAAGTTCAGAGGCTTTGTTGTCAAATCCTTAATATCCATGAATCAATTCCTACATTACCTACACAAATAAGAACTGAAGCCATTAGTGAAAAAGAGAGCAGCAGAATGAAAAGACAGACCAGAACCCCAGCAACTTCGAAAGCTAAAAATCACCATGAGAAAACAGCATATGCATCTGTGACAAATTATTAGAATGGAGATTAGAATCTGATGTTCTCATTCTGTCAAGAGGCCTTGATAAGAATTTTGGGGTGTTAAGCTGAAAGAGGTAAGTTTAAGGCAGCTCTGTGCCTGCATTTCCAAGAAGTGCCAATGCTGGTTTAACCTGTTGTGGTAGTTTCAGGCTGTGCCTAGAAAATTTTCCACAGATCTTGAACAGAAAGTGGTAGGATATAAATAAATTTCTATTGGATGTAAAAAGAAAAATAGTGATTGTTCTAAACAATCCCATTGGACAGATATCTACCATAAGAATTACTTTGGTAAACTATCTTTTCGGCTTCCTCTCTCTCTCTGGCTGGTGCTTCTGCTGGCTCTTTATTGACCTTGGCTGTATTACTTTGTTTTGGCTAAGTACTAACAAAACAACACTCTGCTCTTTCTCTCCTCTATCCTGTACAGGAGTGTAGGGAGCAGGGAGTGGGAAGCTGTGACTAGCTCCCCCGGTTTGTCCAGGGGAGTTCTTGTGCTGTTTATCAATTGTAAATACCTGTAAATATTCTAAATATTGTATATTTTGTACATATTCATTGCATTTCATTTTAGATTGTACTTATGCTTGTGAATACAGATTCATTTGCTTCCAACTGAGATAGCCTAGCAATTTAATGTTGAGGGATATTTCTGTTTTTACCCTTTGATGAACTATATCTTCTCATTTTGTTATTTTCAATCATAGGGCTTTCAGAATAGGTTTACTTTAAACAAAATAAATTTAAATGAAATCGTGTATGTTCTTTTATTTAATAATAAATGTTCATTATAGAAATTGCCTATAGCTCATTTTTCAAAGGAATTAATGGCATTGAGTAGATTTTGGTCACTGCATGTTCTTATTTTCTCTCCCAGAGCATCCAAGCTTTATTCCTGAGGAATAAAAGTAACCAACATCTTACTTGATCAGTGAATGAATTGAGGGGTGTGATGAATAATAAAGCAGTGTTTCTGAATAACTTTTTCAGATTAGTAATTTCCCAAAAATATATTTGGTCAGATGATAACCTGCCTAAGTGCTGTCATCAGATTAAATTTCCCTCTGTAGATGCAGTTTTGTTACAACTGTAATGACCTAACAGAATAAGAAAGTAAAATTTGTGTGTATACATGTTTTTAATTAAATCTACTTTGTAAGTTTTGATTAGTTTGCATGTGATAACATAAAAAGGACTCAGATTTTGTCATACTGTGTTCTGAAAGAGTATTAGTTACAGATTTGTTGAAGCTAATATGTAGCCAGAAATTGGTAGTGCCTTAGTGGCAATAGAACATTTTCTTCACACAACCATGATAATATGGAGGTATATGATAGCAGTAGCTGTGGGGTTTTTTTTCCTCTGGAGCATGAGTACCTGCCTTGAATTCCGATAACTGAGGAAGCAGACTTAAATTAAGATGCTGAACATGCGAGTCTAGTGAAGATTTATTTCGCTTAATGGTTCACTTGTGCTGGATCAGCATCCATTCAGAAGTCAGGTGATTATTACTTTTTCTGTTAGAGAATCAGCTAATTGCCCTAAATGTGTCTCTATAGCTTGATAATCTGCCATGGGAAAAGAACCAGTCATTTCTGTTTATTTTATTTCAGATCTCACAAAATCTGGTAATTTTATTAGGCTTTCTTTGCTGAGGATACATGAAAAAGAATCCCTTTTCATTTGAAGTGGGAAGAGGAAATAAATGTTCTAACTGTTACCAGGGCAAGAAGATAATTTTTAAAAAGGAAATATTTTATCACTCAAATTTAAAGAATTTTTAAATGCTTCCATAATAATTGAATTAAATTTTTCATTAATAGTGGACTTCACTCAGTAATAGAGTAATAGAGTAAACTGATCCTTCTGCTGGGGCTTTTCTTTGATTCCAGCTGTGCCTCATCATTAGCCTTTCTTAGTGTCTCATTCATCTAGTCAATCTTTGTCCCACTCCAGCTACCTGTTCCTGCTCCTGCACCAGTTCTGTATTATGGTCATATATGCAGGTATTCAGAGACCATGACTGGGAAACTGACTCACATGAAATGAAAATGGTGAAAAAAGCAGGTTTTCTATACAGCCATGAAAACAGCTTTTTCAGGTGAACACAGGACACTTCACCCAGGTAAGCAGATGAGAGTAAAAGCCAATTACTTAAACTAACTCTGCATGTAAACACGTGTTTCTAGAGCACCTAGGATATATATAGAAAAATCTGAATTCCTGGATTTGTAAAGTTAAAATGTGCCAACATCATGGTAAGTGTTGTGGGGGTTTTTTCCTCATTTTTTTTTTAATTAGGGTTCTTTTATTGTATACAACATTGTTCTTGATATCACTTCTAGAGGCACGGTAAAAAAAATAATAAAATTAGTTTGGAATTATTTTTATTTTCACCAACCCTCAGTATGGTATAACACCTAAATCTTCATTTTAGTAATTAAATATTTGGAATTTATCTTCTTACGCTTACATATTCAGAAAATGATAATTTTCTTTGGTTAGAAAAAGCTATTTCACACTACATTGTAGGTTTATTACATTAGCTTACATCTCTGATTTTTAAATTAGTTATCTTAATTGTAGAAGATTTGGTACACTAATTCTTATCTTTTCATTAACTGGCAACACTAAAATTTTCAGCATCTGGTGTATAGTTTACTCACTGTGATAATGGCATTATGTGAATATTCCTTTTCTGTAAGGATGTTTTACTGAATAATCTGTTAACCTGCCTTGCTCCTGTTTAATTAACTTGTATTGAGAATGTATTAAACTGCATTACTTGTGATTTTTCATGGAACTTCTCTACTGATGAAACGAACATAACAAATATAATCACCCCTGAGCTTTAAACACTCTATCTAATTTTTACTCAAATTTTATGATTACTTAAAACCCAAACAAACTGAAACAAAAACAAAACAAAAAATCCCAAACAAACAAAAGCACAAAGCAGAACTCTTCAATAGTTGTTTTAAGCAAATTAGAAATGTCTATAAACAATAAGGTATTATGAGAAATTATAACAAGACATATAATATATTCTGAATTTCATTTGAATTACTTTGCAAAGAAGCAAAAAATAACAAAGGAAAAAACCTACTCTCCACATGGAAAAGAAATTGAAATTAGCAATTCAGAAGGCTAAATGGTATTAACTTTATATTTATCACTATTGACCTGCAAGATATTAGAATATTTATCAATCCAAGCACAACTGAAGCTGTCTTTCATTTTACGAATTGTTGCATTCTGAATAGGTACTTACAAGCGAGATCATTGAGAATCTAATCTCATTATTAGGAATACCCATTTCAAGTGCATATATTTTTATCTGTCTCAATACTGTATTAAGTAACTCTCTGTAACTTCCATAATGTAGAGAACTAGAGCTCAGTGTTTAATATATTGCAAATAAAAGCATATAGCAATAGAGAAGGAAAAATTAAAGGGAAGATAGTTTGGTATGCTTGTTATTATAACTTTCAATATGCTTATTACTATAATACAAGCATCTTTTTCTTGTCAAACTATTTTTGAGAAAATATTAAAAAGAGTAATAGAAGAGCAGCAGCATTTTCTAGATTGTAGTCTTGACATTGCAGTTGGCTCAGTATTATCAAACTTCAGGGAAAAAAAAAAGCTTCTCATGAAATGCACTTAAGTTTTGAAATTATATATTCATCTCCAGAGCTTCTTCAGCAGTATGAAACTGTACCTTTCAAAAATAATCTGCTCTGTGCTGATGCAGCAAGCTAATAAAAGCAAGTAAAAGTGTGACTAGTTCTATTTATGAAGGTATATGGCAACCCTTTTTTTGAAGTTAACAAAACTTACTATGAGGTTCATATATAAATAAAAACTTAATTCCAGAGAAAATAACAGTTGAGCAGGAGTAAAACACAGAACAGCTTAGATTTATAAAATCTGATAAAGTATAATCTATATTGAAAATGTGGAGATGGGAATTATGTCCCTTCCTCCGTCCATGATTCATAAACATTTTTATGTTCCTGAATAAATGATGAGTATATATCTTCTAATAACTTCTCACCTATTAATAAAACAGATATGCTGTGCAAGTTGAAATTAGAAGAATTTATTTTCCATCACACTAAATCTTTTTACACACTTCAGTTAAATTAGTGAGGTACACTAGCAATTGAATCCTTGGAAAGAGAAGCTAGATAAACAAAAGAAAAAGAAAAGGAGGTTTCTGAGACTAAATGCAACAAACTCTTGGTACATATTTCTGTTCACGCGTGATGATTTTGTACAAAAATCATACAAAGTCTGCATGCAAGATTGTGCATATGGCAGTGTTAAATGATGTGTTCACTACTATGATTTCATAGTTGGGGCTGTTTAGGCTGGACGCCTTTAAAAAGAATCAGCACAGAGTTGAGGCTTCAGTGTCCAGAGTGTCCAGAGCAGTAGGGTAGACACAGGAAATAGTGTATTTCTTCCCATAAAACCTGCATCACTATAAAGCTGACTGAGAAGTCAGTTTCTTCCTTTTTTCTTCCCTCTCTGCTGCTGTGGGAGGGATTTCTCTTATCATCTGGGGGTTTGGTCTGAATTGGTTGGCCTGGTATAAAGGGAGTTTTATGTAAAGCTTTGGCTCAATAAGATTGTGTGTTAAGCCTTGACTGTGGAATTCTTTTATTTTATATGCTTTGCTATGTTCACTACTGTGTAGAACTGTAGCATTGCTGTTTGTATATAACCTTTCCATTTAAACTTTCCATTGCTATCCAATCCATTGTATGAGCACTATTCTTTTGCCTCTTTTGGAGCAATAGCACAACCTGTCCAGTCATTAAACCACAACAATAGTGTTTTCAGCTCAAATTCTACAAGCTGACTTCTTTACCAGATGCCAGTAAATATTTAGGCTCAGAGGTGTTTGGTAGAAGAATAAAGTAGTTCATCAGAATTTCAGGATTACAACTAGCATTTCAAGGTTTATATTTGTGCTTTGTAGACTTTAATAAAACTTCACCATCATTAATGTCTGTTCTTGAAAAAGCATGAAAATCAATAGCCATGTTGCTTCCAAGACATTTACAGAAATATCAACCTGATTTATCTCAATTTACTTGGGGAAAAAAAAAAGTATAGCTCTTAAATACAGCATGAGTGTAGACATCAACAGCTTAACTAAAATTTAATATGAAACTTGATTTCATATTGTATTTAACTACAGCAGTATTGGAAAAGTGAGAACACACAAGAGAATTGAACTGTGACTGAGGTCTGCCATGTGCATACCTGTGAGAGAGCAGAAACTATCCATGGAAGGCTTCAGAACAAGAAAGAACAACAGGCCACTGATAACAGAAGAATGGCCTGATGACAAGAGGAGCTGACTGCAGTAAAAAACATGAAGTCTGAGACAGAAGGAGTTTGCTTACATGCAAGAACAGCTCAACCTGATATGGGACGAAGATAAGCATGGACAGCTGCATATCAAAGAAGAAAACTCAATTAGCAACAGGGGTAGAAAAATGTCAGGGAATTGCTTGGCCTGCTCGATTTTTCCTGTATAAACTGCTTGTTCTGTACCAATAAACAATTCCTGCTTCATCAACATGGGAGTCCGTACTTGCATTCCGACATGATGGTGCCCGTATCAAGACTTCAGTGAGACCCCTCTCTGATCCACCCTCAGATTGCACTCCTAGTGAGCCGAATGGGAGAAGTGAGCAAACGACATGTCCATCCCCTACACATGCAAGACAGGTACAGGGACTGAGGCCAGGGAAAAATACGGGCCAGGGAGCCACGAGATCACAACGATTGCACCACGATCTGCTTATGCGAATTATCAAAGAGCAAGGATACAGATTACGCTCCCAAAAACTTACCCTTCTTTTGCTGTGGATCAATCGCAATTGCCCCTGGTTTCCCGAATCAGGGACATATGAATTAACAGAGTGGAACAGGGTTGGAGAGACCCTCTCAAAAGCACAAATATCTGGGAACGATTTTTCACTGGACATCCTAACAACATGGCATATGCTATGGCTAGTGCTGACCATGCTAATGAGTAAATCAAACAGCAATACATCACCCTCTGGGACACTAAACACTCCCATTATCCCTGTGGGCTCTCAGAAGCAGGATGAGCTTCCTACAAACAACACAACACAGGCAGAAACAAGCAGTGTAGCTGCTGGGCAAATGGGGGGGGGAATGAATGGACACTAACGCCCAGCTAACAAGAGCACAGTCAAACAAGCTCCTAGTTCAACAATGAAAGAGGCCATTTGATGTGCCCATTAAGAAGTCCAAGACATTGCCTGATGCAGATGTAAAATATGTAGACAGCAACCCTGAGTCAGAGCACAATAAGTCAGTCTCAATAAGTAGGAGTCAGAAAAAGAACCTTTTGAGGTTCTTGAAGATTAGACAAATTTTAGGAGTAAAATTCCAGCTCCAGAAAAGTCAATGGCAATATTCCCATTTACTTCACTGGGAGTCAGAATTGCCTCCAGAAATATGAGCTGAATATGAATAAAATTATTTAGTTTCATGATACAGCATCTTATGTTTGTGTAGAACCTGTCTTCCATGAGGAAGGGCTTTAGAAACTTTGTATGATGAAGAGTTCCTGTTTCTCTGAAATGCAAGTGCATCAAAGATGAAAGTTATAAACTGTTCAATATAGCAATTCAGCAACCTCTAGCTGTTCACTACAGAAAACATAAAGTTATTACAATGACAAAACTACTTAAATCACAATTTGGTAAGGCAAATCATATTTTGAGCTGAACCCTAAACCTCATGTTTCAGAGAGGCAACTGCATGTGTTGGAGGCAATTTGAGAAGGTGTGTGCAGTTTTGCCTGCCAGACAACATTTTGAACTGATTGGTGGGATTTGAATAGTTTATGTGCCATTGGGCCATTCAGTTTTCAAAAAGGGAATTTATAGGGGAAGATTTCAAGAGCCCACATGTGGCAATTAGCTTCTTTTGTCCTAAGAGCATAGTGCCTAGATCTTTGCCACAGCAGTGTGTCTCACTCTCTCTCACTTCCTCTAATTTGGATACTACCTTTGGATTATTCCTGCCCTTTGGATTACTACTATGAAATGAGAGCATTGCTTCATTCAGCAAAGGTTTTGGTAGTTAATGGCTCAGTGGTTCGTGAGTAACTTACACTGATTTACCTGGTTATTCCTAAGGTTCATAGCTTGTTTACCTGTTGGTTAGCTCCGTTCTGAACCCGAGGTGGTCCATCTTGCCACCCAGGGCAGCATTGCTGTTTGTTTCATGTTTGTTCCTCTGTATTCCAAGTTTGTTCCTCTGTATTCCAAGTTCTGATTTTTCTAGACTGTTATTCTACTGTTTATTAGCATCCTATCGTGTGTAATTAACCTATAATTGACCAGGCAAACAAACCTGAATCAAATGGGTTCTGAATATTTTTTTTATATTTAATAAAGCATATTCATATTTTATCATATTTCTGGCTTATCAATTTGATAAAAACTATATCAGACAGCCTGTTCCTGTGCCTTCGAGATTCTTTCTTGAAGTAGGTCCAGCCCTCCTGGACCCCTTTGTTTTTAAGGGCTGTTTCCCAAGGTACCTTCTGAGTTAGTTCCTTAAGTAATCTGAAGTCTGCCCTCTGGAAGTCCAGAGTGGAGGTTTTGTTGAAAATGTTAGTGTCCAAGAAAAGTTACAAAAGAGTAAGTGGCTTATTTTATTCTAGGTTATATAATTCATTTAAAATAAAATATTGTGGTCAGTCTTCTTTGATTGTAGTTGTGCTTTATCCAGTATTGCAGAAAAGCTCCTGAAGATATTTGCTATAAAAGTTAAGACGTTATTGAACATCTGCATTTGGCCACTCAGTGAACTGCTAAAACTCAAAGGTACTGCTAAAGATAAAAAGGCAGCTAAATGCTGAGCATTATTATGGTGCTTACCTTTTTGCAGTTTCAGAAAAAAACAAAACCAGTTTCAGCAAAAATCATTCCTAGTTCCTCAATGTTCTGTGCTGTTGTTATCATAGTTGCTGCTATGATTAGAGGCTGCTGTTTTGGAATAGTACGTCAGCTGAATGGTTCTTTTTTTGTAAATTTTGTCTGTAACTAGACTTTGAAAGACTTCATTGCAGATGGCTTGATTTTTTTATTGTTACCAAAATAAAGTGACATTTAAATTAACTTGTGAGTAAGTACTAATAAAATTGGTAGACAGAACACTTCTAAGAAACACCTTTTAAGAAAATAGTAGCATTAAGGTTATATATGTATAAACTCCTCACTTAATTATTAAAACAGGACAAGGGGCAATGTGTGCAAGCTGGAGCATAGAAGATTCCATGTGAACATACGAAAAAACTTTTTCACTATGAGGGTGAGAAAACACTGGAACAAGCTTCCCAGAGAGGTTGTGGAGTCTCCTTCTCTGAACTATTCTAGACAACTTTTTATGCATGACTTTTGACTGAAGAATGTATTCTCACTGCATTGAAATGCTCGAAGGTGAGTCTAATTTTCTGAAGGAACCAATAGCAAAAAATTACAGTAAATTGTTGTGTTTTCTTCAGTAAGGCCAGAGGTATTTGCATCATATGCAGTCATAGAGGCCTTCACAGACATTTTACTGAACAAGAGCTGGTTAACTGGATATTTGTTTTTTAAATTGTATTTGACAGGATGTTGTGTATTCCAAATGTATGTTTATACATATTATGCCAGAATGACAGTTTAAAATATTAATTAGCTGTTCAAACATGTTGTATATCAAAGCACATCTGGTCTGTGGTAAAATGTGAAAGAAATAGCACATCACCTTTTAAGATAGGTTGATAGGGTCACAAATATTAGCTTGTTCCTATCTCCACTTAGGGAGGTTCATCAGCATCTCACTTTTTATGACATAATTTGCATTTTAGAAGCCATTATAGCATATGCTGACATGCCAATTTTTCTCAACAAACAGTTGTTACCTGAGTGGTCGAGTGAAGCTTTAGGACTGGAATATCTGGAACTGTTTTTTTGTTCCTGTTCCCAGGGGGGTTAAACTTGCATCCCTCATGAGTGTCTGACAGTTCTCAAGCTACAGACTACAAAGGTATATGAGATCTTTCTGCTAAATTCATGCCATTGCACATCTGGCAATGTTAGGCAGAAGGAACAGAACTCAAATCAAGAAACTGAAGTCCTAATAGTTCAGCTGGATATAGTAAGCATTCCCATGGGAGAAGGAAAGTTCCCAGGAACTTTGCTTTGTTTATCCAAAAGCTCCCCAGTGCAGCACATAAAAGCTTTTGTTGTAGATCAGTTGAACCCCATACTCATTGTCTGAGAGGTTAGGTAAAGGTGAATTCTTGGACTCTAGTCTACGCAATTTTACATAAACTCATTTCCAGTTTTAAGGTTGAAGGTCTTAGGTCTCTTAGAGCCAAACCAATTGCCATAAAATTTTCATTTATTTATATCTTCAGTAGGATTCGGGACAAGTAAAATTTTTACTTGTAAGCAAAGTCAGACTTCCATGTAAAGGGGAAATGCTTTCTTTTGGAGTGCTTTTTCAACCTCAGAAATTCTTATAAGATATCGTGATGGGTTACACACATCCTCTTATATCCCAGTAAAGGCTCAAACCACCACAGATATGGAACTAGAAATTTCATGAAACATGCATAAAGGAATGTCTGAAATAGGACTGCTACTACATAAATAGTTTCAAGAAAAGTGATAAGTCATCATGCATTTTTTGATGTAATGTCCTCCGGTATTACTGGATATATTTCAGATACCTTTTTATATATGAATCAGAATTAAGTGCTGAGATCCTAGAAACAAAATACTATCTTTAAATAATTATTTCTTTCTAACTGAGGTTATTTGGTGTCAATTCTAAGAAATTAATATCAAATAATAAAAATTATACTGAACATTCATGGAAATCATAACTTGTGCTTATAATGGAAATAGAGACAAAAGTCTTAATGGCAAAGGCAGAAACGAAAGAACAATAATTTCCTTTGCAAGGTTCAGCAATAATAGGACATAACAGAAAATCTCCAGAACCTGACAGCTGATTTGCTATTAATGCCTTAATATTAGAAAATATGTTTTGAATTATTATATATTGTCTGATTATAATTTGTATGTATGTTATGATTTGTGACAAAACATTATTAAATCAGATTTGCATTATGATTTAAATATTCTTTTTTCTGCTTCTTGAACACATTTAAGTTTTGCTAGAGTAAGAACTAACGGACAACTTGAGTAAATTCTTCCATCTGTAAAAGATGAACAGTGATATATGTGAAGAATAACTTGAAGTTTGCACTGATTCCTATACATTGCCCTTCCACAAATCTGTGAAACATTTCATACATGCTCGCAAACAAATGGGTACTTGAAGAAATAATTTCCCAAACATTTGAAAATACTGTTCTTGATATATTTACTTCATTGTACAAGAATTGGAAAGAAAATTCCAATTTTCTTTCAATAAATTCTAAATACTACAGACTTTACATTTTTCTGAAGGTAAGACTGATTATCAGTCAAGTAATTGATTAAGTTTTGCCACAAGTAAAACCCCAGATTGTAGACATCTGCAATAAAGTAAGACAATGCAAGGCTTTGATTTGGTTGTCCTAAGATGATCAGGTAGAGCCCACACATAGTGTCTGTGTAGGGTCAACTCTGCTGGGTTCTGGGGAGCCTCCACTGACCATAACAGTTATTATACCTGCTTATAGATAGTTCATTTGCTTCTAGACATGGTTAATTTGCTGTAATATGGTGTTTAATGCTTTTAAAAATTCAGCAGTTTCTTGGAGTATCTCCTTCTGCTAGTCCAGAAGCACAAGCATCTCTTGAAAGACTTCTGAAGTATCTGTCAGTCCCAGTAGATTTTGGTTTCTTAAATGACACTTGGTGCTTTTGGGGTTACAAATTTTTATCAAAGACAACGGAGGTCAAGGATTTATTCCACTCAACATCTTCTCGTGGGCTTTGCCACTATAGCAATGTTCTAGACTAACTGTTGTGGCCTATTCCTACATCACCTTTTCTTAAAATAATCAGTCTAATGAATTTCCCCTGTGGCTGCAACCTCCCTACAAGAAGACATTTAAATGTTTCTTTTGGTAACCATTAAAAAGATGCTTGGAAAAAGAGCAATTTCTCAACCAAGGTGAAATCTTTGAGAAATTACAAATTAATTAATTATCCAATAGTCCAATAGTTTTATGAACTGTATATAGCTTGCATCACAAATGCTTACAGATAGAAAGATAAAGTAATATTCAGACTATGAAATAACAATTATGGTTGTATAATAAGTCCTGTTGGATGAGGGTTATTTCTCATTATTAGAAAGTTGAACACACTGCAATACAGATGAGTATAACAGCTTCTCAGTCACTAAATAGACAATAAATCGCTCCTTGTACTGAAAGCAGATTTAGAGAGGTAAGCTCCCTTTTTAAAAAAAAGAGTTATTCTTAGGGTACTTTCTAAACAGCTGAGAGTTGCATTTACAATATGGCACTCAGATGACTCATATGATATTTTCTCCTTTTATTAACTGAATGTTTTGAAATGGGCATTTTTGGTGAGAGAAGTGAAAGAAAAATCTATTTACATTACCAGGCAGAACATCAGAGCTAATTTCAATACTAATAAACTTACGAACACTGCAAGTGTTTTAGGACAGAAGCATTTTTTAATTTCTTCACAAGGAATAATCTTTTGATGGCAGGTAGTAACATGAAAATTATTTTTCCCCCTAATAAGGTTAATGTTCCAAAAATAGTCTGGGTACTTCTTGAACAAAAATATTTAATATTATGCATTATGTGCCACTTATCTTGGGTTTAATGATATCTGCCTTCCTTCCCCCTCTCCCCTACCCTCCCCACCCCCAGATGCTTAGTTTGAGGAATTATGCTTGAAATGTATATTTTTCCATTTTTTTCTTTTTGCATTTACTCAAGTAACTAACTTGCAATGTATCACAGCTGCCATCATAATGAAAGAAAACACCATAATGCAGAAGAACTTAGTCAATTCAATTATATAGAAGATGCAGTGAAATTATTTTTGATAGAAATGCACCTGCTGAGGCTGCCTGCTAGGGTAGTCCACAATTAGATACTGTGTAAAAAAGTTATTAAAAAGTTCATTGTCGTGGGTTGAGGCAGACCCCCTCCCCACCATGGGCACAAATAACGACTCTGACAAACAGATTGCAAAAGTGATGGAAAGTTTAAATGGAAAAGAGTGAATGTGTACAGAGAGCCAGAAGCAGTGACAAAAGAAGCCCCAAAGCAGACCCAGAAACATCCCATCCCCACCTGAGGGTGGGCCCAAGACCCCCAGGGCTCATTCTTCCGCCCCCCCCACTGCTAGGCTAGTCTCAGCTGGCCAGACCTGAGACCACCCATCCCCCTGGCCTTGGGCCTAACCAGGCCCAAAGCCGGGAGATGTCTCCCCCAGTTACCGGGTGCCAGCGAAGGGAAGAAAGAGGAAGTGCTAGACCCCGTGCTGGATTTTATAGCAGTGCAAGGAATATGGTAGGAGTTACCTGGTTTCCTGTGCCCACCCACGGGGCTGGATTTCTGGACACAGGAAGTACACCACATAGCAGAGGGCACCCAGCCCAAACCACCACATTCATTTAGACAATTTATCCCTCAAGTGTGTCAGAGGCCTATTTCCCTGAAGGAAATCTCTGAAGAAATATTAATTTCAAAAGTAAAGGTAGATTATGCAATCTGTCCTAATAAAGGTAAAGTGAAGACATGAATTGTCTTCTTTTTTTTTTTTTAAAGTAATGTTCTATAAGATTTCATAGATGGATGGGATCAAGTCTCCAGTGAACTATATAGCCTTGGTCCATAGGTCTAAGACCAACAAAAAAGGATGAGAATTTCTTAAAGGAACAAAAGCCCAACCCAACAGTTCAAATATCAGTCTCTCTAATTACCATTCCACCGACACTGGATTTCATTGGTAGAAATAACAGAGTCACAAAAGGAGCTGACTGCAGAAAATGTCCCAGTAATATGAGTGAAGGCATAATCTGCCTTCACTGAAAAGCCATACTGCTTGCATTTTGAAGACAACTTCTCCACCCCATTACTACCAAAAAGAGTAATGTATTTCAGGTGAATGACCTTCTGATGCAGATCTCACTGTTTCTAGTTGTTTGTGTTGCATCCAGCAACTGTGCTAACATGAAGTTTGTCATAAAAAAATATTCATACTCAGAATTATTTTACCACATTTTGCCTATTCACATTCCTAAGGTGACTATATTGGGTTTGGCTGAGCTGGAGTCAATTCTCCACAAAATATCTTTCTAGTGCTGTGTTTTGCAGTGATAATATACCAGTGTTTTGGCTACTGCTAAACAGTCATCCAGGCTGTGCCTCTCCAACATTTCCTCACTCCAGGAGTATGCTGAGGACTGAGCAAGATCTTGGGAGGGGAAACAGCCAAGCCAGTTGACCCAAACTGGCCAAAGAGGTATTCCATGCCATATGACATCAGCTCAGATATAAGAATGAAGTGAAAGGAGGAAGGGGGGGGGGCTACTAATCATGGAGTCTGTCCTTCAGAGTAATTGTTACATGTAGAGATAAGCTTCACAAGACCAATCACCGTCTGCTGATGTGAAGTAGAGAATAACATCTCTGCTTTTGCTTTCTGTGCATGGCCTTTACTTGCTGTGATTATGATTATGGTTATGATGATGATGATAGTAGTAGTAGTAGTGGCAAATTGCTTCTATCTTATTGCTGGCTTTTGTTATATTTTCTGCTCTCCCCTGTCCATCCAAGAAGGGGAGTGATAGAGTGACTTTGGTGGGCATTTGGCCCCCAGTCAGAGCCAAACCACCAGAGTAACACAGCATTTCTGGAGATCAGGTCTTCCTGACTGCTAGTCATTACTCTGTGGTGTTCTTAACAGCTTATTTTGCTTACAAGTTACAGTAGATCACTTTTTTTTTCCTAATAAATGAGAGTGATTGCTGTAGTAAAGATGACAATTTTGTTCAGTTTACATTTTGAGTTTAAGAGATGTTTGATATTTTTAACCATTAATTTGAAAAACTCTTCTTTTGTGTTGTTCCAGTGGTGATTCCAGCAGTGTGAAAAACAAACACAGACCATTTTCTTTAGCATGGTATTGTCAACTGCATGTTTTAAGTGAGTTTGAATATTATCACTGTAAAAAGATGACTTGTACCTCTGGGAGTTTTAAACTTTCAAGAGCATTTGTCCATGAAGGATGCATCAAGAAAAGAGTAATATCTTCTTCGTGTTGTGGAATAACAATTCACTTCTTAAAGCTGGACAGCAGATGGCCAGCATGTCATTGGTATTATTCTTCTATAAATGCATCTATAAAAATCTAGTAAAAAAATATATACACAGAATTCTTTAGTAACTTCCCAAATATTATTATACTTGTAATTAAAAAAAAAAGGTTCTCCTAGAAAGCTTTCTAAATTATCTCTTTTCAATAAATATATTGAACAAATAAAATAAATTATATGCATAAAAATTAACATATTTTAGGTATACATTTAGAAAACATATTCTCCATATTTTTTGGGAAAAAATAATTTCATTGTGATACTTAAAAGAAAGTACATGATAATTCATATCAATACATAGTCAGCAGAAACCATAGGCTCCTGTGGTAAATAGACAAATCAATATTTTTTTAAAAAATATGCTCTTGAATTGATTTGCTTAGAGAATATGACTTTGAGTATGTCAGTGGAAGATGGAGTCTGACTTAATAAACTGTGTTCTGAATGGCTTCCCAGACAAATTTTGGTTCTATTTTAAATCAAACATGGCAAATATTTGAACCTCTTCTCCCTCCCCCACCCACCCCCCCCCAGCTCTTGGCTAAAAGTGATATTAGCCTTGCCAAAACTAATGAATGTATGTGATGTTTGGTTTTGGTGGCTGCATTTGTGTAAGTATCACTATTTTTTGGCATCTTACAATGCCTCTCTGACACATGATAAGTTTCAACCACTAGCTGAGATTTGTGGTCCATGTGTATTTGCAAAATACCATGGTGGGCAATTTTTATAAATACTTAACAGTATCACAGTATCTTAGAGGTTGGAAAGGACCTTGAGAGATTATTTGATCCAACTCCCCTGCCAAAGCAGAATCACTTAGGGTAGTCTACACAGGAATGTATCCAGGTGGATTTTGAAAGCCTCCAGAGAAGGAGACTTCACAACATCCCTGGGCACCTGTTCCAGGGCTCCATCACCCTTGCTGTAAAGAAGTTTCTCCTCATGTTGCAGTGAAAACTTGTGTTGAAGCTTGAACACATTGTTCCTTGTCTTATTACTGTGCACCATCAAAAAGAGATTGGCCCCCTCCACTTGACAGCCACCCCTCAGATATTTATAAACATTGATGAGATCCCCTCTCAATGTTTTCTTTTCAAGACTAAATAGCCCCAGGGATCTCTTCATAGGGCAAATACTCAAGTCCCCTAATCATCCTCGTGGCTCTCCATTGGATTCTCTCTAGCAGTTCTGTGTCTTTCTTACTTTTTTATTATTTTCATTTGCAATTGAAAATAAATAATATGCACATTTTACCTAGCTTAATAATTTTTACCCTTGCTTTGTAACAAATATAAAGGTAGACATAACTGAAAATTCAGTAGTGCTATTGGTAGAAAGGAGAACCCTATTTCCATGCAGAAGCCAAGCAAACAAACAAAAAAAAGATATTTTAATTTTTGTATTACATAATCATTTAGGTTGGAAAAGACTCTTGAGATCATTGAGTCCAAACATTAATCCAGCACTGCCAAATCCGTCACTGAGCCATGTTCCTAAGCGCCACATCTATACATATTAAAAACTCCAGTGGATGGTTGCTAAGTCACTTCTGTGGGTGGCCTTTTCCAATGGATGAGAACATTTTTGTTGAAATTCTCTTCTGGCACAATGTGAGGTCATTTCCTACCTGATCTTACCTTGTCCTGTTGCATATTTATAGAAGAGATTTGAATAATTATCAGAATAATGTACATATGAAGAGTTCAAAATTGCTCCTCAAAAATAATGAAGGCGTCTCAAAGTGGTCAGTGAAAATAATTATGTAAATACTGTTAATAATGAAATCATAGTTTATTCAATAACAAACATAAACCAATTAAATTTCATGGCTTTTTATAGCACTATATTTGCCCTTATATTCATTAATAATTAATGTAAGCAATACCACCACCAACAATGACAAAACCAACAAAGACAAATAAACCTTCAATACATGTTGGTTAACTCCTGAAAAGGTTAAGAACATCAAATTTTCAAATATCATGACCTAACTTTAATGACCCAGTAATAGGCTGACATTTGCAGTATTGTTTTTATGTAGAAACACATCACATGCAAAGATCAGCAAGTGCAATGTAACTGCTTATCTCAAAGGAGAAAACTAAGTAATAATGGTACAAGAGAGGTTAATAACAGGTACAGGTCCAGCCTGACTTTTATCAGTATGTTTATAAAATGAACTGGGAATTGCTGTCAGCTAGATTGGAAAACAGAGAGGAGAAATAGATACATATGGGAGATATCAGTCAGAGTGAAGGCTGGTCTGTGTGAAGGTTGTTCACAAGGTTACCTGCTCTGACGTAATGGAAAGATGGAATTTGCATCTCAAAGCTTTGTTCCTTTCTCAACATAGTGTCACATAAGTTGTCCACCCTGGGGTTTTAATTTCACAGATGTCTAAGCTCATTTAGAAATTAAAGTGCAATAATCTGTGATCCACACTGTATTTTACCGTACTGACTTTTCTAGGCAAATGCTACATGGTGATTATTTTGTTTACACATCAAAACTGTACTCCAAGTTATAGACTATTTTTGTTTACCTCTTCTGTGCATTTATATGAAGGTCAGAACATTGTCTATTTTTTTTTCTAAAGTTCCTGTTTTGTTTTTTTTGAGAGAAATATTTTGATTTTTTTTATATTCTTAAATTTTTTGGTCTTTTATGATCTCTGATCAGTTTAGCTGGGTGACAGATGCTTTGTAAAGATTTAACTTATGCCCTTTTTTGTTAACAGGGACACCTTCCTTTAAGGTACTCAGTGAAAAAAAAAAATCCATTTTACTGTTCAGGAAGCCTTTCAGCACTTTAACTGTAGAGTGAATTCTAATTAAAAAGTGTATTATTGATTTACTAGAGGAAATTATTTAACTATTTTTACTTGTGTATTGTGCTTTAAGATATATAAAGAAATATAAACTTGATCATTCCAGGTTGTGCTTGGCTGGATGGAAGACAGAAACAAGCAAACATCTGATCAGCAAAACTTGAGCCAAATTTCATGCATGGTTGCACAAAACCACCCCACCCCTTACTAGAAGCAGAGTTGAAAAAAAAAAGAAAAATAAAAAGAAGACATTTATAATCTTTATTCATGGGTCCCCCAGCTTCAACAAGTCCAAGGAAATAAACATCATGTGGAAATTTCCCTTGGAAGTATCTTGATTTTGCCTTTGTGGATTACGTGCAACAGTTCTGGAGCTTCAGAAACTGTCCTGCTGAACAGGAGCCTTGCTACTTTAAAGATAGGCAGTTGGAGCAGTTCTCAGTTTTGCAGCTGTAGAAATGTTTTGTGGAACGTACTTTCAAACTGTTCTGCTGTTCAAAATCCATAACTTGAAATTACATCCCCAAAACATAATACAGATTGTGGAACTTCATTACAATGCTCAGTTGGCACACTTTGGTTTGTGAGGGGCACAGAATCATAGAATGGTAGGGGTTAGCAGGGACCTCGGGAGATCAGCGAGTCTACTCCCCCTATTGAAGCAGGATCACCTAGGGCATGTACACAGGAATGCATGCACACAAGCCTTGAACTTTGCTAGATAAGGATCAAAGGAACACAGGATCACAGGATGTTAGGGGTTAGAAGGGACCTTTGAAGATCATTGAGTCCAACCCCCTGCCAGAGCAGGACCGTGGAAGGAGAATCCACAACCTCTCTGGGCAGCCTATTCCAGTGCTCAGTCACACTTACAGTAATTTTTTTCCTCATACTGAGGTGGAGATTTCTGTGTTTCACTTTGTATCCATTGCCCCTTCTCCTCTCACAGGACACCATTTAAAAGAATAGCACCTTAGAATCATAGAATCAATAAGGTTGGAAAAGACCTCAAGGATCATCAAGTCCAACCTGTCACCAAAGACCTCATGACTACTAAACCATGGCACCAAGTGCCACATTCAATCCCCTCTTGAACACCTCCAGGGATGGTGACTCCACCACCTCCCTGGGCTGTTGCAAGAAGGGGCTGGTACATAATCAATATGATTAACCAAGTCCAACTTTATTAAGGTAACACTTCAGCTTATATACAGTTGCTGTTAATTATGCATACTAGTCAAGATGCTATTGGTTGTTTGCTATACATCAACACCTCCCCTAACAACTTATCAGTTTCACATTCTTTAGCCACATTTCTTAACCACAACGTCCTGTTATTCAGCACCCGGGGACTTTCCACTCCACTGCTCTTCAAGGACATAAATAACTCCAAGGCTATTCATCTGCTCCTTACGCTCAGCTCTCTTCTCTTGCAGTTCCTTGGTTGCAATCTGAGTGAGCATGTCCAGACCCCGTTTTATAGCCCAGTCATCCACACTGGGCAGCACATTCCAACAGATAACAACTCTGTGAAGAACTTTCTCCTCACCTCAAGCCTAAACTTCCCCTGGTTACACAAACATATCTGATAAATGTACCACTCCAGGTCACCTCATAGTGTTTTCCTAGACACCAAAGACCTTTTACACATTTCAGTAGTTTTAAAAATAGCAGAAACCCAAACATTCCACCATTATCTGTAAAACTAATAATTATGCACAAACCCCTGTGTCTGAACAATTTTTTTTTCCTCTTGTCTATACTGTTTGTTGATGCTTGGCCAGAAAATATTATTAGATCAATAGAACCGCATTAAAATACAATATGATGCAAAGGAGCATTGAGGAGCATTGTACCCTAAGCTGATTTATAGTTACAGTTTAAAAAGTAAGGAAGAATGAAAAGGAAAATGGCATGTTCTGACTGAAGTTTTTATAGATTTGTTATTGCTAGTAAATCATCTGTTCCATTCTCACTTATATGCAAATATAGTTTCCTTAATAAAAACTTTCCTTAAGAAAGAACAATGCATAATAATTACAAATCTTGCAGGATGATTACCATGAAATACACCATATCAGAGGCAAATTGCCCATAAGCCAGTTTATTCAGATTTCCCTTGTATAAAGACCTGGAAGTTCTGCAGTTTCAAGTCTCTACAGCATAGCTGCGGGCAGTGTTAGGGATTAATAATAGAAATGATCCTACATACCTTTTGTGGTTGGTGTTTTTGAAATCAGTGTCTAACTATGACTGAGTGTAATATTCATCTCACTTGAATACCAGATGACTGCAGAGTCATTTGTATCTTATCTAATTACCCTTACATATCTTTACTAAGGAAAGAAGTAGACCTTCCTAGGACACATCTCATTCTGCTACATACAGCTAGAACTAAACTGAGTTGCCTAAATTCAAGGACTTAAAGTCATTTGTGGTGCCCTAAGACATCCAAAACTTGGGGGATTTGCAGATGTTTGAAACTGCTTTCCTGACATTCTGCAACAGATTTTTGCCCTGCTAGCACATCATTGGAAGGCCATGTGGGATATCTTAGCCCAGATGTTGTTAGATATGTTTAATCAATTTAATTGAGTCCCTGGAATTGAGGGGAATCATTGCCTAGATGAGGCCATATCTCTCTACTGTTTGTGGAAGAAGCCTTTGGAGTCAGCTTGGATGTATATTTGATCCAAAGAATCCTCATTGGAAACTGCGAAATGGCTTTCTTTAATACTGTGAGACTTGATGTTAAACTGGAGTATGCAGCTCCCTGAATTTGAGATGAACTGTAAGTGTACCAATGGCTGGACTACAATGAGAACTTGATGAGAACTAAGTACTAGAAAACTTCTGTAGTTGCAAAATGGTGGTATGCCTGTTCAGTAAGGCAGCAGCAGGACAGAGCTAGAAAATAGAAATCTTATTCAGTTAAAAAAAATACATAAGTTGTCAACCTGCATTAAAGACTTTATTTTGTACGCCTTCTTTTTCCCTTGTCCACTGAGAACTGCAAGATTCTTCAGAGCACAGAGACTTTTCAGATCGTTGTACCGAAAAGGCTTTTAATAAATACTGCAGCAATGACACCTGCAAGACATAGTGCTCTGAACTGCAATCAGTGAAAGAAGAGGGTGTCTCTGTGCTGTGAGAAATGAGCTTAATTTACCACAGGATCCTCCTACAAAGTGAAAGATCATTCTTCTATTTTCTTCCAAAAGTTCTGTTGCATTTGAAAACAGGATGTTCTCTAGAGATTGATGAAATATTAAGTAGGATTTTTGTGTACTTTGGGTTTTTCATTTATACTGAATATAATAATGAAAGCTGCAGTAAACTGAGTAATGCAAAAACAGAAAGGCGGAATTGCATGTATAGAATAGCAGAGTACAGAGGACGTGCTTCCATTCTCATTGATTTCAGAAAGAACTGGACAAAGATACAACATGGCATGTTGGAATATATGTATTTATATATTCAAATCAGTAAATGAGTAAGTGGAAACTGTTGTGACAGAAATGCAGATACAGTGGTACACAAGTTAAAACAGATGTATCCATTTTATGTAACTTGATTGTAAGAAGAATTCACTAACCTATCCATAGAGCAGAATAATGATTTAATATTTCTGAAGAGCTCTTGAAATAAATGTAAAATAAAAATCAAAACAGAAATGTACACATATAGAAATATATGTGCTATATACGTGTATTTCAAGACTAGAATACTAAGATAGCCTTTGCCTATGTCTGCAATATATGAAATTTGCATAATCTAATGGAGACTTACTCTTTAAAGGGAGCATTCCCCTGTGTCAGTATATGTATATGTACAGTGTTTGTGAATTCCTCTGTACATACAGTGTTTGTGTACATATCAGCACCCCACACAGAAGATCCCACATAGATTTCAATAGCATGACAAGTTTTTCTCATTTTGTTAACAGAAAAATTCTTTAGTAGTAAGAACAAGCATCAAAAGTGTTAATTATAGTTATCCACATTGATTTTGCTTTACTCGTTCCCAGTCTCCAGATTTAAATTAACAAAAAGAACAAAAACTTTCTCCAAGTACATTATGCAAGTTAGCAATATGCCCTTCTTTTCTTTTCACACACTGTAATAGAGGCCTCTGAAAGACACATTCTATGTGGTATCTATCAGCACTTCAAAGCCATCTATTGCATGGTAGATTTTAGTTTAGCTTAATCAATGTTTGATGTAATGAAAATCTCTTGACAGAAATTGGTATGCTTAGAAATAAGTCTCTGATGCTTCATTATATATTCACAGAAAGGTGAAATTTATGGTGATTATTCACACCTCTGAAATACGTCTCATTGGATTAACAGATATAATTAGCATTCACGTTTATGAAAATCAGCTGAACAATACTTTATTTCCTAGCACAAGTAATATTATCATTGCTAATAATATTTTATTCCAGGAGCAAAAATAAAGAAAATACTATTATTGTGTAAAATAGCATTTACTGTACTTTATTTATCACTGATTTAAAAAAACAAGCTTTTCTATCACTCTGAAAGCCTTTGATGATTTAAATTAACTGAGTACAAGAACACATGTATTTTCTCCAACACCATAGAATGGTACCCTAAACCATTAGGGAAACCATTTCAAAAAGACATTTCCTAAGCCAATGGGACACTAGGATTAAGGACTGTCATCGTAAATTTTATGTAAACAAATCTGGAAGTGTGTACTTCACATTCCAAGGAAGGGCAACAAAACTGGTGAAGGATCTAGAGATCAAGTCTTAGCACTGCAGTTGTTTAGCCTTGAGGAAAGAAGGCTCGGGGGAAACTTGCTTTGTCTACAACTATCTGAAAGGAGGGTGTAGTAAGGTGGGTGTCAGTCTCTTTTCCCAGGCAACAAGTGATAGGACAAGAGGAAATGGCCTTAGGGCGCACCAGGGGAGGTTTAGATTGCACGTGAGCAAAAAAATCTTCAGCTAAAAGGTTTTCAAGAATTGGAACAGGCTGCCCAGGGAAGTGACTAAGTCACTACCTTGGAGATATTTAAAAACTTATTGATATAGTACATGAGTACATTGTAGTACATAGGTACATTTTTTTAGTGGTGGACTTAGCAGTATTAAGTTTATGGCTGGACTCAATGATCTTAAAGAACTTTCTGACTTTAAACAATTCTATCATTATCTTATTTAACAAATTAATCTTCCCACATGATAAACTTCAAGTAATGACTAATGAAGAGCAGAGGTCAAATGTCTCTGTATTGAATTCAAGAAAAATGCAGTAACATAACATAACAATAGATGTTCATGTTGCAAATTCAGTGTTATTGAGTCATATGTCTAGTAAAGATACTTTGAAGGTATGAACCTATAATTTTGGTGGTTTATACACTAAAATGAGGGACCTCGACAGGCTGGATAGATGGGCAGAATCCAACGGCATGAGATTTAACACATCCAAGTGCTGGATTCTGCACACTGGCCACAACAACCCCATGCAGTGCTACAGGCTGGGGTCAGAGTGGCTGGAGAGCGGCCAGGCAGAAAGGGACCTGGGGGTGCTGGTTGATGGGAGGCTGAACATGAGCCTGCAGCGTGCCCAGGCAGCCAGGAGGGCCAATGGCATCCTGGCCTGCATCAGGAACAGTGTGGCCAGCAGGAGCAGGGAGGTCATTCTGCCCCTGTACACAGCACTGGTTAGGCCACACCTAGAGTACTGTGTCCAGTTCTGGGTCCCTCATTTTAGGAAGGATGTTGACTTGCTGGAACTTGTCCAGAGAAGGGCAACAAAGTTGGTGAGGGGTTTGGAACACAAGGCCTATGAGGAGAGGCTGAGGGAGCTGGGGTTGCTTAGCCTGGAGAAGAGGAGACTCAGGGGTGACCTTATTGCTCTCTACAACTACCTGAAGGGAGGTTGTAGCCAGGCGGAGCTTGGTCTCTTTTCCCAGGCAGGCAGCACCAGAACAAGAGGACACAGTCTCAGGCTGTGCCAGGGGAGGTTTAGACTGGATGTTAGGAGGAAGTTCTATACAGAGAGAGTGATTGCCCATTGGAATGGGCTGCCCAGGGAGGTGGTGGAGTCACCATCATTGGAGGTGTTCAGGAGGAGACTTGAGGGGGTACTTGGTGCCATGATCTAGTTGTTTAGGTGGGTTGGATTGGTTGATAGGTTGGACGTGATGATCTTGAAGGTCTCTTCCAACCTGGATTTATTGTATTTATAATAATAATTTGGGTTTTACTTGATTTACTTTAGTTTTAGAATTTAAAAGTTTCTTGCTTAGTGGAAAAGGTTTAAAAGGTTTCCTAACATACATACAGCGTAGTCTTACACTTCATTGAGAAGACCTCAAATGGAGTAGAAGTTTCTTTTTCTTTTTGTGTTGCCGTTTTAACCTTAAAGCCTCACAGTCTCTACTCGTTATTTCTGTGTAACCACAGAAAAAGAAGTCAAAGTTAAGGCAGGGCAACTGTCACTTGACTGTCCATGATATGAAGATGGTACAGTTTTGTCCTGAAATAATCAATACTCTGGGCATGCTTTGCACGTCTACACAAATGCAGGGTAAGTCTGCATGTAAGTATTTTTAGGAAAAGGTAGGAGAATTTCACTGTGTGTAGGTGAGCTCTGTGTAAGTCTGCTACAGTAAAATTCAGTCTCTCTCTGTTTACTCTCAAATATCTAAATGAGGACAGTTAGGGCACCAGGGTCAGTCAAAGGCTACCTTATACTTCACTCACAATGAGTTGTTTTGTAATGCAAGTTTGCATCTATCTTTTATGAAACAATTTACCAGAAGTTTTTGCTTTGCTAGAAGCATTTATTTTCAAAATTATGGCCAGTTAGTAATCAGTCATTCTTGTAGGAAAATTATATTTAGATTAATAAGACTTTTACCTTAAATTGCTTTTTATCCATTGTATAGAAAACGATATTTTATACAACCCAGTCTTTTGCCTAACTAAAAGAAGTCAAACTCTTTACATAGAATAAGTTCTTTAACACCTTTCCCAGTGATGTACCTTTCTGTACTAAATACAATCTGAAATAATAACTTTTAATATTTAAAAATGGGTGTTTACAGAGTTCTGTAGAATTATATTGAAAATACTTAATGTGATACATCCAGAATAGTATTCTCCAGCATTGCTGTGTCTTGACAATTCTTAGTCACCTTGCAGCTAGCAAATAAGTACAATATTTCTTTATTGTTTCCTTTCAGTCCTTAAGTCTATGATATTGAAGATTTTCATCCAATTACTGTTATTAAGTCACCAGAAACAGCTAGTTATTCCTGTAAAGTATTCAATTATTTTCTATACTGATGAGAATGTTATCAACAGATCTTATGTGTACAGTCCTGTTCTTTATGCCAAGGTCTTATACAAAAATGTTTAATGCCTTCAATCCTAAAAAAAATAGCTGAGAAACCCAAACACCTCCCCATGGGCAAAGCTTTGCATGTATGTGCTACACAGTTGTCTTCTTGATGTGTTATCTTATTTAGACAGATCAGATGAAGAAAATTCTCTTACACACTTGTATTTCCAATAAGCCATCTATAATGGATTTTTACTTAACTCAAACTACAAAATGAAAATGTGAGGCTACGGTAATGATGTATTTTAAAGAATATTTTTCATCATCAAAACCTTACTGTGACACAGAGAGAAGTTGAAAACACAGAGAAACGCTGGGCTGCTGCATGTACACATTTGTACGTCTGCTGTACAACTGTAATGAAGAGCCAGACCAGATACACTGCACTTAATTGATATCACAAATATGTTGTATTTCTATTAAGGACAAAACTTTACTACTCTCTACAACTCTACTACCACTCCATTAACTACAAAAGAATAGTGTTAGCTGCACTTATTTCAATATGAAAAGAATTTATTGCCTTTTTCCAGGGGTCCTGTCAAATGAGTTTGTATTGAAATCTATACACTGGGAATGTTTTATAAACCTTCATAATATTTGATTAATATTGGGCACTGTACTAATATTTCCTAATATAAGGTGAATTGTACCTATTATGATACTTCTAGATTAATCTCTCTTTTAAGGCACTTCAATGAAAACTCTATTGGAATAGTTTTTTCTAGCCCTCCAACAGGATTTCCTCTTCTGGCAGATCTCATTCCTAACACAACTTTATAATACAATATCAACAATTAACATATTTAATTTTTAATTAAAAAAATAATAATCCGTTTGGTCCATTTTTTGACCAGAGGATTTGTCACCTCACCCAGCAGTCTTTGCAACATTTTGGTGTGTCATTTGACTCAGCAATGCTATTTATCTATATGTCTCTATTGTTTTTGTAAGTCCTATACAACTTTACTGCACTGTGCCTTTGCCTACAAATTTATTAATCTCTGTTTAATGCTAATAGTCACCATATAAGGATATATCTCTAATACATAAGCCATTTAAAAGTCACAACTGAAAACATTTTAAAAAGAATAAATCCTTACTCTTTCAAAAGACAGTGTTTATCACCTTAGCACTAGCTCTAAAAATGCCTGTGCTCTGTGAACAGAAAAGATTCATGGAGTGCTTAATTATATGGAATTGGGAAATCTCTCTGCTTTCTCTGTAAGGTATTTCTGGACCCCCTGGAACACCAATATTCAACAAGATGCATTTGGAATGTGCATTAAAGTTACCATATGGAAAAGCTGAGCTCTTGTGGTCTGTGTGAATGTTTTGTGTTACTCATCTCATTAGAAGCAAATTCCAAGAAGGCTGAGTTGTGAAAACACTGCTATTTCAAGACTGGGCACAAAGGATTGCTTTCAGATTGTATTTTCAGGAAGAGTTAAAGTTGCATCTGAATTTCAGTGTCTTCACTTGCTCAATTTTACTGCTTTTGTAATATGTGACTTTAGCCTAAGGAATAGCTTTTAGTTTTGCATTTGCTGTCATTTGGAACAGATTAATATAATACACTAGATAATTAGATTGCCATGTCATATAACAATTTCATTGTTTGCACTGCATATGTGCATTCAGTTAAATAACTGAGCTGCTGGAAATATATTTAGTGTACTTGTATTAAGGTCAGTACAGTAAAAATATGGTAAAGCAATCATTTTGTAAAGCTTTGTGGCATTTTTTTAAATTTTCAGAGTCCAAAGTGTCTTGTTTTCTGCATTTCTGGACTGTCTTTCTTAGCATATGATTTTGGTGTTTGTTTGTTTGTTTGTTTTTTTCCCTCTCTTTAAGAATGCTTCTATGATGGTTTTATTTTCTGTCAAATGTTAATTTTTTCATATACCCTTGTAAGTATCCAATAACTTACTGCAAGACAAATTATGTCATCTTCCCTTATTATCAGTAATTTCTAAAAGCTTTTTTAGTGGTGGTGACTGTATGATTTCACATTCTCCCAGTACTGCTCTAGGAGTTGGAGATACCATACTCCTGTGAGGCATTGCTGGCTATTGAAAACACTTGACTTCAAATAAGCATTGAGCGTGGAAATTAGTGAACTCCTAAAACAGTGCATGATAAGAATATATACAGGAGATTTTGTTGTTGTTGTTGGGTTTGTTTGTTTGGTTGTTTTTTTAAAAAAATGCATTTATTAATGTCTATGAAGACTTTTATTTCCTATTAAAATATACAATGGCACTTACATAAAGTACAACTTGACAATCCTTGGTTTATTTTTTCTTTTACTGTTGCTTTCTGGTACAGAACAAGTTATAGTGAAATTGGCTTTCTGTCAGCTTAATGAATATTAATGTATTGGGTGCAGCCAAGCATCACTCTACATGATCCATCTTTAAAGGTAAAGACATTGTGCAGGAAGGTCACAATTTATTTGTTGTTCATGCATTCTTTCATCATTGGAAAGGAATCATTATTTAAACACTGAGCACATTCATGAATTGATAAAAAAATGTGGGTTCTCTGCTTACAAAATTTAAACTGGCAAAGGTTGCAAAGCTGCAAAAATAGAGGGAGGCAACTTTTTTTTTTTCCATTTTCTCTAGCAACTGATACATTTTAATATTTTCCCAACATGGAATAGTTCAATTACTTTAAAAAAAATGTGTGGAAAGATCTAATCATGGGCTTATTTAAGCATATTCTGTAACAAATATATTTAATACCTGTAGATTTGCCCCTGTGTAAAAGTAGTTTGAAATCTAATTTGGATCAACATCATTCACTTGTCAAGACTGATGCAGTTATAAATTCTCAACATCTTGGAACAGTTTCAGAAGCAAAATCTTTATTAGGCTTTCATACTGAATGCAAGCCAAATGTATTCCAGGTTCCAAAAGGCAAGGTTCATTCCCTTTTGCACTTTCTCTAGATCTTATACAAGCAGGACTATGACAGAAGCTGTTTGTGATATTTTTTGTAATTCAATGTTTCAGATATCCTTATTAATCCATATCAGGATTAATCAAAATCAAATTAATCCAGAAAGACAGAAACAAACTTCAAATTGGAATATAACAATAGTGTTGCCTTTGGGCAGACAGCTAAATAAATTTTCCGGCAGCATTGTATGAGAAATGACCATTATGATTTTAATTTCATGTTTCAAATTAATCAGAGACTATCAGTATTCCAGGATAAATGTAAACAAATGGTTTGAGAAGGATGAAAACCATGATTTGTTCTTGCTGAGATGAATTGAACTATTTGCATTCACTTAGTACTTTTTGGCAAATAATTATAAGTTGTTTTAACATCTTTCCATAGAAACATGGCCATATTCCTTTCTATTTTCCACACACCAAATACAGCAATCTCACTTCTTTGGTTTCAAATCCAGCTCAGTTTTCAAGTGCATCTCAGTTATCTTGGAACGCTTGTTAATGGGCAACCAATATTGCCTCATGGACACAAAGCTTAATGATAAGTCTGTTGCAAGAGAAAAAAGAATTTTCTAATAAAACTTGTTTTCTCAGTGTAGAATTCTGTAAAACAAAATAAAACAAACCATTTTTTCATTACCTTCAGAACATACTTTTTTTACAAGGTTCGAGTATTTTTGTAACTTCTACTTCAGAGTAGATGTTTTCTTAAAAAGTAGTGCTCCTTACAGTCCCATTTTATAATTAAAGATGACCTTCCCACACCTTAGAGATGCATTACCCCTACTGCAGGAACTTCCTGGGAGCAGCCATTGGCAATTGCCTTAGAAAGGATCATTTACACTATGGGCCTCAATTTCTGTCTTTGGATTGTATGTTTCTACTCTTAATCAAAGATGAACAGATAGAAGGTTACTTTTACTCACACATGCAAACTAGAAGGGTGCAACAGCTGTAAAGTAGCCTGTGCCTTTGGAAGTTGTTAGAATAATATTAACAATATCCAACACAGCACAGTGAGCTGCCAAAACTAGTTTGTTAGAAATTTTGAGGAGGGTGACAGAAGCGTTTTCAGCACCGCTCCAGGGATCTGAGTCAGCAAATCATATATAACCATTACCCTTATAACGTTCTTACCTCAGAGTAATCATTAGAGGCCTTTCAAAAGAGGAGAGTAATATTTTATTTTAAAACAAACTGAGTATCACAGTATCACAGAATCACCAAGGTTGGAAGAGAGCTCAAAGATCATCGAGTCCAACCTGTCACCACACACCTCATGAATAGACCATGGCACCAAGTGTCATGTCCAATCCACTCTTGAACATCACCACTGATGGTGACTCCACCACCTCCCTGGGCAGCACATTCCAATGGTGAATGACTCTCTCAGTGAAGAACTTTCTCCTCACCTCAAGCCTGAACTTCCCCTGGTGCAGCTTGAGACTGTGTCCTCTTGTTCTGGTGCTGGTTTCTAGAGAGAAGAGACCAATCTCTTCCTGGCTACAACCACCCTTCAGGTAGTTGTAGGAACTATGGCAGCCAAGCCACCTCTACATCTATCAAAGAAGCACTTAGAGAGCACATTGAACAGAGTGGGCAAACAGGACACAGTACGGCAGCCAGGACATGGCACGGCATGACAGTTTGTGCTGTGGCTTGCATGGAAGAGTTGCAGGTAGGGCGCTGAAGCCCTGTCTGGTTGACCAGGGACAAATAATATCCACCTGTGTGGTGGTTTGAGCCTTAACTGGAGTTTAAGAGCTCAGATGGGGGGCAAGACTGAGAATCCCACCCCCACTCCCCCTTCCTCTTTCCCAATCAAGAAATAAAAGGGAAGGGGAAAGAATAGTGAGAGATAAGGGAAGAGGGAAAAAAAAAAAGGAGAGAAAGGTGGATAAGGGGAAAAAAAAGGGAGGAGGGAAATCTACCAAGAAATATTTTGGAGTTGGTTTGGAAGTAGAGAGGTAAAATTTTCTTTAAAATATATATATGTGTGTGTGTGTGTGTGTATAAAATGCAATAACAGGAAGAGCTCACAAGGGTAAGGAACAAGGATGGATAGGGAAATATAAAAAACCAACAGTCCTTGGAGAAACATGGATGCAGCAGGGAGCAAGACCAGGCCCGACCACATGGCCAAGAACCAGGAAGCCAGCAGTGACTTTCTTGGTCCTTTCGTCCCGTTGAGGAAGACGCAAAAGAGAGCCAATGGCTGCAGTGTCTTCCTTTTTATAGGCTTGCTGGACAGGGAGGAGGAGTGGAACAGACTAACTCAGTTTCCTGGTGGGGAAATCCCCCTCCGGAGATAGTAGGGCTCTCAAACTCCCTCCCCCTGCCCTATTTCAGGATGGGTGTAACCCATCACAACCTAGCAGAAAGCTCTCTCTTTCTAAGCTCACAACTGACACAGCTGCCCGTGCAGAGCTCTGATGGGAACATGATGCCACCAAGGTGTCAGGCTGCAGAGTGTACCCCTCCCTAACACCATTAGGGGATGGCAGCAGTAAGCACACCTATGGGAGGTATGCTCAGGTAGAGGGCATCTTCTGCTTAGTGATAGAGCTGTAGGAGGATGTGAGAAGGTTGAGGAGAATCAAGGAGCATGAGGGAAGAGAAAACACTGGAATCACACCCTACCTTCCCTGGGACATGACTGACAGGCAGACAGGACACATGATTTTTGGGCATTGTTGAAATTCATGGAATTGGGTATTATACTGAACAGTTGTGAAAGAACAAGGGAAAAGAACATTTCTCATTTGTTAGTTTGAAGAAAGTATCAAACAAACAAACAAAATATAGTCTGTTTATGTGAGAGAAACAGAACCTACAGAACTAAATGATGTTTGAACAATTAAACTACTTTAAATGGGAACTCGAAGTAAAGAGTTGTAGCAAAATCTGGGGTAGCTGTGTAATTTTTATAGTGCCTCTAAAAAAAACTAAATCAGAAATTGAAATACAGGGTTTCCCAAATATATGACACTAAATATTTTTGAACATAAATTTCCATTCAGTCTGAACCCTAAGTATTTTCAGCTTGCCAGCTGAATGCCTAATAAATATTCCATCTTAGTTCTCTTCCCACTTTTTTATTGTCTAACTGACTTTAATTTTGTGTTCCAAATAATGGATATTATCCCCATTGAATGTGGGGAAAAGAATGGCAAAACTTCTTACATCAATATTTCTTTTGCTGAGATGCCTCTCCCCTGCGTGTTAAGACTATTAATACATACTAAGACTGTTAATAAATACTAAGAATGTTAATACGTACTAAATAAATCAAAGTCCTTATTTCCTCTGTTAAAACTGCAAGATAGACATTAATGGCACTCTTAAATTGTTGTTGTAAAGAAATTAGGTTCTCTTCTCATTTACAAATCTTTCCACATTGTTATAAATATCACAGCAATTATCAGTGTCTTATATACAACTAATAAAGATTCTCCTTGGTTTTATGCTTTTTGAAGTCCTAGGAGCGCATATAAATCTACAGCACTTGATTTGCCTTAAAATAATCATTTTATCATGTTCAGAACATATTTCATTACAAAATGAGATGTTAGAAATTACCCTGAGATGAATGAGCTTAAAAGTGATCTTAGCTGCCCCTTGATGTTCTGCTGCCTAGACCAGAGAACCACACCTGCTTCATTTTACTTACCCTTCTAGCTTCTCATATCATGAGTTGCAGTTGTTCTCTAGTAGATTAAAACACACAGCTTTCATTCCAATCTAATTAGCTGTATTCTGCTCTTCAGCAGAAAAGTGTTCCTGCAAGACAAGACTGCATATAGTCAATGAACTTGATTACACTTGGATTAGAGTCAGAATCATTTAGACTTTTCCTTGCTGAGAGTCAAAGAAATTCCTTCAAGGTATTGAGGCAAGGCTGATACATCACATTATTATCTTCTCCAAACTGCTAAAAGAAAACATCTTTAAAAACCTTTATTTTCTAATGCAGTGAACAATTTAGTATGTTCTTTTTATATAGAAGAGGAAATATTCATACACCAAAACCAAATGGAAACAAAAAAATCCCAACAAATTCAAGCCAACATAAATCTGCTTAAATGCAAGCATTTCCAAGTATTTTATCTGTAATACAGCACATTTTTAATGCCTTAAATATCTGCATATATGCTTTCTGGAATACAGGTTAATTTTTATATGTGTTTTTTTTTCTAGCTAATTTTCTGTCTTTAGTATTTCCTCCATATTACCTTCAAAGAGCATTGAATGTGCTAGTTCAGTTTTTGAAAAGACTGGAAATGTGCTCTTTATTTGAATACATTTTTTCCTCTCATAAGTATTTTATTAGGGTTGTAATGAATTCCAGCTTGTGTTCTGTAAGAAGCTTTTTCATATGTGTTGACCCTTATAATACACAAAACCATATTATTTGGAATCTCTCTTTAATCAGAGTAGAAATCTTCTCATGTAGTCATTTGCTAAATAATGGTATGTGATCAGAAGCCAGGCTAGCCTGAAGCCAGCACACTTCACAGATGCTCTTAAATGTACACTGGATAGCTAAATTTCCATTCAGGTCACAGCCACCACTTCATTGTATTTACTTTTCATAGTACCCACCCCTTTAAGCACCTGAATCAGAAGGCACCTATCTCATTGGTCCAAGTGTCTCTCAGAAACCAGTTTCAAACCCTACCTAGGAATGTAAATGTAACCTTATCCTTTTCAGTCCAGGTTTAGTAAAGGGTCCCCAGTGGGCCACCAAACCGTCTACTATAGTAACTGCAGCACAGACACCATGACAAGAGTCCAAGTTTTGAGTTGCTAGAGTATGAATAAGCACAAAGACTGATTGATATCAACAATTTTCTGAGCATGGCATCACATCCACATTTCCTGAAATCCCACTTCTGTGCATTCCCTTGTGAAAAGCCAGATGCTTTTTGATTTCTCTCCTTCTCATCCTTGGCTGGATATCAATATAAGGGTTCTTATGAGTTACCATTCCTAGGAGTCTCTTCAGAGGTCAGTTTTAGCTTAGTCAGGTTAAGGAGGACCTGGTGGATCACTTCCAGAGTGAACACATCAATAGTTGTGCAAATGTTGGTGAGAGGGAGAACTGCTGCTCTGTCATCTTTCTAAAGGAACCAGCCCTGATTTAGTCATTACTGATCCTCAATTAAAGTTTTAAATCTTGAGTAAAGGTAAGACATTTATACTATCACTTTAATGGTTAATAAGTGGAATGAGATTCCTGACTTGAATTGACTGTATATCGTCTATAGATCTTCAGAAAAGCATATTTATCTTCATTAATTGTACAGAAAAACTAGTTAGTGAGATTTCTTATGGTCTGAAGGAAAAAAAATCTGTATATCAGGCACATTATTAATTATCTACTTGACTTTTATGAGAATAAATCTGGGCATGAGACTGTGCTCTATGCTTATTTATTTTATGATAACTTATTGCTAGTACACTAATTTATATAATTATTTAATATGTTAGTGTTTGCTGAAACAATTTGGACTCTTACATTCATATACTTCAGTTCATAGATGGTTATTGAGAGGCAGTAAGGAACTCTTTCTGAAAATATCTCTAACTGCATTAACTTTCTTCATTTATGTGAAGGCAATGGTGACTTCGTGGTGTAAACGAATTCATTTATTTTCATACTGATATATGCTAGAAATATTTATGCAGTCATTTACCTCCTCTAGGTTGAGAGACTCTCAAAGCAGAGAGGCACCATGTTCTCAGCCTCCAGCTGTCATGAGTCTGTAGGAATGCTTTAATCTGTTGTCCATGTAAGTCAAGCAGGATAAACCTAAAAACTCTTTTGCTGTGGTTGGTTTAGCCTTGACAGAGGCTATGGAGTAAAATAAATGAGTTGCAAATTGTACTTTAACTAGAGTCAGTCACAGGACTAGAGCTTTGTTTTTTTCCTACTTCAGTTTTGCTGGTTTTAGCCATTTCCTGTACTAAAGCAATGTATTTTTAGGTACAAGGTGTCATAAGTATTCACCTACTTTAACACTGAAGTTTGGTTCAGGAATGCATATTTAAAGCATGTCACCTGATTACTCCAGCCACTGCTCTTTTTTTTTTCTTGTGTTTGAACTATGTTGCAATAAGAAAATTGGATTCCTTTCAGAAAAAATCAGATTGGAAGATACTCTTCAAGAGCACACTTAATACAGTCCAGCAACTAGAAGAAAGACAGGGCAAACCATACGTAATTCAAAATCATAGAATGGCTTGAGTTGCAAGGGTTCTTAAACATCATCTAGTTCCAATCCTCTTGCCACCAGCCAGGATTCCTTGCACTAGACCAGGCAGCTCAAAGCCTTATCCAGTCTGGTCTTAATTGCTTCCAGGGATAAGGCGTCCACAACTTATCCAGGCAAAATAAAACACTCTGAACTGTGTATAATGTGAACTTTAGAGTCAGACTACCGGTTTCATAAATCTACAATAGAAATCCCATTGCTAGTGGGTTACTGTCTTTGCTAATGTAGGTACTACCTTAAAATGCTTTCCTGGGCTTGACAGTCTGCCAAACTGACAGTGCAAATGAGGTGCAAGGCAACCATCTGTATCAGTACAAACTAGGGGATGAATGGATTGAGAGCAGCCTTGCGGAGAAGGATATTGGTAGATGAAAAACCACATATAAGCCAGTACTATGTACTTGCAGCTCAGCATCCTGTGCTGCATCAAAAGAAGTGAGGCCAGTAGGTCAAGAGAGATGATTCGCCCCTCTACTCTGCTCTGGTGAAACTCCACCTAGAGTATTGCATCCAGCTCTTGGGTCTGCAGAACAAGACTGACATGGACGCATTAAAAGCAGGTCCAGAGGAGGGCCATGGAAATGATCAGAGGGCTGGAACAACTATACTGTGAGGAAAAGCTGAGACACTTGGGGTTATTCAGCCTGGAGAAGAGAAGACTCTGGGGACCCTTGATTTCATTTCATTGTATAAATGGGACTTATAAAAAAGACAGTGTCATGGGTTAACCTGCTGCTGATATACAACACCATGCTGCTGTCATGCCAGCTTCAAAAAACCACAGGCTGGAGCGAAGCATTATAGAACTTGAAGTTGAGCTTAAAACATGAGAAGCTTCCTGTTCCACTTGCTGCTTTTTCTTCTGGGTTTTTTGGGTGCTGTCTCTTTTTCCACAGGGATGACAGCAAGATGGGTGGGATTTTCTTAGTGTGCTGGATTTTTGCTTTATGCTGTTTCTCTTTTTTTTCCCCTTCATTACACTGTGCTTTTTTGTGCAAATAGGCTAAGCTAAGGTAATTGTGCATTGTGTGATCTTATTTTATATTGAACTCTTTTTATCTCAACTCTTTATCTCAACCCAGAGTTTGTTGTATGTTACTTTCCCTCACTTCTGTGTTGGGGGAAAACAGGCAGGTTATCCCATTCACAGAACTTTAACCTGTTACAGACAAGAAGATTTTTTTTCCTTGGGTCCTGTAGTAACAGGACAAGGGGTAACAATTTTAAAGAGAAAGAGGAAAGATTTAGTTTATGCCAATATAAGACAGATATTTTTTGCAACAAGGGTAGTGAGACAGTGGAAGAAGTTGCCCAGAGAAGCTATGGGTGCCTCATCCCTGGAAGTGTTCAAGGTCAGGCTGGGAAAAGTTATGAGGTACCTGATCCAGTGAAAGATGTGCCTGCCCATAACGAGGTTGGACTAGATGATCTTTGAAGGTCTTTCCTGACAGAAACCATTTTGTGGTTCTATAAGTGTGCAGCTCTGTGACCCATAACACCTTGTCAGATGTTTTTTTTCCTGTACATGATACTAGCAGACTTCAAGCCTGAGTAGCTCTTAAGTAGGCTAAGATATCTGGGCTATTATGGTTTTAGCAAATGAGAGTGAAGCACATACCACTCTCTCCTCAGAATAATTATGATAATTATCTGTTGGAAGAAAGAGTCTCAAAATTGTTTCTAAATTTGAATAGTGATCAAGCAGATTTTTGCATGTATGACTTAATTCTCTACTATATTTAAGTCCCATTTACCTTATTTTAATATGTAGGAGAATCAGACCTCTCGTGTCTAGAACTGTTTGATTCACAAAAACATAAATTGTTTTCCTACTGGTTTTATACCTTTGATTTTCTAACACTGAAGTCTATGTAAGATACTGGTGTTAGGCTTTGGTTGTGCAAAATTAAAGTGAAGTTACAACCTTATGTTGAGTTCAACATATTGAATGTAATCAAGAAAATGTAGTAGCAGAGTGGCATCGCAACCCTCGCGGTACTGAGGTGGATAGATAAGGGGCAGAAAAGAGCTGTATTTCTGCAACAGTGGCTCACCTGGAGTTAATCTCTGAACCTGCAAATGCAAGTATGTGTGACTCAGTCCTGTATTCAGACAACTCTGTTACCCAGTCTGACTCCACTCTGTTATTTTTATTTTTTTTGTCTGAAAAGACAGCCTTAAGGTCCTACACTGTCAAAATGTGCAGTAAATTTGTGACTAGGACAGGTTTTCAAGAGTAGAGACCTGTTTTGACTTTCCTTAGCCTAAATCATGGCTAAGTCAGCAACTCATGGTATAGGTTTAAGTGGAGTGTGTAGGAGCTGCCTTGCAATTTCCTATTGAAGCCAAAGCTCTTTGCATCCAGGTAGTTTAGATTCATGAAATCCTAAGGAAAGCTTCATGAGGCAATGTGTTTCTATACTTGGTAATTAGGACTCTTCTCTGTGCCTGATGATGGCTAATGTTTTCACTAATCTGCCTTCATTTATGCATCATACAAAATTTTAATATTAAAAATCAGTCTATAATCCCTCAAAATAATATAGAGTCATGACCCATGTTTGACACTTGTTACTAAAAAATAAAATAATAAAATTGTAGTGCAAAGATTGAACAAATTAGAAGCTTCAATAATTATCAGTTCTGTCTGGACAGATGTGATCAGTGATGACATCATATGTCTTAACATCCAGGATACTTCAGCATAGTATCAGGCTAAAGAATGCAGTACATCTTAAGATGAACTCCAGAATGGATAAATACATGTGATACATTATCAATCATAGCAAGAGAAAGTTAGCAAGGTAAAAATAGCAGTTGCTTCTATATGGCAAAACATGCAATGAGCAATTTTCTATGCTTTAATATTCGAGATATTTGCAAAATCACACTTCTTACTTCTATTGTACAGTTAGTTTGTCCTACCAACTAAAATAATATGCCTAAGGGAACATGTAAACTATTTCATAGAGAAGTCATTGCTCTGAAGAATTCTCTTTGCTATTTCATTTCTTTTATATTGTGATAACCTCAGGGTCTTTTGACTTATGCATCAACGAATATTTCTTTAACATTAAAAGGATCCCAACACCTGAATATTTTTGGGTTTTGAAATAGTCATTTTGAATTAAAAATACTTTTTTGATACTTTGAAATGGTAGAGGTAAGAGGAAAATTTCTTATTTTTAAAAAGAATTTATCTTCTCTTACTGTTGAAGAGCCTGACAAACATTACAGGCTGGATGTAGCCACAAAGATGCTGGAAAGCTGTGCAGCAATACCCTGATTATGCTCCAAAGCATCATAAGAAAAAGATTAGTGGAAAACTATTTGCCACCTTTCTTCCTCATCGTTCAACACGCAGCAGGTCCTCTAGTCTTTTGTTTCACCCTGTTATAAGCATCACTAATACAAGCAATCCTGAAAATTCAATTTTGGGGGACCACTTTTCAGTAAAACAAAAAACATTGTGGCACATATTACTGTTTTGTACCTGTGGAAAGAAAATAATCCTTTTGCAACCTGATGTAATCAGCTCTCCAAAACCAACTTTTTTTTTTTTTAACTTTTTTTTTTATTTTGGGGGGTTTCTTTCTCTTTCTTTCTTTCTTTCTTTCTTTCTTTCTTTCTTTCTTTCTTTCTTTCTTTCTTTCTTTCTTTCTTTCTTTCTTTCTTTCTTTCTTTCTTTCTTCTTTCTTTCTTTCTTTCTTTTCTTTCTTCCCTTCCTCCCTTTCCTTCCTTCCTTCCTCCCTTCCTTCCCTTCCTCCCTTCCTCCCTTCCTCCCTTCCTTCCTCCCTTCCTCCCTTCCTCCCTTCCTTCCTTCCTTCCTTCCTTCCTTCCTTCCTTCCTTCCTTCCTTCCTCCTTCCTTCCTTCTTCCTCCCTCCCTCCCTTCCTCCCTTCCTCCCTCTCTCCCTCCCTCCCTTCCTCTCTTCCTCTCTTTCTCTCTCTATTTCTCTCCCTTTCTTCCTTCCTTTCTTCCTTCCTTCCTTCCTTCCTTCCTTCCTTCCTTCCTTCCTTCCTTCCTTCCTTCCTTCCTTCCTTCCTTCTTCCTTCCTTCCTTCCTTCCTTCCTTCCTTCTTCCTTCCTTCCTTCCTCTTCTTTCTTTCTTTCTTTCTTTCTTTCTTTCTTTCTTTCTTTCTTTCTTTCTTTCTTTCTTTCTTTCTTTCTTTTTCAGGTCGGCACCAAAGTGTAGGCAGTCATTGCATTTTTCAGCTAATATCTTATAATATCTATTTTCTTGGCTGGCACTTAGCACTCCACTTACAAGAACCCTACTGAGCTCTTTTTTGCAAGCCATGAAATCACTTAATTCCTACTTTCTTAAGACTAAGCACGAAATTAAGCACAAGTCAGTCTTTGGAAGTCCATGGCTCACTGGTCTCATTTTCCTCTTTTAGGGACTAGAAATGGGACTTATACCAGTCCCTGAGGAACACACAATTATTCCTTCACACCTGGGCTTCTTTCCTGCCAGCATGAAGTACATTGCCACTGTCGGACATAGCCCCAAAAGAGTTTTACAAGACTTTTGAAGTTTTTGGAGCAGATTTTTTTTTAACAGAAATTTACCAAGCCATGCCATTCTCTACAACCATTTTGGGCACTACTTTTCAGTAAAACAAAAAATGGTGTTGTGTATGTATTACTGCTCAGTGTCTGCAGAAGGAAAAGGCTTAAAGCCCAGAACTGGACACAGGACTCAAGGTGTGGCCTAACCAGTGCTGAGTACAGGGGCACAATGACTTCCCTGCTCCTGCTGGCCACACCATTTCTGGTGCAGGCCAGGATGCCATTGGCCTTTTTGGCCACCTGGACCCACTGCTGGCTCATGTTTAGCTGGCTGTCAACCAGTCCCCCCAGGTCCCTTTCTGCCTGGCTGCTCTCCAACCACTCTGTCCCCAGCCTATAGTGCTACATAAGGTTGTTGAGACCAAAGTGCAGCACCAAGCACTTGGACTTGTTAAATGCCATCATGTTGGACTCGGCCCATCAGTATCGTCCTGTCAAGGCCCCTCTGCAGAGCCCTCCCACCCTCTAACAGTTCAACACCTGCTCCCAACTTGGTGTTGTCCACAAACTTACTAATGGTGGACTCAATCCCCTCATCCAGATCATCGATAAAGATACTGAATAGGATTGGAGCCAGCACCGATCCCTGGGGGATACCACTAGTGACTGGTTGCCAGTTGGAAGTGGCACCAGTCACCACCGCTCTCTGGGCTCAACCCTCCAGCCAGTTCCTAACCCAGTGCAAAGTGCTGCTGTCCAAGCCACGGGCTGACAACTTGGCCAGGAGTTTGCTATGGGGGATGGTGTCAAAGGCCTTGCTGAAGTCCAGGTATACTACATCCACAGCCTTCCCCACATTCACCAGATGAGTCACCCAATCATAGAAGGAGATCAGGTTGGTGAGGCAGGACCTGCCCTTCCTAAATCCATGTTGTCTATGAATGATCCCTTGGCCATCCTGGAGGTATGCTGTGATTGCCTCCAAGATGATCTGCTCCATAATCTTTCCTGGCACTGAGGTCAGGCTGACAGGCCTGTAGTTTCAGGGTTCCTCCATCCTGGCCAGTTTTCAGTCACGTGGGACCTCTGTGGTGAGCCAGAACTTGTGGTAAATGATGGAGAGTGGCTTGGTGAGCTCATCTGCCCGCTCTCTCAGCACCCTAGGATGGATCCCATCTGGTCCCATGGACCTTTTAGGATCCAAGTGGCTCAGCAAGTCCCTAATTATGTCCTCATGGATTTCAGGGGGATTATACTGCTCCCTGACCCTATCTACCAGTTCAGGAGGCCAGTTATCCTTAAGTTCTCCTGCCTTACTGTTGAAAATGGAGGCAAAGAAGGTATTTAGTACCTCAGCCTTTTCCTCATCTTTACTTACAGTGTTCCTCTCCAGGTCCAGTAAAGAGTGGAGGTTCTTCTTGCCCCTCTTTTTGGCATTAATATATTTGTCTTTCACAGAAGTAGCCAGTTTAAGTTCTAACTGGACTTTTTCCTCTCAGTTTTCTCCTATATGATCTAACAACATCCTTAAACATATTTTGAGTTGCCTCCCCCCATTTCCAAAGGCAATACATCATCTTTTTCCCCCTTAATTCCTTCAAGAGCTGCTTCCCCATCCAGTCTGGTCGCCTTCCCTAGCGGCTCATCTTTTGGCACATGGGCACAACCTGTTCCTGTGACTTCAAGAGCTCCTGTTTGAAGTAGGTCCAACTCTCCTGGACCCCTTTGTTCTTAAGGGCTGCTGCACAGAGTACTCGCTGAATTAGTTGCTTAAATAAGCTGAAGTCTGCCCTCCAGAAGTCCAAAGTATGGGTTCTGTTATTGCTCCTCCTTTTTTCCCTGCATTTTGAAAACTCAACTATCTCATGGTTGCTGCACCCTAGACAGCCTCCCACCATCACTCTATCTGAGAACAGCATATCAAGCAGGGCCTGACCCCTCATAGGTTCACATAATAGCTGCATCAAGAAGCTGTCCTCCATACACTCCTGATTGTTGGTGGGGACTGATTTGGTTTAGGCATCCCCTTAGATGGTTCATCTTCTGTCATTTCATCCACATTGCCCTCAACCTGCAGGGCCTCATACTTATTGTGCAAAGGCAATGAGGGGAGGCAAAGGGGGCCTGGATGGATTCCCCGTGCTTCTCCTAACAGGGACCTGTATCCATTTCCCCCCTTCTTCTGGGGATGCCTCCCTCAACAGGGGAGGTCTGTAAAGCCTGCTCCCACAGATCCAACTCCCTTTTGCATTCCCTTATAGTCCTGAGTCTTAATACTTCTTCCATTATCTCAGCCACCAGATAAAAAAGATAATTCACCTGGTTACACCTCACACAGGTGTTGTCTCCTTGACTCTCCATTCCAAGTGCCAGGCTCCAGCACTCTCTGAAGCCAGCAGCCTGAACACCTGCATGCTTGTGCATCAGCTCTGTCTGGGTACCTACCATTTTTCTAGTAGCCTTTGGCCGAGTCATTACCATGGGTGGATTTCTTCTGGTAGGTGAAATTAATTTTGGGGTTTCTTATTGTTTGTTGTTAAATATATATATTCCACCTGACTACTATATTTTGCCCAAGCTACCACAGAGGCTTCTGCACTCTGTCAGCTGACCCAGCATGTGCTGCTAGCTGCAATCCAGCCAGGAGGCTCTCTTGCCAAATGGCGTTGCGTGGCTTTGCTCTCCCTTGTTTAAATTTCCTGTGGCTGACATCACCCTCTTGAGCAGGCACCCTGCTGGTCCTTGCTGTCTGCTGTGGTTCTGCCACCCCGAAAAGCCCCAAAATAAACCAAAATAGAGCACCTCTCAGCTCGAGCATGTAGCAGTTTGGGCTGGGTGCCCTCTGCTACACGGAGTGCTTCCTGTGTCCAGAAGTCCAGCCCAGTGGACAGACACAGGAAACCAGGTATTTCCTACCACAATTCACTGTGCCACTATAAGATCCAGCGTGGGGTCTGGCACTTTCTCTTTCTTCTCCTCGCCATCACCCAGTAACTGGGGGAGATGTCTCCCGGCCATGGGCCTGGCTAGGCCCACAGCCACGGGGGGATGGGCAGTCTCAGATCTGGCCAGCTGAGACTAGCCTAGCAGTGGGAGGGGGAAGAAGGAGCCCTGGGGGTTTTGGGTGTACCCTCAGGTGGGGATGGGATGTTTCTGGGTCTGCTTTGGGGTTTCTTTTGTCACTGCGCTTCTGGCTTTCTGTAAACAGTCACCGCTTTCCATTTAAACTTTCCATCACTTTTGCAATCTGTTTGTCTGAGTCATTATTTCTGCCCATGGTGGGGAGGAGGTCTGCCTCAACCCATTACAGCATGCCAGTCCCAGTGCCGATCCCAAGCAGCTCCCTTGCCTTCATTGTACACAGAGGAAAAAATTACAAAGTCATGTGTTGACTTTCAGTGGAATGGACAAGCTTGTGACAGCGATGATGATTTAATATAATGGTGAGATCATCTGTCTTTTACCAAATAATAGGATTCATCTCTTCTCTGATTTTTTGTGAATAAAGAGGAAAATGGCAACGATGGGAATGAGGTGACAAGAATGGCTAGGAATTTTAATACGTATCAAATATTTGTTACAGTTACTTGTTCCTAGAAAGTCATTTTCATCACCTTCTGATGAATGAAAATTAGATGTTCAATATAATTATCCACTAGAAAGAACAGACTATACAGTCTTTGGAAAAAAAAAAAAAAGCTAATGCCAATCTATCTTTTAGGTATCTATAGTATCCTCTCACCTTTCATCTACCAGGGAAAGAGTGGGAAAGAAAAATTGCAGTCTAATGGAGATATACTAAAAGTTAGAATTTTCTGCTCTTAACTGAAAGGGGTAAGAAGGCTATTTCATAGAATCACACTAGATCAGGTTGCTCTTCTGACACAACCTTATTGTAAAAATCATAGAATCATAGGATGATTTGGGTTGGACTAGACCTTTAAAGGTCATCTAGTCCAAGTCGTATGCAGTGAGATGAGACATCTTTAAGCAGATCATGTTGCTAAGAGCCCCATCCAGTCCGACTTTAAAAGGTTTCCAAGGAGGCAGCATCCACCACCTCTCTGGACAACCTATTCCAGTGTTTCACCACCCTCATTGTTAAAAACGTCTTACAACTAGTCTAATCTACTATATCTTTCTTTAAAATCATTGTCATTCCTGTTGCAACAGACATGAATGAAAGGAAGAATTCCAAATGCATTTTGTGATATAAGGACCAAGTTTCCTAGGTGCACTCATATTTATAGAAATCATGATGGATTGTAAGGCAGGCCAAGCAGAGAAAAACAAATGTAGATTTATTATTTTTTTTCCCACTTCTACACTGGTCAATTTTATCACAGAATGATAGAAGGGACTTCTGATAGTCATCTTGTCCTACCCCCATGCTCAAGCAGGGCCACCTAGAGCTTGTTGCACAGGACCATGACTAGACAGAGTTTTAATATCTTCAAGCATGAAGATTCCACAATGTCTCTGGGTAACTTGTATTGGTTTCTGATCACTGTCACAGTGAAAAAGTGTTTCCTCATGTTTATAAGGAACCTCCTGTGGTTTAGCTTGTGTCCTTCACCTCTGGTCCTGTCTTTGGGAAGCACTTCAGAGATACTCACTCCCTCTTCTTTATGTCCTTACTTCAGACATATGTACATATTGATAAGATTCCCCCTGAGCCTCTTCTTCTCTGGGTGTAACAGTCCCATGTGTCTCAGTCTTTTGTCACAGAGAGATGCTCTGGTACCTTCCTTATCATCAGGGTTTTTCACTGTAGTCTCTTCAATATGTCCATGTCTCTCTCCTACTGGGGAGCCCAGAACTGAGACCAGCACTCCAGATGTGGCCTCACCAGTGCTGAGTGAGGGGAAAGGATCACCTAACCCAGACTGCTGGCAACACTCCTCCTAATATTGCCCTAGATACCATTTGCTTTCTTTGTGCTAAGGTCAGATCTCTGGCTCATGTTTGTCTTAGTGTTCACCAGAACTCTTGGGTCCTTTTTTGCAAAGCTATTTTCAGATGGTTTTCCCCTAGAGATATAGGTTACATGGTTGTTTTCCTTTGTTGAGTTTCATTATGTTCTATCTACTCATTGCTGTAGGTTGATGAGGTCCTTCTGGATGGCAACAGTCTTTAGTGGATCAGTGACTCTTCACAATTTTGCATCAGCAGCAAACCCCATCGTGTAGATCAGATGTTGAACAAGAGTGAACAAATATTGCTTCCTTGAGCACAGAGCTAGCTATTGGCCTAACATGTCCACCATTCTCTGGACCCATCAGTCATTTTTCAGTCCATACCACTACTCATCCACCCATGCTACATCGGCTTGCCTGTAAGGATCTTATGTGAGACAGTTTCAAAAGCCTTACTGAAATCAAGGTAGATAATATCCACTGCTCTCCCCACCTCTGGCCTGCATTAGGAATAGTGTGGCCAGCAGGTGCAGGGAGGTCATTGTGCCCCTGTACTCTGCATTGGTTATGCCACATCATTACTCTGTGTAAATTAGGGAAGTAGTGAGTTTATTGAACTTACTTTTTTTTTTTCTCCTGCTATTTTCTCATGGACAAGAACTCAGTAATCAACATTGGAGATATAACAAAAATTGACATACCAGCATCCAGATTTCCAGGCATTTTCACAGCTGCCAGACTTTTGTTGAGTGTCATATAGCTCAGGCTATTACCAGAAGGAATGTCTAGGCAGCAGCCCAGAAGCAGAAAACTGAGAACCAAATTGACACCTTCCCAGCGCTTCATACGTAATGCTAAATAAGTTAATTTCCTTAATACATGTGCCTAGCAAACAGAATTCTATTACAAATAAATGTGCCATGGTGCAGAATCTATCATTTTGTGAACTGACTTAACATACGAGTTAACATTAAGTGCTACTTTCTAAGCAGATTTTAAGGGAAGAGGGGCTAATTTTTAAATAAAATGGCATACTGTTAATAGGTTTAGGACCCACTGTAGAGTGGTATGCAAAAATAAACAAAAAAGCATTATTAGCATGTCAGCCCTCTTTCCCATGTTAACTATGCAGATGACTGTTAGTCTTTAAAAGCAGGTCTCCAAATTTTCCAGCATTATACTTTTCAATTACACTGTTTAATATAAGTAAAGTAAAAACCACCAGGATGGTAAAATTGAACTTTTGTTGTCTCTAAACTGGATAATATAAAACTTGCAAGGAGAAAATACTTCATATCATACAGCTCGCCAATGTCCAATAACATACAGGCTATATTCTGAGTTTGAGTTAGGTTATAAAATTGTAAGTCATTGCAACAGAGGGAATAGTTTTATTCTTTTTTGAATCTGATCAGCAGAATATCTGCCAGATATTGAAGGAATTGGTTTTAAACTAGCAGAAATAAAACACTGTCTAATCCTTAAGGTACTATAAAGAGAGTTCTGAATGCATCTGTAAATGTTGTGGACACATAATACAAAAGGGATTATTTCTTTTGACAGCATAATAAAAAGAGAAAAGAAATAGAATGAAATGAGGAATAAACAGGTGAGCTAATAAAATGAAGACATGCAAAATAATTTTCTTTTCTCTGGGGAAAGTGCTGGAATCTCAATGAATAGCAGTGTTATTGTATAACAGCAGTGCGCTTTGATTGCACATGTGGTCTATATATGCATTTTCAAAACCAGAATCTACTTCAAAATGCTTGCCTTTGGCAATCTGTGAGGTTTTTAATACTTTTTAAAATATGTTGGTAATAAGGAAAGGCTTACTGAGGATGTATTTAATTACCTGAAAGTTATATATTTTCTACAACTTATGATTGTTAAAAGTAGTTTTTCTAAATCAAGTAAGAAATCAATTAAAAAAAAAAAGAAAAGGCATTAGAAAGGAAGAAAGAGAATTAAATTTTACAAATACAGTATATATACTCTGTAACTTCTGGGTATTTTTATTATTTTCTCTATAATGTAGCAAGTATATTTAAGTCAGTCAGTTATTCCTTTTACTGGTGAAAAATTCTTGCATGAATTAACCAGAACATGAAATCAAATACATGAATATACTGACTTTTTTAAAGTGTGTCTATCCAGGTTTAAAAAATGAACTCTTTGCTTATACTTATCTAGGAAAAATAAACATAAAGTGAAAAACAACACAAATGGAACTGAGTGGATGAAAGCAACACAAGGAAATTTGCATTGAGGTATTTTCCTGGTTTTAAAGTCTTTTTGGATAGACTACTCAATTATAAAAAATGAAATAGTACATGTGTATTTTTCCCTTTGTCGATTGAACCTTCCCCATTTATTTTGCTAGTGTTTCTCATATTTATATTTACTTTCTGTTAATCAGCTTCCATCTCATGCTGTCTGAGTTTTTCTGTTAAACTCATATTATGCATTTGTCAAACAAAATACTCATTTTGCAGCTGTGTGAAGTTTTGCAGAAAGAATAAAATAAACTCCACATGAGGAAATTGTTTGCTATTTAGAAATTATAAATCAGAATTGGAAAAAAATCCTAAATTTGATAGTTGATGATTTCATCAGCATTAATCAGATAACAAATTATTTTAATATTAAGTAATCTTCTTCTGCACCTTAAGTTTATAGACAGAATTTTGACAACTTTCTTTTATTATATAACTTCGCTCTACTAGAGGTAGTTTATAGACTTTATTTTTTACTTTATATTTTCTAGAAGATGATTGGCAGATAAATAGATTCTGACTAGCTCTGCTACTTTTGTTATTTTCACTTTCATATAAATCAATTTCAGCTCTCTTAGTGCTTCCAAATAGATAATATTGTTATTAAGGATGAAGATGAGACTGCCCTGGAAGATTGTATCACACCTTTTTCAACATGAGGAAGATCAAGTCTCTCACTTGAACTTTGTAACTCAGGCACATTTTTACTGAAGAGTGAATATATTGATATAATATATACAACAATGAGTTTCATGTCACATTGCATCCTCTAAATTCTGGTGCTTACAGGACAGCATCAAAACCACAAAGCTTTTTGTTCTAGAGCATTCACAGAAGTTCTGTAGAAAAAGAAAAGAAAAGAAAAAAAAGGAAAAAAAATCTAAAAAAGGAAGCATTTCTGCAAACTCAGTGTCTGAGTGTAACAAAATACTAGCAGAAATTACTAAAATATCTATGGGCTAGAGGTCACACTCTGCCCTCTGTCTATGGAGAATCTATCAGAATAGCTGATACTGATATTGTGATACAAATAATAAAATTAACAGCTGGCTATCTTTGTGAAAGCTATTAGTTTGGAGTTTGAGTACTCAAATAAAATACATGCAGTGGTGTTCAAACACACACTGAAACACTTATGAATGAAGGGAGAAAGCTGAATGAATATAACACTAAAGTAATAATGACAGGAACAGACAGAGAGCCTCAACAACTGGTGTAGCCTCCCTGCATAAATAATGAGAAGAATGGACAAATCCTGAAACCTGGTCTCTATCTCTTTTGTTACTGGGGAGCTTATCACCAAACATTTATACAAACAGGGCTAAGTTCATTAGCTTTGTTGAAGTACCTAACAAATAGCATATACTTAGCACGTGGAATATTAAAGTACTTACATGGAATAATTTCTTTAGTGCCTGCATTATCAGGCTTTTTTCTATTAGTGCTTGCAGAGTATGTGTTAGGAAACAACTGGGAATAAATACTGTTTTGTTCTCAACAGACACTTTTAACTATGCACAAGCAGTATGTTCAGAAATTCTCCATCAGAAATAAATCAACAATGGTCCACTCAAAACAGGCCAAGATATTCCTCTTATAATCTGTCTTCAACACAGGATGTCATGCAAGAAATGAGAAAGGTGTTATAGTAGCTAGGATCCACTATCTCATTATGGGCTGTTGACTCAGACAAAATCATTGCATCATAGAATGGTAGGGGTTGGAAGTGATCTCTAGAGATCATCTAGTCCAATCTCCCTTCTAAAGAAGGTATGCCTGTGTAGTGGTTTGGAATTTACCACCACATTAACTGAAAGCATGGCTCACTCAGTTGGGAAGCAAATGGCGGCTATATTTACAAGCAATAACTGCACTCTATAATGGAATGCAGTGAATATGTACAAATATACAGTATTTACAATATTATACAGGTATTTAGAATCAGAAAACAGCACAGAAACCCCCCCTGAGCCCCTTATGGTATCCCAAAAGAAGCGGGGAAGCTGCTCCGTTCTCCTTCCTCCCCCCCTTTCCTCTATAATTAGAAAAGAGAAAGATGTTAGGAGAATCGTTAGTTCAAAGCATCATTAGCCTCCTTATCCCCAAATCCAGTAGTGATAAGATTCTCCCAGATGAGCAGAAACAGCCAAACAGCCAGAGAAGAAAGAAAGGAATGAAGTGAGATGTGTGAGATTGCTAGGGGTACCTTTCACACTTGGAAAACATCACTGATATTAGTGTATTCACATCATGAGACACCACCTCAGATATGTACCACTGAAAATATTAGTGGATTTGTCTATAGAGCAAACTGGGAAAGTAGTTTAGAACAGATAGTTAAATTTGTACATAAATCCAACCTTGGACTTCTCAGGTACTTCAGAATGGTCTTCCTTGAGATACATTGTACTTCTACATTCAGATGTTAATGGATAGAATTTGTCTCACTATTTCATTACTTTCACAGACATAGAGGCTTGTTCTGTAGTGTTAGGGAAGAAATACATCCTTTCAGAAGATGATTCCTCAAAGTTATTTTAGATGTTTATATTCAGATGGGATGAATCACCCTGTGAAGATGTTTCTCTGGTTGTTGTTTGTTTGTTTTATAAATGTGAAAAATTAAAGTAGGTTATTAATTCCTCAGCAGCTAAGTATATTTGTGATTAATTCCAATCAAGATGATGTAGACTTAGATAACAGTATAGAAAACCTGCATGCAATCTTCCTGTTTCTCTTGATAGAAAGACTACTTGGGTCACCACATGACATGTGGGAGTCAAAATAGACTCACAGATTATATTATAACAACAAAAAAAGGTGAATGTTTGAAATATTGATACATATCAATAAATGTTCTTTAAATCCCTGGTGATGATTAAAGCATATAATTTTCAGCAGCTTCATTAGGGGAAAAGATGAGGATGTCCTCTTTCTGTTAAGATCTGACCATAAAATCCTTGCTAAGAAGCAGACACTTGTTTTCAAAAATATTGATTTTAATTGCAAATTTTATTTTATTGTATTATCTCATTAAAACTTTTTATCTCAACTCTTTATCTCGCCCTGGAGGTTCTTTTTTGGCTTGTTACTTACCCTCATTTCTGTGTTGCAGGGAAACAGTTGGGTTAACATGTTACAATGTGTCCTGGTTTGAGGCCAGGCAGACCCTCTCCTGCCCCTGAAAGGGGCAAAAGAATGACACTCACACAAATGGATTGCAGAAGTGATGGAAAGTTTAAATGCAAAAGCAGTAAGCACTCTACAGGAACAACAAGTGTAGTGATATAAGAAACCCAAAGAGCACAGGGTTCCCAAAAAACCTCCCAGCTCTTCCCATCTTCCTACCTGGGAGTATACCCAAAACCCCCCCAGGACTCTTTCTCCCCCCCGCCTTTTGCTAGGCTAGTCTCAGGCTGGCCAGGTCTGAGGCTGTCCCTCCTCCTTCTACTCCTGGCATTAGGCCTGGACAGGCCAAAAAGGCCTTGAGATACTCCCCCACCATTACCTGATCAGGAGCATCTCTCCACAGGAGCAGAGAGGGAAGAAAGAGAAGTGAATGGCTTTGCCAACAGACTTATAGGGTGCAGGATATTACGGGTATGAAATATGCTATTTCCGGTGTCCACCCACTGGGCTGGACACTTGGGATACCGGAGGTGTAGCTTGTGTGGCAGCAACAGGAGGCACGCAGCCTAAACTCCCACACAATGTGTCAGTGAGAATATTGAAATATGTTAATACACCTTTAAAATACACAATCAAACCCAGTTATATTGTTAAATTGAATATGTATTTATCATATTTTTGAAGTGATGTTTTGCAGAAAACTCAAGTTCACTAATAGCTATGAATAAATAGGGGCATAACTATATACAAAAACTATAAAATATTACACAGATTCAGTATGTTCAGTTGAAAATACCTTCAGAATATCAGAATGATTACAAATAGTTTGAGAAAACAGCACTTGGAAATGTGTCCAAACGCAGTATGTCACACCCACTAACAAAAGGCAGGTATTTCCCAGAGACTCTAGGACAATCTACTCACAATGCTGCTTTCTGATTGTGGGAATTACTCTGGTGTCTCTTTGATCACAGAGTGTGGTGGGGTGAGAAAGTTCCCCCCACACACAAAGAAAGAAACCACAGCTAGCTCAGTCAGAAAAGCAGATGAAAGCTATATTTACAGGCAGAAATGGAATGCAATGAATATGTGCACAAATATACAATATTTACAATATATACAGAAATACACAGCAATGAACGTAATGCAGACAAAGCCTTTTCCCTCCAGCCGGCCAGGGGGGTTCCCTGAACCCCCCTCTCTCCCTCCCTACCTCCCCTTTTTCCCAAAAAGGGTTAGAGAGAGAGAGAAAGGCAATTAAGGAAGAAAATTTCTGTTAGCTCAAAAGCACATGCAAGAATTAGTTTTCTTATCTGGTTAGCTGTTAACTCAAGGCTGTTCCTGCTTCAGAAAGAGAGAAGCCGTCCAGCCCACAGGACAGAGAAGCACAGACTGCACCCAGCCTGAACCCAGACCAGACTGAACTGACAGAACCCAAACTTAAAATTGCATTCTACAATCTACCAATGAAATTAGTTTATACTATCTTGTTTTTGTTCAAATATCAAAAACATTCAGCCAGAGTGTTCAGCAACTGTCTCTTTCTTAAAGGCATAGCCTCAACCAGTCACAGAGAGTCTTCCTGGAACTGCTACTGCTTATAATCCACATGTGTGCAGAGCAAAAATCCAAGAGAGAGAGCACCTCGTGCTCTGCAGCCCACTTGTTTCCCACTTGTTTTTATACAGCCAGCTAATTTTTGTTGGAATTGTCACCAGACAAAGGCTAGAACAGATAACCATCTGCTGTCGGCTTTAAACATGCCCAGGCTTGTCCTGGCACAGGTCTATGTCTGGCATGTGGCTTGGGGGAAGGGCACAGGTGTGTCCACTGACCACAGCCTGGGAGAACGAGGCGTCCTCCTTGCTCCCTTAATCCCAGCTTTGCTGTTTCTGCCCCACTCCATCTTCATGGGGAGTGGAAAGAAGCATTTTGGATGTACTGTCACACCAACCCAGACAGTTTTCCAAACAATCATTAGTTATATGTGCTACAGATGCACATCAGAGAGCTTTGTCACAAACTAAGCTCTTAGATGATGAGCCAGAATTGCACTACTACTTTCACTGGGAAATTAAGATGCAAATCCATGACATTTATAACTAAAGAATAAAGAATTACTTAATTTAAAATAATAACCTGGAGGCTGAGACAGTGCTTACCAAGGAAATAAATGTGAAAAGCACACAGAAGCAACAGAAGAGCAAGCCACACGCTGAAAGCACTAATTGTGTGAATTATATAGGTATCCATATACTATAGCCAGACTGAATTTTATCGATGTCTTACCAAGTTAGGAACACTGTCCTTCAGCTGGAAAAATCTGCTTTCCCACTGAATCTACAAGAAACTGAAGGTAGGTGCTAGCACAATGACTTGATTTTTAGACAGCTAAAGTTATCTAAGAGAAGTCCCACCAAAGATGAGAAACATCAAAGCTTTTCTGTAGATAGAAGAAACCGATAAATGTGTTCATATTTCACTCAGTTGTATAAATAATTACTCTTTCTTCCCACTTGGGCCACCTCTTCACTTCAGTATTCTTGATCAGTTTTTCAATCTCCTAGCATGTCTCAAACTAAATGTTGATTAATACCTCTATGAAAAGTGTGGTAGATTTTTTTCCCCCTTACATTCAGTTCTGGGCCCCTCACTACACGAAGGGTGTTGAGGTTCTGCACTGTGTTCAGAGAAAGGCAATGAGGCTTGTGAAGGGCCTGGAGCACATGAGGAGCATTTGAGGGAGCTAGGGTTGTTCAGAACAGGAGGCTGATCGGGAGTCCTCATCACTCTCTACACCTATCTGAAGGGAGGCTGAAGTGAGGAGGGGAATAGCCTCTTCTCCTTGGTGGCAAGTGACAACACTAGAGGAAATGGTTTCAAGCTGCACCAGGAGAGGTTCAGGCTGCATGCTAAGAAATATTTCTTCACAGAGAGGGTTATCAAACATAGGAATGATCTGCCCAGGACAGTGGTGGAATCACTGTCCCTGGAGGTGTTTAAGTAGCGTGTGGACCTGGTGCTTAGGGAAGTGATTTAGTATTGACCCTTCAGTGCTGGGTTGAAGGTTGGACTGGATAGTCTTTGAGGTTTCTTCCAACCAGATGTTTTCTGTGATTCTGTGAAATGGACCAGCACAGATTTGCTCAACAAGCTCTTGTCTCTCATCTTAACTAGACTACAAAACAAGATAACTCAGAGTAGTGTAATGAAAATTATGTGTCCAGAGTGAAAGAAAAGCACATGAGACATGGACATAAAAGTTGTTAGATGAATTGGTTGATTTCTTAAAATTTTTCATTCTCATTATGGTCTTTATAACAACATGACTTTTTAACAAGGCTTCTTTTTGAATATGGCACTCAAGCTATTATATTTAGAAGGACAAATAAAGGTTGTGATTTTCTCTTACTACAATCTTTAGGGTTTTTTGTCAAAAGAATAGATTACTTTGGTACAATTTGTCAATCTAACCATAATCTTACATCTGTGATAAAATTCAAACTTCTTAAAGTACAGAAAAAGGCACAGAAAGATGTGAAGTTTTCTGATAATAGTATGTTTCTCTCCAGATAAATTAACTACTTTTCTTCCCACTTATCTCACTCCTGTTGACAATAGGAGCAATTATGTAATTCTGACCACCATAACCATTTACCTTTTAAAATATAATATTTATTATTATGATTTTGTCATAATCATAAGAAACCAATAATATACATGGCAGGTGAAGCTTTCTTCTCTTTCTCTCTTCCCCAGCTCACATGGCTAATTTACACATTCTTTTTAATCTTATCATTTTATCTCTACTTGTAGGAATGTCTTAAATTAAACAAGGGAAATCACCATCAAGGCATCTTAGCATTCATTTCTCTCTCCTTTTGTCTTTTTCTAAAATTGCTTTGGTGAAAGCACCAATAAAACAAGAAATTATGTAGACTGCATTTGATATGGACTGGAAAGGCATTAAAGACATGTCTTGACTTCTGACAGTACATACTACCAAATTTTTTTCTGGAAAGCTCTGCAGTTCACTTGCCTGTGTCAAAAAAATAGTAAGATATCTTACTTAGTAAGAGCTAGGGAAAGAAATAACCAAACAAACAACCAAACCAAACCAACAACAAAAACAAAAAAACAGACAAAAAGGAAAAAAAGAAAAAAAGAAAAGAAGAGAAAAAATATTATATAGGTGAGATTTAACTCCAGATTTTAGAGATCAAGATTTATCTGAGCTTCTGTGTGCAGGTTCTGGATGGGATAAAGTTATTTTTCTTCACAGCAGCCTGTATAGCACTTTGGTTTACATTTGTGACAGTAATTGAGATGATAACACACCAAAGTTTTAACTGTTTCTGAGCAGCCTTTGTACAGCTCAAAGGCCTTCTCTGTTTCTCACTCTGTCCCACAGTGAATAGGGTGGGGGTGAGCAAGAAGTTGGGAAGGGACACAGATGACTCCAACTCACCCAAGGGCCATCAGCTGGGGACTGGTCCCTTGGTGGGATTTAGGTTTTACTGAGGAGATGGTAATTATAATTTTGTATCACTTCTTGGGTGTTTCCTTTCATTTACTAAACTGCCTTCACTCAAGCTATTATTTTTTTCTTGGTTTTGCTCTTCTGGTTCTCTTCTCCATTCCACTGGGGACAGGGGGACTGAACAAGTTCCTGTCTGGGGTCAACCCACTCCATCCTGCTGTAGTCAGTAAAGAGCAAAAGTGTAGGGTGAGATTTACTTACATATATATGGCATTTGAGATACCCTAAAGTATCCTGCTTAGACCCTACTGGCTCACCAGAAGATTATAGCCATGTTGTACTTCCACTGTCATATCTAGCACACCCTGCTCTCCTTACCTATTCACCCGCTTCCTAGTTTTTTTGTTGATGGTGGTGGGTTTTTCCCTTTTTGATGGAGCCTAAGAAAATATTGCCATATGGGCAAAGCAGAGTTTAGAAAGCTACTCCTCCATCGCCAAAATAGTCACATAAATTTGGAAGCTTTGTAATCCATTGAGCCTATGAGCCTGGATATTGTGGTCCAGTGTAACATATTAGACATCAAAAAGAAGCTATGGTGATGGCTGGACATGTCTAATTACACTGTGTGCCTATATTTAAGACATGGAATAGATCCCCAGACAACCTTTGACTGTGATATATGCATAGAGAGTCTGCATATAGTCTGTCTCCAGGTACTTAGATGTTGACAGCACAGAATAGAATCTAACCTTGTGCATAACCTACATTCATCAGGGCCAAAGAGTAGAATTTGTATTGATCTTTATTATTCAATGCTAGTTTTAAGGAGGTAACAACTAGAATTAACTATAAAGTTTAAAATCTTCTTTGCTAAGGTCTCTGCAAGGAGAAACGGCACTCTTTCTTTGTTGCGTATTGATATATGGCAACATATACAGCATAATAAATTGGAGAAAAAAAACTGCAGAGGATGAGATGATAACTATGCATATTTTATCTGCATAATCTATGTCTGTTCTCTAAGCCACAAAGTGGTATTAAATTAATACATTAGGTTTTACTACTAAGTTTCAAAATGGAAGAATATCCAAAGTATCTGCCCTTTGTTTAACAGTACATTGGGATCTTTAACAGCTGAAAAAAAAATCTCTTTGAATACGCAGATAAGAAGCATTGACATTGGTTGTAGGTGAAAGGGTTATAATGGGAAAATAAATTTTGCTGAGTTGCTTCATGACCTTTTCCCAGAGAAAGTTCACACTGAATGTATAGACAGGAGAATATAGTAACAGGAAATTTTATCAGAGAAATTGAGGAAGTGGGCAGAGAAAATAAAATCAGTTATTAAATGATCACAATAACACAACTGAGTAAAGAACTGTGTAAAAGAGTGTTCATAGCACAGTCAACTGGTATCTTCATGGCAAATAAACCAAATTATACAAACTTTTTGTCACATAGTAGTCCAGACTGTACATGGCTAATGTGACATCCAGATCACAGACTACCTTTAGTTCTTTGAGATCTAAAAGTATCCAGACCCTGTTAAAACATGGATATGTAATTTATTAATTTATACAGGAAAGGAAAGATAAAAAATTAAATTAATTTATTAAATAGGGTGCTTGATTTTGGCCCATATTGCCTAGAAAGGCAAAAGAAATTTTTACTGCTTACATGAAACAGAAGAAAATCACAGTCATAGAATAGTTATATCTGCAAGGAACTTTGAAGATCACCTTGTTCCAACTCCCCTGCCATGGGCAGGGGTACTTTCCACTAGAAGAGGTTGCTCAAAGCCTCATCCAACCTGACCTTAAACATTTCCAGGGATGGTGTATCCATAGTCTCTCTAGGCAAATTGTTCCAGTGTCTTACCACTGTCAGAGTAATGAAATTCTTCCTTATATCTAATCTAAGTCATCTCATTCATTTTAAGGCTGCTATCCCTCCTCCTGTCACTACATGCCCTTGTAAAAATGAGGAGGAAGTTCTTCACCGTGAGGGTGGTGAAGGCCTGGAATGGGTTGTCCAGGGAGGTGGTTGAGGCCCCGTCCCTTGAAGTGTTTAAGACCAGGCTGGATGAGGCTCTGTCCAGCCTGATCTAGGGTAGAGTGTCCCTGCCCATGGCAGGGGGGTTGGAACTAGATGATCCTTGTGGTCCCTTCCAACCCTAACAAACTATGAAACTATGAAACTATAAAAAGGGCACTCTCCAGCTTGTTTATAGGTACTTCCTAAACATTCCCCGTTAGGTACTGTAAGGTCCTGCTATATGTATTGCTATAAGTTCTCCACAGATCCTTCTCTTCTCTAGTCTGAATATCCAAGTTCGCTCTTTCAGGTTACTCAAGGAACTAACTCAGAAGGTACCTTGGGAAACAGCCCCTTAAAAACAAAGGGATCCAGGAGGGCTGGGCCTACTTCAAGAAAGAAATCTTGAAGGCACAGGAACAGGCTGTGGAAGAGGAGACGCCAGGGTAGATGGCCAGCCTGGATGGGTAATGAACTTCTAAAGGAATTAAAGGGAAAAAAGAAGGTGTATCATCTTTGGAAGGAAGGAGAGGTTACCCATGAAATGTTTAAGGATGTTGCTAGGTCATGAAGGAAGAAAATTAGAGAGGCAAAAGCCCATTTAGAGCTTAGACTGGCCACTCCTGTGACAGACAATTAAAAAATCCTTCTACAAATATATTAATAGCAAGAGGAGGGGCAAAGACAACCTCCACTCCTTGGTGGACACAGAGGGAAATGTAGTAACAAAAGATGAGGAAAAGGCAGAGGTACTTAACACATTCTTTGCCTCAAATTTTAACCGCAGAATAGGTTGTCTTCTGGACAACTGGCCTCCTGAGATGGAAGATGGAGTCAGGGAGCAGTATAGTTCCCCTGTGATCCAGGAGGAAGTAGTTAGAGACCTCCTTAGCCCCTTGGATCCCCACAAGTCCATGGGACTGGATGGGATGCATCCTAGAGTGCTGAGCGAGCTGGCAGATGAGCTGGCCAGGTCACTCTCCATCATTTTTCAACAGTCCTGGCTCACTGGAGAGGTCCCAGATGACTGGAAGCTGGCCAATATGATGCCCATCCACAAGAAGGGCTGGTTGGATGAGCCAGGGAATTACAGGCCTGTCAGCCTGACCTCAGTGCCAGGCAAGATTATGGAACAGGTCATCTTGAGTGCAATCACACAGCATTTACAGGATGGTCAAGGGATCAGGCTGAGCCAGTATGGTTTTAGGAAGGGCAGGTCCTGCCTGACCAACCTGATCTCCTTCTATGATCAGGTGGCCCACCTGGTTGATGTGGGGAAGGCTATGGATGTAGTCTACCTGGACTTCAGCAAGGTCTTTGATACCATATCCCACAGCAAACTCCTGACCAAGCTATCAGCCCGTGGCTTGGACAGGAGCACACTGCGTTGGGTTAGGAAGTGTCTGGAGGGCTGAGCCCAGAGAGTGGTGGTGAATGGTGCCACATCCAGCTGGCAGCCAGTCACTAGTGGTGTCCCCCAGGGATCAGTGTTCGGCCCCATGCTCTTTAATATCATTATCGATGATCTGGATGAGGGCATTGAATTTGCAGATGACACCAAGCTGGGGGCAGGTGTTGCTCTGTTAGAGGGTCGGAGAGCTCTGCAGAGGGTCCTTGACAGGCTGGACAGATGGGCAGAATCCAACATCATGAGATTTAACACATCCAAGTGCCGGATTCTGCACATTGGCCACAACCCCATGCAGTGCTATAGGCTGGGGTCAGAGTGGCTGTAGAGCGGCCAGGCAGAAAGGGACCTGGGGGTACTGGCTGACAGTAGGCTGAACATGAGCCTGCAGTGTGCACAGGTGGCCAAGAAAGCCAATGGCATCCTGGCCTGTATCAGGAACAGTGTGGTCAGCAGGAGCAGGGAGGTCATTCTGCTCCTGTACACTGCCCTGGTTAGGTCGCACCTTGAGTACTGTGTCCAGTTCTTTGCCCCTCAGTTTAGGAAAGAAGTTGAGTTGCTGGAAATTGTCCAGAGAAGGGCAACAAAGCTGGTGAGAGGTTTGGAGTACAAACCCTATGAGGAGAGGCTGAGGGAGCCGGGGTTGCTTAGCCTGGAGAAGAGGAGGCTCAGGAGAGACTTTATTGCTGTCTACAACTACTTGAAGGGAGGTTGCAGCCAGGTAGCAGTTGGTCTCTTCTTCCAGGCAACCAGCAACAGAACAAGTGGACACAGTGTCAGGCTGTACCAGGGGAGGTTTAGGCTGGAGGTTAGGAAGAAGTTCTTCACAAAAAGAGTGATTTCCCATTGGAATGGGCTGCCTGGGGAGATGGTGGAGTCACCATCACTGCAAGTGTTCAGGAAGAGACTGGATGGGGTGCTTTGCATCATCGTTTAGTTGATTAGATGGTGTTGGATGATAGGTTGGACTCCATGATCTCAAAGGTCTTTTCCAACCTGGTTAATTCTAATTCTAATTCTAATTCTAATTCTAATTCTAATTCTAATTCTAATTCTAATTCTAATTCTAATTCTAATTCTAATTCTAATTCTATTTCACAGCAGAGGTAACTGAGCCCTCTGATCACCTTCATGGCCCTCCTTCTGACTCACTTCAACAGGCCATGTTCTTCTTATGCTGGGGCCCCTAAACTGAAGGATCACTTCCCTTGAACAGCTGATCATGTGTCTTTTGATGCATACCAGGAAATGATTGACTTTCTAGGATGCAAGCACATATTTCTGGGTTGTATTCTGTTTTTCATCCATCAACAACCCCAAGTTCTTCTTCTCATTCCTGTTCTCAACCCACTCATCATCTAGCCTCTATTTGTGCTTGGAATTGGCTCAACTCATGTGAAGGACCTTGCACTTGGCCTTGTTGAACTTCATTAATTTCATATGGGTACAACCATTAAGCCTATCAGGGTTCCTCTGGACAGCATCCCTTGTCTCCAGTGTGTCAGCTGCACTACACAGTTTAGTGTCATCAGCAAATTTCCTGGGGCTGCACTTGATGCCACTGACCCATGTCAACAAAGGTGTAAAGCAGAACCAGTCCCAAAAACAGCCCCTGAGTGATCACTTGCCACTGGACTCCACATGGACATCAAGCCCTTATGCTATGTGAAATGTAATGTATGAAAATCATAGACTCAGATTAAAAGTGAAAAAGCATGATAGATTAAATAACAAAAACTGAAGTAAGACATAAAGCATATGAGTGTGTCATGAAAATGCAGGGATGCAATGAAATTTGGGGGAGGTAGTGGTGGTTTTGTTTTGTGGTTTTTTTTATGAACACTAGAAACTAAGAAGTTAATAATTGCATACAAACAAAAGGCATCTAGGCAAGTATGTTATATAGATCAGTTACAGAAACAATTTATACATCAGTTGTGGAAACAAAGGCAAGAACACATGAGGCAGCAATTATGTTTCCAGTATTACCCAAATGACTAAACCCACTCTTCCCTGTGGCTTTACAGATTCACAGATTTCATCAGGTTAGAAAGGACCCTCAAAGGTCATCTTGTCCAACTCCCCTGCAGCCAGCAGGGAAACCTCCAACTAGATCAGGCTGCCCAGGGACAGCATTCTGTTCACAGAGTGGAACTTGATGTGCTGGGTTGCAGATAAGATCCTTCTTTCCTGGTCTGTTTAGACAAGAAAAATCAACAGGAATTTAGTGTTAAGCTGAATCCCATAGAGAAAAATGTGATTTGCTTTCACGAAGAAGACACAAACAAAAAGCAGTATGGGACTAAAATGCTGTCTGCTCATTTGGAATACTTTGTTTTTGCTACAGAAAATCAGGAGCTTTTTTTTTTCCCTTCCTGAAGAAAGAGTAAGCAAAACTCATCATCTTTTTCCTCCAAAAAGCAGTAGTAGTCTAGAATATAGACTTTATCTGCGGAGTGACAAAGTATATATCATTAAGCATGCATTAATTTGGTTAACATGTACTACTTTACATCCTGTAATTCCATGTTCAATATGCAGAACATTTTGACCTTTGAGAATGCAGCTAATTATATAGCGCAAAATGCTTTGCAATAATTCAAACATTTTTTGTGCCATTTGATTCTTTGTTGCATCCTTGTGTGCACTGATAAATATTAAAGTGTTTTGTTGTAAAGATAACACTCAGATTACATTCTCTGAAGTGTGTGAACAGATAGATGCTGCATTACAGTGCTACTACTGACATTTCAATTCAGAACTAAGGCTACCAACGCTTACAGCTACTGCTGTTCTATTAAATATTTGTCAGTGAAAGAGACTGAGGATTACTTCTTTCATTTTTCTTGTTCTTATTGAGCTACACCAAAGATGAAATGTCAGGTAAAAATCATTGCATACCCTTTTCCTGATAGCAAAACTCTTAGCTTCAATACAGAGACTGTGGCCTTTCAAGAATATACTATCACAGGGAACACTGTGATCTTTTAATTAAAAAGCAGTGTAGGTAGATAATTGTACAGATTAGAGACATACCCACGATGAGCACCAATTATGCCTGGAAAAAAAAAAGTAATAAAAAAATTGGTGGGTTTGTATGACAAGGGGGATAAAACCAGTCTGATACAATCAGAGTAGGGACAAACTTTTCCCATATTTCCCACATGAAATGAGAATGCGCAACTTTGAAGTGATGCAGTGAGGGCTGCTTTATTGCTAGTGCTTTTGAAAAGATCCTGCAGGGCTAGCTCACTTTTAGTTTCTTGGTAAGTACTTTGACCATAAATGGAGCTTAAATGAACTGGCATGATGCAATAATTTCTGTAACACCTGTATAATTTCCACTATAGTCATCTCCTGCTCTGTCTCATTATCCTTGTAGACTTGTACATGACAGTATACAATTCAGAGATAGGCTTTACTTGTTTGCTTATTTATTTTAAAATCTTGAGGAAGCAGAGAATTGGAGTTTCAGAAAAGAAGTTATTTCAAAATAGTAACCATAATCCCCTCAATGTACTGATATCCTCCTAGCAAATGGCTCTTCTTTTACCAGCATAAAGTATTTCACCTAATCCCAAATGCTATTATCAATGCTGTCAGCCGTAAAAAATTACCTACCAGTTCTGTCAAACTGTCTGTGGCATTGATGATTTGTGCCACTACTGATATTGAAAGGGTTAGAGATAAGTTATTATTTTAATTATTTTTATTTTTTATATATTTTATGATGGGTTTTTTTAAGCACCTTTTCTTCTCTTCATCACCCACGCAAAGAAATAAGTATTTGTTTGATTTTTTTCTTATTTCTTTCTCTGTTTAAAAGAAAAAAGACAGAGTTTTATTTTCTCCTCTCTGTCAAGAAAGGATTGAGTGAGAAAGAATCTGAGACTCTCAATGGGGTGATTGGTGAAGAAGCTGGGGGAGGGGGTGGAATTGGACTCTGGGAAAACAGATTTGCTATATTTCTCTTTGGCACAGTTTTAAGTGGGTAGCTCACTGAGTAGACAGGGGAAGAAAGTTTTTTCTCCTAAACTTATGCTGTAATATTGTGGAGAGTGTTGGAGAATTCTCGTATTCCAAGAACCACAGAGTTTGGAATCTTCTGAATTTTCTTTTGTCATTAACTCTAGCAAACCTCAGATATGGCCTCTTTTTGCAGCTTTGGGAAAGTTCCATTTCTGTGCTTCAAACTTCATTATATTGTCTATTACATAGTACATTCTTCTTCAGATTATTCTGTACTGCTAAAGAAAAAAGGACGCCATAGACAGGTGGAGCATCCTCCATAGACAGATGGAGCATCCTTCAAGAGCAATGCTCATTTCACACTACAGAATATTTAAAAAATCATTAAATTTATTAATATGGTAATATCAATAATTTGTAATAATATAATAATATATACAGTGCATGATGTAAATTGCTAGCATAAATGTAACCCCTGTAGCTGGGCTTATGGCTGAATAAGTATAAATAATGAGGCGTATTTTGGAAGAAAACCCAAACCCTATCCTGTAAATTAATGCTATTTTCCAATTAAAAAGATTTTTATAAATAAATTAAAACATTTTAATGAGGTTCTAAACCAGCTAAAAACTGGTACGACAGTTTGAAATCTAAGTAAATATGACTAATGTTTATAATATGCTGTAATTCAAGTGACTACTGTTTATGTCTATCAACATATCTACCCTTACTAGACATTCAGAAGTAAAATTGTCAGTTATGTGGACTCAGTTTCATCTCAGTTAACCTCAGAACTTAAATGAAATACAAAGATGGGAACCTATTTCCCTCTCAATCAATGAAGAAATTACATACCTCTAGACTGTTAAGAGGCCTGGCGCACCTGGAAGTGTTATTTTATCCCACTGAAAACAGCAGGAGTGTTCATGAACTTAAGAGTTGAAACTTACAACTCATTTAAATTTGCATAAACCAATAGTTATAAAAAGAAAGTAGATGGGCTTCTCTGGCTGCTCACTTCTGTCCCACACTCTACCACATGTTGCATCCCAAGAAAAAACAACAGCACTGGGTCCTAGCTGGAGCTTACCTCTGCCAGGTGAAGGACACCACAATGTTTCATATTCAGTTAATTACTCAGCATTAGAAATGTTGTTTTAAAATAGTAAACACAATGAATTATTGCCTGACAGGGGAAAACAAATGTCGTATACTGCACCATGCTGTTTTGTGCATAGGCAAACAGACACTACAGTATTTTAATGTGGATTCTGAGAAACAGTTATATCTCTAAGTAGGTATCAGCAGAATATCTGTAAATCTTTTAAAAACTGATTATTATGTGAACTAAATATTTTGAGATATTTTTAATTACTTCATAAATAATTTCCAGGATGTTTACCTTGGTTTTGGTATTGAAGGAGAAGAACTTTTCAAAATTAAGGGAAATTTGAGCTGCGCAATATGTGGATGAGAAAAATGTATAAAAAATCTCTGTTATAATTTCCAATGTATTCTTAGTATGTGATGTTTAAAAGTTATTTCATTCAGATCGCTCCCATGTTCTCAGTGTTTGTTTCCACTATTCTTACTGCTGTGACAGTATATAGTGTAATAAAAGTCATTTCATACTGATATTCCTGTGGCTGTGGCACAATAGGATCATCTTCAGGGTGCAAAAGGGCATCTGAGGGCATCGAGTCCATCATCAGTAAATTTGCGGACGACACCAAGCTGGGGGCAGGAGTTGATCTGCTGGAGGGCAGAGAGGCTTTGCAGAGGGACCTCGACAGGCTGGACAGATGGGCAGAATGCAACGGCATGAGATTTAACACATCCAAGTGCCGGGTTCTGCACATTGGCCACAGCAACCCCATGCAGTGCTACAGGCTGGGGTTAGAGTGGCTGGAGAGTGGCCAGGCAGAGAGGGACCTGGGGGTGCTGGTTGATGGGAGGCTGAAGATGAGCCTGCAGTGTCCCCAGGCAGCCAGGAGGGCCAATGGCATCCTGGCCTGCATCAGGAACAGTGTGGCCAGCAGGAGCAGGGAGGTCATTCTGCCCTTGTACACAGCACTGGTAAGGCCACACCTTGAGTACTGTGTCCAGTTCTGGGCCCCTCAGTTTAGGAAGGATGTTGACTTGCTGGAACGTGTCCAGAGAAGGGCAAGGAAGTTGTTGAGGGGTTTGGAAGACAAGCCCTATGAGGAGAGGCTGAGGGAGCTGGGGTTGCTTAGCCTGGAGAGGAGGAGACTCAGGGGTGACCTTATTGCTGTCAACAACTACCTGAGGGGAGATTGTAGACAGGCAGAGGTTGGTCTCTTTTCCCAGGCAGGCAGCACCAGAACAAGAGGACACAGTCTCAGGCTGCGCCAGGGGAGGTTTAGACTGGATGTTAGGAGGAAGTTCTTTACAGAGAGAGTGATTGCCCATTGGAATGGTCTGCCCGGGGAGGTGGTGGAGTCACCACCATTGGAGGTATTCAGGAGGAGACTTGATGGGGTACTGGGTGCCATGATCTAGTTGTTTAGGTGGATTGGATTGGTTGATAGGTTGGACACGATGATCTTGAAGGTCTCTTCCAACCTGGATTTATTGTATTTTAAAATCTATATACAATAATACAATACAATACACCAGGTTGAAAGAGACCTCAAGATCATCGCGTCCAACCCATCAACCAATCCAACCCACCTAAACAACTAAACCATGGCATCAAGCACACCATCAAGTCTCCTCCTGAACACCTACCCTGGCGCAGCCTGAGACTGTGTCATCATGTTCTGGTACTGGCTGCCTGGGAAAAGAGACCAACCTCTGCCTGGCTACAACCTCCCCTCAGGTAGTTGCGGAGAGCAATAAGGTCACCCCTCAGTCTCCTCTTCTCCAGGCTAAGCAACCCCCTCTCCTCATAGGGCTTGTGTTCCAAACCCCTCAACAACTTCGTTGCCCTTCTCTGGACAAGTTCCAGCAAGTCAACATCCTTCCTAAAATGAGGGGCCCAGAACTGGACACAGTACTCGAGGTGTGGCCTAACCAGTGCAGTGTACAGGGGCAGAATGACCTCCCTGCTCCTGCTGGCCACACTGTTCCTGATGCAGGCCAGGATGCCATTGGCCTTCTTGGCTGCCTGGGCACACTGCAGGCTCATGTTCAGCCTACAATCAACCAGTACCCCCAGGTCCCTCTCTGACTGGCCGCTCTCCAGCCACTCTGACCCCAGCCTGTAGCACTGCATGGGGTTGCTGTGGCCAATGTGCAGAACCCGGCACTTGGATGTGTTAAATCTCATGCCATTGGATTCTGCCCATCTGTCCAGCCTGTCGAGGTCCCTCTGCAAAGCCTCTCTACACTCCAGCAGATCAACTCCTGCCCCCAGCTTGGTGTCGTCCGCAAATTTACTGATGATGGACTCAATGCCCTCATCCAGATCATCAATAAAGATGTTGAAGAGCATTGTAAGTATTGTAGGAGAAGGGTTGTTTTTGGATAGCTTTTGAAAAGCTATATTTGGTCTCTGATTTAGAAAAGAATGTAAACATCTGATTCTGAAGGGAGAAACTTGACAGAATTTGTTCGGATGTGTTAGAATATTGTTTTGTTATTTTAAGCTATTGTAAGCCTTAATTACATGCACACTAGTAGAAAATAACCAATTAAGAGTTGGCACATGTGACTTCTGATAGATCATATAACTTTGTTGTGTAATGTAATAAATGTCTTTGCCTGCTTGCATCTTGGCCTGGAAGCTGTGCTCTAGGGTGATGAAACACCTATGCCCATACTACAACGAAGCATCAAAGTGGAAAAAGAAGCTTCACATGATGTTGTTTGATTCTTCTATCACAATGTGATGGGTTGAGGTAGACCCCCTCCCCACCACGGGCAGAAATAATGACTCAGACAAATGGATTGCAAAAGTGATGGAAAGTTTAAATGGAAAGCAGTGAGTGTGTACAGAGAGCCAGAAGTGCAGTGACAAAAGAAATCCCAAAGCAGACCCAGAAAGATCCCATCCCCACCTGAGGGTACACCCAAGACCCCCAGGGCTCCGTCTTCCCCCACCCTGCCACTGCTAGGCTAGTCTCAGCTGGCCAGATCTGAGACAGCCCATCCCCCCATGGCCTTGGGCCTAGCCAGGCCCATGGCCGGGAGACATCTCCCCCAGTTACCAGGTGGCAGAGAGGGAAGAAAGAGCAAGTGCCAGACCCCGCACTGGATCTTATAGTGGCGCAGCGAATTATGGTATGAAATACCTAGTTTCCTGTGTCCACCCACTGGGCTGGACTTCTGGACACAGGAAGCACTCCCCATATGAACACAGCAGAGGGCACCCAGCCCAAACTGCTACACACAATTATCAAATGGTTCAGTTAGAAAGGACCTCAGTAGCTGTCCACTTCAAACTTCTGCCTAAAGCAGGGCCAGCCACAAGGTCAGACAAGAATTTTCAGGGTCTTGACATTCATATGAAGGTTAAAGTTCTAAGTCTCTCTTTGGTCACTAAGGCAAGATAGGTCAATTGATTAATTGCCCAAGATTTGATGGAATGAACCTTAAACAGTGGCTCACTACAAATTATCAGTTTAAAATACTATCAGAGTAGTTTTCATGCTGTAAATTAATGTGCTTCTTTACAAAACACTTATCTGTTAAGGAAAAACCTGCTTCTACAGTTGTGGGAAACCAGACATTTGGGTTTTTTTCCCCCTCTATGTAAAAAAAAGTTAAATACTTTAAAAAACATTAATAGTTTTTAAAAATTTCTGGAACCAGTTGAAAGCTTTCAGAACAAATTTTCTCATTAACTTTCAAAAAGAGTGAAGGATTTTCAAAAGAAAATTAGATAAATATTTTGCTGTTTTATGGAGCCACTTCACATCTCAGTGTTCTATTTTATTCTGTATCATTTTGTTTGATCTCATCAAACAGCAGCAGTGTTCAAAGTTAACATGATGTATAGCTAAATTACTCTAATCCTCTGAGGAAAAATCATGGAGATGAAAAATTGACTTCCCACTCACATAGCATAACCAATCAAATTTTAATTAGAATTGTTTTAAATTAATTGACTTCTTCTAACATCTTTAAAATATCATTTAAACTAAAAAGTCTCACATATCTGTGCCATAGATCTGTGAATTAAATATAGCCAAATATTGTAATCAAACATTATTTTTGAAATATAGTGCAAATTATTTTCTCCTGTCACAGATAGAATAAAGTATTTCTGTGAAAATGCTCTTTAGTTTGAATGCAGTGAGAAAGATCCCATGGAAAATTGTTTTTGCACTATAGCAGCTCTATTGTCAGGAATCACACATTCACAATTACTCTTTGATAAACAACTATTTGTTGCATTCAGATAAGAAGGCCTGTCAAAATACAAATCTCTGTGCTAGCACATCTGAAAATATACTTACAGATATACATGTTCACTGGAGACTACTTGTTCTTTTATTTTCATTATGCTATTAAAAACAGTGAGGTTCAATACATTTGTATGTAGAGATTTTTGTTACCCTAGAAAGATAAAAGGTGACACACATCTGTTTCTGAAATCTAGTCTAAGTTTTTCTCCCAATGTGAAAGAGGCAAAATGACTAGAAAAGCCATTTTTACAGTAGTAAAGAGTAGTGAGAAGGTTCTTGAAGAGCCTGAGTATTCAAGTAACACCAGAATATTTTTAGCTGAAATAAAAATATCCATATTATGTTTGGAAAAAAATAAACATACATTTGCATGTTTAAAGATTATTTATTATACACAATGGAAAAGTAACCAAAATATTCAAATCACGTATCCTGTTTGTCCAAGTGTTGCTTATTCAGAATAGATTTCTCAATGGTTTGACCTACATCAAGTTTTGTTTATACTAGACAGGACCAAATGTAGGTCAAAAAGTCAAAGGGCTTGCTCTTATGCTTTATTTTCTTTAATACTCCTGTGAATTTTTGTCTGCTGGAATGTGCTTTTAATGCATTTCTGACAACTGATTTTGGATTGGGAATGTTCTTTGGGGATGAGTGTGAAATGTTGAGATGTACATTTTCTTGAGTTTGAATCACAAAATGCTAGTTATGTGTACTAGACTGATGTTAACTGACAATGTGAGCTATTACATATACTTCAGTAGAAAAAGTCCCACTTTCAACTTTGACAGTGTAAAAAATATAAGGCTTACAGAAATAATTATATTATCACAGTATACCAGTATCCTACATTTCTTTTGTAAAACAATAATTCTTACGCTAATTTTAATGCATTTTTATAATTTCTAAACCAAAGAGTTACAAAATCAATCCACTTGCAAGTTACTTCTGGCATTTGAATTGCATCTGAATTTTTAAAGATCAGTATACAAATAGGGAGAAGCACTCAAGAAACCCATGGCCACAGCATGGAAAGGTGCAATCTATGTTTTTTAAACTTTGGTCCACATAGAGGAGCTTAGAGGGAGTCCCAAATGAGATGCAAAAAGCATTAGAGATTTTGTTTCAAATTGTAAAGCATTCCAGGAAGACATTGCAAAATAGACTGACAAAAGGAACTAGAGCAGATTATTCCAACCGTATGGTAGTCACCTAGGAGTTTTAAAACATTTCAGGGATAAAATAAGCATAAGTTGCTTTTACTTGAAACTGTCATAGCAGAGGCCAAAATTTCACCATGAAAGTGGCAAATGTCAATTTTAAACGCTTCAAAGAAAATCCTGAGATCTACAGATAGAAAAAAAGATGGCCTGATGAGTTTGTTGAGGAAAACGTCAAGACTGCTTAAATTAATAGATTATCTAGTGCAAAGACACAATGTGATACTGAGAGTGCTCTTGGATTTTCAAAAACATTTGACCAAGTCCCCACTAAAGACCTGAAAATGTTTAGTAATGAAGTTATGAGAACAACAAAAAGGAAAAAAAATATTAGTTTTTCAAGATGAGGAGGTTGTCATGGATCTGCAATGATCAGCAATGATCCTTGGGGCACACCACTAGTGACAGGCCGCCAGCTGGATGTGGCACCATTCACCACTACTCTCTGGCCTCGGCCCTCCAGCCAGTTCCTAGCCCAACGCAGTGTGCTCCTGTCCAAGTCATGGGCTGATAGCGTGGCCAGGAGTTTGCTGTGGGGGACGGTGTCAAAGGCCTTGCTGAGGTCCAGGTAGACCACATCCACAGGCCTCCCCACATCCACCAGGTGGGTCACCTGATCATAGAAGGAAACCAACTGGAACTAGTACAGAGAGTCCAATGGAGGGCCACAAAGATGATTTGGGGACTGAAGCATTTCTCTTATGATGAGAGTGTATAAAAAAGACTGAGAGGGGATCTTATCAATGCATGTAAGTATATAAAGAGGTGTCAGTGAAGAGGATGGGTGGTGCCCAGTGATAGGACAAGGGGCAATGTGTACAAGCTAGAACACAGAAGGTTTCACTGAAACATAAGGAAAAAGTTATTTACTTTGAGGGTGACAAAGCACTGGCAAAGGCTGCCCAGAGATGTTGTGGGGTCTCCATCTGTGGAGTCTTTGAAAACCCCGCTGGACATGTTCCAATGCAACTGATCAAGGAGAACCTGCTATTAGCAGGGGGGTTGGGTTAGGTGATCTCTAGAGGTTGCTTCCAACACCTACCATTCTGTGTGATACTACAGACAGGCTTGTGAGAGGTAAAATGATACTTTTCTTCTTTTAACAGAAGCATATCTAAGATAAAATGTGTGGTTGACCTATGGTAAAACAAAGCATTTCCCAGAGGAAAAACATATTATGTTTGCCTTAGTTAATTCCCATACTCTTATGTTTCAAGTATCTTATGACAGCTATTTTGTAGTTCATGCTTTCATCTGTGATGCAAGTATTCTATAAGCAATCATCTTTAAAAACTCAACTGATAAGTATAAATAATATTAACAAAACTACCCAAGTAATAAAATCATTTTAGTGAAGAAAGTAGTTCATTTGTAAAAAACTATTTTAACTTCTTATCAAGTTCCAAAGAAGTCTCAGCCTAGATCTTGCCATTTGCATAGTCAAATTTGCTGTCAAAGCCTTAGTAGTGCCTGATGTTTTTATTTAGATTTTTTTTATTCTTTCATGATTTTCTGTTAGTTTCATGTTAGAACAGAGAAGTTCTAGAGCAGCTGTGACAAATTGATTTCAGGATATTGTTAGATTGGTTTATGTCTAGAAAAGGCCCAGCCATTATCAGGGACAAAGCAGTGTGCCATGAATATTATACACTCAAAGAAAGGAGCTATCATTGTTTATTACAGTAATACCATTTTCCACGGACAACTATAAACAGTATTAATTCTTAAATTATTGGTTGCAAGTGCCAGTTAGCTATGTTACTTCACTGTTTCTCATGTACATTGTATTAATATCAGTAGTGTATTTCTAGCCTTTTCACTGTTGCAGACTTTGTCATATGAGGGGAAAGTGTTAATGTCACAGGCTTCAAATCAAGTCTTTTCCTCAACTGTATGTCCTCATTCCTCATTAGGGATATTAATACTTTTGTCAAAGGATTATGCCTTCAGAAATAAAATGTGAAACAATCATCACAGTTAGAAAATTTACAAAGGTGACAAGGAACAAGACAGATACAAATTTAGGAATCTCCAGGTAATTTCATGAGTTAATAGACAGGAAACCGGCCAGGATATCAAAACTTAAGAGAATCTTAATGAAGGTCTGTTACCTGTACTCATGGCTGTTTCAGTATAGGCAATGTTTTTCAAGAACTCAAAACACAGCTTTTGCACTCAGTCCAAACCAAGGAAAAGAAAACACCTTAAGATATCAAGACCCTAGTAAGAAGTAGCCTGGGCATTTCTAAATAAGGCTTTCTAATAATTTATAACTCAGAGAGATAAAAAACAACCCAAACCAAACAGGCAAACAACACAAAAGTCAAGAATAATCTTAACAAAGAAATTCTGTTTATTACATAGCTCCTAACTCATAAATGTGACTAATAGGCAGATGGAAGAAATTTGTAAGAAAAACATAAAAACTTACATTACTTAAACTTTTATATACAGAAATATTATCTGTTGCCAAGATTAGAATTTTGCTGTGGTTCAGCTAATAATTAGAGTCACTAAAAAGACTGACACTCAATCAGTCATTAAAAGACTTAGTACTTCACTACAACAGACAAAAGGTCTGCCCACTGAAGACTTTGAATATTTAGATGTTACTTTAGACTTACTTAATGGTTCTGTGCTTAAGTTGGTACCAAAATTTGCTCTTTGGAAATATGACAGACAAAACAGGAGATCAAGTACCTAATGCTTAGAAAAGATTTTTTAATTTTCTGGTATGACTTTATGCCTACTACGATGTATTCACTGAGTGACTCACACTTCAGCTTTTCTTCTTTCTTTGTTGTTTGAGGCTGCTTTTATACTTCACAATCATTGAGGCCGAAGTGATTTGTTTTTAAATAAATAAGTTCCTATTTCAGGAAAGCATAATGCAGCCTAATGTTCATCTTTCTTACATGGAAAAAAGGCAAGAAAAATAGTTTGAATTCTGAGAATCATTCCTTTCTAAACACATGTAGCAGACATGAAGGATAATCTTCAACTGGCCTGATATATGTGTCTGCAAAGTATTCTTTTACCTATGAGCTAATAATTTGAACATTCTTTACAGGAAATGAAAAGAAACAGGTGCTATGGGGCATGATTCATCTTCTAAAGCAGATGTAAAACTCTGATGGTAGATGTATGAGAGGTATCTTAATCAAGCTTATTACAGGAAATTGCCTAGTACACTTTAATACTGTAAGATAACTACAATTAAATTACTGTAATTGCTGAAGAATATGTCAAGCTTCTTGCCAAGAGCTATTAGACTTCAAATGATCTTAAATTTAACAGCAGTCCAGTTGCTTTAACGGTTGAAAGAGCCATTAGTGTCTTTTCTAAGTTTTTGTCTGAAGCAAGTTTAGAGCTTATTCTATGTCAGCCCATACTCAAAGGGATGATTTTTGCATCCTTCACAATCATCAATTAGTTTTGTGGTGTGCAATAGCACCTATTCAGATAGATAGAATATGAAACACATTTAATTTTCCCCAAAAATTAGAATCTAAACCTGTTCAAAGTCAAGTCATAGAAGTGAAGAACTTTTTCCTCATGTTCAATCTGAACTTCCCTCATGCAGCTTCATTCCACTTCCTCATGTCCTACTGCTGATCATCAGAAAGAGATCAGCACTTCACTTTCTGCTGTGCTATGCCCCTTGAGGAAGCTGTAACCTGCAGTGAGATCACTTCTGTTCTCAGATTTCTTTTTCCTCATATCCGTATGTCAGTCTGATGTAACCCAGCTGTGATGTAACCCTACTGCAATGTTTCCTCTTGACCTTTCCTGGTTGCTTCTATCTGTCATAATTCTGCAAGTGTCTGTGTGCTGCTTGTTCTTGCAAGATTACACTATGTTTGTAAGTGGTTATTAAAACAAAACCACTGAGGAAGGAGCCAAACAGTCATCACAATATTTTCTGTAACAAGAGAGATACATATATAATCCTTATTTAATTGATTTAGAAGTGAAATGTGATTAAATATCAACAGCCTTTAAGTCACTATAGCTGAGATTTAAAAGTATATTTCTTACTAACATATCTCAATACTTTCTATCAGAGATATGGGATGCTATTTAATTTTCTGGAAGTACGTTTGTATTCTTAACTGACACACTGCTAAAGTCAATTCTTGTTTTGTTTTCGTGAAATTAGAGTTCTCCATTTCATAGCACCTTTGTCTCAGAAAAGTTGATCTTACCTTGTTGTAAAATGCCTGTTGATTGCCTGTATAAAATTAGTCTCAGGATAAAATATGTTTTGTGTGGTCTGTTTTTAGAACATTTAAAACTTTGATTTTTAAAATTTAAGGCCATGACTTTTCCATTTTGCTTGGGAGGAAAAAATAAAAGTTGGTCTTTTATTTTTTTCCTCCAATCTTTCTAAGATAATTTGTAGCATCTATTTATTCAGGTTGTGTCAAATTATGTACTAACACAGCACAATGTCTACTGACTGTGCATGACTTTAGTCTGAGAAAGGTCTGTAATTCTGATACTTATGGAATTTATAAGCTGTTTGGCATTGTCTTATAATAATTCAATTACAATGTTTTTAGAAACACAATCAATCTCTCTCAAAATGTAAGGGATTTTGTGTGGAGGAGATGAAAACAGGTGAATATGCTTTCACTTCTTGATTAATTGGTGTCATTACTGGTTAACTACTCTGATTAAATATCTATTTAAATACTTCATTTTACAGATTAAATATCTTTTATTTTTACGTACCAGTTTAATATCTGTTTGACTTGCTCACTTGACAATATCATAGCTTACGCTGGCATGTTACTTCAAGTTAACAGTATTTAGCACAAAAGTTATTTTGGAGGCTATGTTAAGAATTAATCTATAGTTTAAAACAAAACTTACTCATCTCATCTTTCTTCAGGCACTATGTGGAGGCAACCTATTTGTATTTGTACATTCCTTGTACTTCAGAACCCTTTGGAATTGTGTTCATTTTAATGAAGAGTGCCTGTCTCTCAGAAACAATAATTCAGATAATTTATCTCCTCAGTCACCTAAATCATATATACAGAACTAGCAAGAATTAATCTGGATCTAATGACTAATGAAATATAATTCTTATTCTGTGAGATTCAGTGCCAGACTGAGATACATAAATCTTTTGACAGTATTTCAAAGTATTAATGATTCTTCCAAAGGTGATTGTTTTATCTGAGGGTATCTATCCATGACTATTGTATAGAGTTTGATCTTAGCTCAATGCTGAATTTTTAATCATTTACTCTTTGGCTGTGGTCAAATGCTGTGAGATATTTTCTATTCCTTTCACTCCCAAAAGAGCAAAGTTGTAACATAATTTTAGGAACTAGTATAGAATCTCTTTTGAAAAGTAACCACTGTTGCAAAGCAGCCTCTTCTGCAGGGACTTAAATACCCGAGTTGCACTTCTAAATCAAAGGACACAGATTAAGGAGCTCAAAAATAATAGATGCTGCAAACCTTTAAGGAAAAAAAAACCACACCAAAAATTCTTCTTTATTAAATTACAAACTGCTGCAATGAAGTGGGTTATTAATTAGTGAATATGAAGATGTGAAATATGGAGATTAATGTTTATTACCATTAAAAATTATTAATAACAATATATCGCTATTTATATGTAGATTCTAGTGCATGATTGTGGATATATCCCATAAACTGGTACCATATAACAATTTGAACCCAATTAGAAAACTACAAAATAGTTATTCAACGAAGAACCAAAAGTTTCAATTCTGCTGCTTGTCCACCAGATGGCGACTCGACAAGACGGTGGACGTTGCTAGTACCTAGAAAGACAAAATGTCAGGGCAATACAACTTACAGGAACCTTTCAGCGACTCAAATAAATTACGATCACAAGTTATAGCTCTAGCCACTGCCATGGTGCTGCTTACAAGTCTGAGGTTACAATTCCACGTGAGCTAAAAGCACGGAGATTTAAACTGAACCATATCTGGTGATGAACCTGTGCACACTGAAAAGATATGATACACTTTTGTTTGTAGCTAGTTGCTAAGCTACTGCAAACTGGCTGCCAGTGCTGACTGACTCTGGGGACCTGGCAGGCCTGTGGTTACCAGGGGCTGGTCCCTCCAGATGGCAGCGGTGGGGGGCAGCTTTCTCCTCCCACAGCTGCGGGGGATTTGGGACATAGACTTCTGCCGGTCAGCAGGTTTCTGAAATGGGTTCTTTCTCTCTCTCTCTCTTGCTCTCATGGCTCCCTCAGTGCGGCAGTCCCCACGTGGCCAGCAGGGTGGTGTTGGGGAGGCATTTCCTTCACGGAGGTGCTGCTTGAAAGTGGGGAGAGCGGGCAATGTGACTTTCCCCTGGCTTGGCTTGAAATGAACAAATGGTGCTGATTCCTCTCAGTGGCAACTGATTTGACATTTCTAAGGCTACAGGCAGTCCTTTGTACAGGTCACTCACAGGTGGTACCACCTCTGAATTACAGTCACGGACAGTGCTCTGAATTTCCCTGGTACATACCGGGCTGTGGAGTGGGCATGGGCAGGCTTCTCCTCTTCTCCCAGGACATGTGGGGTCATGTAAGATGCAGGAGAAGCCTATTCTGCTTTTGCAAGCTGGCACACGAAGGGTTGTGGCTCGGCAGTCTGCAGCTTGTAGCTGTATCAGATGTCTGGACTTGCTAAAATTCAAGGCAGTCCCCTCCCCGTAACGGCATGTCTTACCAAAAGGGTCTCAGTCCATTTTAAGACATGGAGGCAGCTTTCCTACTGGGAGGACTGGGATATTACAACACAAGTTGGCCATGGTTGCAGGGCAACTTGTGAAGGACTCTTTGTGGCTTCCATGTAAACTGAGGCACAGTGGATTTTCCCAGGATGCTGGCTTCTCTCTGGACTGTAGAGGCTGGTAGTGTGCATGTGAATGAGCAGAGATTAACAGAAGCAATAGCAAGGAGTTTAGTAGCAAGGAGCTTTAGCACAAAGAGCTTGTCCAGAGAAGGGCAACAAAGTTGGTGAGGGGTTTGGAAGACAAGCCCTATCAGGAGAGGCTGAGGGAGCTGGGGTTGCTTAGCCTGGAGAGAGGAGACTCAGGGGTGACCTTATTGCTCTCTACAACTACCTGAAGGGAGGTTGTAGCCAGGCAGAGGTTGGTCTCTTCTCCCAGGCAGCCAGTACCAGAACAAGAGGACACAGTCTCAGGCTGCGCCAGGGCAGGTTTAGACTGGATCTTAGGAAGAAGTTCTATACCGAGAGAGTGATTGCCCACTGGAATTGGCTGCCCGTGGAGGTGGTTGAGTCACCTTCACTGGAGGTGTTCAAGAAGAGGCTTGATGGGGTGCTTGGTGCCACGGTTTAGTTTTTTAGTTGTTTAGGTGGGTTGTATTGTATTGTATTTAGGTGGGTTGGATTGGTTGATAGGTTGGACGCGATGATCTTGAAGGTCTCTTTCAACCTGGTGTATTGTATTGTATTGTATTAACGAGAAAAGAGCAGAGTGACTTGTTTACAATATTTATACATTACTTGAGCCTTGAATTTGGAACAATAGTCAATCATGATTAATACCTTTAAAGCCTATGACCAATCATGTGGCTAGAAATAAGTCCAAACTTGGAAGGAGCATGAGCATGCCATGAGCATCTCATATGATGAGCTTGTGGTCTTGTTTGCCCCAAACAATGCAGTTTGGGTCGTTAATGGTGGATGACTGGCACCGTGGCCTTTTTTTTCCATCAGCTCTGGGCTAAGCACCCACTCCAGAAAGGAGGGGAAAGGGGGTACTTGGCCAAAACATGCTGGGACAAGTTTTGGCAATATCTAGGGCATAATTCTGGGCATATGTGGCCTTCACAACAGCTGTAAAACAGCCTCTGAAATGAAGGCCTCAAGTTTTGGAAAGACTAGAAATATAGATGGGATTTTGATGGGCAGAAACTTACAAATCTGTGATCAGGGTCACTAGAGAGAGAAGATTGTAAAACCAAGTGAAGGGCATTAAAACATATGAGTTTGTACACAATGAACCAACAAAAGGAAAGAAATGGAAAGCCTGAAAGTCTGAGGAGACTCCTAGGCTTTCACAAAATACATTACTGTTAACGAAGTTTCTGGGTCTCTTGCAAGCTGCAGTTACTCAGCTATTTTGAAGTATATTAAAATATACATTTTTTCTAACTGATCATTATGTAAAAGGCTTGATAGCTCCATCCAAAAAAAGAGTTAAAGCATGAAAAAGAAACAATGAAAAACTTCAATTGTTTGAATATCAGAACAAATACTTACGTCAGCTAAAATAAAATAATTTTTTATTCAGCTTTGAGCATGGAGTGACAGGAAGAATGTGAAATGTGTTTTTCTTCAAAGAATCCTCAGGCTATTGCTGTTTTTTTCCTTCATAATTCATTAGTCATAACAGAAAAAAACCCCATAGAATTACACTAGAGACATTTTACTGTGGCAGGAAACACACATTATCAGTCCCTATTATCTAATTATATTTTCACATTGAAACTTGCTTAAAAATGAAGTAAAAGAGGTTAAGTTCCTATATATTTCTAGACAAAACAAGACATATTTCAAATGGGATATGCATTTTCTAATCAACATCCTGACAGTGAGCTACCAAATAAATTAACTGCTTAGCAGAAAGTTCCTTGCTACATACTTTCTTTGGTGGAAGGTAGCATGAAGGACAGAGGACACTGCAAAAATATTGAACAAAAATGGCAACATCATGCAGAAATGCACTAAAGGACAGTTATGCATATAAATTGTTGTGATTAATTCAGTTTCTGAAATCGATACAAATGCTCCCTCCTGAAACGCTAGAAGTCAAATGAATTATATTTACTAAAGTAAATTGTAGACAATTTTTCCTTTTCTATCAGGGAAAAACTTGCATTGGCTATATGCAAAGTAGAGGAGAACAGTAGTCTTCCTTGTTGGGGAAATGTCCTGGTAACCCATGAGGACATCACAGAACTTTAGCTGTTATAAGTTTCCTAATTTTTATATTTTCCTGGGTTATTTTTTACATCTTTTTATACAGTCTGGTCAAGTTTTTTTTTTTTTTTTTTCCAAATACATTATTCTGTGAATATCTGAAAGACTGGAGAGTTGCTTGCCTGTCATTTAGGCACTGTGTACACTTAGCTAGTCTTCACTAATGTCCTGTTGACAACTTATTACTTTTGAAAAAAAGTACCTACTCTGGCAATATGCTGTGGCCCAAGAGTGCATTGAACAGCAGTGTGTAGCAATTCTCTTTATGTGGAGGAAATATTGGGGAGGTTTGTGTTGGCATCATCCAAAGTGTATTTTACCTCTGTTTTAGACGGTGTTTCTTCAGAAAGTGTCAAAACGTATATTTCTTTTTTCTCAGTTCCAAAGGACCTACTAAAATGATGTCTCATGATCCTTAAGGAGGTGTTTCTAGGACCTCTGCAGCTATTTTATTTTTCTATAACCATGACATTATTTTCAGCATGAATGTGTTCTGTTTCATACTCATTTAAAAAATACTCTCAAGAAAGAATAAATATACTTAGATACAAATGAAATAATTATTTTTTTTAGTTTTACAATATACATTAATTCTTAAATGCATATTATTTTTTCTTAATCTTATCCTCAAAACCCCTGCTTCATTCAGATTATTTCTTATATATACTGTGACATCTATTTATTTTTACATTAATTCCCACCTCAAGGTTCCTATCATCAAGAGGGCCAAATGCAATGCTTATTTTATCCCTATATATGTTAAAATTCCATAGCCTTTGAAGAGAATTCCTGTTCAACTATAACTTAATGACTTTTTCACTCTAGTATTTGGGGCTGCAGATCTGGACACCTCTAGGTGGGATCTCACAAGGACAAATTAGAGGGGAAATATCATCTTCCTCAACCTGGCCATGCTTCATTTGATGTAGCCTAGGACTCAGTTGTCTATCTGTGCTCCAAGTTCACATTGCTAGCTCATGTTGACCTTTTTATCAACCACCACTCCCAAGTCTTTCTCTTCAGAACTACTCTCTCTTCATTCTCTATACTGTCTGTATTTTGTGCTTGTGATTGCCCCGACCCATGACCAGGACATTACACTTGAACTTCGTTAGGTTCAATGGACCAGCCTTTCAAGTGTGTCAGGAGCTCTCTGGATGGCATACACTCTGTGGAGCATGTTGACCGCACCACACAGCTTGGTGTTGGCAGATTTTCTGAGGGTGCACTCAATCTTACTGTCCATGTCACCAATGAAATATTAAACAATATTGGTGCCAGTACTGACTGCTCAGGAACACTACTCTGCTCCATAATCTTGCCAGGCACAGAAGTGAGACTGATTACCCTGCAGTTCCCTGGCAGCCAAGAGGGCCAATGGCATCCTGGCCTGTATCAGGAAGTGTGGCCAGCAGGAGCAGGGAGATCATTCTGCCCTGGTACACTGTACTGGTTAGACCACAACTTGAGTACTGTGTCCAGTTCTGGGCCCCTAAGTTTAGGAAAGACATTGACTTGGAAGGTGTCCAGAGAAGAGAAACAAAGTTGGTGAAGGGTTTGGAACACAAGCCCTATGAAGAGAGGCTAAGGGGGCTGGGGTTGTTTGGCCTGGAGAAGAGGAGGCTCAGGGGAGACCTTATTGCTCTCTACAACTCCCTGAAGGAAGGTTGTAGACAAGCAGGGGTTGGTCTCTTCTTCCAGGCAACCAGCACCAGAACAAGAGGACACAGTCTCAAGCTACACCAGGGGAGGTTCAGACTAGATGTTAGGAAGAAATTCTACACAGAGAGAGTGATTGCCCATTGGAATGGGCTACCCAGGGAGGTGGTGGAGTCACCATCATTGGAGGTGTTAAGGAGGAGACTTGATAGGGTGCTTGGTGCCATGGTTTAGTTGATAAGGTGGTGTTAGATGATGGGTTGGATGCCATGATCTTGAAGGTCTCTTCCAACTTGGTCTATTCTATTCTACTCTATTCTTTTTTCCCCTTTGAAAATGGAGGTTATGTTTCCCTTTTATTCAGTCAGTGAGAACCACTAAATTGTCATGACTTTTCAATTGCGATGGAAAGTGGTTTGAGAATTTCATCCACTAATTCACTCAGGAGCTGTGGATGAATCCCATCAGATCCCATGGATGTGTGCACCTTCAAATTCTTTAGGGGATCTGAAATTTTATCTTTCACTTACAGTTCTTGCTTTTCCCAGTTCTTGCTTTTACCTGCTGTTACTTGGGTGATGTGTTCAGGGGCCTTGCTGGTGAAGACCAAGGCAAAAAATGTATTAAATACCTCAGTTTTCTCCTTACCCTGTGTGACCAGGTTCCATGTTTCTTTCTGTTAAGGGTCCACCTCTTCCCTATTCATTCACCCTAGGATGGATCCCATCTGGTCCCATGGACTTGTGGGGATCCAAGTGGCTGAGCAGTTCTCTAACTAGTTCTTCCTGGATCACAGGGGTCCTATCCTGCTCCCTGACTCCATCTGCCAACTCAGGAGGCCGGTTGTCCAGAAGACAACCTATCCTGCTATTAAAAATTAAGGCAAAGAAGGTGTTAAGTACCTCTGCCTTTACCTCAGCTACATTCTAGTGGCTGGTATGTATAATTTCATTCTGGCACATACTGAAATGCTTATTCATTGTGTCAGAAAGCTCTTTTGTCATATCTCTGTAGCTGCCCTCCATTTTTTTGGTTGATATTCCAACTGATTTTCCTTTTTAAGTCATCAATTTACATTCAGAATATGTCCATGAGCTTCAACAAACACCCTAATTTAGATGAAATAATAAAATTTATCCCAGTTTGGTATACCAAATATAAAATATTAATTAAAATGCTGACTTAAAGTAGGTTTTTAAGGCAGTCAGAGTACACAATAGTTTTTTTTTTTTTTCAACAAATCTTGTGTTTCTGTGATTCTGTCAGAACCCCCATCTGAACATGGTCCTGGGCCCTACTTGAGCAGAAAGCTTGAACTAAATGACTTCCGGATATCCCTTCCTAATCTACTGTTATGTGATTCTGTGTGCCTCATTTCTGCCAGTGCAGGTATACTGTTCACATTTGTCTATTCAGGGAATAAAATTAAATATCAGACCTTGTCATTTATATTTGACACTGACATTAAGGGTTTGTCATGGGTACTCCACACACTTTAACCTGCTAATGATTGTATTTAATTTTCTACTCTACACATGAGCATGACTGGACAAGATTATTATATTAACCCCCACCCACCCCCCCAAAAAAAAAAGAAAAGAAAGAAAGATGTAATTCTACATGAAGGCACCTCATTGGATAGAGATGACTAATGTAGTCATTTAGGGTTAATTTTTTCTCCAGAATATAGATATCTATGTAACTCAACTTAAACTATAAGCAGAAATAAGTTATTTGGTTTATCCTAAAGTAGATTTTGTCAGTTTCACACCACTGTGGCTACTTTCAACTTCTCCTTTTACTGTAATGGAAAATTAGACATGTAGTTCACATGAAAACTCCATACATATACTTAAACAGGGTACTGAAAATATGGGACTGAATTACTCCTGTAGGCTGTATAGGTAATAGGAGTACCTAAAAAAATCTGTTTTACCCTATACAGGGTATCTGGAGTGCATTAAGAAAATGTAGATCAAAAATTCGTTCTGTGTTCTCTGTAATCAACTTTGAAAACCCACAAAACTTCATGGCTGCTCTTTGATACTTACATGAAAAGTCATGCAATTGGTAATCTACGAGGAAGCACGTACTGTACAAAACATACTTGATAATGTTTGAAGAACAATATTATTAACAAAGAAAAGAACAAACAAACCAAACCCCTGCAATGTACGATAACCATTCTGTTTCTGGGAAAAAAACCCACACTTCAATATAAACATTGTAAATGCAAATAATTTTTCAAGCTTTTGTCTGAGGATACAATGTGTCAAACATTATTATGAATTAAAGAAAGTAAAATCTGAAAGGAACTTATCTGTGCTATTTTTGCTAGAATATAACAGGGACCTTATCTTTTCTTTTACAGTAATTAATTTGATGCTATATCTGTAATTTACTCTTGAAGTATCTCATCTAAAGTAAGTATTCATCACTATAAGGCTACTTGCAGTACCCTAGATCAAATCTAGAAATAAGTCTTTGCAAGATTTTTCTGAAGGTCTGAAGAGCTGGAGAGCTCCCAGATAGAGAGGGCCCTGGGGGTGCTGGCTGACAGCTGCCTAAACATGAGCCAGCAGTGTGCCCAGGCAGCCAAGAGGGCTAATGGCATCCTGGCCTGCATTAGGAATAGTGTGGCCAGCAGAAGTAGGGAAGTCATTGTGCCCCTATACTCAGCACTTGTTAGGCCACACCTTGAGTACTGTGTCCAGTTCTGGGCCCCTCGGTTTAGGAAGGACATTGAGACACTTGAATGTGTCCAGAGAAGGCCAACGAGGCTGGTGAGAGGCCTTGAGCACAAGCCCTATGAGAAGAGGCTGAGGGAGCTGGGATTGTTTAGCCTGGAGAAGAGGAGGCTCAGGGGTGACCTCATTGCTCTCTACAACTACCTGAAAGGTGGTTGTAGCCAGGAAGGGGTTGGCCTCTTCTCTCTAGCAACCAGCACCAGAACAAGAGGACACAGTCTCAAACTGCACCAGGGAAGTTTAGGCTCGAGGTGAGGAGAAGTTCTTCACAGAGAGTATCATTCGCCATTGGAATGGGCTGCCCAGGGAGGTGGAGGAGTCACCATCCCTGGAGGTGTTCAAGAGGGGACTAGAAGTGGCACTTGGTGCCATGGTCTAGTCATGAGGTCTGTGGTGAGAGGTTGGACTCAATGATCTTTGAGCTCTCTTTCAACCTTGGTGATACTGTGATAATATTTCTTCTCTTTCTATTAGCCAGACAAATTTCTATGTTTGTCTTCATATCAGAGAAATAGTTTTCATCTTTCCTGTATGTGCATTTTTTCATGCATTCCTTCCTGCTATTTTCTTCCTTCCCTCATGGGCTGTTCCCTATGTGCTTCAGGGGTTTCTGATTTTCACTTATGCAGTTTCCTTTTTCTTGTGGTTTTGGTTACTTCAGTTGATACACAGTGGAAACAAGTGCCCATTTATTCCTACCTTAAATATGTCGATCTGAGGTCTCACAAAGAAATTGATGCTAGATGTGGAGACAAAAGCAGGAAAATTAAGAGGCATAAATGTATAGAAATGAAAATTAGCATTGCTTACATGGAAATAGAACAAAAAAAAGTAATAATTGGAATGCACTAAAATTAAGTTTTCCCTACAAAACTCAATTACACCTCAGTGACTATTCTGAATCCGCTGACATTGGAAACCAAAAGCAGTTTAAATATAATTATTTTAAAATCTGGAGTATCATCATATGTCTGAAGAATAACAGATGCTTAAGAAGTCAGGAAAGCAATCTAGACAATCTTGTGAAGCCATCCTGCATAAGATTTAGATAACATTGAGAAGAAAACAACAGTCAAAGATCTGGAAAACACAACTGAAATAAGATAGAATACTGAATTGGTTTACAAATATAAATAATGTCAAAATAAACTAATATTTTTCTTTTGCTTTGTATCAGCTGACTCTCCAAAACAAAATAACTTAAAAAAATACTAAAAATGCTTTTATAATCTGGATTTCATCAGCATGTTTATTTTGTATCTCAGGGTGGAAAAATTAGGGGTTAAATCAAGTAGTATAAAAATGGTGAAGACCTGAGAAAGTGAGTGATAGCAACTGGCCCATGTGAAGAAATATAGAGATGGAAATTTAACAGTGGGTTTTCTTAAGATTACCCTTGAGACTGATCTTACCTAATATTTTCAGTAAGAATTTGAACAAAAGACACAGGAAAACTGAAAAAAAAAAATCATGTTGGCTAAGTTGGAAGCATCATTTATATATAAGACAATAGGAATATCACTGCCTTTGAGTAATGGAACAGTGACAGTGCCATGAAACCCAATGATGTTGAACACAGAACTAAGACCTATCTACAAGGAAGATGTTCTGCTATAAACTGAGACTTTGTCAGCCTGAAATAAAGAAGTCAGATAAAGTTTTATTATAAAGATTAATCTGAGACATATGACCAATGTCATGCATCTGATGGAAAAGTGAAGTAAAATATTGAAGTCATTAGATGAATCATTTGTGTTAAAAACTTCAGCGCTTTGATACATGGCACTGTGCTCACAAAGCATCATCTAGAGTCCTATGTTCTGGTCATTCACATTCAAAAAAGGTTAAATTAAGAATGAACAGATGCAAAAATTGCTCTTAACACAATCAGGAGAATGCAAAGCATTTTATTTTATAAGAGGAGAGGAAAAGAATTTAATTTACTTAGGTTACCAGAATTAAAGTTAAGAGGTATAGTTACATTACAAAGACATCGAGGGAGTAAACACTGGGAAGAGAGAAAGATGTTAAACTAGAGGATGGCGTTGAATGAGAACAAGCATTTGTCATGTGTTATGACTAAATTCTCTCTGGAATTTTAGGGGATGGTTTGTCAGTGATGTGTAAGCAAAATTCCAATATATTTACAACAGAGGCAGTAACAACTGGAAATCTAATTCATTGTCATGTAAAGCCTGACAAATTTTCCATGGGGTTACCTGTAACAAAGTGGCTAGATTCAGCAATCTGTGAAAACACTTAAATGCTATGATCATGATAAGTATATAGAAAAATTATTCTTTTTTTCTTAATTTTTATATGTTTCCTTATATAGGTAACTTAAAGACCACAATTATACCAAATACTACAATTGTTTCATCATAATTCAGATACTGGAAAATAGACCTCTTGCTGATTGCTATGTTGTGTTTTAAAACAAATAAAGACCATTTTAATATTTTATAAAAGCTTCTTTGATTTCTTATTCTAAGATAGTAAATCTTGATACCTATTTTATACTATTCCAGTATATATTGGCAGTTCTTACTTTATCAGCATATAAATTAATATGGATTATGCTAAGGAGTTCTTAATACATAGTGTTTACAGAAATTAAACTTCTCAGAGCAAAGAGTTGATTTTTAAATAGCTAAGATTGTCTTAAGCCATGTAAACTGACTTTCCTAGATAAATTCCCAAGGATGGTCTTCTGAGGCTACATCAAAAATCTATATTGCTAGTAAACTGTGAATGAAAAATAATTACATGCATGTTATGCTGGGAAAAAAGCAAACTGATATTCATTACTCTGTAGGCTGACAAAATTGGTAAGGGTAAATGAATATGTTAAATAAGATATCACTTGGCAGAAGATGATATATTCACTTATTAAAAGCAAATCTGTACTAATATTAAGCCTATTTAAACTTATTCTGGAAATAAATTGCACAAACAATTTTTTCTCATTATGGAAACTGAACATCTTTAAGTCATTTTTCCTACTTCTTATTTGCTTTAGTCAGTACAAAATTACCTATTTCTGATAATGAAAGAGTTACTTAAAAGCAAACCAAACTCAATAGTTCCCTATTGCTCGACATTTGGGAGAGCCACTTAAATGACCTACTTTAGGAATTCAGGCTCTTTCTGTGCTCTCCTAAGTTGATTTAAAAAAAGAATTAAGGTTGTTTACAGTTGGAATCACCTTACTCATTCTTTCCTTTGGCAATTATATGGTGGGAAGAAAAAAAAAAAAAGAAAGAAATGGGGGTGGGGAAAAAAAAATCAGAATTCAGGCAAATGCTTAAGTACATCCCTAAATGCTCCTTGGGTTACTTAACACTCTAAATGCCCTTGAAATCCCTAGAAATTACAGAGCCACCTTCCTTTGTGGAGCTCTGCCTTACAACAGACCCTGCCAAGAGTGAAAATATGTTAACATAGGGCTAATGTGTCTTAGAATTATATGGTACTTATAAATGTATAAGGCTCCTTAACATAGATGGGTTAAAAGCACTGGTGAGTGAACATCTTTTACATAAAAAAAGTGAAGGCTGCAGGTGTGCCAGGGCAGGTGGTGTAGTACCTGATAGTATTTAGACACCTGAAATACACCAAGTCTTTGAAAATATATGATGTGTAGAGCTGAAAGCACAAATTTTACAACATTCTGAGTTAAGGCTGGGTGGGTTGTTGTATTTGATTGTTCAATGGTTTGGGGGTACTGAATATACTTTTGAGCATGCATCTCAATATGCTTTTTAGATTTTTTATTTTTTAAAAGTATGATGTTTGGTAAACTTACTCAGAAATCATTATCCAAGAGACAAGGAATCTGCTTCCAAATTATGTAAAATTTCACAATTTACTCATCAGTGATGCTCAGAAAGAATAGGACAATTAAGATTATATTTTACAAAATTGGTTTATAGGTGCATGCTTGTAGCATATATGGAAAAGGTGAACGCTTGAAGAAGTTAGCTTTGCTCAGATTCAATATTATTTTTAATTACAGCTGAGGAATAATTAGGTTATTTAATGTTTTCTAAGAACTAGAGAGTCACAGGAAGAAAACTCTCAAAGAGGTACTTAAGATAATTAACTAAGTCAACGTCAAAGTGTTGAACACAGACATAATTTTATTTTAAATATATGGAAAGCCTGAAAATACAATTCAAACCTTCTTTAAAGCAGTATCATGAAAGATGACCAAACAGTAAAGGAAGTATACCTAAATTCTAATGTAAAGTAAGACTAGAAAAATTACTTATAGGGTACATAGTACTCTAGCAGTACCTTAGTGTGGCACATTGGCCACAGCAACCCCATGCAGTGCTACAGGCTGGGGTCAGAGTGGCTGGAGAGCAGCCAGGCAGAGAGGGACCTGGGGGTGCTGGTTGATGGGAGGCTGAACATGAGCCTGCAGTGTGCCCAGGCTGCCAAGAAGGCCAATGGCATCCTGGCCTGCATCAGGAACAGTGTGGCCAGCAGGAGCAGGGAGGTCATTCTGCCCCTGTACGCTGCACTGGTTAGGCCGCACCTTGAGTACTGTGTCCAGTTCTGGGCCCCTCAGTTTAGGAAGGATGTTGACTTGCTGGAACGTGTCCAGAGAAGGGCAACAAAGTTGGTGAGGGGTTTGGAAGACAAGCCCTATCAGGAGAGGCTGAGAGAGCTGGGGTTGCTTAGCCTGGAGAGAAGGAGACTCAGGGGTGACCTTATTGCTCTCTACAACTCCCTGAAGGGAGGTTATAGCCAGGCAGAGGTTGGTCTCTTCTCCCAGGCAGCCAGTACCAGAACAAGAGGACACAGTCTCAGGCTGCACCAGGGCAGGTTTAGACCGGATGTTAGGAAGAAGTTCTATACAGAGAGAGTGATTGCCCACTGGAATCGGCTGCCCGTGGAGGTGGTGGAGCCACCTTCATTGGAGGTGTTCAAGAGGCAGCTTGATGGGGTGCTTGGTGCCACGGTTTAGTTGCTTAGGTGGGTTGTATTGTATTGAGGTGGATTGGTTGATAGGTTGGACGCAATGATCTTGAAGGTCTCTTCCAACCTGGTGTATTGTATCTTGTATTAACTCACTTAAATAGCCAGCAACCATCTGACCATTCAATAATTTGCTCAGACTTTTGTCCCCCGATAAATATTTTTTCTTTTAGTAGCTTAAAGGAAGCATTTTATTCACATGTAGCAGCCTAAGAATAAACCAGTTTTGTGGTACAAAATGGCAAGGTGAAATATGTACTACAGCTTCCTATAATGTCTGTGAACAATGACAGTATTTTTCATGGGAGCAATTATACTCAGATTTTCCTTAAAGAGTGAAAACTATCCTCTTTATATTTTTTCCCTTCTTGTTCCTCCCACTGGGATATTTCAATAGTTGCACAGGCCCAGAATGATGTTTTAAAACATGAAACTTAAACTGATGTATGCTTTCTGCTTGTATTATTCAGTCTTGGGAGTCCAGTGTACTGACTGCTCTATACCACTGGAAATGTACTACTCAAGGACTGTTATAGACATTTGGTTATTACTGTAGCAATGCCAAGAAAGAGCCAGAAGGGACTACATTTCCAGTTTATATTCTGACGCCCACACTTCTCCACTTTAGTCTATGTCAGATTGCTGCAGACTCTTATTAGTACGATTATATATCATTTTCTGATTACTCCTGTTCCTGGAAGCATAGTTACAAGATGTGAGGTTGTTTTTAGTGGTCTACTGCTTTGCAAATAAAAAGCATTTAAATTATCTTGTTAGTTTTCTGACCATCCCTTAGACTTTAAACTTCAAGTCCCAAAGATAATATTCTACAAGTCAATTTTTATCAAGAATTACTGACAAATTCAAGAGGATTCCAGACCAAACTCGAAGTATAAGACATATCACCTTGGATTACTTGCATACGTGCACCTTGCATCTTAATGTAGTGAAGTGTCCCCATGGCCTTGGCTGTTCACCATAGAAATAATCTTTTCAATATTACCTGCCCGTTGGACCCGAGACATGAAATACAAAGTGTTGCTTATTCTCACAGAAGATACTGAAATCTAGAAACAGTGTTGCTCTGAAACTGTATTCTTTAAAGGCTTTCTCTTTTTACTTTTTGTTGATATAGAGGTGCACTATGAAGTTATCTGTATTATATGATAGATGAACTTTGGAGACCATCTTTCTTAAAGCTGTTTTGCAAAACTATTTAATCTTCTGGACAGAATAAAAAGGATGATAGTTCTCATTTTATAAACAGAATAAATATTTAAAGCATCGCACATAATGTATACAAAAAAGTTGAAATAGTTAAAAACTATCTTCTTTTTTCTCTAAGATTAAGTTCCTTCTGTGATACCAAGCAATATAGTTAAAGTTGCATAGTATTCAGTACCAAGATACATATTGCTCTGCAAAACAGCAGAGAAGTGGAAAAAACAGGGGGATGTTGCTGTCAGATCAGACATGTCTATTTTTACAGTTAAGGATAATTTTAATCTGTCCTTATTTAGAAATCCAGAATTTAGATGTAAAAATCTGAGTCAAAAATATTTTTATTTGCTCAGTAGAAAAATATAAGTATGTCCAATTGTGTGTCAAATATTCCATTGTGTGTCAGATGAAAACATTACTTCAGATTCTTCTCCATTAACAATAAAAACATATTATTAATTTATTCAGCATTAAAGACCAGACCAGACCAGGTTGGAAGAGACCTTCAAGATCATAATGTCCAATCCATCATCCAACACCATCTAATCAACTAAACCTAGATATCTAAGAGCTGGCAAATTTCTGATAGATAAAGATTGAATTCTTCCTTTAAAAAAATCATATAAAATTTAAATGTGGGAAACAATAACAAAAGTTCCATTGTAAGGTTTTTTTTAATGTTTCTTAAATGTCTGACAACATAAATCCTTAGATCAAATGCAAAGATAAAAAGATACATATCAAAGATTTTGAGATGTAAGAGCATTTCTGGCTATACCAAAGGATTCATCCATTAATTCTCTTTTGCTTACCAGTCATATTGTGACACACACTCTAGATGATCATCTATATTGCATTAATATCACACAACTGTATGGAAAATAGTTAAAATAGTTCCTGAAGAAGTATAAAGAAATTTTGTGCCTCAGTAGCATGTGTACAATGCTCATTGCTTTGATGAGGAAGATGATTAGAGGGCTGGAGCACCTCTCCTGTGAGGACAGCCTGAGGGAGTTGGGGCTGTTCAGTCTGGAGAAGAGAAGGCTCCAAGAAGACCTAATTGTGGCCTCCCAGTATCTGAAGGGGCTACAAGAAAGCTGAGGAACGACTTTTGAGGGTGTCAGGGAGTGATAGGACTGGGGGAAAAGGAAAAAAAGTAGAAACGGGTAGATTCAGATTGGATGTTAGGAAGAAGTTGTTCCCCACAAGGGTCGTGAGACACTGGCACAGGTTGCCCAGGGAGGTGGTGGAAGCCTCATCCCTGGAGATGTTTGCAGCCAGGCTGGATGTGGCTCTGAGCAACCTGATCTAGTGTGAGGGGTCCCTGCCCATGGCAAGGGGGTTGGGACTGTATGGTCCTTGAGGTCCCAACCTCAACCCTGACAACTCTGTGATTCTGTGACTTCAATATCAGAGGATTGTCTGAACAGCTGTAGTTTGAACACATGCTCAGAATAAAGTGATACCTATAGACAAAACAACCAAAAAGGTTATTTCAAATGGAACTTTCAGCTGGTTCTCAAAACTCATGTTAGCAGTCAGCTCTCAAGCTGGTCAGGAGACATGAAGGCAGAAAGTGCTGGAAAGGCAGAGCAAAGGCAAAGAAGTCTTTGGAAACTCAGTATTATCTCAATGTTCCTTTCCTCCCTTCAATAAGCTCTCCATTCAATAAACCTTTCTACCTAACTGGGGAGCCACCAGGCCTTTGTCCCCCCACTCCACTCCATCTCCCCAAAGCAGCTCCTGCTCCCTCTACACCATCCTCCACCCTGCCTAAACAGCTCTGCTCCACCATCCATCCCAGAACCAAGGGCAAGACCCTCACCAGCCAAGATACCACTCAGAGGAGCTCAGCCCCAGCAGGGAGCCCCAGCCAGCACCCGTGGAGGATATTGGAGTAGCCATCAATCATTGTCCTAACAACCGGGGGGCCACCAGGCCCCCCGGCCTTTATTGTCACCACCACCATCACCCAGTGTGCACCATGGGCACTTACCAGAGATGAGAGGAGGATCCTCCAGCCCAGAAGGGCTCATCTTGGGGCTACTGCCTTTCCTGGTGGGGATTAAATAGGGGAGTGGTGGCGAGGGCCAAGCGGCCACACCTGGGGTGGGAGGAGACTCCAATAGAGCCCAGGTGCTGTGGGTTTGAGGGGCAAAAGGAGGAAAATGCGGCAGGTGGGGAGGCAAAGGTATGGGAAAGGAGAGGTGGTGGGGAAAGGATGGGGTTTTCAAATAACTTTTTGTTCCATAAATCTTTCATAATGTACAACTGCAGTTCCTGGTTTGCTTTGCCTCCATGCAAAAAGAACAAACCCATCAGAATACAGAAGCACAGTGGTGGCTAGTACAATGACATCTTTCCATCATTACCATTTGGCTTGGTGGGAAAACCTGTGCTTTGCAGATCAAGAGAACAAGTTTTAATAAAACAAAAAAGTTCTGCAAGAGTGATTTTTTTCCCCTGGATACCAGCAGACAACACCAGGGTGACTGAGGGACTGGAGCACTGCTCTATGAGGAGGGGCTGAGAGCCCTGGGGCTCTTTAGTTTGGAGAGGAGAAGACTGAGAGGGGATTTAATGCATGTTTATAAATATCTGAGGCATGGGGGACAAGCTCTGCTCAGTTGCACCCTGCGATAGGACAAGGGGCAATGGATATCAGCTCCAGCACAGGAGGTTCCACCTCAACATGAGGAGGAATTTCTTCACTGTGGGGGTCACAGAGCAACTGGAGCATAGGTTGTGGAGTCTCCTTCTCTGGAGACATTCAGGACCCTTTTGGATGTGTTCCTGTGTGACCTGTCCTGGATTCTGTGGTCCTGCTCTGGCAGGGGGGTTGGACTTGATGATCTTCAAAGGTCCCTTCCAACCCCTAACATCCTGTGATCCTGTGGTCCTGTGAAAGTATTCCTTAACCTCTAAGGAAAGATGAAACATTGACTTCTAGCATAACATTCATTCTGCATTTCAAGTTGTGGAAACTCCTGGTGAGCTTATAAATAAGACTATATGATTATTACTTCATGCTGTAAAGCATTGCTTGAAATGACAATAGAAAAGGAAATCTGCAAGGAAATTTGTAAGGATAGTCTTACCAGGAAGGCACTGGGCTGGGAATGAGAGTCTTTGTTCCAGAATCTGTTGTAGCCTTAACTGTGTGGTCTTTGGCCAGATCTGCAGACAAGGAGATGATACTTTCCTGTCTCGATGGAATTTTGTAATGACAAATGGACTAACATTTGTGAAACATGGTAATACTTCATTGATTTTGATTATGCAGAGTACTAAAAACAATGTTATTTGTTAGAAAATGATTAATCTTTAATCAAAATAAATATCTACATGAAGGGCAGGAAATAAAAAATTCAAAATATTTTGTGCATTGTCTAAAGAACATAGGCAACATAAATGGAGTTATTTGGCATTATATTATTGCAGAATTTATAGCTGTTGCAATCTCTTGATACATATACTGCAGAGAAAAACAGATTATTTTGTTTTATGTAACAATGATGTTAACCATAAGGCTCCTTAACAGATCTAACTATTTTAGCATATAAATATAAATAGAATAGAATAGAATAGAATAGAATAGAATAGAATAGAATAGAATTAACCAGGTTGGAAAAGACCTTTGAGATCATTGAGTCCAACCTATCATCTACTACTTCTTAAAACAAAGGTTAAAACAAAGGATTCTGAAGTGAATTAGATGTTTCTTCATAATATACACTTTATACATGAAACTTTGAGGGATATTTGTTTAAGCTTATTATTGCAAAAGACTGTTCTAAGGACTGAACAGTTCTAAGAACTGAGGGGGGTAAATATTTTATGCAAAAGATATAGCAGTGAGACACATTTTTAAGAAAGATATTTTCCTACCATAATGATGCTTGCTATGAAACTCAAATAAAGTTTTTCCTTTTCCACGACAAAGCCCTGAACAGCATAGAAAGAAATTACCTCGTATTTTTGTAAAACCAAAAATACTAAACTTCTCAAAAGGAAAATAAAGGCAATTTTCTTTTCCATGTGCATCAGAAATAGTGAAGCCTATTTGCTACAATTCTGTGTCTTGTGGTTGATTGCATTTTCTGATTGAAGTTTCTGTTGTTGACTGAAGTATTTATAGGTTATCTCTGGCTGTGTGTAGATGGCGTCTGATACAGCAGTCAGGAGGGCTTCTAAGATTGCAGACCTGGCCTGCTCATCTAGCTGTATTAGGGCTAGGTCCTTTCTTCAATCTGTTATCCACACACATGACATTTTGTTATGCAGCTCAAGGATCTCTGAACATGAACAACCAGGGAATCAGGATTCAAGGCTAGGTGTCTAGGGCACACCAAAGGTCTATTGAGCTACAGCCTAAAGTCTGAACTAGTGAATAAGGTACTAATACCTCATCTCCTCTATCAGACAGGACATCTGTAGATTCCTCTTCCTTTTAAACATTCTTTCAACGTTTTTGGTTGAAGCTGGAATTGGATTAAAATTTTACTTGGGACAACACAATTGAAAGCATCATAGGCACACATGCACCTAAAATATAATTCCAAGAAACTAGTTTCTGTATGACACAAGTCTGCAAAGTTAGGTGGTGAATGGATGTTGTAGATTAAGGATTAATTGCACAATATAGAGACACAAAGTCCTCCAAGGGACTAGATAGTCCCACAGGGAAGGGCACAGGATAGTGTGTATGACCATGAGCCAGCAATGTGCTCTTGTGATCAGGAAGGCCAATGCCATTCTGGGGTGGATTAGAAGGGGTGTGACCAGTAGGTCAAGAGAGGTTCTCCTCTCCCTCTATTGTGCACTGGTGAGGCTGCATTTGGAATATCGTGTGTAGTTCTGGGCCCCTCAGTTCAAGAAAGACAGTGAGCTACTTGAAAGAGTCCAGCACAAAGCCATGAGGATGATTAAGGGAGTGGAACATCTTCTGTACAAGGAGGGACTGAGGGAGCTGGGGATCTTTAGCTTGGAGAAGAGGAGACTGAGAAGTAACCTCATCAATGTTTATAAATATGTAAAGGGTGAGTCCTGAGAGGATGGAGCCAGCTCTTCTCAGTGGTGCCCAATGACAGGACAAGGGGCAATGGGTGGAAGTTGAGGCATAGGAAGTTTCACTTAAATATGAGGGAAAAAAATTCCCTGTGAGGGTGACAGAACACTGGAACAGGCTGCCCAGGGGAGTTGTGGAGTCTCCCTCTCTGGAGCTATTCAAGACTCACCTGGATGTGTTCCTATGTAATCTGGTGTAGGTGATCCTGCTCTGGCAGGGGAGTTGGATTAGATGGTCTTTTGAGGTCCCTTCCAGCCCCTGAGATTCTGTGATTCTGTGATATTGTAATCTGTTATTCTATTGCCTTTTCCTGTATCTCCCTATATAAGGAGCAGACTTTCCAGTCACTTCTCTCTCTCTGGCCCCTCTGCTCCGAGCATGTGGCTGCTGGTCAGACAACTGAGCAGCACAAGGAAACGGAGATTAACATAGCACAAAAATTTGTGTATGTTACTGTATGAGAAAAATATGGATGTATAGTCATCTGTGGCAAAGAAAGTCCTTCAGGAACTGCTGAGTTCAGACTCAAATTTTAATGACACAATAAAAAGAAAAGAAATTTAAGAATTCATCTTCTGTGAAAAGATTAAGATTAATTTCTTCATTATCTCACTGATGGATAAAATTGATTTTAGATTTTGTAAAACAAAGACTATGAAAGAAACACTTGTCTATGTTAAAGTTAGCGATGCTTATGATATCAACTGTAGTGATGGAGTGCATACTGTGGTTATTTATTTCTTTTCACTGTTTCCACTTAGACACATCTTTCTGTTTAAAAGGAAAGCTGTGCTTCTTAAATAAAATACTCAGATGGAGTGACTGCTTCTGCAAAAGACAAATGCTAGAGTAATGCAATATAATTTGTGAAAGATGGACATAGTGTGTACAGTCAGATGTGGATGTTGCTGAAACTATAGCAGTTTCATAAGTTTATCACAGAAGCCTACCAACAGCACAAGAATTTTGTGCTTGTTTGTAACATTTTAGGAGTATTACTTGTGTTAATACAAGATTTTTCTTTATTATTTATTCCTTTGACAAGAAGATAGACAAATGAAATTATATCAAATAAAATGTGAGCCTTCTTTGCCATTATACTTCAACTGCAGAAATTTTTAATAACAAAAGCTTGTAAACTCTTATGGGCAAAAGAAAATTAGGAATAAGTTCTCTAAGAAGAAGCACAATGGCAGTTCCATGTACACATTCTGCTGGCTTGGTTCTAGTCCCTTATATTTTACTCTCTCTCTGATAAATGCAATTAGTTTTTATTACTATCAAAGACAGATTTTGATGTATTTGAGCCTACAACCAGGATTTGGTCCACATAATTTGAAGTAGAATATAGAATGAAAGAATAATATGAGTTTGAAAGTGAGATATGAAAAGTGTTCTATATCCTCCTAATCTAACAAATATCTCCAAACTCTAATTAATTTTAATGGAGAGTGAGGCAGTGAAATGCCTAATATATTCAACATTTTACTGAAGGGCTTTAACACTGTTTTCAATGTTATTGTTTCTTTTTCTGGTTAAGAGAACAAGACTTAAAGTTTATGACAGGAAAGCTGATTTATTTCTCCTCAGAAAATCATTTAAGTCCTTTCTTCACAAATGAAGTGAAAATGGAAAGGAAATTCTTCACTTCTTGAAAATAAGGAAAATATTTCCTTATCTGGATTGGCAATGCATTATCACAGCCAAGTTCTTACTGAATTTTTGTGGTGTTAACCTTGAGAAATAGAGAGGAAATGTGTTTGTACAGGTCATAAATGATTCATTTTTCTTAAAGTGTAGTGCAAAGGGTGAGTTAGGGAAATTATGGTAAATTAAAAACCCAACTGATTTGATAGGAAACCCTCATGATGATACTGTTTGTTGCCAAGAATAAGAAGAGCATTCCAAATCCATATATATAAGAGGAAGCTTCTCCAACTAGAGTTATGATCTGTGACTGTCCAGCTTCTTTTGCACTATTTTCTTAATAAAGTCACACAACATGTGTGGTACAAAGAACAAGTGTTGTTAATCCTCAATAACTTCCAGTGCAGTTCATGGGATATGATTTCTTTGACCCTATTAATGACTTCCAAAACAAAGGATATAATTCCTCTTACCCTTTCCATAATACTACCCTCAATATTTTTGTGTACACTCATGTATTAATAGTGAGTGAAAAGCGTATAGAAGGCACATGGAATTTTTTTCAAGGACTGATATTAGAAAAAGATACTACTTCAAACCTGCAATCACACCTACATACATTAAAGTTCTGTACATACTGCATCCATAAACATGACACAGACTCACAGAATCAACTAGGTTGGAAAAGACCCCAGAGATCGTCAAGTCTAAGCTATTACCTAATACTTAGCACCTCATGACAACTAAACCATGGCTCCAAGTGCCACATCTAATCCTTTGTTGAACATCTCCAGGGGCGGTGACTCCACCACCTCCTTGGGCAGCCCATTCCAGTGGCCAATTCGACTTTCTGTGAAGAACTTTCTCCTCACCTTGAGCCTAAACTTCCCCTGGTGCAGCTTGGGACTGTGTCCTCTCATTCTGCCACTGGTTGCCTGGGAGAAGAGACCAATGCACACCTGTCTACAACCTCCTTTCAGGTAGTTGTAGATGGAAATAAGTCTTCCCTTGAGCCTCCTCTTCTCCAGTCTAAACAACCCCAACTTCCTCAGCCTCTCTTCATTGGGCTTGTGCTCAAAACATCTCATCAGCCTCATTGCCCTTCCCTGGACACATTCAAGTATCTTAATGTCCTTCTTGAATTGAGGAGCCCAGAACTGGACACAGCACCCAAGGTGTGGCCTGACCAGTGCCAGAGTACAGGGGCATAATGACTTCCCTGCTCCTACTGGCCACACTATTTCTGATGCAGGCTGCTGGCTCATGTTCAGCTTGCTGTCAACCAGTACCCCTAGGTCACTTTCTGCCTGGCTGCTCTCAGACAAATCAAATAGTACAAATACCCCAAAATCCATAATTCTTATCAGAAAAGTTCATAAACTATACTATAGAGTCTGAACCATACACAAAGATTCCATTTTGGTTACAAGAATCTAGGATTAGATTCAGTGCAGGTTTGAGTAGATGTTATGTAAATTTGAAAACAAACTTGTTCTTTACTTTGCTTCAGAATCTAGGGAGAGATTATTGTGTCAGATTCAAATGTTCAGATGTAGGTGTCTACGTGTCAATGATGTGCCTGAATGGCGATCCACAGTTTGATGCAGGAGCCTCAACTTAAGCATCTAGTTCCATTTGAGATCTCCTAAGGTAACTTCCTAGACCAAATTATCTTCCTGTTCTCAACCCGGGTGGCTCAGATTCCCCATAAGTCCTCATCAAATATGCCACCCTTATGTGGGTATCTTGAAAACCCACAGACATCTCAGATGCCACTATATTTAGGCAACAGCCCTTGATATAGAACAGGAATATGACATCTGAGCGACCTGTTGACAAGTAAGTTTAGTTTCTGAATCAGCAGTTTTTCCATGTTATGTATTCTGAGAATGCCCAAAGAGGACGGGAAGGATTAGGTTCCACAAAATGTGTATTTCCTGGTTTTTCTTCATAAAGGTGGCCACATGATGTGATATTGTTCCTCTTTTATATAGCACTGTAGTGAGAAGGATAACTCCATGTTTCTTAGGAAATCCAGAGAAATGTGAAGGTATTTAGTGACTAGAGCTTTTCACATCAGAAATGTTTTGAATACACTTTCGGGGTTTAGTTCTGGTCTGAGTTCTGAGTTCTCTCTAAGGCTTTTATTAGATACTGCCTTACTCTTTCATTACACTACAGAGGGAGTTTACTGCCCAGTGCAGGATTCTAGATTATGTAGTGGCTGACTGCCTAAAATATGTGATGTTGATTTTAGGTATTGATGTCCTTGACTGATTGTATTTCCAATATCAAGAGATTGATATGACAAGTCTCAGCTGCGGAGGAAAAAAACAAACAAGGTTATTACATACAAGAGAAAACAGGAGACTGTTATAAAGTACAGCGTAACTATAGTGTTTATTGTCACAGTACATAGAGTGTATTTTCTTCGGAAAATATGGATAGGGGGGTCAGTGTCTTCTTTGGCAGTCACTCATGGGTCTGACAATAGAACAGTGACTGTTTATATAAAAAGTCCTTTTGGATGGTTTCCTGAAAGGTTCAGTTTCATGTGAGGGCAGTAAGACTTGCAATAAATTGCAGTTGCCATGCCAGTCTGTTTCTGGGACATTATGCCTTATACAGACTTGCACAATATGATGAACCCTACCTATTTTCTCTGCCTGTTGTGTTTTAATAGCCATTATGAACTGGAGCTACAGTGTAGATTTGAGGATGGTACTGCCACAGTTTGATTATTTCTCTAATATAATATGTGTCACAGTTTTAGGCTGTGCCTTTAAGAAGAGGCAGTTACTGAGCACTCTAGCTGAACATTTTGGTGTGAAAAGAGAAAACAAAGATAATTCTAAACTAATTTCATCAGTAGATTAGTAGCAATGTGGCTTTAAGGTTTTTACTCTGAGTTCAGTCTGTACAGTCAGTCTGGACAGCTGTTTTTCTTTTTTCTGTGCTTGCTGGAGCTGACCTTGGACTAATGAGATAAGAAGCTTATTCTTTTCTTCCCTTAACATATGCTTTGAACTAACAGAATTTCCCTTAATAATTACTTTTCTCTCTAACCCTTTTTGGGAAAAAAGGAGGAAGGGAGGAAATGGGGTTTTGGGAGGAGCCCTCCTCTATCAAGGGGGGGGAGTTTTTCTGTGTTACGTACTTTCCTGTATATTTTTGTATATACTGTAAATACTATATATTGTGTATATATTCATTGCATTTCATTCTGCTTGTAAATACATCCCTTTTCCATTTTGCTTTTCCAACTGAGTTAGCTGTGGTTTGTGTGTGTGAGGAGAATTGAACTTTTGTCACTACCACAATATGCTATACAGAGCAGCTGATAATCAATAAATATTTACTCTGATATGTATTTTGTCACATTCCACCCACTTGTAGACTGCTAAAACAAGTCTCTGCTTGCATCGTTTCATTCTGCAAACAGGGCATCTTTTTTTTCCAAAATGTCCACTTCAGCCTTATAAAAATGAGAAAAGAGTCCATTACCACAGCTCATAAATGTATTAACGTAATGTGACCGTTTTAGGCTGTGCCTGTAAGGAAAGGACAGTTGCTAGAACACTCTGTCTGAATGTTTTGATATCAAAGTGAAAACAAGATATTCTAAACTAATTTCATTGGCAGATTGGTAGAATGCAACTTTAAGTTTCAGTTCAGTTTGAGTTAGTTCAGTCTGTTCCCTCTGTTCCTGTCGGCCTGTCTGTTTCTCTCTCTGTGAAGCAACAGCTGCTGGACGGAGTCGACCTTGAATTAACAAAGCTAACCAGATAAGAAAACTAATTCTTTCACACGCTTTGAGCTAACAGAATTTTCTCCTTAATTGCCTTTCTATCTCTCTCTAACCCTTTTTGGGAAAAAATGGAGGGAGGGAGAGGGGGGTACAGGGGGGAATCCCCTGGCTGGAAGAGGGAAAAAGGTCTTCTGTATTACATTCATTGCTGTATATTTCTGTATGTATTGTAAATACTGTATATTGTGTACTTAATCATCTGCATTCCATCCCTGCTTGTAAATACAGCTTATTTCATTTGCCTCTCTGACTGAGTTAGCTGTGGCATCTTTGTGTGTGGGGGGAGAACTTTCTCTCACCCTGCCACAAGTAATACATAGAACTCCTTTAGGTTCTGGATCATGTTCACAGTTGTTTTTTCTCCAAGTAATTTTGCAGTGAGGAGCCACTGATCTCTTCTGTAAAGAGTCATAGATAATAGATTCACCCATTTTTTTCTTAATTCTCTGTACGAAGCACTGACCTAATAAAATAATTTTGCCTAGTTGTTGGCTGGTAGATCCTTGTATACTCTTGTGGATATATCCTTTGTGGTGGCAAGAAAGTAAATTGCAGGTTTCTGGAACACCCAGACCTAAACATCTGTCCAAGTAACACAGGAAATTATCCATCTCCTCTTGTTTCTAGTAGTTCTGGGCAAATTCCTGAGATGAATTTTCACTCTAACACCTGGAGTGCATTTGTAACATTAGATATGGTTCTGTTCCAACAGTACAACTACATCATTTTAGAGAATTTCATGCAGCTAAATGTAACTGCCTCTGATAGTAAAAAAATACCTCCACTTTTTTATTGAACCATTTATGTGTATAACATTCAATTCTGTTGATGTTCAGATTAACGATACCATTATTTAGAGCCTTGGAAATGTTTCCTTTCACACTGTCTAATAACCTTTTGTTTGATTTGGCCCCAATGGAGGATTTAGTCTAAAGTGTATATTTGGAAAAGATAACATCTGTGCCTGTAAAAACCTCACAGAATAACTTTGAGAAAAGGCAATTAAATAATGTAGAACATTTGTGACTATGTAAACTCCATGAGGAATTCCTGATGGAATCGGGATCTTTGTGACATACCATTAATGGCAATATATAGTCCCTAACCAGTAGTTTCCTGAAAGACTCAGAGTATTAGTCTCGGTAAAGAGGAAATGTTTCAAAGGAGCATTTATTCAAACAATCAGAATGCTAAGTGATTGTTTAGCTAGAGAAATTGTGAAGAATTTAAATATCATGGTAGGAAGACAGATTATTGTTCATCTTCACAAAAATGATGACTTACAAAGAGCATCAAATCTCCCTGACAAACCAGGTAATGAGTGGATGTCTTACTAAGAAATTGATTCACATTTTTTTTAGAATATGGAAAAAAATAATAATTTATTAGCTTTTGAGATTACTTCACGTAGTTATAGAACATGTAAAATTAAAATACATTAAAAACATAATAACTGTCTGATTTTTTCCTCACATGGAATTTACTGTGGTAATCAATGCTGAGAGGAATTAAATTGTTGTATATCACAAAGAAAGTTTACCCCATCATTTAACATGACACTCATATAAAATGTGGCATTTCAGGACTATAGTTTAATCCAGTAGCTCCCTTATCTTCATTTAGATTTGAACATAACATATTCTGAGATGGTAGTGCCTATTACCAGAGGTCTCAATCTTACTACATTTTACATACATGTCTGGCTCCAGGGGTGTAACTACTTGTTTTTCATGTGTGCATGTTGGTTAAAGACCTAAAGGTGTACAATAGACCAGATCCTGAGTTATGCTTAAAAGACAGATAATGAGGAACAATCTCTTCAAATTGGTTGTGATTTTAGCAAGTTAACGCATTACATGTGGTTATCCTGCATGTATGCTTATACTGTGTGTATTGCTGATGTCCGGAAGGTACAGAGTATAAGATTCCATGCAAGAGCCACTTACCTCTGAAATGGGCAAAATAAACCTGTATTTCAATGAGTCAATCTAATGGCTTGTTGCTGCCAACATTAGCAAATTCATGAATTACACCATTTTGGGAGAAGTGTCAATCTACTGGAAGGTAGGAAGACACTTCAGGGAGATCTGCACAGCCTGGGCCAATGGGCTGAGGCCAGCAGTATGAGGTTTAACAAGACCATGTGCAGGATCCTACACTTTGGCCACAATAACCCTATTCAGCGTTACAGACAGGGGGGTGAGTGGCTGGCGAGCAGTCTGGCAGAGAGGAACCTGGGAATGCTGACTAGTAACTGGCTGAACATGAGCCAGGAGTGTACCCGGGTAGCACAGAAGGCCAAAAGCATCTTGGCCTGTATCAGGAATAGTGTGGCCAGCGGGAGCAGGGATGTAATTCTACCCCTGTAGTCAGCACTGGTTAGGCCACACCTTGAGTACTGTGTCCAGTTCTGGGCCCCTCACTTCAAGAAAGATACTGAGGCACTGGAGCGGGTCCAGAGGGAAGTAATGGGATGGTGAAGGGACTGGAAGGAAAGTCTTATGAGGAGATGTTGAGGTAGCTGGGGTTGGTTAGCCTGGAGAAGAGGAGACTCAGGGGGGACCTTATCACACTCCATAACTACCTGAAGGGAAGTTGTTGTAAGGTGGGGATCAGGCTCTTCTCTCAAGCAACTTGTGACAAGACAAGAGGGCATGGCCTGAAGCTGCACTTCCGCATGGAAAGGGTATTTAGACACTGGAATGGACTGCCCAGGGAGGTGGTGGAGTTGCTGTCACTTGGAGTGTTCAAGGAAAGTTTGGATGTGGCACTTAGTGACATGGTTTAGTTGATGTGGTAGTGTTAGGTCATAGGCTGGGCTTGATGATCTTAGAGGTGTATTCCAGCCTCAATAATTCTGTGATTCTGTGACTCCCTCTCTTTCCTTGGTCCTCTGTCTTCCTCTGTCCTTCTGGCTGTGCAGTTTTGTTTTTCCCTTTATGCCAAATACCTCTAGACACTGACAGAATTTGATTATAATTATTATTTCATCTGAAAACTATTCAGTTTTGACTTTACTGTTTAGTTTTCCATTGATTTAGTGTGCTGAACAAATTCACAGAGGAGTCCGGAATGAATCAGATTTAGCAGTTGAAGAAAGGAAGGGGAGGAGAAGGGGAGGAGAGGGAATGCGAGGTGAAATGAGGTGAGGTGATGTGAAGCAAGGCAAGATGAGGTGAGGAGGACAAACTGAAACTCCTTAGTTCACTAAAGGTGAAATTTTGAAGTATGGTTTCATTTAATATGGCAACCTAATTCTCCTAATTCTTATCAAGAACACCTGGTTCACTGGAACCATGAAGGAGGAATTTTGCTTTTCCCTTCCTCTCTCTTCATTTTCACTTTCGCATTTGTATACATTATGACCTGATCTAGTTTTCTAAAAGTATTCTGGAAATTTTCTACAGTTTAAGTGAGCTAAATCATTTCAGGAAAGGGTATGAAAATGGCCTATGAAAGCTAAAAGCAGGATGAAAATTAGAAAGAGCAGAAAGGAAGAGGAAAGGATGAGGACCAGAGGAAAGGAAGGAGATGGGTTCCAGAAGGAGGAGCAGGGCTTCCTCTTTTTGGCATCAGTAAACTATGTGTTGGGATCACATGCACATGAAATCGTAAACTTTGTCTCAACCTATTTTACGAAACTTAGTCTTCAATGGCAAAGTAGAAAGAGAGAAATAAGATGGTTTTGCAATTTGCTGTGGAAATGTTAATTACTTACTACAATACAGAGATTTTATCTAGTCTAACAAAAAGATATCGCTAAGCGAGTGAAATAATGCTTATTTTAATTAAGAAGAATAAACAAACTGTCTTCTGGATTCCAAAACAGAGAATTGTTGCCACAATTTATCAAGAAATCTAATCTATAGTTAATGCAGAGTATGCAGACAGAGGGTATACTTCAAAGCTGTGAAAATTGGCAGAAAGTCTGGTAGATAAGGAGGAGAGAGAGTGTCCACAGATCATACACAGGTCAATTTTATTGGTCTTCTCTTTTTTTTATGCATGTCTTCCATACAAATTTGTGTCACTGATGTATTTCAGATGTTGTGGCTAATTACCTTTATTCACATTTCATATTAATTTGTTACAAATTAAGAATATTTATACTGTAATTGCATAATAACATTTCTAATGCAAGAATCTGACGATCCCATAAATGATTCTTCTTGAGCATTTTACCAACTAACTGAAGTATAGGCTATTTGAGCAAGTAACTTTATCTGGAAGAGTTTTCATGGAAGTCACATTGTCCTTGAAGTATAATCCTCCAGTTCCTTTGCTTTGCCCATTTCCTTTGCATTACCCAGTTGGGTAGCTGCCGTTGTACAACTTTGGAGGTCAGAAGATCATCAATAACTAAGAAAAGAGAATGGCGTGTGGAGTTCTGGTGCTGCATATTTGAAATCAAAGGATCATCTAGCAGTTTGCTACAGACTACATTTATCTTTCTCAAATATAAAGGAGAAATAGAATATAGAATATGGAAAATATTAGGATGAAGATTAATATGCAGCAACTGATTATCATTCATCTTTGTACTCAATGTTTATTAGACCATATCTTTGAAGCTGTCCTGACCTCTGAATAGAGTCTGATTCACAGACATCTGACATCCTGATTTTGCTACAAAAGCCAATAAATTTTATGAAATCAGCAAGAACAGAACTTCATCCATTATGAGAGAAGTCAACAACTTTCATCATTATTCTTTTCCATTAACTCATTAACTGCAGCAAGATATATCTTCATGGGTCTTGATTAAAACAATACACATACCATACACGTGTTGAAGATTATATATCTTTTACTTTCTGAAACTATTTCCTATTGCAAATATTAAATGCTATTTGAGATCTGTTCTATGGGTCAAGCCAAAGGTATCTAAGAGTTTTCAGGCTGAAAACCATGGTTGTTATTTCCACAACTGTGGCACTGAGAAACCTTTAAAAAAAATAACATCTGAAATTAACATCTAGTGGACCTAGAAATTAACATCTAGTGGACCTAGGAACCATCACAAACCCTGTCACCCATTCCTGAAAATGAAAGTCATCTGCCTCCAAACTTGACTTCTTCAGTTTAGAAGAGTGTTGCTGATTTTAGAGCATAACAAAACTAGAAACATTTAAAAGGAAACAGCATATCTATTCTCCTTAAAGACACAATGAGAGAACAGATATGTAAATAATACATTTGTGACAGATGTTAGTACCATTACTGAGAATACTATTGGACACACTCTGACACAAAGAAAAATAATGTAAAATAGGAATTTCCACTGTATAGGAAAAAGTTGTGTTATTATTACTACTCAATAATACTTTTTTATTTATTTTTTTTACAATCAGTGACCACATTTAAACTTAAGGTGATTTACATGAAAAATTATTCATTATTCACAAAATTTCCTTCATGTTTAAATGTAGTGTAAACAAATGCTTGCAATATCTGTGGCTTGTAAAATAAAGAAAGTAACGATACTTGCAGGGGGTTTTTAGAAGAAACTAACATCTATTGTTAGGATTATACTTTAATCTCACACAGGGAAATAGGGTAAAGCTGAAACATTTCCAGAGTTGTGGGTTGGAAGCTTGTTTTGGAGTCCTTTTTCACATTGTGGCTCACTTCAGATAGTTGTCGTAAATGTTTTAACATTTATTTTTACCTTAAAATGTTACATAACAGTTTTAGATCAAAATTAAAGCCTATACTCCTTCTTAAAGTGGCCAAAACTAAAAATCAAGAACAGCTCTGTGTTCTTGCTTTAATCCCTGGACTGTTTATCCTATTATTCTAAACAGTCTCTTGATAAAAAGCAGAAATAGCTGAAAGTACAATGGACATAACACAATGCTGCATTTTTCTAGATGCATTGTTTAAATATTACTTTACGAAACCTGTGTTTCTACATCAGTCTAAACAGTTGTAAATATTGGATGCTGCAGTCCCATCCTCTGCTGCACATCTCATTCATGTGTTTATTCTTTCTTTACTTGTCTTTGTGGTTTGCTGGGCCCTTCATTCACCTGATCTGTGTTCAATGTCACAAAAGTTGACTCCCAGGAGGAGCCAACAGTAAGTAAATTGAGTGCTAAGATGTATCAACATGCATTGGAGATTTGCTTTTGTTCAAAATGACAATAGCTAACAGCTATAGACTCACAGCCCACATCAGGCTCTTGTTTCCTGATTTTCCTTCTCTCCTCTTGAAATTTTTGTCTCTATGGGGAGCTAAATTCAGCCAAAAAATGGCAATCTTGTATGGCGTTAGAGAGATTTATCTGAAACTGCTCTAATTGTGGTAAGAATTCAGCCTCATTTTTCCTTTTGACAGTGACTATTTTTAGTCTGTTTTATAATGGAAAAAACTGATGACTTCTCATATTCCCCACCAAGTTTCTAAGTGTGAAGGGCTACGCCTTGTGCTGAACTCTGTGCTGTCAGATTTGCTAAGCTTGTTCAGAGCATGTTAAGTGGATTACTTCCTTTCAGTGTCTTACATCTCTATGCGTACTTTTGGCCTGAAAATCATTGCAGCTCACATGAGAATATATCTTCTCAGGCGTTACAGAGCCTGATGATCAGCTTTGCTGCCAAATGAAATTGGCACCAGTTGGACATAATCTCCTCCAGGACTATGCGAAACCAGACAGTAAATTTTCTGAATGTTTCCCTGACTTATGTACCTAATTAAGTCTAAGTACCCAAATATTCCCTGTGTTTTCTCAAATCAAACAAAGAACAGTCCTGGATTTGGGACAGGCTGCAGTTGCTGCTCAAGAGACCCTTCAAAGAAAGAGCCATCGAATATGTGCATGTCTTGCACAGTGCTGCTCTATACTGTATCTGAGAGCACTGGTCTGAAACAGTCGATCCTTTGCTTTCACAAGTCATCCAGGCACAGCTTTGGGAAAAAATCATAGCAAGCATTCTGTCAAATTACTTGATTAAAATAATTATTAAAGGCTTAAAGTGAACATATTGGAATTACTGAAGTCTTTGAATGACTGATAGTTTCCTGTTCCATTGGTGTAGATATTAATAAATGTATAGGATACTAGTACTAGATAGTCCCTTACTAGCATAGTGCTGTCAGTGCATCTGATATTTTTGTACAGTTTTTTTTTACCTTCTCTGTAATATCTCTTTCTATAATTTTTATAGTTTGGGACATGAGTTTGTTTTTGCATTTGATTTTGGTTTTAATCTACCATCCATATAAATAAAAGAAAAATAAATCCATTTGAGACAATTTCATTGAAGTATTCCAATAATTGTATTCAGTGATTCAAGTACAGCAGGGTATAAAACATAATGGTGACCAGACAAGTTAATTTCATTCTAATAAGGTAGCTTTCTCCATCATTAATCTACCATTTATATTTATAATATAACATAATATTATATATTATTAACTTTCTCCATCATTTATATTTATTTTACCATTTTTTTGTGACCTACTATTAGAAGTACAAAGGTTCAGCGAGCTGCTCACGTTATGTATAATGGGACCAGAAAAATTAATCCATGGTGAAAGGATCAACACAAGTGTAGATATTTAAAACTACACACACAGATACATATGCACGTATTTTTATGTCTACACATGCATGTCTTTTTTTAGGCCTACATACAGCTATATACACATATGCATATATATATTATGATGAAACGCTGTAGTTGTTGTGGTGCTCATTGTGCCTGAACTTTCCCTGAACTGTGTCTGTGGTTCATAGTGTTTGAGAACAAAGAAAGTAACTGTTTACAGTGTATTAGGTTTGCCTTTGAAATAATACCACAAAACTATTGACAAAAGGCTCACCTAACAGCAGAGCTGAGATTAGGTGCTGAGGGTTATTGTCTTACTCTAGTCTCAAAGCTGTGTGAAATGTCAGTTAATTGAAAATGGTAATTGTTCCATATAACAACATCAATTGTTTCATTCCAGGAAATGTGCTGCTCTTAAATTAATAGCCATTGATCCAGAAGTATTTCATGATTCTTCTCCATCCTTTTCTCAAATTATCCAGCTATCACTCCTTGGGAGAAAACCTATTTCACCCTTCTTATTGACCATTCTTTACTGAGTGATCTGGTTTCCTGTTCAAATAGACTAAAATAGGTCTATCCATCTGAACGTATGTCACGCAGAATGAGTCACCTAAATTGCTGCTCTCACTGTAAATACTCAAAATGAAAACAGCTAAGTAATAGTACAGAGCAGTTACATGTTTTTTACTGATTAATATGATGAACTAGTCTCTCATGCTGGTGAATTGCTTTTGTGATAGAAGAAATTGTCAAATTTTCAGTATTACTTAAATCCCAATTTGATTTCTTATGTAGGAATGTAGGATATCTGGGTGTTTGGTTTGCCAAAGCAATTTATTATTATTATTATTATTATTATTATTATTATTATTATTACTACTATTGCAACCTATTTGAGTGATAAATGGCAATGTGTCTTCATGTTATGAAGAGAAAAATTGCAAAAACTTTTGCATTTCTTGTCTCTTATTTTGGAGATTTGGTAGAGAACTGAAGTGGTATAGGGGTATTCTTTTATACCCTTATAAAGATGGTCAGATCCATCATTTCATATTGATAAAGTGGTAGAAAAAAATAAAAAATTTACATAAGCTGTTGAAATAATTTATAGAGATGCAGTTAATTTGTTTGTTTTGGTTTTGGTGGTTTTTTTGTGGGGGGTGTGTGTGTGAAAATTTAGTTTTGCAAATTATCAGTCTAATCGAATTGAAATTTAATTTTATAATCAATTGTAAATTCTATCAATTTAATAAAGTTTTGTTTTCAAAATATTTTTAGTAGTACTGAATAATAAAGCTTATAGTTTTCCAAAACTTACTTTTCCATTCTATCTTGGAACGGTTTCACCTTCACCAATATAATAAAAACATTTGTCTATTTATTCACAAAGTTTAAACTTCAGAGTGAGAACAAAAGAATGATGAAAAAAGCAGGCACAAATATAAAGCTTTTAAATAGATGTATATTAATATCTAGTTGCACAGTGGCCTAGAAAATGACTCCTTTAATCTCAGAAGAAAACACTCTACATTTCTGTGTTCAAAGGCTTTTACTTATAGGGGGCCGCAATTTAATGTGAAATACAACAATTCCCAGCAGGAAAGAAAAAGAAATCTTGTATAATTTAAGTTACCTTCCTATTCTTTCAAAAATAATATGTTGGTTGCAAAGCACTTCCATATGTGGTATTACAGTGCTCTATTTTTGTTTTCTCTTACTTATTAATAGACTTTTTTTTATTAGACATGGAAGAGAGAAATCTGATTAAATTTTCTAGTATGGCTACAGTATAAAATCAATTGAAATTACATTGCAATGTAACATACATAATGAATTCTGTTGTTATATACCAAGTTTAATGCTCAATCTGGTTTATAGTTAATCTAATCAAAGAGTACGGGAGCCAGGAAATGCTTTACAAAAAAAAAATTCAGCAGCTCAGAGGGGATGGAAAAGATCCCCAAGCATATGGTGATAAGTAAATGAAAGTGAAAATGACTGTTGTGAAGTATCATAGAGGATTCCAAAGAAATAGTCACACAATGTGGGCCTCTTTTTGCATCATTTATGCTCATGGTGATAAGAATGTGCATGATTCATCCCATTTCTTACCATTTTATACATTCTTTCTCCTTGAGCAAACTTCAGCCACATAGTTAGAAAGTATGAATCAGACATAGTTGAATGGTTTGGTGGTTACGTGAAGCAAGGCAGCTTCAAATTGGTTATGGCGGTAGAAGTTCCTTTTTGCCCATGTTTCACCCATTTTATTGGTTGAAAAACAAAGGAATGTTGTTTCAAAGGAATAAAACATCAGCATCAGCCCTCTGTGTGTATTGAGTTTGGTTGAGCTGGAGTTAATTTCCCCCATAGCATCTTTCCAGTGCAGTGTTTTTCAGTGATGTAGCTGGGTGTTGATAACACACCAGTGTTTTCACTACTTCTGGGACAAGTACCAAGGCTGTGGTTTTCCAGCATTTCCCCATCCTGCTACAGTAGGCTGAGGGATGGGCAAGCTCTTGGAGGAGCTATAGCAGGGCCAGATGACCCAAACTGACCAAAGGGGTATTCTGTACCATACGACATCAATTCATATACAAAAGCTAGGTGAAAGAAGAAAGTAGAGGGACATGCATTGATGGTGTCTGTTCTCCAGAACAACTGGTATGTGTATTGAAGCCCTGATTCCCAGGAGTGACTGAACATTGTCTCCTGATGTGAAGTAGAGAATATAATTTGTGCTTGCTCTTGATTCCATGTGTGGCCTTTGATTTTGCTTTTATCCTATTAAACTGCTTCTGTCTTGACTCACAGGTCACTTGTCATATTTTCCCCTCTTCCCTATCCATCTAAGAAAGAGAATGATAGAGTGGCTTTGGTGGGCATTTGGCCCTCAGCCAGGGCTAAGTCCCCACATTACCTCACTTTAAGTTCACGTTATTCTATCAATTTGCCAGTTTATTGAAAGCTTTTGAAAATTTAAACCACTTGTGCAAATTTTTAAGCCCTGAGACTCAATCCATATTATCTGGAAACACCTGAATATGTAAGCAGAGCTCTAAGTATGTTGTTTTCATCAACAAGCCTTGAAGATCAAAGCCATTTCTGGTCTTCAGAGCTTATATTAGCAGCTAAATGATGTCTTTCTCAATCTTATTTCACATTAAAATAACATAATAATAACACTAATTATAGGGATGAAGATTACGGATGTAGATAACAGCAAAACATTGAAAGAGCTAAGCAACTCTTCAAGGTAGCAGTAATGAGTAGATTAAAACAAACCACATGTGTATGGAGGCACAGCAGTAAAAAAGTGGCAATCCACAGCAAATTGTAACAAAATCATAAACCATTCAGCCCAAACATGTAAGCGTAGCATGTAATAGATTGGCTCAGGTAAGTATTATTTATGCCAACCTTAAACATTAACATTCTAACAGCTGCCAGAAATTTAGAATATGTTGCCTTTTGAGTGCCAAGTAGTTTAGAGGGTAACTACCAATTACCCAAAAACTGAGTCATATCAGAAATGACTTAGTGTTTTATTTCCTTCCATAGCCAAGCTGGCTTTGATACCTCTGCAATAGACTTCATTAACTCTGGTCCCTCATTTGAAGGCAAGCTGCCCTTTCTCAGCTATCAAATGCAGTGAAATGATCTCTACAAGCAGCACTGTAAGTAGGTACCCAGAAGCAGAATTACACTGAAATTTGGTCATACTTTGTGATATTCCACCTTGTGCTTACTGCCCATACGTGGTCCATGCAGAACTCATCTCTTGCTCACATGTGTCTCAAGGAAACCCTTATACATCCTATTATGAATACTCTAAAAATTCAACCACTGATAATTTATGTGTAGCAATATGAATATTTAAAAAAATACATTACATTCAAACAAATGTGCAAGGCAGCAGCATTTTCTCTCCCTGGTGTGGAGAGTATAAAAACCACACTGCTATTGCTTTAGCTTTTTCTTTGAAGTATTTAGATGGAAAAAGGGAACAGAACAATTCCTATTGGAGATACAAACATTGATACTTTCAGTTGCTATAATGGAGAATAGAATAGAATAGAGTAGAATAGAATAGAATAGAATAGAATAGAATAGAATAGAATAGAATAGAATAGAATAGAATAGAATAGAATAGAATAGAATAAACCAGGTTGGAAGAGACCTTCAAGATCATCACGTCCAACCTATCAGCCAACACCACCTAATCAACTAAACCATGCAACCAAGCACCCTATCGAGTCTCCTCCTGAACACCTCCAGTCGTGGTGACTCCACCACCTCCCCAGGCAGCCTATTCCAATGGGCAATCACTCTCTCTGTGTAGAACTTCTTCCTAACCTCCAGCCTAAACCTCCAGTGGTGCAGCTTGAGACTGTGTCCTTTTGTTCTGGTGCTGGTTGCCTGGCAGAAGAGACCAACCTCTGCCTGTCTACAACCTCCCTTAAGGTAGTTGTAGAGAGCAATAAGGTCACCCCTGAGTCTCCTCTTCTCCAGGCTAAGCAACCCCAGCTCTCTCAGTCTCTCCTCATGGGGCTTGTGTTCCAAACCCCTCACCAACTTTGCTGCCCTTCTCTGGACCCGCTAGTGAATAGAATTAAGTTTTCAGATGAATCTAAATGGGGTGGGAGTGTTGATCTGCTTGAGGGTAGGAAGGTCCTGCAAAGAGATCTGGACTGAATGGACCAATGATCTGGGGTCACTTGCATGATATTTAATAAGGCCAAGCATCAGGTCCTGCACATGGGTCGCAAGAACCCTATGCAATGCTACAGGCATTGGATAGAGTAGCTGGAAAGTTTGCTGACAGAAAAAGACTTTGGGGTGCTGGATGATAGACAGTTGAACACAAGCCTGTGGTGTGCTCAGGTGGCTGTAAAGGCCAACAGAATACTGGTTTGTATCAGGAATAGTGAGACCATCATGAGTAGGGAAGTAATTGTGCCCTGTACTCAGCACTGGTGAGGCTGCACCTTGAATACTGTGTTTGGTTTTGGGACCCTCACTATAAGAAAGACATTGAGATGATGCAGCATGTCCAGAGAAGGACAGTGAAGCTGGTGAGAGGTTTGGGAAACAAGGCTTATGAGGAATGGCTGAAGAAAATGGGATTGTTCAGTCTGGAGAAGAGGAGGCTGAGGGGAGACCTCATTGCCATCTGAAACTACCTGAAAAGAGATTGTAGTGAAGTGGGTGTTGGTCTCTTTTCCATAGTATCAAGTAATAGAATGAGAGGAAATTACCTGAAATGCACCAGGGAGGTGTAGATTAGAACTTAGGAAAAAATTCTTTACCGAAAGAGTGGGTAGGCATTGGAACAGGCTGCTCAGGAATGTAGTGGAGTCACTGTCCCTGAAGGTGTTCAAAAAAAACATACACATGGCACTCTCAGATATGTTTGAGTGGCCATGGTGGAGTTAGATGGACAGATGTACTCAATGATCTTAGAGGTTTTTTTCCCACCTGAAACAGTTCTGATTCTATGGTTCAATGATTCTATCACTACCAAGTTTGCTGCTCTGCTCCTGTCACAAACCCTGAGAATTGATGTACCAAAGTACTTAATCCTAATAAACTTTTTTTGGGTTTTTTTGACACATAGCAGTTCTTTTACATTAAACATGCATTTAGTTTCCAGTTAATGTCAAAGAGAAGTAGTAATAGTTTGACTCTCTAAATCACGGTAGAAAATAGTTTGTGCTGTATGTGATCTGTAAGCAAACTGACTGTTCATTCTACATCTCATATAGATGTTGGTAAATATTGTGGTTTAATTTCAGCCAGCAACTAAGTACCACTTAGCTGCTCCCTCATTCCCTCCCCACCCCCAGTGAGAGGAGTTGAGATAAGAACAGTTTAATAACTTGACAACAACAGCAACAGCAATAATAATAATAATAATAATAATAATAATAATAATAACAGTATTGAAAGGTGAGATAACAAAAAGAAAAAGAAATCAAACCAAAAAAGACAAGTGATGGACAATGCAGTTGCTTACCAACCATTGGACCACAAATGTCCAGCCATTCCGCAAGCAGTGAGCAACTTCCCTCAGGCAGCTACTCCCAGTTTATATACTGAGCATGATGTTCTGTGATACAGAACATCCCTCTGTCTGGTTCAGGTCAGCTATCCAAGCTATGCTCCCCCTCAGCCTGTTGTGCACCTCCTTGTTGATAGAGCATTGGAAACTGAAAATCTTTGACTTAGGATCAATGCTACTTAGCAACAACTAAAACATAGGAATGCTATCATCATTGTTCTCATACAAAATCCAAAACACTGTCACTGTCCCAGATACTAGGAAAGAAAAATAACTCTGACCTGGACTAAATCAGGACAGTCAAGTAGAATGGACATACTGTAGGAACATCCAAAATGTCTGATTCTAAATGGACACTAGGAAAAAAAAATAAATTAATGTTAGACTTTTACTGTTGGTGGAACTTGCATCACTTTGATGTTACTCTGGTATGATTTAATAATGAGAGAAGAGAGGCTTCAATTTACATGCACTGTCCATATTACATTTATTTGAACTGGGAGACTCATACAGAATACTACTATTAATAAAGAAATATTTATTGCCCAGATTTTTTTAAGGTGAAAAACCACCACACTGTACCCAAAACGAATTATTACTATAATTCTTGTTCATACCTTTCCTTCCCTGAAATACTTCGATATCTTAATCTGAAAAAAAAAAAAAGAAACAAGTATATTGTTTTTCCTTCTGTCTGTGTTTTCTTACTCGGGTTCCCATATTATGTTCTGATATTACAATCTTTATGTGGAAAATATATAATTACCTTTAAAAAATATAATTGTATTTGCTTCCCCTGATGTAAAAATCCCTCACATTTTCATTTGTAAATTAACCCACCCACACTTTTGATTGTGAGTTTTCATGAAAATGGATCTTGAAGTCATTATCTAGAATCTTATAGTGTTACTGATAAATTCAGAGAAATACTGACAATGACTGGGTGAATGAAAAGGAAGCTAAATATTCACTAGCTAGTGGAAATAGTTCAGACAGTGTGGATCTCTAGGTCTAAGTTTAGAGAACTGCTCTGTTGAACATGTGCCAAAAATTAAAGAGAATTAATGGAAATACCTGTCAGTTCTGAGAGACTGTGTGGTGGGTTGAAAGGCTGATCCTTCCTTCCCTCTATGAGACTCAGACAAACTGATTGCAGAAGTGGTGGAAAGTTAAAATGGAAAAGCAGTGAATGTTTTACAGAGAACCACAAGCACAGTGACAAAAGGAGATCCCAAAGCATACCTAGAAGCATCCCAACACTCCCCTCTCCCCACCTGAGGGTACACCCAAAACTCCCAGGGCTCTTTCTTCCCCCCCATTTCAACTGTTAGGCTAATCTCAGCTGGCCAGATCTGAGACTGCCCTTCCCCCTTCTCCTCCAGGCATTAGGCTTGGCCAGGCCACAGGAGGCCTTGAGATGACTTCCCCTCTATTACCAGATAGGGACCATCTCCATAGGAGTGGTGAGGGAAGAAAGAGGAAGTGTAGGACTTTGCAGGTAGTTTTATAGGGAGCAGGACATTAGGGGAAGAAATAGGCAGCTTCCTGTGTCCACCCATTGGTCTGGACCCTTGGACACTGGGGTTGTGTCTTATGTGGCCACAGCAGGGGGGCACCCAGCCCAAACTGCTACAGACTGAATATGAAAAACAGGCAGCATCACCACTGCCACTGGGAGCACCCTCTCTGGAAGTGCGGTGGGTTGAAGTTTCCCATTCACATTAGCTAAGCCTGACTAACTCAGTTGGAAGCAAATGGAAGCTGTATTTACAAGTAAAAACTACACCCTACAGTGGAATGCAATGAATATGTACAAAATATACAGTATTTACAATATTATACAGATATTTACAATTAGAAAATAGCATAGACACACACCCCTCCTGACACCCCTCTGGGTTCCCAGAGAAAAGCAGGGAACCTGCTCCACTGTCCCCCTTCCCCCTGCCAAAACCTCCTCTCCCCTCCTTCCTCCCCCCCATAACAGAAGAAAAGAGGAGTTCAGAGGAAGGAATGTTAAAGAAGCAATGTTAGTGTTCTTATCTCTTCTCAAGGCCACCCAGAAGTGATTATTGTCTCCCCAGCGAAGCAGAACAGCCAAGATCACAGGAGAAAATAAAAGGAATGGGAATGGAAGTGGAATGTGAAGGTTTGTTAAGGTACATCTGCATCCATCCCACACATTTTATCCAATGAATTTGTTTAGAATAATCTTTTGTTTTCCTTTTTACACCCAATAGTGAATTATCTATATTTTTCTACTTTTCTGCTTGAAATCTGCAGCTAATTTTTAAAGGCATAGCCTAAAACTGCCACAGGAAGCCACTTATTCCCAATTAAATTTTAGTTTTCCATCACTCTTTACTGTTCAGCACAATTACTTTGTCAGGGTATGTGAACCGCATGTTCTTTTTCTTACTAAGTAAAAAGGTCCAATTTTCCTTACATTTTTATTTTCAAAGTGTCATCATATTGAGAGAATTAGGTTTATGCTGCAGTATACCCTGACAGAATAGTAAGTAGATTTCATTCCCTGTCTGCTTCAGAGCTACTTCTTCCCCAAAATATCACTGAGGCATGAGTTAATTAAATTACGTACATTTCAGTCAGTGACAGAAGTAATATTTGATATAAATAGCTGTAAGTTTTTACTGAAATCCCTATTATACATATACATATATAAATTGTGGTGATATGTCATCAGTGTAATTAACAGCTTCTTTATAAGTCTAGGTGGAAGGCACATCAAAAGTAGGTTAGCTGCTCCTGGATTGGTAAGCAGGATCATTGTTTCTTCTGTCCATGTCTGCAGGGCAAAACTCATTGATAAGTCAGACAGGAAAATTTAATGATGTACATTCTGATATTAATTGTTCATATACTCCTGGGTCACAGTGAGGAGTTTGTTAGAGGTGGCAGTCTGCCGCTGGTGTTTAATATCACATGATTCATAGTAATGACTTGAAGCTCCCAAGTATCTGCAACTAAAAATAAAGCTACTCTGTGCAAGTGCCCTCCAGAGCAGAGTGGCTATCTGTCAGCACAAGTCAGTGGGTAGCAACTGACTCTAGTTAGCACTATGTATGAGCCATTTCTCAATGATAAAAAAAAATAATGGCTGACTTCATCATTAGAAACTGTGTTCTTTACACTGGGTTAATTTTTCATATTTCACCTTACTAGCAAGAGAAAAAAAAACAACCTAGCATCTCTCTGTGTCATAAAATTGCAAAAGGCCCCATTGGCCAGACTTTAAACACAACAGCAATATTTTTAGTTTCTTCAGATGTATTTCCAAAGTCAGAACCTCCCTTCTTTTTCCCTTAATTGAAACTGGAAGCTTTTCTTTGGCTTCAATACACATCACACCCAAAGAAAACAATGGGATGAAGGACACTGCAGATTTTGCCCAGCTGACAGTATGAAGCACATTCAAAATTCCAGTCATTTGAGATTTCACAGTTGACCTAAAACCCTCATGAAAGCTGTACTGCTTCTAAAATCTCTTCCAGTTCTGCTTAGAAGTGGGAAGAGCTGTTACACAAAGCTAAGAAAAAAAAATTAAAACAAAAAATAGGAGAAAGAGATGAAATGTGTATTTATTTGATAAATATAAATCCTACATTTTTTTTTCCAATAGGAACTATAGAAACATATTCTTATTTTATATGAGCTATCTTGCTTAGGCCAGCATAGAGCATGGAACAATTTACTAAATATATTATAGGATCTCCTTATATAATTTATAATTTTAAAGAGGCAACTGGCATACAATACATTTGAAATCATAACTTTGTATTCAGCAACAACACAACAAAGTTCAAAACTGTGTTAAATCAGAGAAGAGTTTTCACTGTGAGAGTTTCTAAAGCACAGAAATGTGTAACCAGATTTCAGTGATATATCTATCTAAGGCAGAGAAAAATCCCTTGATTTCCAAATCATATGAACAGTATAGCTTCTAGTACCTACCCCAGTCCTGCCAACTCTGGCAAGTGGAAGCACAATAGAGTTCCTGCATCTTTTGCTATCAGACTTAGTGTCTGCAAAAGTACCCTATAGCTGGACTGCATATCATATTTGCAGTTTGTTGCATGTTAGTGTCCCTGAAGAACAAGAGGTACACTCTCCAGTTGTGCATGCATCATGTCCATTCACTTGAGGTTATTGAAAGCCTGCCTGCCTTGTTTCCCATGGAAATCTAGACATTTGGACTTCCTGAACATACTCTGGACCTCTAGAAATCTGGCAGTTCTCTGCCCAAAGAACAATGCAGAAAATTCACAAAATACATGGAAAGTATATAAGCCTAGTGTCAGAAGTTAAATTGTGCTGTAGGTATCTCAGTCACAAGCTTTGATGTGTAGATGCCAATCATAGGGACAGGCAAGAAATGCCACCAGGAGGTAATTTGGAAGTGTAGCATAAATACTACTGAATTGCTCTTTTCTGACTCTTGAGTAGAGTTTTAGCAGTTACTATAGTAAGAATAAAGATAAAGATTATTTGCAGCAGGAATAGGATAGAATAGAATAGAATAGAATAGAACAGAATAGAATAGAATAGAATAGAATAGAATAGAATAGAATAGAATAGAATAGAATAGAATAAACCAGGTTGGAAAAGACCTCCAAGGCCATTAAGGCCATTGAGTCCAACCTATCACCCAACACCATCTAATTAACTAAACCATGGCACCAAGTGCCCCATCCAGTCTCTTCCTAAACACCTCCAGTGCTGGTGACTCCACCACCTGGGCAGCCCATTCTAATGGCCAATCACTCTTTCTGTGAAGAACTTCTTCTTAACACCTAGCCTAAACCTCCCCTAGCCTAAACCTCCCCTTGAGACTGCATCCTCTTGTTCTGGTGCTGGTTGCCTGGGAGAAGAGACCAACCCCCACCTGGCTACAACCTCCCTTCAGGGAGTTGTAGAGAGCAAGAAGGTCTCCCCTGAGCCTCCTCTTCTCCAGGCTAAATAACCCCAGCTCCCTCAGCCTCTCCTCATAGGGCTTGTGCTCCAAACCCCTCACCAGCTTTGTTGCCTTTCTCTGGACACATTCTAGCAACTCAACACCATTCCTGAATTGGGGGGCCCAGAACTGGACACAGTACTCAAGGTGTGGCCTAACCATTGCTGAGTGCAGGGGCACAATGACCTCCCTGCTCCTGCTGGCCACACCATTCCTGATACAGGCCAGGATGCCATTGGCCTTCTTGGGCACCTGGGCACACTGCAGGCTCATGTTCAGCCTACTCTCAACCAGTACCCCCAGGTCCCTTTCTGCCTGGCCACTCTCCAGTCACTCTGACCCCAGCCTGTAGCACTGCACGGGATTCTTGTGACCAATGTGCAGAACCTGGCACTTAGATGTGTTAAATCTCATGCCTTTCTCCAGCTCTGAAAGTGCTAGAGTTTGAAGGGGGAACTTTACCCTAGTCTCTGACTGAAAGTAAAATAAATTACTATTGGTTATAAAAGGAGAATAATGATATGGTCTGTATAATTATTTGGAATTCAGGGGAATACAGAGTAGAGGCATAAACAGTTTTTTCTTCTTCTGTCACTTCTGCTTGCAACTTTCCTCTCTGTCTTCTGTGGCCTTGCCGGGGTATCTCTGTTTTGACTACTGTGTGAGGCAGTGGGAAGAAGGGAGGGAGTGGACGGAGGAGACGAATGGGTCCCCTGGATCCATCCAGGGTGTCTGAGGATTTTCTGTGTTGTTTATATATGTGTGTATATATATATATACACACACATACATATATGTATATGCATATGCATATGTATATGTGTATATATATATATGGTACATATATTGAATATTTTCAACATATTCATTGCATTTCATATTTCTAGATTTGTAGATCTGTTTGCTTGTAAATATAGCTTCATCTGCTTCCACCCCAAACTGAGCTAGTCTGGCAATTTTGTTTTGGGGGGCAATTCTCTCATATTGGTTGAGGTGCAATTTCAACCCTCCACAGAATGAAAAAAAGAAAAAGTTGAATGCCATACCAAAAAGCTCTTTCAAGCAAAGCAAACAGTTTCACATTTTCCTTTCAATATGAAAGTAGCAATTCATGCTACTCCTTGTACAATGCATGCAATTTAGAAAAGATTCCTTCTTCAGCTACCTTAATATTTAATTGAAGTGATAAACCACTCCAGAGATTTTAGGGGGGCTAAATTATTCCCTGAAGGGGTGGCTGGCTATAGGGAAAAAAAAACTTAAGTAAGATTCGGTATTAGACACTTCCATTAAGAAGACTGAAAAAAAGAAAAATAAAAATAGCTAAAGGTTTTTTAAGTTTTTCACATAAGAAAGTATAAAACTTTATAGCTGAGAGAAAGTATATGAAAAAATATGCATCAGTTGGATTCATACCGATGGATTTTTTTTCCTAATGTAAGCATAATGCATATATTTCAGAGATGTTTCAGGCTGCCAAAATTCTTCAAATGGTGTACATGTGTACCAAATTTTTCATCTGATTTGTAAAACATTTATTAGCAGTTATTGTAAGCATTCTTTCCTACCATTCAGAGCATGAAACTACTCTGAAAAGGGTTGTGGTCCAAGAGAGAGTAGAAAGGTAAATAAATACTGCTTACATGTTCCTTATAGATTCTGACAAATTTTATGCATGTATATATGTGTATATATTTATGAACTAGCCTTTTTTGAAGCAAAACCAAATATGACCTTTTAAAAGAAGAGGGGAGATAGGAGAAATGATTAATGGTTTTAATGAATAAGCAGAACAGAAGACATGGAAACGTTACAACCTTTTTTTTTTTCCTGTCTGTAGATGAAATAGTTCCTCATCCTGTTGTTTATGCAGTGTAGATGCAGGAATATTTGCAAATATTTTCACAAATCCGATCCAAAAGCCACAAAATGCCAACATGTACTGTTGGTCAGTAAAGAGATTAGAAGACACAGAAGGCAGTGTGCAAATAGAAGCCCAGGAAAAAGCCAGAAGGCAGCTGAACTCTCTTAGCTGCTAGAATAGTGAGGAAGTAGAACAGACCCAAGGAACTGAAGAAAAATGGTAGGTTAATGTATTAGTTATTTGTGCATAAAATCTTGACAAAGTCTACTTTCATAGCTTCTGCATACTAAAATGTGTTCCAGCCACAGGACTACTAGCCTGTTGCTCTTGGGAAGTTGTTCCTTCTTATAAAATCTTGGAAATTGTGTGAAGGTGAAAGCCTTCTTTGTTCACTGAAACACTTTGAAAAGTTTTTGATAAGAACAATATAGTAAAATGAAATAACATATTTTGTCTGAATCCACTTACATTCTAACACTGGTTTTAATGCTTATATACAACTTTGCAGATGTGCTAGTAATCTAATATTAAAACAGAAGCAAAAAGTTCTATAGATCAGCTGTATCATAGAAATGTATACAAAGAATTAGTGACTTCATTGTTATCTGAGGAACTGTATGACAATTACAGAAATATTCTGAAGAAAGGAGGCACATTGTAGACTCTGTGATCTCGTTGTAGTCCTCTACAAGCACAAAATACAGAGAAGATTTAAAGATAATTTTGTAGATTTTAATGGATGTGTACCTTTGGGCATATGATTTTCTTCACTAGAAATGTGCTTTATCTTCCATTAATACACTGATTCTTTTGATAATGAGTTTTCTCTTGAATAGTTTTAGCTACAAGTGTAGTTCAGTGCCCTTGTAGCATCTGTGTGAGAAGGAGATAATTCTAAAAGATCATTCATAGTGCCTAAGTGTAGTGTTTAACCTGCCCATGACTGCTCTTCAGAAGTCAAGCAGTAGTTTTCCTTTGAAAGAAGAGGTTCCACAGTCATGCAGTCTATCATTTGAAAAGATATTGAATGAATTATGTAACTCTAGGTGCATCTATGCACTCTAGATGCAGTAAAATTAGCTAGCAAGGAACTATTAACTGAAAGCAAGTAGGACACCTGTTCACTGATAGGACGAGTAAAGACAGAAACAGAAGGCACAATAATATGGACTTCTAACAGATGTTTGTAACAGATCCATTCTTGTCTGATCATGTTTGGTGCATCCTTCTTCAGTCCACCTCTTGGAGTGGCCAGACTACTATTTCATCCTTGTACAGTCATCTAAAACAACATGTAAAATAGGTAAATTAATATTCACAGGCAATTTGTGGTATTATAAAACTCTTTTCTGAACATTACAATGAGAACACTGCAAGAATAAACACTTCAAATTTTATATTCCTACTTGATAATCATTTTTACTTCACTGTTACTGACAATGGTTTTGAATGTCAACATTCAAATCCCACCATTCTAGAGAAATGCGGAAGCTGCTGTATGTACATGGACAGAACAGTTTAGTGTTGATGTCATTATAAGTTGCATGGCTTTGATGGTGAACTGGCTTTTGGAACCACTTCACCCCATAATCATTTTCTACAAGAAATAGATGGTCAAAACATTACACTACTAGTACCTGTCTATACTCCATTAATTATTTTATTGCATGTTCTTAAAGTGTTCTCAACTGCTGTCTCTGCAGATAGAACACTTAAGCTTGCATTTCATGATGACTATGTGGAGGAGTTATAGAAATCACAATTATATGATATAAGAACTAAATGAGGAGCAACACTTTCTGTTGTTATTTTCCTTACATAAACACACAGTAAAGTCTCAAATGCAATTCATGAAGAGCACCCTGAAGGGAAACACTAATTTCTGCAGCTGAGGGCAAGTTGCAATATTTGAGATCTGATGTTTCAAGTTTGCTGACATAGTGTTTTTAAAATATTGAATAAGCAGGACGCTAACAGAAAGTCATAGAATATGTAGCACTTTCTACTCTTGATCTGTACATCAGTGCATGTCCTGTCATACAAGTAACAAGAAATCCCTTGAATGCTGGCAGATTTCCTACATAGTTTACATTTTGCAAAGTAGATGGAGATCTCACTACTTCTTTCCTGAAATAGTCAGAAAGTAAGGGACTAATAATGATCCCATAAGTTAATGATATTTCTGCTTGTAATGTTTTCTAGAGAGCACTACAGACAAGCAACAGGCTGGAATAACTGCCTGCAGCCTGTAATTTAAAGAAATTAATACATCATAAAGTAGACCTGTCTTCCCTTCTAAAACTGAATAAAGAGGTCACTGATTTAATTTTCTCTAATGAAGTCTGTGTCAGGTATTTCTCACAGACAGCTAGTAATAACAAAAGCAAACACTAAAATTTAAGAGGTTAGCTTAAACCATCATCTTTTTTTTTCTTTTCTTAAAGTAGAGATCTGTTTCTTGTATGTTGCTTTTAAGTAACTGGGAGATAAAGGAATATCTGAAGCTGTAGTATCCACTGCAGTTTATGATTTTTTGTCAGCAGAGTAACTTTAAGGTCATGCATTTATTCCACTTGGCTTTTTTTGGGTTTTTGTTTGTTTGTTTTCCTCATCAGCTCTGTTTTGTTTCCTTTACCTTTCCTATATACATTTTCCCATCTTCTTTTGAACCAGTATAAATGTGGGGGGATTCTGCTGGACACATGATGAGTGAATTTAACCCTTTTCCCCCTCCAGATACACCTTTAACCTAAACACTTCAGTTACCTGATACTGATTCATTGTACAGAATGCTATCACAAAAAGTAATGCCTACTACACTGAGGTGACCTCTCAAGTGCAGTAAGAGAATGGGAACCAGTTGTGAAACTATAGCTGCAGTTTCCTTGTCCAGAGATAATGCAGTGGCTTGCCTGTAGTGCTTTTATCTAATGACAAAAAGCTGTTTGAATTGAGAGATGTTTTCAGAAGATTATCAGAAATTGTCTAATTTTGTACTACATTCAAATTCCATTGGTGTTTCAGGTTTTTCATTAGGGTTATTATTGTTGTTGTTATTATATATTAAATGAAAGCAGATACTGTTATTTCACACTGATTTAACTTCACAAGTCAAGTTTTAAGGAAATTTTGAATTATTTCCACAGACACATTATCACTGTTTGGTTTAATGACACTGGATAGATATTAAATGTCAACATATTCCTTGCTAGTATCTTTGAAGTTATTAATTATTGATTATTGAGATTGTAACTAACTAGCCACAAAATAGTCAAGCTCAGGTAGAGAGCTGAAGGAAATTTTTCTCCACCGCTGTCATGTTTTTTAAGAGATTAAACAAGACCCCAGGATCCTGGGGTCATGATACTACAATGTCAGATGTAGTAAGGACTCTGCCCACATGGCCCTTCCAGAATCTCTCAGGAGTTCTGTGGTCCTTTTTGCACCTTTCACATATAGTGCAAGTATAGTGAAAGGTGCATATATAGTGAAAGGTGCATATATAGTGAACGGTGCATATATAGTGAAAGGTGCATCAGGCTCTGCAGTTGTCTCCTCTGCCAACTCTGCAGCCTGCACATTCTGCCAGTTTTGTTGTTCAGCTTGTGTCAGTCTATGTAAGATTTAGCTAGTGGGTTAGAGATTGCATATAGTTACTCTTAGAACTGACTGTCCTAATTCTATAATAATGTTTGAGCAGAAATTTCCATAAGCAATAAATATACATAAATTAATGTTCCATTTGTTTCTATACCTTAATGTACTTCCTTACAACATGTCTTCTTACTCCAGAGATCCCTCCTGTGCCTTGCAATTTCGTATTGAGAATATACAGCCCCTTTTAGAATTTTGAACCATGTAGGACAGTGCTTCTTTCAGGACTAAACTCCTGGAAAAATCAATTAATTCTGGGCAAGTAGGGTCAAGCATTTCAATACAATTGATATCTCGTTATCTTTTCTGAAAATACAAGACCTGATTCAAGGTTGTGAATAGTTTGTTATTTTTACTCGTGATTGAGAGTTGGGGTTCTTTGCCTTGGAGAAAGGCTCTGGGGAGACCTTACTAGAGCATTTCAATACTTAGAGACGAGCTCTGAGGAAGATGGGGCAGTACTTTTAGCAGAGCCTGTTGCAACAGGACAAGGGGCAGTGGTTTTAAACTAAACTTGGGTAGATTTACACTGTATAGAAAGATGACATATTTTATAATGAGGTTGGTGAAACACTGGAATAGGTTGCCCAGAGAGGTGGTAAATGCTTTATGCTTGAAAACATTCCAGGTCAGGTTGGATGGGACTCTGCACAACCTGATATAGTTAAAAATGTTCCAGCTCACTGCAGGGGGGATTGGACTAGATTGCCTTTAAAGGTATCTTCCAAATTAAAGTATTCTATGAGTCTATGATGATATGAGCGCCTCAACAACAGGCCAAGGCACAGTTAGCACAGGGGGCAGACTGGGCACAGACAATCCTGTGGGCCAGGGGTGGGACCCATCAGAATAAAAATGGTATATGTGGAGCTGGTCTAGAGGTCCCAGTTGAAGCCTGTCAGGGATAGCAAATCTGGAGCTTCCCAGAATCAGAGAGGAATAAGGGAAAGAAATGTCTGCCTCTGGAGGGCTCACTCATGTCCTTCTACTTGTCATCACATTTCAGCTGCATCCTGAAATGAAAAGATGATATGTAATAAAGAATGTGACACTGCCAAGGGCTTGTAGTTCACAGAATAGACAGAGTAAGAGGAATAGTGCATGGCTAGTGATAGGTAACAAACAGCATGTTACTTCCATTCCCTCACATTATTACTTCATTTGTTCCTTTAATGAGTGTACCTAAGAATGAAGTGTGATTTCCATAGTTAAACTGTTAAATTTTTATGAGGATGAACTAATCCATCATATTGCTGGGGATTATCAAAGGGTAATTTCATAGTTGGTGTCTGTTGGATTCACATTTGTTCCTGTGTTATTTCACATGCATACATTTCTCTTTGATACTAGATTTACAAGGTCAGCAGAGCTGATTATTTTGTATACATCTGTTTCTACATTTGCTTTGCAAGCTAAACAAATTCACTTACTCCTTTTGGTAGCAAAAGTATGACTTTCCAGGCTTTTTGTCAAACTCACAATTTCTATTGGTATGATTGTGAGACATCGTTTGGTAGCATCCTAATACTGCCCTTCTTCTTTTTTCAACTGGTATCAAAAGGTGTTATTGCCAAACTACATTCAGCTTTATTTGAGTGCATGAAAACTTTTTCAGAATGAGTCATTGAAAGAACAAGAATATAAAAAATTGAGACAACAACATGAAGATTTAAGATGAAAGCTTTTATTTAAATAAAATCCCACAGGCTACATGGTCTGAAAGTAACAGTGATCCGTATTTTTTTTCCTTTTAATTAATGTTATGTTTAATGACAACTTAAAATGTCTCTAGAGAATTGATAGGCAAAAATTTATTCATAGTTTTAGAAATAGGTCACAAACTAACATTCTTTGGAAAAGGAATATTGGCTCCTTCATTGCCCATTGGCCAGGAGTTTGCTGTGGGGGGACGGTGTCAAAGGCCTTACAAAGGTCCAGGTAGACTACATCCACAGGCCTCCCCACATCCACCAGGTGGGCATCCTGGCCTGCATCAGGAACAGTGTGGCCAGCAGGAGCAGAGAGGTCATTCTGCCCCTGTACACTGCACTGGTTAGGCCACACCTAGAGTACTGTGTCCAGTTCTGGGCCCCTCAGTTTAGGAAGGATGTTGACTTGCTGGAATGTGTCCAGAGAAGGGCAACGAAGTTGGTGAGGGGTTTGGAACACAAGCCCTATGAAGAGAGGCTGAGGGAGCTGGGGTTGCTTAGCCTGGAGAAGAGGAGACTCAGGGGTGACCTTATTGCTACCTGAAGGGAGGTTGTAGCCAGGCAGAGGTTGGTCTCTTCTCCCAGGAAGCCAGTACCAGAACAAGAGGACACAGTCTCAGGCTGTGCCAGGGGAGGTTTAGGCTGGAGGTTAGGAAGAAGTTCTACACAGAGAGGGTGATTGCCCATTAGAATGGGCTACCCATGGAGGTGATGGAGTCACACGCCACAATTTGATCTGCAAATCTTAGTTTAACTAGTTAGATGCTCAGACACTCATTGACAGAATATTTGCTGAAAGAAAATGAATTCATTTGGATCTTTTACAAAAGGTAATGCTCATCTAATCTTTGGACTGGGACATTCAGCTGCTCTCTGGATGTGGCAGCTCTCTCTGCTGCAAGGGTTCCTGTAACTGGATTTTTAGCTTGCTGAAGATTTCCCACACCTGTGTTTTCCTGATTTCTTATACTCCAGCTGGTCAGACGTTCTATATGATCACTCCAGGGGATACACATGAGCCATTTCTACTGAATATTTTGAACTTTAAAAAAAAAAAAAAAAAAAAAGGGGAAAAAAAGTCAGTTATCTCAGCTGTCTACAAAAGACTGTCCTAAATAAACATTTCCTATCTGCAAGGAAAAAAATCTACTGACTGTTTAGAAATATCTTATCTACATGCAGCTGGACTTGTCTGGGAGAGTACTTGTAGCTGCCAGACCCTGTACCCAAGATGTTTACCAGTACATCTATTTATACAAATGTTGCCTGTCAATTGGTCCAGGTCCAGCAGGAGTGTACTGGCTATGACAATGATGATGCCACAGCTGTCTGAAACTCTCACCTGAAAATTTTCTGTGGCAATAAGTCAAACACATTATTGAGAAACCAGGTAGAAACTCTGTCAACCACCTTGTTTCACATCAGTCCCTTATCTCATCTTTTCTTGAGTCATGTCTATTTTCTGAACCATGCACAGAATTGATGACTGAGTGCTCTGGATATGTACACAGACACAGCCCTGAAACCTTGCCATTCCACAAATGTAACTTGAATTTTCTTGTTATAAAACAATTAGTTTTCATTCCATAAATTTTGATAGAGGGTGAGACTGTTTACAAGTAGTAATTTCTTTTCAGAGACTGAGATTTTTAATGGAAATGAGATAAAAATGTTATGCCCTTGCAAATTCATTGATTCTCTTTGGTGAAAGCTGGATGTCTGCAGGTTTTAGGCATTTATGTCTTTTAAGCTACTCTTAGCAGCTTTTTTCTTTGATGTTTCAATAAGCATGTGCAATCTACTCCCGGGTGAAACAATGAGCTTCACTGGAGTATCCTTCCACTTCATTGAGTTAATATGTATCAACTCTAGGAAGGTCATTCCTGACAGATTTTGTTAAATCTCTTCTTACCAGCTGCCAATCTTGAGTCTCTAAAATTTAGCTCAGTAACCCATTTAGAATAGAATAGAATAGAATGGAATGGAATGGAATGGAATGGAATGGAATGGAATGGAATGGAATGGAATGGAATGGAATGGAATAGACCAGGTTGGAAGAGACCTTCAAGATCATCGTGTCCAACCTATCATCCAACACCACCTAATCAACTAAACCATGCAACCAAGCATCCTATCAAGTCTCCTCCTGAACACCTCCAGTGACGGCAACTGCACCACCTCCCCGGGAAGCCCATTCCAATGGGCAATCACTCTCTCTGTGTAAAACTTCCTCCTAACCTCGAGCCTCCTAAGCTCCAGTTCTTATGAGCCCTTGTGATAGAAAATCTTAAAGTCTAGCCTAATTTTTTCTTACTTTATTTGAAGTCTGATTCTTTTTGTCTTCTGCATTATAGACATTGAGAACTGAAGGGTTTTACATACAATAAGAATTCTACTATGTCTTCATTTTTCTCTTCAGGCTATAACAACTCTGCTTTCTAAAAATCTTTCACAAAGTCACAGGAGCTGGAACTCTGTCAAGCACCACATCTTAGATCTGCAAGTATCAGGAATGCGCTACCTTTAAAATGTTTCTTTTCAGGTGTTTTTTTTTGTTTTGTTTGGTTTTGGTTTGGGTTTGGTTTGTGTGTGTGGTGTTTTGTTCTTGTTGTTTGCTTGTTTGTTTGTTGTGGTTGTTTTTTTTTTTATATTCAAAGACAGATTTCTACAATGTTAAATCTCTAATATGGAACTCAAGACAAAAAAAAATTCTGTCGTTTCTCATGCATAATTGTCACAAAACATATTCTATTTTCCCTTTTCCCATTACGTCTCCTCCAAGGATATAGAAAGCTGTTTCCACTTTTCATGTGGGCTGCTGTGTTTATGTAATATTATTATTGACCTTATTCTTCATCTCTATATACTTGTCATATGCTTTTAGGACAGTGACTGTGCTTGGTTCGCTAATGCTGTTAACATTTATAATAACATGCCTGAAGTTTTACTTTCCCTATTGCAGTTTCAGTATTGGTAAAAATGCCCTAATAAACCCCCAACATTTCCTACTGCCTTTCCATCTGGTATGCCACTGAAATTCCACTCAGATGACAGTTGGAAAAAGCATTGTCATGACGTATAGAATTCGGCAGGAACTAGTGATAATGAGGTCAATTACATTTTTTTCTGTGATTATGGTACCTTTGTTCTTGTGCTACCAGTGTTAGGATTATTTCTTGTTCATTTGTTCAGCCTCTCTGTTAAGATTATTTTAAGTAACTAAAAGAATTTTTTATGAATGTATAAAATTAGATGGGAACATGTGCTCTTTATTGCTTTTTTATAATTAACCACTGCTAATATAAAGTCCCTCACTTTATCTAAAAGTTTGTCCTTGAACAAATTCCAGCCATCTTCTGTTCACATTGTGCTTTGTGATGATCTTTGCCTTTTCATTGATTCAGCACTTACCTCTGAGCCTTACTTTTCAAATATGTTGAATTTGCCTTTTATCAGCTTAAAAATGTGGATCTCATGCATATTTACATTGCAAGCTGTGACAGCTCTGGAAGAGGTCAGTTGTGTCAACTGCTCTATACATCCACAAGAAACTCTATTATCTGTTGAACAGACGCAGCTTTATAATGTGTAAAACTAAGCATATTTTTTTCTAATAATATGACCTCCTTATTTTGATACTACTTGTTTGGGAGTTTATTATACAGCTTTAAATAAGGTTGGTCTCACATTAGTACTGAAAAGAATAAAAGTGATATTTGAATGAGAAACCTTAGTTTTGTGTCTATCACCAAACAACTATGTTAATTTAAAAATAATATGTGTGCCTTCCTTGTCAGAAGGACAAAGAATTTGGGCCAAAACATCAGGCATTACCACTGATGTTGATAAGGTTTTTGGATTGGTTATTTCTTACATTAAAACCTGATTAAAAAATTTTCTTTGCTGTACAAGAAGAACAAAAAATATTTATCTTTACTTTGAATTTTATTTCTCCTTTTATGCACCTGGACTAAATCTGAGATCTCATTTCACAAACACATGCATCTGCTGGTAATAATCAAAACTGGTGTGAATAATTGGTGAGACTGAATTTTGGCTTGAATTGGATTCCCCACCCTACTAGAGGGTGGGGAATCTTTATACAGTGGAATATAGATGGGTTAGGCCGATGGGCCAAGGCTAACTTCATGAAGTTCAACAAGGCCAAGTTCCAGGTCCTGTACTTGGATCATAACAATCCCATGGTAGGCTTCAGATTCGGGCATGTGTGCTTGGAAAACTGCAACTTGGAGAGAGGGTGTTGGTGATAGCAGACTGAATATAAGTCAGTAGTGTGATCAGATGACCAAGAAAGCCAACGGCATGCTGGCTTGTGTTAGAAACTCTGTGGCCAGCAGGAACAAGGAGGCGATCATCAGCCTGTACTCAGCACTGGTGAGGCCACACCTTGAGTATTGTGTTCCGTTCTGGGCCCCTCACTATAAGAAGGATATTGTGCTGGAGTGTATCTAGAGAAAAGCAATGAGGGATGTGAAGGGCCTGGAGCACATGATCTACAATGAGTGTTTGAGGGAGCTGAGGTTGTTCAGTCTAGAGAGGAGAAGGCTGGGGGAGACCTTATCACTCTCTACAACTACCTAAAAGGAGGTTGGAGTGAGGAGGGGGCCAACTTCTTCTCCTTGATGACAAGCAACAGGACTAGAGGAAATGGTCACAAGCTGTGCCAAGGGAGGTGGAGGCTGGATATTAAGAAATACTACTTTACTGAAAGAGCTATTAGACATTGGAATGGTCTGCCCAGGGCAGTAATGGAGTCACCATCCTTGGAGGAGTTCAAGAGGTGTGTGGACCTGGTACTCAGGGACATGGTCTAGTGTTGACCCTTCAGTACTGGGTTTCAAGTTGAACTCTTTCAGCCAGATATATTCTGTGATTCTGTAAATGTCATGGGGAGAGTCAGGGATAAAGAAAAAATTGCACCAGCACAGTGAGTGAACCCAGTCCTGACCTTTGACAATTCAGAGTAAGAGTTATATCAAAGAGAAAGTGGTGAGTCCAGGACAGCTGAAAAGCTGCAAAGAGGTGAAATAAGGTGAGGTTTCACAAAAATACATAGTCAAACTAACTCCTGGTGGGAGCCGTTTTCTTTGTTTTAGAAAACTCTAACCCATCCATAGAGTTGTTCTTAAAGCAGTCACAGAGATACTGCTTGCACTGATTCCTAAGGCCTGCTATTAACTGCTTAGCTCTTGTAATTTGTAACCGTATTGATACTGATGTTGTATCTACTTTCCCAGCTTCTCTGATCGCTCTGAGTGATATCAGTCTCCTACTCTAATATGCACATTCCTATCTCCATCACAGTGACAAGGTCTTTATTACATTATGAAGGAAGCTATACAATATTTTTGGAGATTTATGGTGCTCTGATAGAATAGAATAGAATAGAATAGAATAGAATAGAATAGAATAGAATAGAATAGAATAGAATAGAATAGACCAGACCAGGTTGGAAGAGACCTTCAAGATCATCGCGTCCAACCTATCAGCCAACACAACGTAATAACCATGCAACCAAGCACCCTATCAAGTCTCCTCCTGAACACCTCCAGTGATGGTGACTCCACCACCTCCTCGGGCAGCCTATTCCAATGGGCAATCACTCTCTCTGTGTACAACTTCTTCCTAACCTCCAGCTTAAACCTCCCCTAGTGCAGCTTGAGAGAATGTCCTCTTGTTCTGGTGCTGGTTGCCTGGGAGAAGAGACCAATCTCTGCCTGTTGACAAACTCCCTACAGGGAGTTGAAGAGAGCCGCTCTCCATCTTCAGCAGTCCTGGCTCACTGGAGAGGTCCCAGAAGACTGGAAGCTGGCCAACATGGTGCCCATCCACAAGAAGGGCCGGTTGGATGAGCCAGGGAATTATAGGCCTCTAAGCCTGACCTCAGTGCCAGGCAAGATTATGGACCAGGTCATCTTGAGTGCAATCACACAGTACTTCCAGGATGGCCAGGGGCTCAGGCCTATCCAGCATGGATTTAGGAAGGGCAGGTCCTGCCTGACCAACCTGATCTCCTTCTATGATCAGGTGACCCACCTGGTGGATGTGGGGAAGGCTGTGGATGTAGTCTACCTGGACTTCAGCAAGGCCTTTGACACCGTCCCCCACAGCAAACTCCTGGCCAAGCTATCAGCCCATGGCTTGGACAGGAGCACACTGCGTTGGGTTAGGAACTGGCTGGAGGGGCGAGCCCAGAGAGTGGTGGTGAATGGTGCCACATCCAGCTGGCGGCCTGTCACTAGTGGTGTACCCCAAGGATCAGTGCTGGGCCCCATGCTCTTCAACATCTTTATTGATGATCTGGATGAGGGCATTGAGTCCATCATCAGTAAATTTGCAGACAACACCAAGCTGGGGGCAGGAGTTGATCTGCTGGAGGGCAGAGAGGCTTTGCAGAGGGAACTCGACAGGCTGGACAGATGGGCAGAATCCAACGGCATGAGATTTAACACATCCAAGTGCCGGGTTCTGCACATTGGCCACAACAACCCCATGCAGTGCTACTGGCTGGGGTCAGAGCGGCTGGAGAGCGGCCAGGCAGAGAGGGACCTGGGGGTGCTGGTCGATGGTAGGCTGAACATGAGCCTGCAGTGTGCCCAGGCAGCCAAGAGGGCTAATGGCATCCTGGCCTGCATCAGGAACAGTGTGGCCAGCAGGAGCAGGGAGGTCACTCTGCCCCTGTACACTGCACTGGTTAGGCCGCACCTTGAGTCCTGTGTCCAGTTCTGGGCCCCTCAGTTTAGGAAGGATGTTGTCTTGCTGGAGCGTGTCCAGAGAAGGGCAACAAAGTTGGTGAGGGGTTTGGAAGACAAGCCCTATGAGGAGAGGCTGAGGGAGCTGGGGTTGCTTAGCCTGGAGAGGAGGAGACTCAGGGGTGACCTTCTTGCTCTCTACAACTCCCTGAAGGGAGGTTGTAGCCAGGCAGAGGTTGGTCTCTTCTCCCAGGCAGCCAGTACCAGAACAAGAGGACACAGTCTCAGGCTGCACCAGGGGAGGTTTAGACTGGATGTTAGGAAGAAGTTCTATACAGAGAGAGTGATTGCCCATTGGTATGGTCTGCCCGGGGAGGTGGTGGAGTCATCATCATTGGAGGTATTCAGGAGGAGACTTGATGGGGTGCTTGGTGCCATGATCTAGTTGTTTGGGTGGGTTGGATTGGTTGATAGGTTGGACGCGATGATCTTGAAGGTCTCTTCCAACCTGGTTATTGTATTGTATTTTATTGTATTGTATTGTATTGTATGTATTGTATTGTATTGTATTGTATTATAATGTATTGTAATAAGGTCACTCCTGAGTCTCCTTTTCTCCAGGCTAGGCAACCCCAGCTCCCTCAGCCTCTCCTCATAGGGCTTGTGTTCCAAACCCCTCACCAACTTCCTTGCCCTTCTCTGGACACGTTCCAGCATCTCAACATCCTTCCTAAACTGGGGGGCCCAGAACTGGATACAGTACTCAAGGTGCACCCTAACCAATGCAGTGTACGGGGGCAGAATGACCTCCCTGCTCCTGCTGGCCACACTGTTCCTGATGCAGGACTGGATGCCATTGGCCCTCCTGGCCACCTGGGCACACTGCAGGCTTATGTTCAGCCTACCATCGACCAGTATCCCTAGGTCCCTCTCTGCCTGGCCATTCTCCAGCCACTCTGACCCCAGCCTGTAGCACTGTATGTATTTGTTGTGGCCAGTGTGAAGAATTGCATGATGATAGGATGAAAATACCATGAAGGCAGCTTTAACATCCAATGAAATAGAAGCTCTAGCTCTTTGCAATGCAGAAAACAAATATTTAGAAAGTAGAAATAATTATAATTTATCAGTTGTGCCAGCATCTGGCAAACACATTAAGTCCTGATGTGTAGCTTGAAATTCTGTAAGTACATTGATAATAAAAAGATGTTAAAGTCTTTAGAAAGAGGATAATTTTAAATGAAAAAAAAAATAGAGAAAAGGAACTTAAAAGGAAAGAAGATAGAGCTTGACATTTTTTCTTTGAGTCTGAACAGACCTGTGGCAATTTCATGCAATATTTTGATAGAAGAAGGGACACTTTCATCAGAATTTTTTTGTTTTTTTGTAATACATACCTCAGTCTCAAGTTACAGTATAGAAAGCATCATCACAGGAAAATACAGTGAGATTCAGAAAGGATTTCTATAGATATTAAGCCTGTTAAAATTGACAACACCTGTTTTATAAAAGACTGTATAAACTTCATCATTTTGGTCTTATGCCTGTGTTTAACTTTTAGAAACAATCAAACTCTCTAATATAGAAAGAAAAATATCATTCTAAAATATAATTCTTCTTCAAAATGACATATTTTAAAGGACAACATAGTAACTATCATATATTATTTCTTCTGTGGTAGACCCTACACTCTTCATAAATTCTCAGCATTAAGACATCTATTTCTCCATCTAAAAACTAACCAAACAAAAACCCAAACAACAACAACAACAAAAATCAACAACCATACTTCAGACTAAAAAATTGTTGTGTTTTGAAACGTGTTTTCTCTCCTCAGGCTTCTTTTTGGAATTTTCTCATTCCAAGAGATTATGGGAAAGAAGAGAACTAGAAATGAATGAAAGCTATTTACTCATCAAAGTACTAGGTCACTTCTTCTGCAGTCATTCATATTCTAAGTTTCAACTTGGATTAGTGACAGGAAGAGCATTCAACCTGGTAGTAAAACCAGGAAGAAGCACATCAGTTTCTTGTTCCTGTTACATATCTCCCAAGGCTTCTTCCTGTCACGTTCTAACCTTTCCAGATTGCTGTAATTATAGAAGAGAAGTATCCTTGCTTTTTGTCTCCTATTGTTATGTTCATTCTTACTAAACCACAGGCTCTAGTTTAACATATGTAGGAAAACCAAAATGCTTCAAACAAAACAAAACAAAACGAAACAAAACAAAGCAAAACAAAACAAAACAAAACAAAACACCAAACACCAATGAACATTATTCAAATATCTCACATAATTATGTAGAGTTTAGAAAGAAAATATTTGACTCATTTGAGAAATTCTTAACATTTTTTCTCATATTGAGGTGTATCACCCTTAGTAAAGACTGTCAGTGAAATATCTGTTGAAGTAAAGATGGTTTTCACTATCAGGAAGAGTATAAAATTCTCATCCATACACATCTGGCATTTGTTTTTAAACTACTTGGTATACTTAATTAGAAGAACAAAAAAAAAAGTAAGCTTTAACTTTTTTTGGTACTTTTTTAATTTTTAGTGAAGTGATTCTAAATGGTCAGAAAGTATATGGGATGCTGTCATTGCCAATAACATGCACACTGCAGCATAAAAGTGTCATTAAAAATGAGCTAAGAGAAGTTTAAGAAAGAAAACAGCTACTTTAAAATCACTTATTTACTTCTTTAATGTATATAAACACTTCCACTAGACAACCTGCTGTAGAATAAAAAAAATAATAATTAAAAAAAAATATGTCTATGTTAGGAGGAAAATGGAAATGGTATTAAAAGCTTTGTATTCTTCTAGTGAGGGCTCTATCTGACCACTGCATTTTTTACTCTGTTTCTTTCTATATTTGTAACTTGTATTTTATCATTTGTCTGGGCACTGTTAAATTAATACTTCATATGTGATTTTTTTTTTCTGTTGGAGTTTCCACATTATGATTGCAGCAAATATTGTTGTTTTTAGCAAAGTCGATATTTTAAGGCAAAGAAGTATTATTTCTTTTTGTGTGATAATTGAAACAATTTATTTGAAGACTTTCAGAGTGCAAAAAAGAGCTAAAAGCAAGAGGCTAATAAAAGTCAATATCTGCTCTTCAAGCAGTGTCAATCAATTCCAGTGAACTGGATTCTCTCTTTGTTCAATAAGAAAGGCACTTTGTGTCACAAACGACTTGGAGAACTCTTTGAAGTCCTTCTTATCAAGAAATGCCTGGTGTTTGGATCTTGTATTACTCATTTAATTGTTAGTGGCATATTTCTGTTAGGCTATCTGTACTATTAGATTATTTAGAAGAAAACTGAGTTTTCTGAAATTATGTTATACTGAAAGACAAGTAGAAGTTTCTGTGATAAAAACACTCTTACATCTGGAATTCATTTGGCATCAAAACAGCATAGTAAATTGAAAGTATGTAGTGGATGTTTAATAAACTCAGCAAAGACAGGACTGAAATGTTTATAATTCTTTGTTCTGCCCAAAGATAGATTGTCTCTCATATAGCTCCTATTGTATAGTAGAAGATAAACAGGGAAATGTAACTTTAAAGATAAAGTTCTATTAAGTAGTATCAAACATTCAGCTTATATATTGAATCTAGCTTTATTTTCCTATGGACCAAAAGTAGATTAAACATCTCCAACTTGGAAACATTACTGGAAAGGCTGGGTTACTAAATACAGATCCAGCTGCTCTTCTTGTAGCTACACCTATAAACAATAGAACTAGTTTAATCAGAAATACTTAATTTCTCAAGCACACTCCATTTAAGAAAAGTGCCAGAGTGACATTTCTAACTCATCTTTCTGCTTACAATTGACAGTGCCTTACAAAAAAATCCATTCTGCAATTAGTTTCTTCATTGAGAAATATGGATGTAGTTTGCCATATATATTTTCTGAGTTTTAATTTGTGTGCTTCTCTATAGGTGATAACTGAAAATGGTAGATGATGCCTTCATATGTTAAATGAATATTCTAGATGTGACCTTGTTTTGATTCAGCTGAAATATCATATAATGGGCTCAACAACTGCAGAGAATGAGTGTCCAAACACTATAAATTAGTTTAGTGCATCTTGTGGTAATGCTATGTGTGATAGGTTCATTCGGCAGTTGTTTCAAATACTTTGTTAGGATTTCTAGAGAAATTCAGTATTAAGCAAATTCATATTGCTAAGAATCCCCTGATACACTGAGTATTTCAGTATATTGGAAAACATCAAAATCTTTGTCACAGGAAACAAATCCCTTATTGTTAATAAAGATATCTATGAAGAAAGGGAAATCAAAAAGTTTGTGCAGAGTAATCCTCCCTTTCTGTGATCTTCTTCAGACTCTCAGGCAGTTCATTGGAGTAGGCATTATAGTCTGTAGCCATGGGGAATGTCTGCAATGCTACTAGGCATTCCTGGCAAATAAAGGAACTTTCAATGGAAATGGGAAAAGCAGGATCAGGCCTTTTATTTAGCAAATTCTGCAAGTAACTATTATTTCCTCGTGTTTTGATATAAAATACAGGAAATAGATTTTTCTTTTCAAGTGGTGGAATTATATTATAATGTACCTGATACTTTTCACAGTCAGAAGGACAAAAGTTTATTGGCAGTCTAGAAAAAGTCAGAAATAAACTTGAAAGAACTGTTGTTTGAAAAATAGTGACCTGCAACTCAACAAATAAGGAACCATAAAGAGGAAAGGAATAGAGAATGGATACTGCTGCACTGTTATCAGGAGTTATGTGAGTAGGTCATGGAGTTACTAATGTGCAGAACCAAAGTTCTGTCTTTATTCTATTTTTCTTTAGGGAAAAACATCAGCCCAACCAAACAAAGAACTGTCGCTCTGTGCAGAACTATGGAGGACAGAAAAGATAATTTTCTAATAGTCTGCACCTACATTCATCAGGGAATTGAGACATGTTTTGCTTGAAAAGTCTCTTGAAGAAAACTTCTTGGAGCTATCACACTAGAATGTCACAAACATTCTTCTAAAGAAAATCCCAAAATATTGCACACCATCAAACTTAAATTTCTATTTTAATATTTAATATTGGCTTTTTCAACGGTATACTTCAGTACTTTAACTTTTGTAACAAGGGAATAATACCGTATTGCTCTGCTACATTGACTCTATTTCACAACATAAAATGAATAGCAATTGAGTATATAAAATGCAGTTAGTTTTAGAAATTGAAGTATGACCCTAAAACCTACCATAAAAAGCCAAAATTGCTTTGTTCTATTCTTTTTGTTGAGACAATTCTGACACAGCTTCTAAAAGAATGAGCTGCAGGATAATATTTACTACCAGTCTGGCTCAAGATTGAGAATAAAGTAGGCATTGTGATTTTAAAATATCTGAGGGCATCATTAAGCTATCCTTGAAGAAAATAATCATAGAATCATAGAGTTGTTAGGGTTGGAAGGGACCTTAAGGATCATTTAGTTCCAACCCCCCTGCCATGGTTAGGGACTCCTCACACTAGAGCAGGTTGCTCACAGCCACATCCTGCCTGGCCTTAAAAACCTCCAAGAATGGGGCATCCACCACCTGCCTGGGCAACCTGTTCCAGCGTCTTACCACCCTCATGGGGAAGAACTTCTTCCTAACATCCAGTCTGAATCTACCCATTTCTATTTTGGTTCCATTCCCCCCAGTCATATCCCTACTTGACACCCTAAAAAGTCCCTCAGCAGCTTTCTCGCAGGCCCCCTTCAGATACTGGAAGGACACAATTAGGTCTCCTCAGAGCCTTCTCTTCTCCAGACTGAATAGCCCAAACTCCCTCAGTTTGTCATCATAGAAGAGGTGCTCCAGCCCTCTGACAATCCTTGTGGCCCTTCTCTGAACACATTCCAGCACGTCCAAAAATAAACAAGCTACTTGACAAAGGAACACAGGAACTGGAAATTAGGAAACTGATAATCAATAAAAGGTTCCAGAAGGCAGGTCACATATCTTTGAAGATATCCTGGGATGCATCAGAAGAAGTGTTACCAGTAGAATGAGAGAAGTGATCCTCCCCCTCTACTCTGGTGAGACCCCACCTGGACTACTGCATCCAGTTCTGATGTCCCTAGCAATAAGAAGGACAATGAATTGTTGGAATGGGTCCAAAAGAGGACTACAAAGATGATCAAAGGGCTGGACCACCTCTCTTATGGGGACACACTAAGAGAGCCTGGAGAAGAGAAGGCTCCAGGGAGACCTTATAGTGGCCTTCCAGTACCTGAAGGGGGCCTACAAGACAGCTGGGAAGGGTTGGTAGTGAAGGAAAAGAAAGAATGTATTGAAGCTTGAGGGGGTCAGATTTAGACTAACTATTAGGAAGAAATTATTTACAGTAAGGATGGTGAGATGCTGGAAGAGGATGCTTAGGGAGGTGATGGATGTCCCCTCCCTGGATGAGGCCTTGAGCAACCTGGTCTAGTGGAAGGTGTCCTTGACAGTGCCAAGGGGATAGATGATCTTTAAGATCCCTTCCAACCCAAAGCATTCTATGAATTTATGAATCTATGAATGCACCTGAGATATATGGAAGATGAAAATTCTGAGGGCAAATGAGGGCAGATGACAATATGGCTTTATTAAGCTGATAACAGAAAAAGCAGTCTAATTTGAGTATTTAGTTTTACAGCCATATTGCTAAACTGGTTCAGAGATAATATTTTTCCTTCTAATATAATATCAAATTGTTTTAGCCCATTCTTTCATTATCTTCTAGAAAGATCAGTTTCAGCATCAGTCTCAGCAAGGAAAAAAAGGCACTTGACTTAAAATTTTCAAGTTACTTTAAAAGAGCTACATGTTCCCAAGCAACATTTATTTCCAAAAACTTTTTACATTAAAAAGCTCTTCTTAGTACTTTTCATTATGCCAAAAAGATGAATGTTTATCTTAATAATAATAATTCAAGGAGAAAAAAACAAATAGAATGGCATTCTAGAAATGGTGAAGCAAAATGATACAGAAGACAAGAATGGGCATGGTATTGCAGTTTATTCACATATGAACACTTAAATTTTGGATGATGACTCTTATTTCTGTTACTGTATTTTCCTGGAGAGCTAAATACCAGCATTTTTTATATGAAATTATTTTGCTAGACAGCAAAATAACATATTTTGAGTTATTTTCTAAATTTAAATTAGCCTCAGATATCTGAATAAAAAATAATTTGTTAGGAAACAGACATAAAATTTAAAATAACTTTCTCTTTACCACTTACTTCTTGTTGAGGAATATTACAAGCTTCTGCCCAAATTATATTTGTTCTGCTTCATAGCTATATTCTGCAAAATACAAAATCCTTACTAGCAGAATTGGATAGAGAGATTCCTGATATCTCAAATTGTAGACGTTGAGTTCATGAAGGTTTTTGGGTCCTGGTGCATTATGTAACTGAGAAATATAGGGTACAAATCTATCTGTTCACTTCTCTCAGTAATCTAATCCTTCCATTTTAGGAAAAGTCACACACACGTTCATGACTGATGTTTAAACAGACACTGATGGAGAACCACAGATGTAGTTACCCTCTTGGAACTGTCATGAAGGCATCCTATGCACAAAATTATGTCCCAGATATTGCCAGAACTTGTCCCAACATGTTTAGTTCACATTCCCCCCTTCCCCCTCCTTTTTGGAGTGGGTGCTTAGCCCAGAGCTGAGAAGACAAAGGCCAAGGCACCTTGTTTGGGGTAAACAACACCATGCACCCACCCTACGGGATGCTCATGCTTAGCCTATGTTCCTTCCAAGTTTGGGTGTAATTCTAGCCACATACTTGGTCATAGTCTGGAAAGGTCTCACCAAGTTTGACTATTGGTCCAATTCAAGGCTTGGGTAATGTATAAGTATACCCCAAACGGTAAACCAGTCACTCTGCTCTTTGCATGAGCTCTTTACTCTCTGCTTTTTCTGTTAAGCTATTGCTTCTACCAAACTCTGTTCACTCGCACACATAGTATCAGCCTCTGCAGTCCGGAGAGAAGCCAGCAACCCAGGAAGTACCACCATGCTTCAGTCACCCAGAAGCCTGCAAGGAGTCCTATGTTTTGCTTAGGGGTTTGGAACACCAGCCCTATGAGGAGAGGCTGGGGGAGCTGGGGTTACTTAGCTTGGAGAAGAGGAGGCTCAGGGGGGACATTATTGCTCTCTACAACTCCCTGAAGGGAGGTTGTAGACAAGTAGGGGCTGGTCTCTACTCCCAGGCAACCAGCACCAGAACAAGAGGACACACTCTCAAGCTGCACCAGGGGAGGTTCAGACTGGATGTTAGGAAGAAATTCTACACAGAGAGAGTGATTGTCCATTGGAATGGGCTGCCCAGGGAGGTGGTGGAGTCACCATCATTGGAGGTGTTTAGGAGGAGACTTGATAGGGTGCTTGGTTGCATGGTTTAGTTGATTAGGTGGTGTTGGATTATAGGTTAGATGCAATGATCTTGAAGGTCTCTTCCAACCTGGTCTATTCTATTCTATTCTATTCTATTCTATTCTATTCTATTCTATTCTATTCTATTCACCACAACCCTTTGTGTACTAGCTCACAAAGCAGGAATTGCGCTTGGCCACATCCTACCTGACCCCTTGGTCATGGGAGATGAGCCAGCTGTGCCGTTCCACAGCCCTCTAAGTCAAGCTGACTCAGGGTGATCCAAAGCCGGAACCACCTGTGAGAGTCTCGAATATCTTTACAAAGAGCTGCCTCGTAACCTTAGAAATGGCAAAGCAGTCATCTCAGCAGAGCCTCAGCAGTGACTAACCACAGCAGCCCAGCCAGGTCCCCTTTTCCCAGAGCCAGTCAGTACCAGCAGCCATCCTGCACAGCAGTAGCCCAGGCAACCAGTCTAGCTGCAAATGGAACACTGTATCTTTTCAGTTTCACCAGTTCAGCACTGGAGAGGTCCCAGAAGACTGGAAGCTGGCCAGCGTGGTGCCCATCCGCAAGAAGGGCCGGTTGGATGAGCCAGCGAATTATAGGCCTGTAAGCCTGACCTCAGTGCAGGCAAGATTGTGGAGCAGGTCATCTTGAGTGCGATCACGCAGCACTTACAGGATGGCCAGGGGCTCAGGCCTAGCCAGCATGGATTTAGGAAGGGCAGGTCCTGCCTGACCAACCTGATCTCCTTCTATGATCAGGTGACCCACCTGGTGGATGTGGGGAGGCCTGTGGATGTAGTCTACCTGGACCTCAGCAAGGCCTTTGACACCGTCCCCCACAGCAAACTCCTGGCCAAGCTATCAGCCCATGGCTTGGACAGGAGCACACTGCGTTGGGTTAGGAACTGACTGGAGGGCCGAGCCCAGAGAGTGGTGGTGAATGGTGCCACATCCGGCTGGCGGCCACTCACTAGTGGTGTGCCCCAGGATCAGTGCTGGGCCCCATGCTGTTCAACATCTTTATTGATGATCTGGATGAGGGCATTGAGTCCATCATCAGTAAATTTGCAGACGACACCCAGCTGGGGGCAGGAGTTGATCTGCTGGAGGGCAGAGAGGCTTTGCAGAGGGACCTCGACAGGCTGGACAGATGGGCAGAATCCAATGGCATGAGATTTAACACATCCAAGTGCTGGGTTCTGCACATTGGCCACAACAACCCCATGCAGTGCTACAGGCTGGGGTCAGAGTGGCTGGAGAGCGGCCAGGCAGAGAGGGACCTGGGGGTACTGGTTGATGGTAGGCTGAACATGAGCCTGCAGTGTGCCCAGGCTGCCAAGAAGGCCAATGGCATCCTAGCCTGCATCAGAAACAGTGTGGCCAGCAGGAGCAGGGAGGTCATTCTGCCCCTGTACACTGCACTGGTTAGGCCGCACCTTGAGTACTGTGTCCAGTTCTGGGCCCCTCAGTTTAGGAAGGATGTTGACTTGCTGGAACATGTCCAGAGAAGGGCAACACAGTTGGTGAGGGGTTTGGAAGACAAGCCCTATGAGGAGAGGCTGAGGGAGCTGGGGTTGCTTAGCCTGGAGAAAAGGAGACTCAGGGGTGACCTTATTGCTCTCTACAACTACCTGAAGGGAGGTTGTAGACAGGCAGAGGTTGGTCTCTTCTCCCAGGCAGGCAGCACCAGAACAAGAGGACACAGTCTCAGGCTGCGCCAGGGCAGGTTTCGGCTGGATGTTAGGAAGACGTTCTATACAGAGAGAGTGATTGCCCATTGGACTTGGCTACCTGTGGAGGTGGTGGAGTCACCTTCATTGGAGGTGTTCAGGAGGAGACTTGATGGGGTGCTTGGCTGCATGGTTTAGTTGTTTAGGTGGGTTGGATTGGTTGATGGGTTGGATGTGATGATCTTGAAGGTCTCTTTCAACCTGGTGTATTGTATTGTATTGTGTTGTATTGTACCTCATGGGTGTTTCTTTTGAGATATGGTTCAGTTTAAATCCATGAGCCTTTAGCTCAGGTGGCATTGTAACCTCTGCCTCACAAGCAGCCTCCCTGGCAGCACCCAAAGCTATGATTTGTGATCATATTTGATATAAGTCTCTGAAAGGTGCATTTGATTGTGTATGTGCCCTGACACACTGTCGCTTCTAGCTAGCTAATAGCCACCAGTGCCTTTTTGGGTAACCATCTGATGGACAAGCAGAAGAATTGGACCTTTGTTCTTCATTAACTATTTTGTAATTTTTCTAATTGGGTTCAAATTGTTATACTGTACAAGTTTGTGGGATATATCCACAATCATGCATTAAAATATGCATATAAATAATGATAAATGGTTAATAATAATTTTTATATTAATAAAAATTGAATTCCATATGTCATATTTTCATGACTCAAACATTAATAACCTCTTCTTTATAGAGACTGTCTAACCATATGTAGGGCAAGATCTGGAATGTGTATTACGAGAAACATAGCACAGAGAAGCCAATAAATAGAATAATAGAATGGTTTGGGATGGAAGGGGTCTTTAAAAGTCATCTAGTCCAACTCCCCTGCAGTAAGCAGAGACTTCTTTAACTATATCAAATTACTCAGAACCCTACCAGCATGACCTTGAATGTTTCCAGAGATGGGACATCTACCACCTCTCTGGGCAACGTGTTCCAGGCTTTAACCAACCTCATTGCAAAAAATTTCTTCTTTATCTATCCTAGATCTACCTCCTTTTAGTTTAGAACTATTATCCTCTTTTCTGTCTCATCAGGCCTTGCTAAAATGGCTATCCTCATCTTTCTTATGAGCCCCATTTAAATACTGAAACTCTACAATAAGGACTCCCTGGAGACTTCTCTATCCTGCCCTTCTAGGAGAGATGTTCAGCTCTCTGATAATTTTTCTGTCTCTTCTCTGGACTTGCTATAACACATTCAGGCCTTCTTGTCTGGAGAACTCCAGAGTACTCCATGGTACTCAAAGTGAGGTCTCAGCAGAGTCGAGCAGAGCAGCAAAATAGCCACCTTTCATCCACTGGTTATATTTCTTTTGATGTAGCCCAGAAGCAGAACTTGAAATACAGTAGTATCCTTTCCAAGGGCTGGAATTCACAAGGTAACTTCCTCTGACCTGTAAAGTATGATCTAAAAGGAAATAAAACTGGTTTAGATAGACATTTAAAATGTCTACATGTCCAGAAGGACAGACTGTTACCCCACTTCATTTAGCTTTATACTCTGTGTGTGAAGCACAGTTTTGTTAGCAAGTGAATTGCAGAGTGGTCTCTGTGGGACCAAGGGCTTCCATGTGCCAGACACAGCTGATTCCAGCTGGCTCCAAAATAGATGCCCTGCAGGACACACCTCAGGTCATCAGCTGAGTGTGTGCTGCCTCCATGAAAACATATTTAAGAAACAGAAAAAAATGTAAAGGGAGAACATAGTGAGTGGTATAAAAAGGGATAAGCAGCAATGCAAATACCATAGTCAGAGTAGGAGCAAATACTGTCCTGTAGCTCCTGAAGGAGAACACACTAAAAGAGATTGTCCTTCTGCAGCCCCTGGAGAACCAGACTGGAGCAGTTACCCACACTGTGGCCAGTGGATGACCTCCCTCCAGAACACATGTATTTCTCCTAAAAGACTTCAGCCCATGTTGAATCAACTTAGGAACAGAGGAAAAGTGAGGGGACAAAGGATCAGCTAAGAGGACATGCTATGTATTGATCATGACCCCAATTTCCTGATTGAAGCAGGACAATAAATTTCATCAATTTTCATAAAATGTAATTGTTTTGTTTAGAAGGGTCATGTAATCCTAACCCCCTGCCATTATCACTAGAGCTGGTTACTCAAAATATTATCCAACCATGATAGGATATCCACCTGTTCCCATGTCCCACCACCCCTCATCACGAAAAATGTCTTCCTTATGTGCAGTCTAAATCTATCCTTTTTTTAGTTTAAGTGTTGTCCCTTGTCCTATCACTATAGGCCTTGGCAATAAATCACTCTTCATCTTTCTTATGAATCCCCTTTAAGTATTGAGAAGCTGGTATGTGGTTTCCCTGAAGCCTTCTCCTCTCTAGGATGAGCAACCCCAATTCACAGTATCACAGTATCGCCAAGGTTGGAAGAGACCTCGAAGATCATCGAGTCCAACCTGTCACCACAGACCCCATGACTAGACCATGGCACCAAGTGCCACGTCCAATCCCCTCTTGAACACCTCCAGGGATGGTGACTCCACCACCTCCCCGGGGACCCCATTCCAATGGCAAATCACTCTCTCGGTGAAGAACTTTCTCCTCACCTCGAGCCTAATCTTTCCCTGGTGCAGCTTGAGACTGTGTCCCCAAGCTGCACCACTCACTCATTCCCTCACTCTTTTTTCAGAAAAGAAGGTTTCCAGCCCTCTGACCATTTTCATGCACCTTTCCTCAAGTGAAGTCCATTTTGCTCATAACAGTAATTGGTAAATGATCTCTCATTCTTTACTTCAATTTGTAAGCTTTTTAATCTCATTTCCTTCTCCTGTTCTGTTAAGGAGGAGGACTGAAAGAGCATCTGGGTGAGCATCTGGCATGTTTCTATGTATCAGGACACTAAAGCTAACAAACTTCCCCTACCATGTTCCCCGACTTTTCCGTTTATTATATGAAACATAGTCTCATTATTTACAAGCACAGGTGAATCACTATAGTAACTTCAACCCCAGTCTCAAACACAGCTAGAAATCACAGGGAAAAAAAAAAAAAGGAAAAAAAAAGGAAAAAAAAAGGCAAGCAAAAATCCCTAAAAATAAAAAGGATGAAGATCCCATTGTCAAGCAAATTATAAACATTTTTCCCTCTGGATGAGTTGTACACATTTTCTGACAGTTCTCTTTCCAGGTTCTTCCACTACCATCCCAGCAGTTAATACAGACTAGCATTATACTTCCACGGGTTAAGGATTAGGTTGATAAATCAACATGTTTTATTTGAAAGCAGAGGCCATCTAGGGACACAGAGATTGATAAGAGAATCTATTTTTTTATTAGGGCACTTTTAGATTTAGCCTTCAGTAAGAACCTTATTTAAATAGAAAGATTTTTGTTTGCTCCCTATGGGAGTGTAAGAGACTAAATCTTGTCACTCTTGATGTGACTCAACAAAGATAAAATCACCTGTGCTGCTTGCCCAGGCAATAGCTGATGTGTATTGGGAAGACACCACTGGATAAAGATCCTTTGGAATGTGCATAGACAAGATCATCTCTACCCATCTGCTACCCCAGAAAGGGAGGATGGTGCAAAGGACAATGGATTCACCACCTGGATACATCCCAAAAAAAAATGTATAAAAGACCTGAGCACCTTCTGGCTCAGGGAAGGAAAAGACTGGGGCAATGCTGCTCTGAAGAAAAATGAAGAAAATACCAGGAGACAAAAGGACAGACACAGGAGAAAAAGACATCACCATGTACCGTGGAGGCAGCAGACCAGAAGGAACCCTCTCTCTGTGTCCTAAGTTCCGTCTGCTGCAACTCATGGAGCTGAAGAAGATGCTCAGAGGACTTGGACTTTGGTGTCTCTCCCTCCTCTCCTCCAGCAGAGGACAGCACAGCCAGCAAGGATGACCTCTCCTCCACGCCAAAGCAACACCCTTCCTCCACAGACCCAAACTGTCTTGGGGGTGAGTGGTGTAGTAGTATAATTCCTTTCCACTTCTCTCTCCCTCTTCTCCCTCTCTCTCTATTTTTTCCCTCTCTCTCTCCCTTCTTCTGTTCCATCCACTTTATTCTGTTAATAAATAGCCTCACTGTTGATATTTTGGCCTCGTTTGTGCCTCTAATTTCATAACATGGGACTATACAAAAGAACTGAGTCTCTTTCCTTCTCTGGACTGAGACAGAGAGTCATAAGCTGCCTGTAAATTGACAGAATTTTATAAACGAGAATACATAGAAACTTCTGAACAACTGAGGTAGTTTTCTACAAAAGGTGTAGAATACTACTTTTATACTTCCTTTGAAGTCCACAAATCAAACATTTAAAAATTAATAAGACTTGTACTGTATAGAAAACAATATTAAGTGAAACATAAAATTTCATTCTAGTTTAAAAAATCTGATCACTAATTTAATGAAATTTTCATCCTGTTTCAACTAACATGGATTAAATAGCTTGGTAAGCTACACTGTAACCTGTATTTTTTTGTGCTCATTAGTTTTGGGTTTTGTTGTTGGTTTTTTTTCCCTTTCATATGTGTGTGCCAGTGGCAGCAAGATGTGAAGGGGAAGGAGGTATGGGTAAAGGCTAAAGGTAAAGACATTAGCTAGCCCACCAAATGATCAGCAGCAAGGCTGACACATGGGACCATGGGCAGAGCACTAATTCAAGTCCGTCCAAAATGTCTACCTTCTCTGTTCTGTAAGAATATCCCATTCTTTCTGCAGTGTTGACCTCAATTCAGACATCAAGACGACAGCAAACTGCAGGAAACATTAACCTTGTCCTTTTCTTGTTTCCCCCCCTCTTCACCTGCTCCACACTGTATTACTTCATTACTTTTCATGTTGTTACAGCAGCTAGAATGTGGCCACTTCTTTCCTGGTCCTGTTTCTGTCATTCTGCCAGCAGTGTTCTACATTAAACATTAAAGCATTCCTATGTGATTTAGAGGAGGATTTACATGTATAGATATTCTCTCATGTTAAAAAGGCTATAAGTGGCTGTTACTATGGTTTCACACTCTCCCTTCACTGCCAGACTCAGTATAATGGTACTGCATTGCACTGATTTCTACCCATTTGTCTCTTCTTGTAACATGCTCAAGAATTACTACTCACCTGAAGCCATAATAATTCAGACTACATATCACCAAAAAGGCAAGAGTGATTTTCTTCGTTGCCACTTTTCATATATAAGGTTGCAGCTGTTATTTGCAGAAGGATCAAAAGGAAATCCTAATGCCAAAACAGACTAAAAAGCAGATCCCAACTGCCCATCCCTCTTAACTACAAATAAAGAAACAAAATAAATTGTCTTTCAAACACTGAGGAAATTAGTTTCTGGATATGAAACTGAAATGTGAGACTTTAGTCTGTTTCATTCCATTCTTTTCTAGGGAGATAGTATTCTGTTTTATTGAAAGGTTTATTTGGGAAATTCCTTCAGCTGTGTAAGGAGTACTCAATTCTCTCTGAACCGACTGCATGTGTGAAAAGAAATCTAAAGAAGAAAATCTGTACCATATCACCTTTTTTATATTGCCAAATTACAGACTATAAGTAGGTATTTCAGCTACACAAGCCTTCAAAAATACCCTTTGCAAGGCAGCTATTCATCAGCCAAAAATTTTCTGGTTTTCCTTGTTTCTGTTTCCGTTGTCCATTTCCAGCCTATTAGAACATCAGTAGATGTATTGACATGCTAGTTGAATTGCTATTCCTAGGCAACATTTATGATTCTGAGAAAGGCCAGATTAGTAATGTGATTTTCTAGTTGCTATGTGAAAAGCAGTCCCTTAGAATCAGATGGATATTTCTGGTTGATGCTCAGTCCTTATTAATGCATGCTTCTGTTTAAGTATGGATAAATTACTAACCCATTGTGGTGGTTTTAGGCTATAATAATGAGAAAAATGTTGTGAAATACAGAATTTGTTGCATAATTAATGTCTTATCTAGAATCTCTGTAACATTAATCTCTAAATAACCTTCAATTCATACCACAACATAGATGCTAATGGTAGAAATTAGAGCTGAAAATACCTGTTTGGTTTTTTATTTCATGTAGTCACTTGATTGTTCCCAAAAGAATGTTTTCCAGTGGCTTGTCCTGTATAGATTTAAATGTACTTAGCAATAAAGTTCCTACTACTTCCCTTTGGAGACTATGTCACCATGTAATAGATTTCACTATTGGGAATCATTACCCTATTCAATTGTGGCAAGGTATTTTACCTTCTCAGAAACAGAAAAGAGGAAAAACAGCAAAAGCAAAAATGTCTATTGGCTAGAATAAGCTAGGGAAAGAGTTCACTACAAGCCAGGGAGGTTATTTCTTTTAAAAGCTCATTCCTTCAATGTTGCTATTTTAATTTCCTGCAGTGTGAAATCTACTGTTGCATTTTTCATCACATTTTCCTGAGGTAAAGACAAATCCTACCTGTTCCCTTTAATGGTGTCATTTAGCTCTCATTTAACATTTCTTCTTTGTACTTGCAAGATTGCCTTGCCTTTGAAAATTAACCGCTGAAATATCCACATAACCATCAAATTTCTTTAAGACTGATTTATTAAAAACAGGGAAAGTGGATTTAAGATAAATTAGGAGACTTGTTAAGTGTATCAAGATGTCATGATCCTAATAAAACATTATTTTCTTATTCCCCAGAAGGGAACAATCTTCCATAAGCATCAGAACACATTCTGGCTCTGACTGACCTGTGGCTTAAAAGGAGGGTTTATTAAGATAGTCTCTTTTAAAATTTATAGGTTATGGACAAATATTAGGTAGTAGTTACACACAGTAGTCTCCTGGTTCGAAGATACCAAACAGAAGTACATATGTCACCCATTCCTACCATCTCCCAGGTATATAGTGCTTAGGATAATTTGACTTGTATTAGGATTCAAGAAAGTATATGTTCTGGGATGTAGCCTAGACATTGCCAATCTCTGTAATATAAGGCTACATGGAAAGAACAGACTTGAGGAAAAGAGCAATAGAGGACTGAAGAAAATTGTATTTGGGTTTGTGAGTAATAAGACTTTAGTAGCAAGAACAAAGTACAAAAGAAGAAATACATAGCATTTGCATGCCCACATGCATCCCTCCATGCACAGTACTGAACAACTGACTGAGCAAGTCAAGAAATTACTGAAGGGGCAGGAAGAAAAAGGGAGAGCTGCCACTCTTGGAGCAGACAGGGAAAGGAGGTAGCTCCCTCAGTACTCCAGTGGTCTCACATCAGTTCTGCAGAAACAGTTCTTGTGATAACTATTTCTTCTTCCTCTTCACCACCCTCATCCCCACAGCTCCCACCCCCCAAACTCCAATTCCTGTAATTTTATACAATATTTGTACTTCTAGGCAGTTTTAGTCTTTAGCCTCTGCACCCCAGACTATACACTGAAAAATGAGGATGTTATGTTCCCAGTCAGGTGCCCTGTCCTGTTGCTCAGCTGTTTTTTCTTGCTTATCTGCTTCTTTTCTATACTATGCTGAAAGCAGTATTTTCCCCCAAGATAAGACTATACTTTCTCAATGACCAATAATTAACTGACCATCTGTGAGTTGTTTATAGGTCTAGGTCCTCTGTTTTCAACTGTATTTTTCAAGGCACTTGAAACTACCACGTGCTTAAACTTTACGTCATAACATGAGACACCTGGGACCAAGATGCAGTTCACACAGCAAGTTCTCATATCGAGTTGATAATAAGCTCGAAAGGTCAGAGCACAGCCTTTGCACAGTTGGCATAAGCTTTTATTTGCATTTTTACTAGGCCATGGTGTAGTTTCCTGTTGTCTATACTAGCACTTCTTTTTTGTTGAATATGTAGGGTAGGGAGGAAAAAATACTAAGTCACCTTCAGTATCAGTGAGTTGCATATATAGTTGCAAAATTTAAGCAGATGCTGCATCAATTTGTCTAATCAGGTCAAAATATTTCTGGTTGAAAGAACTTTATCTCTGCTCTTGGTGCAAGTGATTTCTTCAGGCTGAGTATTTCCTATTTCACATGTATTGTACCTTGATTAATAATTAAGAAAGAGAAACTGATGTATCAAAAACAATTTTAGTTTGTGTTTTCATCTTCCAATGAATTAACAAGTCACAGAAGCACAAAATGTTAGGGGCTGGAAAGGATCTATGGAAGTTATCTAGTCCAATCCCCATGCTAAAGCAGATTCACCAAGAGCAAGCACGTGATTGTGTCCAAGCAGATTTGGTATCTCTCCAGAGAAGGAGGGAGAGATATCTCTGTGTGTCCCAGCAGCCTGTGAAGTCAGTTAATGATAGAGACCCAGCCATGGTTACAACCAGGCTGAAGGCTACTGTTAGTAGAACTGCGAGTACCCAGACATGTAGGTGTCCAGACCCCTGGCTGTGGTGAGTGCTGGAGCGTGGCACTTGCAATGAAGGGTTACAGAGACAACAGAGATGTGAGCTCTGGTGAGGTGACACCTTGAGTATTGTGTCCAGTTTTGGGCCCCTCGGTACAGGAGAGATGTGGAGGTGCTGGAGCGAGTGCAGAGGAAGGCAATGAAGCTGGTTAAGGGCCTGTACAATAAGTCTTATGAAGAGTGACTGAAGGAGCTGGGACTGTTTAGTTTGGAAAAGAGAAGGCTGAGGGGAGACCTCATTACTCTGTATAACTACCTGAAAGGACATTGTGGAGAGGCTGGTGCTGATCTTTTCTCCCAGATAATTAGAGATAGAACAAGAGGGAATGGCCTAAATCTACAACTGGGTAGGTCTAGACTGAACATTAGGAAAAAAATATTCACAGAAAGAGTGGTCAGGCACTGGAATGTGCTTCCCAGGGAGGTGGTTGAGTCACCAACCCCGGATATGTCTAAAGGTCATCTAGATGTGGTGGCTGGGGATATGGTTTAGGGGTGAACTTTGTAGAATAGGGTTATCAGTTGGACTTGGTGATTCTGAGGGTCTTTTCCAACCTGAATGTTTCTGTGATTCTGTGTGATTCTCCACAACCTCTCCAGGCAGCCCATTCTGGTGCTCCATCACAGTCAGAGTAAAGAAGTTTTCCTTCATGTTCAGATGGAACTTCCTGTGATCTAGTTTGTACCCCATGCCCCTTGTTCTGTGGCTGGACATCATAGAATCATAGAATCAATAAGGTTGGAAAAGACATCAGAGATTATCAAGTCCAACCTATTACTCAACACCTTATGAGCAGCTCCAGGGACGGTGACTCTACCATCTCCCTGGGCAGCACATTCCAATGGCAAATAGGGCTTTCTGTGAAGATCTTTCTCCTCCCCTTGAGCCTATACTTCCCCTGGTACAGCTTGAGACTGTGTCCTCTTGTTCTGTTGCTGGTTGCCTGGGAGAAAGGGATCACTGGAAAAAGTCTGGCCAAATCCTCTTGACACCCACCCCTTAGATATTTATATGCGTTGATAAGATCCCCTTTCACTCTTCTCCAGGCTAAAGAGCCCTAGGTCTCAGCTTCTCCTTATAAGAAAGCCTCTCCAGGCCCCAAATCATTTTGGCCCTCTGTTGGACTTCCTCCAGTAATTCCCTGTCTCTCCTGAACTGGGAAGCCTAGAACCAGACACAATACCCCAGGTGTAGCCTCACTAGGGCAGAGTAAAAGATTTGGAGAACCTTCCTCAACCTGATCACACTCTTCCTAGTGCACTCCAGAATGCAATTGGCCTTCCTGGCCACAAGGGCACATTGCTAGCTTGTGGTTGAAATGGTTAAATAGCTCTTTATTCTCTTATTATGAAGAAATTTTGCATTTAACAGCAGATTAGAATGGACTAGAAAACTTTTCATCAGTCAAATTTATTTACTCTTCCTGCTTAGTAGTTAAATAGAAAATAAACTTAGATCACCCCAAATAATTGCATTGCAGCCTTGATTTTTTTTTTGTGTCAGTCCAAACTCCTTGAAATAGTGCTATGCACATCAGTGAAGTTACAGCTAACATAAATGTGCATGTTTTCTTTTCCTGCTTAACAATGATGTGGTCATGAATAGATGCAAAACATATAAACACATCTATGGAATATAATTCCAAAACTATAAGTTTGTTTATCTTACAATCAAGCTGGGAATTTTCTTCTCTAGAAACTTGATTATAGCTAGTTCTCATAACTTCATCCTCTTCAGTGTACTGCTAAGTGCAACAGGAAAAAAATGACATATTAAAATTACCTTTGCAGTGGATACATAAATAAATTATTTAAAATGTCACATCTGTTAGGGAATTTTCTTGTGAGCTTAACGTTTACATTTCCAATGTATTTGGATTTTTGTGACACTTTAATTCACTGAATAATATTTTTTTCAATATAGCCAAACTGCTAGTACAGATTCTGAGAATATCATAAACATGATTTGCCTCTTCAGATTTTCTTTATTAGCTTTTAATAAATATATTACCAGTTTTAGATAGCTGAGTAATTCTGTAAATTGATTCCATTCATATGATTAGATTTAAAATCCAGAGAAATTGGTTTGAAGCAATCAGACCTGACCTGTACCAGCTGTAGATTTTTATTTTTTTATTTTTTTTTCCCAAGAGAGAGAATGAAATTGGTATGCTGCAGAATTAAACAAATATGGAAGAATCAGGTGTTTCTTGTATGGGCTTATCTGCTATAACTTTTAGGGGAATTTTCTTTTAATCGTAAAAGCAAACAAGAATTTTCCATGAGGTAGGATATGACTTAGCTCTCTCTTACTTGAGGAAGAGAGTTATAACCTCTACAGTACAAATCAGTACAGCTAGTGACAGTTTTTTTATGGCCTTGAATGCCTAACACTGCTCTCATATTGAAAGAGAATTATTTAATGTAGTAGCTGTGTAGGACTGCTAGAAGACATCACAGTCTAAGGGTACCAGGGCATACCAGATTTTAATAGTGTTAAATGTGCACAGAACATGATTCCCTGTGAGCAAGACTGACTCTGAGTTTTAAGCAGAGTGAAATGATGTGCCATGCCTGCAGAGGCACAATCTCCAGGATTTACGATCATGTGTAAAATGCCATTATAACTGCTCAGTTCTAAGCCGTACAGGCAAAATTGGATGTGTCAGCTAACTAGGTCCCCAGAACGATATTTGAAGTAGAGCTGCTAATTTTCTCTCTCATTCAAATCACCAAAGCTGTTTGCAGATATTTTGTTCCTGAGTAATTTTTACAGTCTGTGTGAAAGAAACAAGACTGACTGATGTGTGGTTTCAAAAAAATACCTCTAGGCTTTTGAAATGAATGGCATATATTCATGTCATATCTCCACTATATCATTCACATCCTCTATGTGATGCTGTAAAACACAGCTTGTCAAATTAACTGTCCTGGATTAACACAGCACTTGAAGTAGTACACAAAATAATTATTAAATCCTGAGCCACCAAGAGATCCAGGAAAATTGCTGGGCTACAAATACTTAATCCTAAGCAGGATGAAAAGATGAGTTCTGCATGGTTAAACTTGTGTATTGACAGCTACTTGTAGTATAGATGAGGTGGAACAGCACCAGAATAGTGTTCTAGTGAGTATGTAGTTTTGCATACTGTCATCCTGCTCAATCTCTCTTCTTCATCCTTTAAAGCAGGTCATAAGAGCAGAAGCTCTCTAGATCTTAATGGGTTTGTCTGTTATTATAGAAGAGGATCAAACATTTTGAACAATTACTTATAAAAACTCCCTTCTGATTTTCTTTCTACTGTTAAAAAATGTTGAAAACAACAGAAATACGATTCTTGTAGTTTAGGACCATATCACAGTGTGGACACTACAAAAATTTGGATCCCAAAATCCTTTAATCAAATATATATGCAATTTTATGAATTGCACTATGACTCTTTTCCGTGAGAGAGACAATGCAGTCAGGAGAGGACAGGCAGATTAGTACAGCAGACCCAGGCACGTGACATGCATTTCCAGGACTTGGCCACAGGATCTGATGGGGTACTGGAGAGGTGGTTCTATATCCTGGTGTAGCGTCCCAGGTTCCCATCAAAGTCTCAAATGCTCTCTATTTTCTGGGTTCTCTCTGGAGTATCTTGCTCTAGAATATTTGAGTATTCTTAAGTGTCCTCATTTATAGTGTTAATTAGAGAGTATCTCACTGATAACTAGTCTCATCAAATTGCAATGTCTTTTCCCAATTTGCTTTCACTGTTGGCATTTGTAGTTTGCTTGTTCTGGACACTTTCAAAACATGTTTACACATGATAATCAGTAGGTTATTTTATAGTTTTGCTGTCTATCTACTTGAGCTCACAAAACTAGCATTCTGTTGTTTGGGACAGATGGTTAGCCATATTTTTTTTTTAACTTCTGCTACACCAAAAAGTTCATCCACTACTTTATGCTAACAGTTAGGCTAACTGGGCTAAATTCATGCTGGCTTTGTTCCACTATGAGGGCAAAAGATTTTTTTCTGTGTGAAATTTTTTTAAGAAAACCTTTTGGGTTTACTCCTTTCTTATTCTGAAGCATGGAATTCTGTTCCATGAGCTGTAGCACAGAACTCTGTTCTGTGAGTTGTGGTCCCACTCTGTCTTCTACCCACAAACTGCTGACAGTTCTCTGAGTAAATAAAAAGATTACTGTAAATACATCTGTCCATTAAATGCTCACTGAATGCAAAGCCTTCTGACATTCAGAGCTTGTTTTCGTGTGGATGGTGCTACTGAAGGTACTATTGCATATCACAGTGAGACATGCTCCCAGTTTTGTAGTACTTCAGCTGTTACTGCACTTTATGATAAAGTATGAAACTTACACATTTTTCCTAATGTTTAAAGAAACAACTTCTATAACCTATGCTTCTTCACTAGTTCTACAGCATTTAAAATGTGCTTTTTCAGCTTTCATTATGCAAAACATTGTTTTGGACTCATTTACTTTTACCTATCTAGCACATCTGTTTCGGTCCAGAGAGGGAAAGAGACTCAGTTCTTCTGAATATTCCTGAGTTGTGAAATGAGAGGCACAAACGAGGCCAAAATATCAACAGCCAGGCTATTTATTACATAAATAAAGTGGATGGATCAGAAGGAGAGAGAGAGAAAATAGAGAGAGAAGAGGGAGAGAGGGAAGAGGAATTATATTACCACACCCCTCACCCCCCACCAAGACAGTTTGACTCTGTGGAGGAAAGGTGCTGCAGGAGATGTTGGATCTGTAGAGAAAGGGTGCTGAGGCTTTGGCTGTAGAAAAGATGTGGTCCTCTGAGCAGCCTCTTCAGCTCCATGAGTTGCAGCTGGTGGAACTTAGGACACAGAGAGAGGGTTCGGTCTGCTCCTTCCAGGCTCCATGGCCTCTTTTCTCGGAGCAGCATTGTCTCTGCCTTTTCCTTCTCTTGTGCTTTCCTTCTCAGTGGCATTGTCCTTCTCCTGTGTTTTATTCATCTGTGTTTTCCTTCTGTGTTTTTGGTTCTCTGTTTTTCTTCTACTGAGCCAGTAGTTGCTCAACTGTTTTTAGTTTTAGTTCAGTAGTTTTTAGTCCTTAGGTATGTGTCCAAGTATTGTCCCCCAGGAAATCAGGAGGCAGGTGGTGAATCCATTGTCTCACCATCCTCCCTTTGCAGGGTACTTGATGGGTGGAGATTATCTTGTTTTATGTATATTCCCTAAGGTGGCCTAGGTCGTTGATTTTATCTTTGTTGAGTCACATCACCAGAGACAAGCTTTTAGTCTCTCACAACATCTAACATGGAAGACTTGCAACTCGGTCACAAAGAAATTGTAAGAAATGATACTTCTATTATTTACATAAATGCAAAACAAAAAAATGTGTGCTGATATGTTTAGGTATATTAGATTTGAAAACCTAAATTTTATCACAGAGCTCATGTTGAGAAATTATAAGAAAGATATTTACCAGTTTTAAAGAACAATTACCTGTTTAGTTTTAATAGCAAGGAAATGAACTTGAATATGCAGGAGGTCTTCACTATGCACTTAAATTCCCTTGATATTATTGGCTTTTCCATACCTGTTTACTCTGATGTAAAAATATGCTTAACATTAATTAGATTGATTAGGTAAATATCTTTTTTTGTCCCATTTGTACTCTATGATAACTTTTATAATCTAAACTGATGTTTCAGTTGAAATGGCCTCATTTTACCATTATACTAAATTCAATATGCTTTTTATCAAACTCTTTGTTAGTCTAGATGTTAGCTCCTTTTTATTTTCTCCTCACTTAAACACATGGTTCATGATCTCTCATATTTTTTGCTCGTGATATGTAAAACTGCATGGAAAAATAACTGAAGTTCAGAAAAATAACTAGTGTGGCCTGTGTATGATTTCTGAAAAATGTAGTACCTAAGCCAAAAACATTTCTGCAAATAGACTCTATGTTCAATTTTATCCCAATTGTATGAAGTATCTCATGTGGACTATTGGAAGTTAATAAAATGGAGTCATTAGTGTGAAATAGCTGGAACTAAAGAACAGTCCAAGCAGAGTTATGACTTAATCTTCTCAAAAGCTAGAAGATTTTCTATTCTTCATTTCTATATTTATGTGAAATTTGACAGCATTACTTGCTAAATCAATGGGAATTATAGCACCAGGACAAAAGTAGTATAGCTGGACTGAGCTGTAAATATTTTGTTTTCTTCAGTTTTTGTGAGATGAAAGTCCAGTTATTGATTCTAAAACCAAAATAACAGCAAGACATTTAAAAATCCACACTTCTCCAAATAATAGTTCTAACACCTTTCAATGTTATTTCTATTCAAACACTAGTTCCAGAGACCAGTCATCCAGGCTTAAAGATAAATATTAAATGAACTTTTATACCCAGCATTCTTAAACCTAAATTTCTCTCATTTACAAAATCCCTCATTTAGTTATTTTAAAAAGAGGAAATCTTCAGAGCAGGTTTTGAATGCCTGAAGATGAGCAGAGAGGAAAGAGCAGAGGATTGTTTCCTTTCACAAAACCAAAACAAACAAAGTTTTATTGCAGTAATAGGCATTATACTTAATATAATCTCAGCAGTTATGAATCATTATTTTTTCATTTGAGAATCAAGTGTCTTGATGCAAATCCACAAATTCTACCATGTATATTGTATCTTGTGAAGGAAGGCGGTAATGAGTGGTGTTCCTCAGGAGTCCATATTTAGGCCAGTATTATTTAAACTTCATTAAGGCCACGGACAATGGGTTCAAGTGCACCCTCAGCAGGTTTGCTGATATCAAGCTGTGTGGTGCAGTTGACATTCTGGAGGGAAAGGATGTAATTCAGAGGAATGCTGGTAGGATTGAGAGGTGAGCTGCTGCAAGCCTTGTGAAATTCAACAAGGCCAAGTGCACGGTCTTGCACCTGGGTCAGGGTAATCCCAAAGATAGATACAGACTGAGAGATGAGTAGATTAAAAGTAAGCTATGGAGAAGGTCTTGGTGAAGGAAAAGCTGAAGATGAACCAGCAATGTGTGCTCACACCCCAGAATGTCAATCATATGCTGGACCATATCAAGAGAAGTATGTCCAGGAAGTTGAGGAAGATGATTCTTCCCCTCTCACTTGCTTTCATGAGACCCCAGCTGGAATGCTGCATCCAATTCTGGGGCCATCAAAATAAGAAAGACACAGACCTGCTCAGACAGATCCAAAGTAGATCCACAAAGATCATTGAGGGCTGGAGCATCTCCAATAGTGCAGACTGAGAGGGTTGGGGTTGTTCAGCCTAGAGAAGAAAAGGCTCTGAGGAGACCTCAGGCACAGCCCAAAACTACCACACCTTTCAATATTTAAAGGAGTTCTGCCAAAAATCTGGAGAGGGACTCTTTATCAGGGAGTGTAGCAGTAGGCTAGATTCAGATTGGACATAAGGAAAATATTTTTGCAATGAGGATTGTGGCACACTGGAACAGGTCAATACTCTATCATTGGAAGTGTTAAGGCCAAGTTTGATGGGGCTTGGATCAACCCAATCTAGCGAAAGGTGTCCTGTCCATAGCAAGGGCATTGGAAGTAGATGATATTTAAAGTCCCTTCCCACTCAAACCATTCCATGATCTATGATCTGAGCAGGCTTCCACCTTAAAATGGCACAGTCTCTGAAGACAGATGGAGCATGACAATTTAGAATGTCATTGCACAGACTCAAAAAGAATTAAGTAGCACTGGCTATGCTACCAGAGGTGAATTTTCATCTGTTATTTTTCAGAAGCTCTAGTGCTGATGTCTCCAACTGGTCAGGATTGGAACTGTCTCTGAGCTTCAAATGATGTTGAACCTTTTCTGGTGTATATATGGCCAAGGATACTATTACCTACAAAGTTCACCATTTCTCGTGGGAAAACAGAGGAATAATATTAGATATTGAGCTCTTGCAGAACCCACTGAAATACCTCTATAATTTCAACACTGATCAATATTGATACCATCTGTCTTCACAAAGGTAATGCAGTCATAGCTGAAAAGGGCCATTGTGCTGAATATAGGATGATCTGTGCTATGTACCTAACTTAATTTAAAAAAAAATTCCCCCCCCATCCCTCCATCTGTAAAGAGAGCAATATACTTCAAAACTAAGGTTAGGACTAGAAGACATCTGTACAACTTCACCATCACTTTGTTACCATATTCACAGGAAATTTAGAGTACTGGGGAAGACTAAAGAATGTACTGTGACAAGGATAAAGATAGATATTCTCTACTTAGCTTATTCATTCTAACAGCAGCTACTCCTCTTTTAAAATTCTGAATGTTTTGTTTTCGAGGTGCACATGAAAGAATACATAAGTAAATGGGAGCAGCTGATTATTTTAGCACAAACACAAGAAAATAAGTGCTTTTTTTTGTTTTATCATGGAATTTGGTTGTTTTTCCTAAAATAGTCAACATTTATCTCATAAAGTTGTATTCCATGATTTTAATAACAGAATCACAGAATTTCAGGGGCCAGAAGGGACCTCAACAGATCATCTAGTCCAAATCCCCTGCCAGAGCAGGATCACCTACACCAAATTACATAGGGGCACATCCAGGTGAGTCTTGAATAGCTCCAGAGAGGGAGACTCCACAACCCCCCTGGGCAGCCTGTTCCAGTGTTCTGTCACCCTCACAAGGAAATATTTAAGTGAAACTTCCTATGCCTCAACTTCCACCCATTGCCCCTTGTCCTGTCATTGGGCACTACTGAGAAGAGCCTGGCTCCATCCTCTCAGGACTCACCCTTTACATATTTATAAACATTGATGAGGTCACCTCTCAGTCTCCTCTTCTCCAAGCTAAAGATCCTCAGCTTCCTCAGTCTCTCCTTGTACAGAAGATGTTCCACACCCCTATTCATCCTCGTGGCTCTGCTCTGGACTCTTTCAAGTAGCTCACTGTCTTTCTTGAATTGAGGGGCGCAGAGCTAGACACAATACTCCAGATGCAGCCTCACCAGCACAGAGTAGAAGGGGAGGAGAACCCCTCTCGACCTACTGGTCACACCCTTTCTAATCCACCCCAGAATGACAGAATGTACTAAACTACTTCAGATTTTATGTCCTGGACTAGTAACTATTTAAAAGATATTCAATTATACTGTGTTGCTGCTTATGTGCTTATTCAGGAGGTATATATTTTAAAAATACTTCTGTGTCTTCCTGGTGATGAAAATAATCTATCTTATTCTTGCAAAAAGTGATTAATAACTGGATATTATTAATTTATCTGCATACATTTCATAAACTAAATATTTATAATGGATTTCAACATAGTTCTTTTAGGAAAAACTGCCTTGCAAAGCATCAGGCTGAGTATACATGCAAGGTATATTTTCTATTCCTTAAAAAAAGTCTGTTCTGATACATAAAATGTCCTTGCTGTACAGAGTATATCACATGTTTATCAGCAAGTTTTCTTGTTCCCTCATCTCAGGATTAGGATGCTCATTAACTAGTTCTAAGGTTTGAATACTATTTTAACTCACCAAAAAGCTAAAAAATCCTTGGCTTCAGACTTGTGTATACATCTTTTGAGGAAACCTTTGTCCACAATACCATGTTTTCCTCCAAATATTCTACTTGCCAAGGCACTTTTGAGCTACAATATTGAAATGTTATTTTTCCAGTAAGTTGAGAAAGTCCTTGTGCAATTGCTTAAATGAATCATTGGAAGCAACACTGGCCACAACAACCCCATGCAGTGCTACAGGCTGGGGACAGAGTGGCTGGAGAGTGGCCAGGCAGAAAGGGACCTGGGGGTACTGGTTGAGAGTAGGCTGAACATGAGCCTGCAGTGTGCCCAGATGGCAAGGAAGGCCAATGGCATCCTGGCCTGTATCAGGAATAGTGTGGCCAGCAGGAACAGGGAAGTCATTGTGCCCTGTACTCAGCACTGGCTATGCCACTCCTTGAATACTGTGTGCAGTTCTGGGCCCCCCAGTTCAAGAAAGATGTTGAGTTTCTGGAATGTGTCCAGAGAAGGGCAACAAAACTGGTGAGGAGTCTGGAGCACAAGCCCTATGAGGAGAGGCTGAGGGAGCCAGGGTTGCTTAGCCTGGAGAAGAGGAGGCTCAGAGGTGGCCTTATTGCTGTCTAAAACTCATGAAGAGAGGTTGTAGCCAGGTGGGGGTGCCTCTTCTCCCAGGAAACTAGCACCAGAACAAGAGGACACAGTCTCAGGCCGTGCCAGGGGAGGTTTAGGCTGGATGTTAGGAAGAAGTTCTTCATAGAAGGAGTGATTGGCCATTGGAATGGGCTGCCTAGGGAGGTGGTGGAGTCACCATCACTGGAGGTGTTTAAGAGGACACTAGTTGAGGTACTTGGTGCCATGGTTTCTGGACCTGAGCAAAGCCTTTGACACTGTCCCACACCACATCCTGGTCTCCAAGCTGGTGACACATGGGTTTGATGGATGGACCACTAGATGGATAAAGAACTGGCTTGATGGTCACACCCAAAGAGTGGCTGTCCATGGGTCCATGTCCCAGTGGAGGCCAGTGACAAGCGGAGTCACTCAGGGATCAGTCCTGAGACCAGTCTTGTTCAACATCTTTGTGGGTGACATGGACAGTGGCATCGAGTGCACCCTCAGCAAGTTTGCTGATGACACCAAGCTGTGTGGTGCAGCAGACACGCTGGAGGGAAGGGATGCCATCCAGAGGGACCTTGAGAGGCTGGAGAGCTGGGCACAAGCCAACCTCATGAACTTCAACAAGACCAAGTTTTATTGTAAGTGCAGGGTCCTGCAGCTGGGTGGAGGCAATCCCAGGCACAAATACAGGCTGGGCAGTGACTGGTTGGAGAGCAGCCCAGAGGAGAGAGACTTGGGGGTGCTGGTGGACGAGAAGCTCAACATGAGCTCTCAATGTGCACTTGCAGCCCGGAAAGCCAGTCAGACCCTGGGCTGCATCAGGAGAAGTGTGGCCAGCAGGTCAAGGGAGGTGATTCTCCCCCTCTACTCAGCTCTGGTGAGACCCCACCTGGAGTACTGCGTCCAGTGCTGGAGCCCCTATTACAAGAGGGATCTGGAGGTGATGGAACGTGTCCAGAGAAGGGCCACGAGGCTGGAGCACCTCTCCTATGAGGACAGACTGAAGGAGTTGGGGCTGTTCAGTCTGGAGAAGAGAAGGCTCTGAGGTGACCTCATTGTGGCCTTCCAGTATCTGAAGGGGGCCTACAAGAAGGCTGGGGAGGGACTTTTCAGGCTATCAGGTAGTGATAGGACTAGGGGGAATGGAATGAAGCTGGAGGAGGGGAGATTCAGGCTAGATGTGAGGAGGAAGTTCTTCCCCATGAGAGTGGTGAAGCCCTGGAATGGGTTATCCAGGGAGGTGGTTGAGGCCCCCTCCCTGGAAGTATTTAAGACCTGGCTGGATGAGGCTCTGGCCAGCCTGATCTAGTGTAGAGTGTCCCTGCCCATGGCAGGGGGGTTGGAACTAGATGATCCTTGTGGTCCCTTCCAACCCTAACTGAAACTATGAAACTATGAAACTATGGTTTAGTTGATTAGATGGTGTTGGGTGATGGTTTGGACTTGATGATCTTGAAGGTCTCTTCCAACCTGGTTAATTCTATTCTATTCTATTCTATTCTATTCTATTCTATTCTATTCTATTCTATTCTATTCTATTCTATTCTATTTGAAAGCATGTATGAGTGGAGTCATCAAATACGTACTACTTGTCTGTTTATACTGATCAGGGCATAAACTGCAACACAAATAAGATGTAATTTGAAAGAATTACCTAAATTTAAAACACTTGTGAAGCCAGTCCAGTAAATTTCTGTGTAGATTAAGGGAGAGGAAAAAGGCTGGAGGGAAAGCAGAAAGTTTTTGCCATAGTAGGATCCTTGATTTAGGAAGGGCTTTAAGGTATCAGAAAAATACACAGCTGGGCAGAAGTCACTGAGGCCCATAACACCAATGATTTGCTTTCCAGATTTGCTTCTTACCTGTACTCTAAGCTATACTCTGTCTAAAAGGGCACTTGCTCCTCTGGGAAAAGGCTGAGTGGCCTTTAAGCTGTGCACACATGATTCACAGGCCAGTGAGGCTCAGGCAGACTTTTGGCCTTAAAAACCTTTAATCAAAATGCCTCAGTATTTTGTAGCTAGGATAAATTTCCACGTCCTGTTCCTGTTTTCCTGGCACCAGGAAAAGAGGATAGTAAAGGCTGTTACATGTTGTGGTGGTGAGAGGTTCAGTTCTCCCCCCCACACAAAGAAACCGTGGCTAAAATGGTCACACGTCAGCTTGTGTGCTTCATTCATGATTTGGAATGCTCTTCCTGAACCTGCCTGTTACAACTCAAGAGGCCAAAAGCACTCCCATCATGTGGTACAAAGTAATCATGCTAATCCTTGGCCCTAGGAGCCTCTGGTAGAACAAATATGTCATTTTGCTAATTAACAAAATCCTTGGCAGCTGAATTTTTACATATATTTATGAATAAAAAATACAGTTTACAGACTCATATTCTTGGCTGTATTATGTTGTGGGGTATTTTTATTTGAAATTATTTTTGCTCAAGTGAATCTCAAGACTATAAGCAAAGAATGAACTAAATTCACATTGAGACTAGGAGCAACAATACATCTCCCATATGGATCTCTAAATTATTGAACACGAGGCAGAATGTTTTGCAACTTTGATTAGGGAATTGTTAATCAGGCCCATAATAGTATGTAGGTCAAAAACCAATTAAAACAGTCTGACTAGAATTTATGATTAGGCAACCATTAAAAGCACTGCTCATTAGAGAAAATAAAAATATGGAATAGATCCATAAATATGAATTATTTCTCTTTTTTCTGTGCTCTGGATACAGTATGTCACTTTGAGCAGCAATGAAGCAGATAAGTTAGAGATCAATTGCTAACTTCAGGAACAGAGAAATAGTTTGACTGATGAAAAGTTTATTCGGCCCTTGACAAATGCTTGGCTGTCACAATAGTTTATTTGAAATACCACTGTAGCAGCCCCAACTCTGGCTTTTATTTTTGTATCTTCCAAGCAAATAAACAATGTATGGTGTTTTTCATCAAGCTTTGAAGTTCAATCTGTCCTGGCAAGGCAATGGTACTTCACAAATAGTGAAAATACAATTCCTTCTGTTACTTATCCTGCAGAACTATTTTCTTATCAGAAAGGCTTGCAAAACAAATGAGCAGATGGATATATACTAACTGTAGAGTTTTGTAAAACCGCACCATTATGACAACAAAGAAACATAGCAACAACTCCAACTCTTCAAAATGCATGCACATTCCAAAGAAGAAATTATATATCTCATCTAGATTTTGATCAACAAAGAAAAGTGTCTAGCATCTATCTTCATCCCACTTTCACTTTTAGCTTCACTGAGGATAAGCGTAATTTCACTCTATGAGGAACTCGCTGCAAATAAGACTTTGCCAGTCAAATCTACCTGTGGTATGCATAAAGCACAATTCTCTTTTTGAAATTTACTAAAGACAATGCATTCCACTTCAAATTTGTTATTGTTCGACGTTTATTTGAACAAAAGAGAAAAATAAGGAGAAAAGTAATTTTTCATATATGTCAAGACCATTAAAGATGAAACATGATCGTAAGATAAAAAACTGAAATTGAGTTCCAGGTAAATCTAGATTAAGAAATCCCAGATAGAAGTGGGACACTGAAGAGATTGTCATGCACAAAGTATACTGATTTTAACAGGATTAAAAATAATTATATGCTCAAGCTGTGACGAGATTTCAGAGGAAATTAAGGGAATCATATGGGTGTTGGTAGAATTACATAGTGCAATGTGTGTCTCATGTCTTTCCAGTGTAATATATTTAATCTTTCACACAGATCTAATAAAAGAAAGATGAAAATGGCATCTCCTGATAGATCCATTGCGACAGTAAATATGTGAAACTTCAAAAAAGTTCCATGTTTTACAGAAATAAATAAGCTAACAGGAAAAAAAAAGTAATATGAAGGTGAGGAGAAGATGTCTATTGGCTTTGAAATTTTATCTTAAAAAACTGTACTATTTCTGTCCCTGATTTTTAATGGATAACTGTGAGAGACTAAATCTTGTCTCTCTTTATGTGACTTAACAAAGATAAAATCACCTGTGCTGCTTGCCCAGACAATAGCATTTCACTAGAAAGCTGACTCGGGACCGACACTCGAGACCAATGTGCTTGAGACGAAAGGTACTTCATTGTACATTCCTTTTCAGGCTTTTCAGGCGGGGAGGACCCCGGCAGTCACCAAGGCAGAGAGCGAGGTCTGGCATAGCCAACTTGTCGCGTGCCTGCTCGAGATCGTGGCGTCAGCCACGGGAAATTTAAAACGCGCCCGTGGCTGGCGCGGTCTAGCATTGCGCTGGGAAGCTGCTGGCTGCTCACTCGGCTGCAGCCAGCTGCATGCACCACCACACTTATTTTATTTTTTTCCAGTAGGTCAGTGGCCAGGGATAGGGATGGTTGCAACTCACAGCAAAGCTGCCTTCAAAAGATCTGTGTCCACCCAGACCGAGGTTGAACATAAGCAGAACTGAGGAGGAAGTTCTTCACTGTGAGGGTGGTGAAGGCCTGGAATGGGTTGTCCAGGGAGGTGGTTGAGGCCCCGTCCCTTGAGGTGTTTAAGACCAGGCTAGACGAGGCTCTGTCCAGCCTGGTCTAGGGTAGAGTGTCCCTGCCCACGGCAGGGGGGTTGGAACTAGATGATCCTTGTGGTCCCTTCCAACCCTAACTGAAACTATGAAACTATGAAACTATGAAACTAGGTAGGTGTCCAAGCTAACTGGCTGCAGACAGTGCTGGAGCCTGGCACTTGAAATGGAAGGTAGTGGAGACAACAGTTGCATTAGGTGTGAGCAGATGGACTATCTGTTTAACCTTGTGGCTAAATTGAAGGAAGAAGTTACTAGACTTAGGACTGTAAGGCAATGTAAAAGGGAGTGGAACTTGAGTAACCAGGCTCTGCAGGCTCCCCTAGCAGAGGCACGTAACCCAAAAAGCAGTGGGGAATGGATACAGGTCCCTGTTAGGAGAAAGCAAGTAAAACCCCCACACCTCCCCTCGCCTTCCCTGCTGTCCTTGCAAAACCGATATGGGACCCTGGAAGTTGAGGGTAGGTGATTCTGATGGCAGAAGACACACAATCTGAGGTGCTGCCCAAGGCAAAACAGCCTGCCCCCCACATCAGGAATTGTTCCCTTAAAAAAGAGAAGGGTAATTGTTATTGGTGATTCCCTCCTGAGGGGAATTGAGGGGAACAGACAGCCCCATATGTTGGCCGGATCCTTCCCACAGGGAAGTCTGCTGCCTCCCTGGGGCCTGGGTCAAGGATGTTACCAGAAGGCTGCCTAGTCTGGTACAGTCCTCTGATTACTATCCCTTAATAGTTATGCGGTTAGGGAGAGAGATGTTGCAACCAGAGGTCCCAAGGCAATCAAAAAGGACTTCAAGGCTCTGGGAGAACTGGTTGAGGGGTCAGGGGCACAGGTAATTTTTTCATCAATACTCTTAGTTGCAGGAAGGAATACTGAAAGGAACAGGTCATCAGCTGTAATTAACAGTGGCTCAGAGGCCGGTGCTACCAAAAGCATTTTGGGTTTTCTGATCTTGGGGAACTTTCTATGGCACCAGGTTAGCTAGCAACAGATGTAGTACATCCATCCCAGAGGGGGAGAAAGATCTTAGTGAATGAGAATAGCCTATCCCACAAAGGGAAAAAGGTTCTAGGAAGGGAGTTGGCAGGTATAAATAACAGGGCTTTAAACTAGATTTGAAGGGGGAAGGGGATGAAACCAGTCCCCCCAGACAGGAGTCTGAGGGTGGTAAGCTGGAGTCAGGGGTAAAATCAGCAGCCCAGCTAAAGTGCACGTACACTATTGCACACGTCATGGGTTACAAACAAAAGGAGATAGAAGCCTTGTTACAGCAGGAAAGTTATGATGTAGTTGCCATCACAGAAACATGATGGGACAACTCACATGACTGGAGCACTGTAATTGATGGCTACAGGCTCTTCAGGAGAGACAGGCGAGGGAGAAGGGGCGGAGGGATGGCCTTGTACATCAGGGAGTCACTAGATGCCATGGAACTCGAGATCAAGGATGATCAGGTTGAGAGCCTGTGGGTGAAAATTAGAGGGTAGGGCAACAAGGCAGGCATCCTGGTTGGAGTCTGTCAGAGACCACCCAACCAGGAGGAAGAGGTTGATGAATTATTATATAGGCAGCTAGAGGCTGTCTCAAGATCACCAAACCTTCTTCTTACGGGTGATTTTAACCTACCTGATATGTGCTGGGAACTTAACACAGCAGAGAGGAGGCAGTCTAGAAGGTTCTTAGAGTGTATAGAGGATAGCTTCTTATCCTAGTTGTTGCATGAGCCTACCAGGGGTAAGGCTTTTCTTGACCTTCTTTTTACCAATAGAGAAGGGCTGGTGGGAGATGTGGTGGTTGGAGGCTGTCTAGGGTCCAGTGACCATGAGATAATTGAGTTTTCAATATGCACTCAAGCTAAGAGGGGCAGCAACAAAACTTCCACTCTGGACTTCTGGAGGGCAGATTTCAGGTTACTCAAGGATCTAACTCAGAAGGTACCTTGGGAAACAGCCCTTAAAAACAAAGGGGTCCAGGAGGGCTGGGCCTACTTCAAGAAAGAAATCTTGAAGGCACAGGAACAGGCTGTGCCAATGTGCCAGAAGATGAACTGCAGGGGCAGACGGCCAGCCTGGATGGGTAATGAAGTTCTGAGTGAATTAAGGGGGAAAAAGAGGGTGTATCCGCTTTGGAAGGAAGGAGAGGTTACCCTTCTTAAAATGTTTAAGGATGTTGATAGGTTATGAAGGAAGAAAATTAGGGAGGCAAAAGCCCATTTAGAGCTTAGACTGGCTGCTGCTGTGATGGACAACAAAAAATGCTTTTAGAGGTATATTAATGGCAAAAGGAGGGGCAAGGACAACCTCCACTCCTTGGTGGACATGGAAGGAAATGTAGTAACAAAAGATGAGGAAAAGGCAGAGGAACTCAATGCCTTCTTTGCCTCAAATTTTAACAGCAGAATAGGTTGTCTTCTGGACAACTGGCCTCCTGAGCTGGAAGATGGAGTCAGGGAGCAGTATAGTTTCCCTGTGATCCAGGAGGAAGTAGTTAGAGACGTCCTTAGCCCCTTGGATCCCCACAAGTCCATGGGACTGGATGGGATGCATCCTAGGGTGCTGAGAGAGCTGGCAGATGAGCTGGCCAAGCTGCTCTCCGTAATTTTTCAGCAATCCTGGCTCACTGGAGAGGTCCCAGATGACTGGAAGCTGGCCAACATGATTCCCATCCACAAGAAGGGCCGGTTGGATGAGCCAGGGAATTACAGGCCTGTCAGCCTGACCTCAGTGCCAGGCAAGATTATGGAGCAGGTCATCTTGAGTGCAATCACACAGCATTTACAGGATGGCCAAGGGATCAGGAGGGCCAAGGGATCAGGCTGAGACAGTATGGATTTAGGAAGGGCATCTCTAGATCATCTCTACCGATACGGTACTCCAGAAAGCGAGGATGATGCAAAGGATAAAGATTGCTCAGCAGACTGCAACTGTCCTGGAAATAATGGGCAGAGGCCACTGGTATCGATATACTCTGGAATATGCATACTCACCACCTGGACACATCCCTAGAAAGCTGTATAAGAGATCTGAGCAACTACTGGCTCGGTAGAAGGAAAAATCTGGGGCAACGCTACTTGAAAGGAAAACTAAGAGAATACCAGGAGAGAAAAGGACAGACACAAGAGAAAAAGACATCACCATGTAGTCAGGAGGCAGTAGACCAGGAGGAACCCTCTCTCCGTGCCCTAAGTTCCATCTGCTGTAACTCATGGAGCTGAAGAGGCTGCTCAGAGAAGACTTGGACTTGGACTTGGATTTTGGGGTCTCTCCCTCCCCTCCACCAGCGGAGGACAGCACAGCCAACAGGGATGACCTCTCCTCCATGCCAAAGCTGCAGCAATCTTCCTCCATAGACCCAAACTGTCTTGGGGTGGTGAGTGTGTAGTAATATATTTCCTTTCCTCTTCCCTCTCCCTTGTCCCTCTCCCTTGTCCCTCTCCCTTGTCCCTCTCCCTCCTTCTGATCCATCCACTTTATTATGTTAATAAATAGCTTCGCTGTTGATATTTTGGCCTCGTTTGTGCCTCTGATTTCATAATATGAGAATATTCCAAAAGAATGGAGTCTCTTTCCCTCTCTGGACTGAGTAAAAATAACCATATGTTTATTCACAAAACAGAAGCATGAGTGTAGTGGGTTGAGGCAGCCCCCTCCCCACTAAGGGCAGAAATAACAACTCAGACAAACGGATTGCAAAAGTGATGGAAAGTTTAAATGAAAAAGCAGTAAAGGTTTACAGAGAGAGCCAGAAGCACAGTGACAAAAGATAATCCCAAGCATACCCAGAAAGATCCATCCCCACCTGGGGTACACCCAAGACCCCCAGGGCTCCTCCCCCTCCCCCTGCTATGCTAGTCTCAGCTGGCCAGATCTGAGACTGCCCATCCCCCGTGGCCTTGGGCCTAGCCAGGCCATGGCGGGAGACAACATCTCCCCAGTACCGGGCGATGGCGAGGAAGAAAGAGGAGGTGCCAGACCTCCCACTGGATCTTATAGTGGTGGTGCAGAGAATTATGGTAGAAATACCTAATTTCCTGTGTCCACCCACTGGGCTGGACCTCTGGACACAGGAAGCACCTCATGTAGCAGAGGGCACCCAGCCCAAACTGCAACAATGAGATATTACTTATATACATATTCATATCTGAAATAGTTTGGCAACCATATCAAACAATCAGAAGAACATATCTTCAACTGAATTATTCAGAAAAAGCTTACAGAAATATTTTTGGACACAGCCCTTCATACGCCTTCACAAGTCTGAAATCAGTGCAGTGTTTTAATTTGCAGCATAAACAGAGTGGACGTAAGTGTGATGCAACTGGTGCTGCTTTGTCAAGAATAGACTAGAATCTAAAGAAGAGAGTGAACAGCAATTGAACACACTGCTAATAGATAAGGTTTGTGAAGTTTTTCTGGCCTTGAGGTCAGAGGGAAAACAGACGTTCCATGTTCTCCCTTCATAGAATCTAGCCTTGAACCTCCACTGATTCTGAAAAACAACATTTATCTTTTGAGTGTATTTTTTTTTCTCAGACTGTCTTGTAGCTCACCACAGTGAGATTTTTCAGGGCATGAAATTGAGGGTATATATATGCAGGATGTGGTGTGAGACATGCTGGGCAGATGTAGGTGCAAAGCCTGCTATAACCATGTTGGGAGACTGTCAAGGGTGACAGGATGCATGTTTTGACTAAAATGCCCATAGGTACTAACTTCTTCAAAGACGTTTCCTTTCGCTGTGACTAAGCATTTCCCAAAAGCATACTGTCCTGAAGGGCCAGGACTAGGTCAAGAATTCTGACAGGCAGACAATATGGGCAATCCCTGCTTGAGATTTCTCCTTCCTATTTATGTGGAATTACAGGCATTGCTAAAGGGTCTAGGGCTACTCTGAAACAGCTAGTTATCCAGGCTCCTCCTTTGATTAAAGAAGGAGATCAGATGTTTTATAATAAATTTCTATTCTGAAGCTCCAGAACTGTCTTTCCCTATTGGCTGTAAGGAACAGTATTTGCAAGTGTTTTTCTGGCTCTCTTAAAGTCTTCTCAAGTTATATGTAAATAAATCCAGTACCTGAAGAGAGCCTAGAAGAAAGTTGAGGAGGGACCTTTTTATAAGGGCTTGTAGTGATGGTACAAGGGGGAATGGCTTTAAGGGTAGATTTACAGAGAATATTAGCAAGAAATTCTTTACAGTGAGGGTGGTTAGGCACTGGAGCAAGTTGCCCAGGAAGGTTGTGGATGCCCCCTCCCTGGAAGTGTTAAAGGTCAGGTTGGATAGGGTCTTGAGCAACCTGGTCTAGTGGAAGGTGTTCCTGCCCATTGTGGGGAGGTTGGAACTAGGTGATCTTTAAGATTCCTTCCAGCCTAAATTACTCTATGATTCTATGACTTTACAATGCTGTGATTCTATGAATAATGTAAACAACAACATAATGATACTACAAAAAATAAATTCAACTTTGCAGGAACCATTACATACAGGTAGTTTTTGTAAAACCTCCTGTTCTACCACAAGGGAAGCATGGCCATATTTACACTATCAGCTAATTCAATTGTCACAACTAAGAAGCTAAAATTCAAGGAATTTTTTAATACCATCTTTCAAAAAGCTGTCTCTATTGCCACTACAGCTATGATGACTATGACAATTCTGAACAGGAGATGGCTTCAAGTTATTTGGCATATCTTTAATTTTGGCAAGATAATTCTAATATTTTATGTAAATCCAAGTAAAATGTGTAGAAAGTATATGCTCCACCATTTAAGCATGGTAGATGTCTGTATGTATTTGAGAAGCTCCTGGTGTTTGGTTTCTTTTAAAACATTAGATAATGTTATATAAGCTTAAAAACAGGCAGTTTTCCTTTTAATGTTCCCATGTGGTGACTATGAACCTTCCTTTTATGTATATCTGGAGGCACAGCTGGATGCCATGTGGACTCTCCAGGGCATTTAAAATGTTGTTCAAAACCTATTCTTAGGCAACTGAACCCACTCTTGGATTAATTTTATTCACAATTAAAATTTTACAGAAGGTGCCAAAGAGACTACAGTGAGTACTAGCTCAAAAAATAAGCTATGCATCTCTATTTATCCTTTTTCATGTAGATGCATTTTCCAAAGCAAATGTTTTGGCTCCAACCTCATGGCCTTATATGGAATTTTCCAAAGCAGACATCGGCTGCCTTTGGCTTACAATAAAATGAGAACTATCAAATCACACAGAACTCTGTATTTTAATTATAAAATGCTAACAGCAGAAATATTTTTCTTCCATTTATTACTTATCATGGCATTAATTTCTGTTTTAACTTACTTAGTTTCTTCTTTTTACTATTTGCTCCTCCTGCTTTCTCAACAGTTGAATTTTCTCGGTCACTGTTACAGCTCTTTACCTGAAAGAATCTGCAAATCACCTTACTGTTTTATTAACCAGTTTGAAAAGCTAGCTTGAAGTTTTGCTACAACACTCCTGGAGTATATGCATAACTATTTCAGAAATAATTATCCTGTTTTTGCAGGTATTATACTCTCTATTTAGATAGCATGGTCTGAAGAGGCAAGCAGGTAGTGTGATTTCTAACTGTTACAATATGAATACAGGCTAGAAGGAAGAACTTGGAGAATAGATCACATGATTCAGTAGGACTGAATATTTGATTTAGTGAATTATTACCCAGAAAAAAAAGAAAGCTAATCTATAAGGCATTCAACTTTATGTGTCTTTAATAAATTAAGCAAGGAGAAAAATTCTGATTCCTTACCATAAACTTAGTCTTAAGAAGGAGACTTATGATTAAAAATTAACCTTGACAAATCAATAGGTATAATTTAGTTTATATTAAAGCATAGGATGCAATACCGAAAACATTTGTGTCACAATAAATTGGATGCAGACAAAGATTTCATTATCGGTAGCTATTTATGCCTTAATTTTCAGAGACAGGTGTTACTACAGAGATAAAATCATTGCTTTAAGGCAGTTTTATTTACAAATCGTACTCATATCACTTCTAAAGCCTGCCTGTAGTAAGACTGCATGCTCAGTCAATTCCATCAGGTGGTGCACATTGAACCTACCTTATGCTGTTAGGTTCCTCATCCATAAACGGAAGAGGAAGATGGGCCCTTTCACTTCTTGGGCAAATATGTATGGTGAGATCTACATTTGTTAATGTAGAAAGCATGGAACTGAGCCAGAAAATTTCTCCAGTGCCCATGAATAAGCCCAGCAAAGCACTGCCTGTTACTCTTGACCCTGGTACATGCTTAGAAAAATCATATTTTTGAATGTAGCATATGTACATGTACCCTAAAGGTCAAGTAGGTGTCTGGCAAATGGCAGTGGTGTAAATTTCATAGCTTGGATTTATCTGAATGATGTGCATTGTGGGGATACTCCATTTAAAAAAATCCTTTCTGTTCAGTGTTATGCAAACTCTCAAGTTGCAGTATGGTACTCTTGCACAGACATAAGCCTTACACTTCCTGAATTAGAAAATCAAGTAGGCATCAGTAAAGTTTGAAATAATTGCAGAGCTACTATGAAATCAAATTTTGTTTTGATAACAATGAATGAAGCACAGGTAAGAGGAAGTCTCAGTACTACCTATCTGCTTCAATGCAGTTACTTATACCTATACAAAAGCTGCTATTTGTCATGCTATACATAAAAACAGCATTCTGCAAACATGATTCGGATTCTAGTGGACACATGGTACACACTACAATACATGCTACAAATAAACTACAAACAGTTCTGTTCTTTGTCTGAGGCTAGTAGAATCTGGCACCAATCCCAGCTGTAGGAAGGCCATATTCAATACAATACAATACAATACAATACAATACAATACAATACAATACAATACATACAATACAAAAATCCAGGTTGGAAGAGACCTTCAAGATCATCGTGTCCAACCTATCAACCAATCCAACCCACCTAAACAACTAGATCATGGCAACAAGTACCCCATCAAGTCTCCTCCTGAACACCTCCAATGATGGTGACTCCACCACCTCCCGGGCAGACCATTCCAATGGGCAATCACTCTCTCTGTATAGAACTTCCTCCTAACATCCAGTCAGTCATTATCCTTGTGTATTCTTTGCTTCTGGACTTGAGGTACACATCCTTGCAGGACTGTTATGTTGTCCAAACAAATATATACTCATATTTATACTTCTTTTCTCATGAAATTTTAAATAGATATACACACCCTCATACACATCAGCAAATACAGGAGTGCCTACAAGCCATGACACATGAATTTACAAGATGTGAACAGGAAAAAAAGCCATAAATCTTTAGAAAAATTGTATGTACATGACCAGAGAAACAAAGTGGATTTTGTTTCATAAATATAAAGTTGCACTTCATCCTACACACTGCATAACTGTCTATTTTTGCTTTTTCAATATATAGAGCAAAGTCTGGTAATTATCGTCTAAATAAGTAGTAATGCTTAGAATAATTAGATCAAAGCTCTCAGGCTTTTGAGTGCTGAGGATGTGGTAAACTTGTTCTTGTATTATATTTCTGGCTCTTAAAAGAAGAAAAAAGAAAAAGCTGAACCCCTTGCATATAATAATAGCAGGATTTTATTTCTGTATCATGCACCTCTAAGACACTGAAAAGCAGAACTTTCTGCTCACTGTAGCCTGAAGAACATATGCATTTGATCACCCTCCAGTCATAGCTGTCTATAGCAGATGATGTCTATCTGGTTTAGATGTAATCACTAAATTCATTCACATTTTTATCATCTGTGTCAGCAGAGTATGGCCCTGCCATAAGACCTGTGTGATATCTGACAGCTTTGGGCAGATGTTTTGGGCACTATGATGTTAGCTGATTGTGTTTAGGTGCATAAATCCCAACTGTGTAATCAAAACTGTTATCTTGTATAGCCATAAAGCAAAAGAGCCCATATCCAAAGAATTTTGCAGAGGCCAGCTACAGTGCCCCCACATAAGCATTATTTTTCTTCAAAAGGAATGAAGCTTATGACTCTGAGCTTGTAGGTGTATTTTGTTTACTTTTAAGTGTTTGTCAACAAAATATCTTACTATCTTGTAGGATTTTTTTTCTGGCAATCTAGTTTTTATTTCTGAAACATTTTCTCATAAAGCTTTGTTTCTTTCATGCAAAGCACAAAGGAAGTATATTTTAATCTCAAGCCATCCTTATGTATATTAGATTGACAGTAGCTCATCTTTGATTTAATAAAATGCTAGATCGAGGCTGTTCAGTGTCCAGTCCTCTTGTAGCCACAATCAATCTTCAATGTTTCCAAGGGACTGTAATGGTTTAAAACATGTCAAACTGAACCTGCAGGTTAACCTGTCTATTTCTATTTTCCCAACACAGAAGTCATGGAAAAGCAGCACACAAAAACTCTAGATTGAGACAAAAAAAGTGAGATAAGGATAGATTTACTGAGCACAATCTGATAAACATAGCAAAAATTGCATAATTTCCCTAGCCTATTTGCAGAAAAAGCACAGCTCAAAGCAACAGCAAGCAGAAGTGAGTCAAAAATCCAAGACAGAAAACTACTCCCCCATCCCTCCTTCTCCTACCACCATCCCTGTAGAAAAGATCAATGCCCAACAACCCAGAAGACAGAAGCAGCAACTGTAACCAGAAGCCTCCCATGTTACAAGCTGAGCTTTAGGCCCTGTAATACTTTGCTCCATCCAATACTTTCATTTTTGAAGCTGGCATGACTGCAGCATGGAATAACAGCAGCAGATTCAACTCAATCCATAACATTCTCCACCCCTTTTTCTATACTATCTGCACCATGCCCAGCAGCAATCAACAGCAAGAAATATACATCATACATCAGTCACTATCCTTTCTTACTCAAAATGAGGTCACTTTGCAGTACACAGAAGACTGCTCACTTCAGATGCTCTGGAGCTCCACTCTGTTCCAGTACAGCCTGGATCAGTCCATGACCAGTCCAAATGGTGGGGCTGTTTACAACCCTGGGACAGTTAAGTCCAGTGACTCCTTCCACCACCCCCCCAAAGTGAAAGCAAACTGCGTCTTGCATTCCAGTGTTCAGATTCCAAAAATACACAGGAGTGGAGATCCCTCTGTCACACCAGAAATACAGATGGGTTCCACCTCTTCCACCTGCCAAGTCATTGGTCCAATAAACCTAGCTGTCCCTCTCCTCCATCTGTTTGAATGTAGGGCCCCTCTAATTCTGACTGGGATCACTCACATCTTGTAAAGATGCTTTGGGAGTCTCTTTGTAAAAAGGGCACACTACTGCCTCTTGTTCAACTCAATGTCCAATCAGGACTCCCACAATTTTTTCTTCAAAGATGCTTTCCATCTGGTTGGCACATACTGACTGGTGCCTGGGCTGATCCTCTCCAGGTGCAGGACTTTGCACATCTTCTTGTTGAACTGCACGATGTTCCTATCAACTCATTTCTCCAGCCCATCAAAATTCCTTTGACTCACAACATAGCTCTATGACATACCATCCACTCCCCCCAGGCTGGTATCATTAGCAAAGTTGATGAGGGTACGCTTTGCCCCATCATCCAGATCATTAATGAAAATGATAAACAGGTCTGGATACACTATTGATCCTGGGTGTACACCACTAGTAACTGGTATCCAACTGGACTTTGCATCACCAGACATCACCCTCTGGGCTCAGCCATTAAGCCAGTTTTCAACCCATCTCACAGTTTGCTTGTCCAACTCATACGGGAACATAATCTTATGGGAGATAGTCTCAGACTATCTTCAGTTAGTCTCTGAACTGAATTCCTAGTAGACAACAACCACTGCTGTCCCCTCATCTACCAGGCCAATGACTTCATCATAAAAGTTTACTAAATTGGTCAAGTATAATTTCCACTTGATAAATCCATGCTGACCACTTCTGACAATTTTCTCATTTTTAATGTGCAAGAAAATGGCTTCCAAGATTAGCTGCTCTATCATCTTCCCTGGGATCAAGATGAGTCTGATCAGCCTGTGGTCCCTGAGTCCTCTTTGCCCTTCTTGAAGATAAGGGCTGACATTTGCTTTCCTCCAGTCTTTGGGCAAAATGTACTGTTGGATCTGGGCCTAAGGCTCACTCTATGTGGGCTTAAATGAAAAGAACATAATTCTGAGTGCAGTACTCTCAGACACTTAAATACTGCAAAGCTTAATGTTTTGTAGGATTCACTTTATCATAAAGAAAACTTTTGCTTGGTGTGCGCATTTGCATTTCAGTAATTCTCTTGTCCCTATATTTATTTTGCAAGCATTTCTGTGTGTCACTGGATGCATTACCAGAAGTCCTGATAATAAACACATTTAGAGAGTGCTGTAATGTCTTACTATTGATGAAAAGATTTTTTTGTGTCCAAAACCATATAACAAACAGAATGAACATTCAGCCTTTTCAAAGTACAAGCCAAGAATTTTTCTTGCCAATATGTTTTCGGCAACACTTGAATGAGAACAAGTATTGATCAACTACTTAGGGTTAATTGTAAGGGTCAAGTAGAAGAATCCTGTTGGAACAAGCAGGTTCTGAAACAGCCTTCTCATCAAATTAGCAGAGATTAAAAAAGCATCTTGTTTTAAAAAGTCTATGTGATTTTCAGATTCACTAATGTAATTGTGCAGGCTTGTAAAGTACAGAATTCAGTAACTCTGCTTTTATTCACCCAGACCTGTACACATAAATGGCAAATAGTTTTATCTCTGGGTGTCAGTGTTTGTAGGATCAGAGATTAAGTAGTTATTGGATAGTTCACTTTGTAGGAAGTCTGTTGTCTTAACTTCAAGAATAAATTGACAAATTTGTCCTTGCTTGTGTGTGTAGAGATTCACCCTGATTGCATTTTGTAAAATACTTTTCAAGCTACTTCCAAAGCAAAAACATATAAAAGGTTAACATAATGCTTATTTTTAACTTCACATTCCTATGAAAAAATAGCACTTTGATTGTATTCATTGTGAATTGAAACCAGATAAATAATGAATAGTTCAAGTGATAATTACCTTATTTCAATATTTACAGAAAACTGGCACTTCATCATCATCAAAGCACATTGAAAATTGTCTTATTATCTACACAAGTGCCTGGTTTTTATAAATATTGAAATTTGGTAATTATCTCTAGTACTATTTCTTCCTTATCTACTTTTCAGAATTGAGCAAATAGAAATACTATTTAGTCATTAACATTTTCTGAATGCGTATCTGGTTTCTTTTTAATGAGAGTGCATAAGTATGGAAAGTAAGGAATGAAATATCTTTGTATCAGAGGCATGCAAAAGAACAAGTTAAGACTGTATTATTCAATTATCTACATATAGTCTGAGTCTTTTCCTAAAAGGAAAGACCACTTCATTAACAGAAAGAGAGTCTAACTGCCAATAAAAAACCATTGGCATATGTTGTTCATGAAATGAAAACCTCTATTTTTTTTCCTTTGTAACACATGTTTAAGCCAGGATTTGCAGTGCCGTACCGGCTTCTTCCCTGGGTAAGGAAACGATGTAACATTTCACCAGGTTGTTATCCCTTTTAAGTCTGTTCGGGAGATAGTAGACAGGATTAGCCTCAGTCTGTTTTAATGTTGCAATGGTGTCTTTCCCTGATCTTAGTCTTTGTTCGCACTGACCTGTAGCTCAGATAATCAAGAAGAATTAATCTGTGATATAGAACATAGGGAGATCTGTTAAGATCAATGGGACCTTGTGAAAAAAATTTTCTATGGACTTAAGGAACTGTCCATACTGTAGGGATGGGGCTGAGTTCACACAGTGGTATTAGCAGCAGTTTGTTGCATTTAAAGCAAGGATGTATCAGTAGATCTATTCAGAGTCCTAACTTCAAAACATGTTGTTTCATTAATGTATTTGCTCATGCTGTGGAATATATCTCTAGTCTGGAGAAATTGTAGCTGTGTCTGTAGTAGTACATAAACCCTGGCTCAAGTACTGGCCAGCATTTGTCCATATGATTTGATTTTTTGCCTTCTTCCCATGCCAGCTTGCATGCCTCTGTGAGTGCAGATACAAGACATGTAAAGAGAGCAATTTAGATTATTTTCTTAGCTTGTTTACTGTTTTACTTATTCTCCATATTCACCTGTCTTCTCTTAAACTAGATGCATTGACTACTGAAATTTTTAATGAGACCGGTGAGATGGGTTTCATGTCTTCTAGCCCAAGATGGCAAAGTATTGCAGAATGGTAGGGATTGGAATGGAAATCACCTTGTCTAACCCATCTGCTAGAACAGGATAAAAGCCATATAATCCGGATTGAGTAGTGTGGGATGAGTTATGACCTGAAGTGGTTTTTTTCACTGCATATAGAAGAAATTAAACCAACTCATTTATATGTAGATGTCATTTACATATATAATATCTATAGTAGATATTGTGAGGCTGGATGAGATGAATCTCACCCCTCACTGTCTTCTTAGCTTCTCCTTTTATATTCTAAATCTCACTGTGGCATATATAAACACTCTGTATATTCTTCAAATATTTCCTGATCACCTGCATTAAAGAGGAGCTCAGTCAATCTGAACTTTTCAAATGTATCCTTTCTTAAAAAAGGAATCACTTGAAATAGAAGTAGTATCTGACTATTATTCACTACCTTCCACCACACAGATAAAAGAGCTGTAATGTAGTCACAGTGGCACTTAATGCTACAGGAATTCAGCATGAAATTATGTCGTAATTAACACCTTACAAAATAACATTAGTTCCCCTCATTATGTAGGATTCAAGTATCTACAGACTAGCTAAGACAGATACACACTTTTGGCATTGATTATATCTTCCCATTGGAAAGCTCAATGTAAGGAAAAACTCCATTATTCATACCTCAAAGATACACAGCCAGTCCAAGCTGTCTAAAGAGATACAGAAGTATGGAATTATTCTCCCAAACTGCTGTCACAGTAAAAACAAATGAGAAGTCCTTATGCAAATATTGTACCGGTGAAACTGGTAATACAATTCTTTGTTTTCCCTTTGATGTCATTTTTCAGTCTTCTCCTGAGGGAACGCTGGAAGGAAAACTACTTCTCTGATTATTCAATGTATTACAGAAGATAAATACTAGAGTCAGTCCCTGTGTACTTTTCAGAGGACAACAGGAAAGCTATGAAAACCCTCCATTTTCTTTAGTGACTTTTGAGGCAGGAAGAAAAAAATCAGGAAGACAAAATTTTGACCAAATATGAGGAGGACAAGATCAGAGATGAAATTTACAATGCAATGCAATACAATACAATACAATACACCAGGTTGGAAGAGACCTTCAAGATGATCGCATCCAACCCATCAACCAATCCAACCCACCTAAACAACTAAACCATGCAGCCAAGCACCCCATCAAGTCTCCTCCTGAACACCTCCAATGAAGGTGACTCCACCACCTCCACAGGCAGTCGATTCCAATGGGCAATCACTCTCTCTGTATAGAACGTCTTCCTAACATCCAGCCTAAACCTGCCCTGGTGCAGCCTGAGACTGTGTCCTCTTGTTCTGGTACTGGCTGCCTGGGAGAAGAGACCAACCTCTGCCTGTCTACAACCTCCCTTCAGGGAGTTGTAGAGAGCAATAAGGTCACCCCTGAGTCTCCTCTTCTCCAGGCTAAGCAGCCCTGGCTCCCTCAGCCTTTCCTCACAGGGCTTGTGTTCCAAACCCCTCACCAACTTTGTTGCCCTTCTCTGGACATGTTCCAGCAAGTCAACATCTTTCCTAAACTGAGGGGCCCAGAACTGGACACAGTACTCGAGGTGCAGCCTAACCAGTGCAGTGTACAGGGGCAGAATGAATTTATTAAAGGAAACCAGAAATATAGAACACAATGGATGTTCATCCTATGAGCAAATCATGTTATTAAAAATTGCCTCACTATACAAAACCAACAATATACCTGGTCTATGTTACAAGAGTAGCAGCACTGTAGGAAACAAACAAACACCACCACCACACCCCCCCACACACCCCCAACCCAAACCAAACAAAAACCATTCCAAAATCATTTTACATTTGTGTGTTATCTTTTCTATCTGCTATGTTGGCTGAAAAGTTCTGTTTTTAAAAAGAATAAATTAAACGTGATTGCTATTCTATAAACCAGCAATAATACTTTTCTCAGAATTTATAAACCTCCCATCCATTCCTTCAGTCTTCTTTGCCATATCATGCCCTTCTTCTCATAATCTCAGAGACAAGCATAAAAATTAGACAGAAAGTAGAAGATGGAAAATAATGCTACTTCTCGCATGCCACAAACATAAGGTATGTTAGCTTTTGGTAGAATAGTGTATGATCGGTTGTCCACCTCTATACTCCTGCAAATTCCTCAGTCATAATTGTGGGATTCTTGTGTTGGTTACAGGAGAGCAGCCTCTCTGATAGGCCAGGTTCTTTATCTGGAGAGTCTCCTTAAGTGAGGTCTCACAAACAGCATATCAGCACTTCAAGGGCTTGGTCAGAACAACGATCTGTCTCACAGTATCACAGTATCACTAAGGTTGGAAGAGACCTCAAAGATCATCAAGTCCAACCTGTCATCACAGACCTTTTGAATACATCCAGGGATGGTGACTCCACCACCTCACTGGGCAGCCCATTCCAGTGGTGAACGACTCTCTCAGTGAAGAACTTCCTCTTCACCTCCAGCCTAAACTTCCCCTGGTGCAGCTTGAGACTGTGTCCTCTTGTTCTGGTGCTGGTTGCCTGGGAGAAGAGACCAACTCCCTCCTGGCTACAACCACCCTTCAGGTAGCTGTAGACAGCAATAAGGTCTCTCCTGAGCCTCCTCTTCTCCAGGCTAAACAACCCCAGCTCCCTCAGCAGGCAGCCATATCATAGAAATTTGGTCTGTCACTCAATTCCTGAAATTCTGAATCCACTGTAATCCACAAAACACTTCTCCAGTTCTACTAGTAAGTAGTATCTATAGTAAAGAAGTGTAAAAGTAATAAATTATAATGTGCCATAAAAAGAGACAGGAACCTGGGGATATATTCTGCAAAGTCACCTAATAAAATATAACATATTCCAGGTTTCTATATAATTTTCCAAAGTTCTCAAGGCAGCTTTACAAATATTGTGGTTTTATTACTTTGGCAAGGGAACATGGTGTGTCCAAGTAAAGCATATTGCAAACATTCATTATTTTAATAAGGAATCAGAAGGAGATATTCCAGAGTATCTTGACTTTTGGTCCTTGCTGTACAAAAAATATGTGGACAAGCTGAAAAGCATCCAGAGAAGGGCCATGAGAATGATCAGAGGACTGGAAGACCTGTCATATGACAGAAGGCTGAGAGAACTGACAAGAAGGCTTAGGGTAGACCTTATTGTCCCATACCACTACATAAAGGGTAAATAACAGGATGAAGGACACTCCCTTGATATGAGGAGTCACATGGAAAAGACAAGGAGCAATGGTACAAGTAACTCCTGAAGAAATCCAAACTGGAATCCAGAAGAAAACTTTTCAGCATGAGAATAGTTAGATATTGGAATAGTCTCCCAAGAAAAGTACATTGGACAGTTTTAAGACTCAGCTTGACAGAGTGCTGGGCCATCTCATTTAAACTACACTGTCACCTAGAAAGGTTGGACAGATAACCATAGGAGTCCCTTTCAGTCTGGCCTTCTGTGGTTCTGAGTGATCATAATCTCAACCTTTATCATCTACGTAACCCTCAGAAATGGAAAAATGAATTAATACCATGAAACTTATGACAGAATTATTAGCTTTTTAATTATGACTCTATTATCTTCCTCATTATAAATAACTCCAAAAGATGTTCCAAGTTTCTTATTTTACAGATTTTTAAAATAAAGAGTTTCAGTTCCATGTAATTGTGTCATTTTAAAATGTTATACAAGAATCAATCTTGTTTTAACAGCAGAAGTATTAAACTTAAATTAGAAATACATTTCTCAAAAAAAGTCTTAAAGGATTGTCTATCAACAACATATGAAGAGTTAATACATTTATAAACATGCATAACTTATATCACATTTACAGAAATAAATAATTTTAACATATTAACTACTGCTAATGCATTTTCTTTATTTAAAAGATGTGTATTTCATTATAAATGGCTTACTGAATTATGAGATGGCTTTTATGTCTGTCCTTATTTCATTTTGAATGTGTCAGGGTTTATTCTAACTTGCCAGCAACCACAAAAACTCTCTTTGCTTCATTTTCAGCAAATACTATTTTTATTACATATAGCTTCTAAATATATTTAAAGTGTTTACAAGGACTTTTGAAAAATGAAAATGGGCTTTATTTTATCACAGTGGAATTCTATGTCTAAGTGCACTATTCTATTCTATTTTAAAGAATGAAAATACAGCTGATGGAGTGTAAAGACTGACCACCTGATGAAGATGTTTAGAATTAGTTTTTATAGTCCTGTCTGGTTTAATATTTATTTGTAAATGCTTGCATTTAAACTAACACTTAATTGCTGGATGAAGAACTGACTGAAGGGAAGGACTCAAAGGGTTGAAGTGAAAGGGACTACATTTGGCTGGCAACTACTCACCAGAGGTGGTCCTCAGGATTCAGTTCTAGAGCCAGTTCTGTTCAATGTATTTATCAGTGTGTCCTGATTTAGAGCAGGACAGATCCTCTGTTGTCCTGAGAGGGGCAAAAGAATGACACTCACACAAATGGATTGGATAGTGATGGAAAGATTAAATGGAAAAGCAATTGATATCCTACAAAACCACAGAGCATAGTATTAAAGATATCCCAAAAGTGTAGAGTCCCTTGCATCATAACCCAAAAGCCCTCAAAACTTCCCTTCTCCCCACCTGCGGGTGCATCCAAAACCTCCAGGGCTCCTTCTTCACCCCCATGCCTGCACTGCTAGGCTAGTTCCAGGCTGGCCAGGCCTGAGACTGCCCCCACTCTTCTTATCCTGGCATTAGGCCTAAACAGGCCTAACAGGCCTGAGATACTCCCCCACCACTTACCCGATAGGGAAACATCTCCCAGGGCAGCAAAGCGGGAAGAAAGGGAAAGGTAATGACTTTGCAGATGGATTTACAGGGTGCAGGATTTATGGGTAGAAATAGGTTGTTTCCTGCATCCACCTACTGGGTGGACACTCGGGATACCAGAGGTGCAACTTATGTGGCAACCCAGGAAGTACCCAGCCTAAACTGTCACACAGTGATGAGGATGCAAGACTTGAATGTGCTATTAGCAAGTTTATTGACAATACTGAACTAGGAGGTAATTTTAATCTCTTGAGGCATAAGAGAGATCTAGACAGATTGAAACATTGGTCATTTATCAATGACATGGTGTTTAACAAGTCCAAATGCTGGATTCTGCACCTGGAATGTTGTAACACCAGAATCAAGTATAAACTGGGAGAAGAGTGGATGCAGAGCAGCCCTACAGCAGGCTCAGTCTGAGTCAGCAGCATGCCCTGGCAGCTAAGAGAGGAGGGAGGAATAGCTAAGGATTTGTCTAGTTTGGAGAAAAGGAGGTTGAGGTGTGATCTCGTTGCTCTCTACAGATTTTCTTCTTACCAGGGTGTAATTCTTTTAAGACTACACTCTCTTATACCAACTGTATTTTAATTTAGAAGATGTTTGACTTCTTTGTCACATGGGTACTCTATTAGCATTAATCCCCCAAATTACTACAATAATGCTGCTGACTGGGTGGCAGCAGTAACCTACATTAGACAACAAAATTCTATCCTTAAAAGTGATTTGAAGATACCCTTTTATAAAAAAGTTCAGAAGGGAGATAAAAGAGTAGTTTAATTGTTCTGGTTTTTGATAAATGCCTTTGTTGTCCTCATTCTTTGTTGGTAGCTGCTTTGTTAGATTTCATAGATCTCGCCATCACTGGGACAATTAATACTAGGATATCAAACAAGATTAAGCAAAGGTTAAGTTAGCACAAGAGCTTGTTTCCAACAGCAATTAAAAGTAAATGTCCAGAGTAAAGAACAACAGTGTATGATAATACTTCTTCTAGCCTACAAGTCTACCAGCCAGAAATGGTTTGTATGGATTTTTCTGACATGAATTTGTCTAGTTTTCCTACAAACCCATTTACATTTTTATCACCCACAACACTTTGTGTCAAGGTGATACACAGTCTGTCTGTAACTGTGTTTTGAACCTGACAGCTGACAGCTTCATTTGATGCCTACTAGTTCCTTTGCTGTCAACGGGCAGAGAACAATAGATCAGTCCCTTACATGTTCTATCATTTCCCATTCAGTCATTTCTTTTTCAAGCATAAGAGTCCCAGACTACTTATTTATTCCTTGTACAGTTTCCTTTTCATGCTTTTCATAATTTTTGTTGTCCTTCTCTTAACCTTTTCCTGTTCCTGTACATCATTTTATGGCCTGTATCAGGAACAGTGTGGCCAGCAGGAGCAGAGAAGTCATTCTGCACCTGTACTCAGCACTCATTAGGCCACACCTTGAGTACTGTGTCCAGTTCTGGGCCCCTCAATTTAGGAAAGATGTTGACTTGCTGGAACATGCCCAGAGAAGGGCAACAAAGCTGGTGAGGGGTTTGGAGCACAAGCCCTATGAGGAGAGGCTGAGGGAGCCGGGGCTGCTTAGCCTGGAGAAGAGGAGGCTCAGGGGAGACCTTTTTGCTGTCCACAACTCCCTGAAGGGAGGTTGTAGCCAGGTGGGGGGTGGCCTCTTCTCCCAGGCAACCAGCACCAGAACAAGAGGACACACTCTCAAGCTGCACCAGGGGAGGTTTAGGCTGGATGTTAGGAAGAAGTTTTTCATAGAAAGAGTGATTGGCCATTTTAATGGGCTGCCCAGGGAGGTGGTGGAGTCACCATCACTGGAGGTGTTTAAGAAGAGACTGGATGGGGTGCTTGGTGTCATGGTTTAGTTGATTAGATGGCATTGGATGATAGGTTGGATGTGGTGATTTCGGAGGTCTTTTCCAACCTGGTCAATTCCATTCCATTCCATTCCATTCCATTCCATTCCATTCCATTCCATTCCATTCCATTCCATTCCTCTGACTGACAATGGTTGACTCAGAGCAGAAGATGATTCTTTGCCATGAACATCACTTTGTAATTACCTACACTGCATTTTGTAATCTATTTTTCCCCTCAGTCCTGTAAGATTCTGTGGTGGATCATTCATAGCTAGCCTTGTAATCTACTACTTCAGATGGCTTAGTATCATCTGTAATATTTCCACCTTGGTTTTCACCTCTTTTCTAGGTCATTCATGAATTCATTTTGGATGATATTAGACTCAGAATAAACTCTCATTGAACTGTACTGATGGCCTCCATCCACAGGGAAAACTGACCATTTGCTGTCACTTTCTAATTCTTACTTATAGCTGTCTTTAAATACTTACAAAGACCTGTTGCTCTGTAGGTTATCTAATAACACTTGGTGATAGATGTAGTCAGCCAGATTGTCTTCAACACAATAGCCACTGAAAGTCAGTCAGTCATGACAATATAGGATTTAAATTGTATGGATATCCACCTCCAAGAAGTGAGTCTAGGTGATATAAAGTCCTCTTTGGCACAGAGGTCTGTGAAACTCTGAAGATAGCTGCCACCTGAGAATGATTAAAATGTGAGGGGCATAAACATAAGTGATTCACTGAGGCTTGAGAAAGGGAGGATCATATTTATAAACTAACAAGCTCATAAAAGTATTACAACTAGTACATTTTATTATTAAAATGCAATAAAATCATACTGAATCTTCACATTTCCCCCCCACATTTCCCAGTAGGCATTCTGCTGAATGAATACAAGAACAGCTATGAATCAAGTATAATTCTGGCTGCAATAAATAAGATCAACAAGCTGCCCTAAGGGTAGCTCCAGCACAGCAGTTTACCATCTTTTTTATTAGTTATATAAACAGCCTCAAGACATTTTGTCATATGATATCCCCATGGCATCTTTAAAAGAACCCAAACCCTTTTAATCTGCTTGTAAGAGCTTGTAATGTGTAGCTCAGACTTGGAGCCCTTTGCCTTATCTCCTTGTACAGCAAAGGTTAATTTGTCCCCTTTAAGACTTCACTGCAACATGATGCTCTCTTAATCACCCCCTGAAACCCTGCTCTGTTTATCCTCTTTTACAGAGACAGGTGCAAGGGATTTTATTAATGCAATACCTTCTTAAGTGGTTTAGTTTGATTCTTTGCTATTGATCTGATGGTTTAAATCCATTAAGAGGGTGCAAACAGACACTTTATTCTTTGCTTAATAGAATCCACTCTAGAAAAGATAGGTCACAGTATTCTGTCCTCCTCTACAGGCTTTGTTTTTTTCTTTTTTGTTGAAGCCTGAGACCAACAGCAGATTACAAACATCTAGCTGCTACATAATGTTGGTTGATCCTTAAAGGATTTGTTTATCTTTTTTTAAAATGAACATGTTACATTTTGGCAATAATTTTAATATTCTAAATGTTACTACACACTCAAAATCTACTGAATTTTTCATATGGCCTATATGCTACAGTAGATCCTTGTTTCCAGACAATAATACAACACTGATAATATATACAGTAAGCCTATGATCATAGAATTTTAAAATCATAGAACCATTACTCTTGGAAAAGACCTTTAAGATCTTTAAGATTATTGAGTTCAAGTGTCAACTCGGCATGAATAGAAGAGGTTCGGAGAGGAGAGGTTCAGAGAGGAGAGGTTCGGAGAGGAGAGGAGAGGTTCGGAGAGGTTAAGAGAGGAGAGGTTCGGAGAGGTTCAGAGAGGAGAGGAGAGGAGAGGTTCAGAGAGGAGAGGAGAGGAGAGGTTCAGAGAGGAGAGGAGAGGTTCAGAGAGGAGAGGAGAGGAGAGGTTCAGAGAGGAGAGGAGAGGTTCAGAGAGGAGAGGTTCAGAGAGGAGAGGTTCAGAGAGGAGAGGAGAGGAGAGGTTCAGAGAGGAGAGGAGAGGAGAGGTTCGGAGAGGAGAGGAGAGGTTCAGAGAGGAGAGGAGAGGTTCAGAGAGGAGAGGTTCGGAGAGGAGAGGTTCGGAGAGGAGAGGAGAGGAGAGGAGAGGAGAGGAGAGGAGAGGAGGAGGAGAGGAGAGGAGAGGAGGAGAGGAGAGGAGAGGAGAGGAGAGGAGAGAATTAACCAGGTTGGAAAAGACCTCCGAGATCACCAAGTCCAACCTATCATCCAAAACTATCTAATTGACTAAACCATGGTATCAAGTGCCTCATCCATTGTCCTCTTAAACACCTCCAGTGATGGTGACTCCACCACCTCCCTGGGCAGCACATTCCAATAGTCAATCACTCTTTCTGTGAAAAATTTTTTCCTAACATCCAGCCTAAACCTCCCCTGGTGCAGCTTGAGAGTGTGTCCTCTTGTTCTGGTGCTGGTTGCCTGGAAGAAGAGACCAGCCCCTCCTTGTCTACAACCCCCTTCAGGGAGTTGTAGAGAGCAATAAGGTCTCCCCTGAGCCTCCTCTTCTCCAGGCTAAACAACCCCAGCTTCCTCAGCCTCTCTTCATAGGGCTTGTGCTCAAGGCCTCTCACCAGCCTTGTTGCCCTTCTCTGGACACGTTCGAGTGTCTCAATGTCCTTCTTAAACTGAGGGGGCCAGAACTGGACACAGTACTCAAGGTGTGGCATAGCCAGTGCTGAGTACAGGGGCACAATGACTTCCTTGCTCCTGCTGGCCACACTATTCCTGATGCAGGCCAGGATGCCATTGGCCTTCTTGACCACCTGGGGACACTGCTGGCTCATGTTTAGGCAGCTGTCAATCAGTACCCCTAGGTCCTTTTCTGTCTGGCTGCTCTCCAGCCACTCCAATCCCAGCCTGTAGCTCTGCATGGGGGTTTTGTGGCCAAAGTACAGCACCTGGGACTTGGACTTATTAAATGCCACCATATTGCACTCTGCCCATCTGTCCAGCCTGTCAAGGTCCCTCTGCATGTGCAGGTAAAAGGCAAAGGAGGAGGCGGAGTTTCCCCCGCCTCCAGTGGACCCCTGCAAGAACACAAGAAATACACAGGAATATTCCCTGGGGACCATATCTGGACACATACCTGAAAAAAACCTGTGACTAAAAAACTGTATAAAAGACCTGCCTAGGGGGAGGAAAAATAAAGAAAAAGGCAGACGCAGAAGAATCACAGAATCACCAAGGTTGGAAGAGAGCTCAAAGATCATCGAGTCCAACCTGACACCACAGACCTCATGACTAGACCATGGCACCAAGTGCCATGTCCAATCCTTTCTTGAACACCTCCAGGGGTGGTGACTCCACCACCTCCCTGGGCAGCACATTCCAATGGATAACAACTTTCTCAGTGAAGAACTTTCTCCTCACCTTGAGCCTAAACTTCCCCTGGCACAGCTTGAGACTGTGTCCTCTTGTTCTGGCACTGGTTGCCTGGGAGAAGAGACCTCTGCACCCAAAGTGCAGCACCCATCACTTGGATTTGTTAAATGCCATCACGTTGGACTCTGCCCATCTGTCCAGTTGGTCGAGATCCCTCTGCAGAGCCCTTCTACCCTCTAACAGATCAACATCTGCTTCCAACTTGGTGTAATCTGCAAATTTACTGATGGCTGACTCAATCCCCTCATCCAGATCATCAGTAAAGGTATTGGATAGAATTGGGCCCAGCACTGATCCCTGGGGCACACCACTAGTGACTGGCTGCCAGCTGGATGTGGCACTATTCACCACCATGCTCTGGGCTCAGCCCTCCAGGTAGTTCCTAACCCAGCACAGAGTGCTGCTGTCCAAGCCATGAGCTGACAGCTTGGCCAGCAGTTTGCTGTGGGGGACAGTGTCAAAGGCCTTGCTTTAGTCCAGGTAGACTACATCCCCACATCCACCAGGCGGGTCACCTGATCATAGAAGGAGATCAGGTTGGAGAGGCAGGACCTGCCCTTCCTAAATCCATGTTGGCTGGACCTGAGCCCTTGGCCATCCTTCAGGTGTGCAGTTATTGCCGCCAGGATAATCTGCTCCATAATTTTCCCTGGCACTGAGGTCAGGCTGACAAGCCTGGAGTTTCCAGGTTCCTCCATCTGACCCTTCTTGTGGATGGGCATCACATTGGCCAGTTTCCAGTCAGCTGGGACCTCTCTGGTGAGCCAGGACTGGTGGAAAATGATGGAGAGTGGCTTGGCCAGCTCATCTGCCAGCTCTCTCAGCACCCTAGGATGGATCCCATCCAGTCCCATGGACTTGTGAGTGTCCAAGTGGCTCAGCAAGTCCCGAATTAATTCCTCGTGAATTTCCACAAGATACCATGCAGCCTGAAAGCAGTCCAGGAACCCTCTCTTCACCACCACCATCAAAGCCATGCCCTAATTTCTGCCTACTGTAACTCATGGAGTAGAGAAAAGACATCTTACTGAAGACCACATTCATGGAGGATGCTCAGAGAAAGACTTCTACTTCGGGATGTCTCCCTATCTTTGTCCAGAGTGGACAGCACAAGCCAACAAGGATGCAGCCACACCCTTCCACAAACCCAAATAATTTTGGGACTGGCAGTGGTGAGGGTGGTAATATAATGCCTTTCCTGCTCTGTCTCTCTCCATTTTCCCCTCTCTCTCTCCCCCCCCCCCCCCCCCCCCCCCCCCCCCCCCCCCCCCCCCCCCCCCCCCCCCCCCCCCCCCCCTCTCTCTTTCTTCTATTCCATCCACTTTATTCTGTTAATAAAAAGCCTTGTAGTGGCTGCTTTTCATACTGGCAGGACTGGTATACAATGTTAAGCTGTAGTTGTAGTGAAGTGAAGGAATCTTTGTGGGCTTCCAGGGAAACTGAGGCACAGCAGCTCTTCCCAGGTTGCTGGCTTCTCTCTGGACAGCAGAGGCCAGCAGTATGTGAGCACGTGGATGGAGCTTATTAACAGAAGCAAGAGCCAGGATCAAAGAGTAAAGAGCTCAGGCAAAGAGTGACTTGTTTGCAATTTGGGAGATACTTGTAGGTTGCTTGAGGCTTGGATTTGGCCAATAGTCAACCTTGGTAATACCTTTCAACCTGTGACAAATCATGTGGTTAGAATTATGCCCAAACATGGACAAAGCACAAGTGTCTCACAAGCATCCCACAAGGGCGCGTGATGTTGCCAAAGCACGTCCCTACGTGTTTTGCTCCAACCCCCATTTCCCCTCCTTTCTGGAGTGGGTACTCAGCCAGAGACAAGTAAACAATTGGCCAGGCGTCAACAAGCTGGGGTAAACAACCCAACCTGCCTTTTTTTGGGGTAAACAAGATCATGCACACATCATGTAGGATGCTTTTGTTTCTTCCAAATATAGGTATATTCTGGCATATGCTCTGTTATTGGCTAATGTGTTTACCAAGCATTTGACTATTGGCTAAATCCAAACCATGAGCAAATTATAAATATTACCCATTGTAAACAACTCGCTCTTTTGCTCTTTCGCTATTGCTCTTTTGCTATTAATCTCTTCTGCTCTCACTGCCTGCACATGCTCTGCCCTATTGCATATGTTCTCCCTTTGTCTGCAGTCTGGAGAGAAGCCTGATACCTGGAAAGTGCCATTGTGTCTCAGTTTACCTAGAAACCAGCAAAGAGTCCTTCATGTAAACTGCACTGAAACTACAGTTTTGCATTGTATCTGCAGTCCTGCTGGTAAGAAGAAGCTACCACTGCATCTTAAAGGGACTGAGACCTCCTTTGTAAGCCTTGCCAGTTATGGACAACTTACCTGAATCCCTTTTGGCAGTACTAAGTGTCTGCTGCAGCCACGAGGCTGCAGACCTGCAAGCTGGTGCAGGTCCATGCACCCGCCACTCACAAAAGAAGGAGGTGCCCAATGCTCCACAGCCCTACAGGGCTACAGGCTGGGGACAGAGTGGCTGGAGAGCATCCAGGCAGAAAGGGACCTGGGGATACTGGTTGAGAGTAGGCTGAACATGTCCAGAGAAAGGCAACAAGGCTGGTGAGCCCTATGAGGAGAGGTTGAGGGAGCTGGGATTGTTTAGCCTGGAGGCTCAGGGGAGACCTTATTGTTCTCCACAACTACCTGAAAGGAGATTGTAGACAGGTGGGGTTGGTCTCTTCTCCCAGGCAACCAACACCAGAACAAGAGGACACAGTCTCAAGCTGTACCAGGGGAAGTTTAGGCTTGAGGTGAAGAGAAAGGTCTTCACAGAAAGAACTATTTGTCATTGGAATGTGCTGCCCAAGAAGGTGGTGGAGTCACTGTCCCTGGAGGTGTTCAAAAAAGGATTGGACGTGGCACTTGAAGCCATGGTTTATTTAGTCACAGTATCACAGTATAACCAAGGTTGGAAGAGACCCCAAGGATCATCAAGTCCAACCCGTCCCAACAGACCTCACAACTAGACCATGGCACCAAGTGCCACGTCCAATCTCCCCTTGAACACCTCCAGGGACGGCGACTCCACCACCTCCCTGGGCAGCCCATTCCAATGACGAATGACTCGCTCAGTGAAGAACTTCCTCCTCACCTCGAGTCTAAACCTCCCCTGGCACAGCTTGAGACTGTGTCCCCTTGTTCTGGTGCTGGTTGCCTGGGAGAAGAGACCAACCCCCTCCTGTCTACAACCACCCTTCAGGTAGTTGTAGAGGGCAATGAGGTCACCTCTGATCCTTCTCTTCTCCAGGCTAAACAATCCCAGCTCCCTCAGCCTCTCCTCATAGGGCTTGTGCTCAAGGCCTCTCACCAGCCTTGTTGCCCTTTTCTGGACACGTTCAAGTATCTCGATGTCCTTCTTAAACTGAGGGGCCCAGAACTGGACACAGGACTCAAGGTGTGGCCTAACCAATGCAGAGTACAGGGGCAGAATGACCTCCCTGCTCCTGCTGGCCACACTATTCCCAATACAGGCCAGGATGCCATTGGCCTTCTTGGCCACCTGGGCACACTGTTGGCTCATGTTTAGGTGGGTGTCAATCAGCACCCCCAGGTCCCTCTCTGTTTGGCAGCTCTCCAGCCACTCTGACCCCAGCCTGTAGCTCTGCATGGGGTTGCCGTGGCCAAAGTGCAGCACCCGGCACTTGGACTTATTAAATGCCATCACGAGATGTTGGGTGATACGTTGGACTTGATGATCTCTAAGGTGTTTTCCATCTTATTAATTCTGTGATTCTAAGTGCCAAGGTGATTCAGAGCACTGTCCATTCTTTGCTGGGACCACCTGTGAGTGCCCCTTACAGTTTCACAAAGGACTGACCCATAACCTCAGAAATGGGAAAACAGTCATTGAGAGGAATTGACAACCCTCGCTCATTTCCAAGCTAAGCCAGGGGAAAAGCCCCTACCCCCACTCTCAAGCTGCTCTGGGAAGGAAACTTTCCCCCCCCCCCCCAGATGAACCAGTTCACATCCCACCTCCCACAGCAGCCTCCGTGTTCAGAAGGGACCACCTCCAGAGCCAGCCTCAGCTGTGATCAGCTCCAGTCTGCTCGGTCGCCGCAAGCCTTGGCAACCAGCGTAGCAACTAGTCTTTCAGCAAGGCAAATTTTATTTTTTTCAGTATTCACATATTTAACACTAGTTTTGGTTCTGTTTAAAATCCCAACTCTTTAGCCCACATGATATTCTAGAATGCCTGGAGCCATAATTCGTGATCAAAAATTGATTTCAGCCTCTGAAAGTTTCCTTAAGATTGTATGTGCCTGCAGCTGCCAGGCATCTTGTCGAGGTGCCTCCTGGTGGACACGTGGCAGAATTGCCTATTTGGTTCTATTACTGTATAACTTTCATATTTTTTTAGCTTGATTCAAAATTGTTAAACTGTAGCAGTTTAATGCATATATCCATGATTGTACACTAGAATCTGCATTTATATACAGTTAGATCGTTATTAGTAATTTAGTATTAATAAATAATAATTAATATTTATGCTAATATATCATAAATCATAATTAATAACCATAACTACCACAGAAGGCTTCCTCAGTGGGCTCCCCTTGATCAAACATCCTGTAGTAGATGCCAACAATTCGGGTCCCTTTCTTTCTTGTCTCTAATTCTTATCCATTAGCTTTTGACCTGTTCATGGCAGTTCCACAGAGACAATTTCTTGACATAGAGGGCAACACCTCCACCCCTCTTCCTCTCCTATCCCTTCTTAGCAGTCTGTAGTGATCAATAGCCAATTCTAGTCATAGGATTCATCCCAAGAGGTCTCATTGATGGCTACCAGGTCACAGTTTTCTAGTTGCACAGTAGGTTCCAGCTCCTCATTTTATGGCCCATGCTGCATGCATTTGTGTAGATGTGCTTCAGGTGGGCTGTTGGCTTTATCGCTTTCTTAGCCAACTCACCTTGATTCCTTTGAGGTATTTAGTGGGAATTTCATTGCTGGCTTCTACTGCCTCAGGAGCTTGCAGTGAGTTGACTCTCTGCACGTCACAGGTAAGACTGATTCTTTCCCCATCCCCCTTCACATCCCTATCCCCCTTCAAATCTAGTTTAAGGCTCTTCCAATAAGACTTGCTAATTCTTGTCCCAGAATCCATTTCTTCCTTCAAGACAAGTTAATCCCATCTGTTCCTAGCAGGCTTTGAGTCATATAGACCAAGCCATGGTCACAGAACCCCAAGTTCTGCCAGTGACACCAAGACTGAAGCCAAGAATTCATCTGCCAGCACTTCCTGTCAAAGCCCTCATGATGCCCTTCAGCTGGGCTAGAGGAGAACACTACTTGCTGATCCCTTAACCACTTGTCCCTGAGGTCTCCCTTCATTGCCTGTGAACTTCTTGCTTTAAGTTCATCACTACCTATTTGAAAAATTAATAATGGGTGGTAATCCAAGGGCTGAACCAAGGTGGGAAGTTTCTTTTTAAATTCTTGACACTTGCCCCAGGGGAGCAGCAAACTTCTCTAAACAGTGGTCTGGTGTGGTAGTGTGAAGGTTTAATTGTCTCACCACATAAAGCACAGCTAAACTCAGTCGGAGAAGAGAATGGAAAGCTGTATTTTACAAGCAATAATGAGATGCAATGAATATATACAAAATACACAGTATATATAAGAGAAATTGATATTTAGGGAAAATCATTAGTTCAAAGAAGTTGTTAAGAAAGTTAGTTTCCTTATCTCATAACTTTCAGTGCAAGGTCAGTTGCATGCACTCCAGCCAAGAGTGCGATCATGCATCTTGAGTGCGATCATGCAGCACTTACAGGATGGCCAAGGGATCAGGCCTAGCCAGCATGGCTTTAGGAAGGGCAGGTCCTGCTTGACCAACCTGATCTCCTTCTATGATCAGGTGACCCGCCTGGTTGATGTGGGGAGGCCTGTGGATGTGGTCTACCTGGACCTCAGCAAGGCCTTTGACACCGTCCCCCACAGCAAACTCCTGGCCAAGCTGGCAGCCCATGGCTTGGATGGGAGCACACTGCGTTGGGTTAGGAACTGGCTGGAGGGCCGAGCCCAGAGAGTGGTGGTGAATGGTGCCACATCCGGCTGGCGGCCAGTCACTAGTGGTGTGCCCCAGGGATCGGTGCTGGGCCCCATGCTCTTCAACATCTTTATTGATGATCTGGATGAGGGCATCGAGTCCATCATCAGTAAATTTGCGGACGACACCAAGCTGGGGGCAGGAGTTGATCTGCTGGAGGGTAGAGAGGCTTTGCAGAGGGACCTCGACAGGCTGGACAGATGGGCAGAGTCCAACGGCATGAGATTTAACACATCCAAGTGCCGGGTTCTGCACATTGGCCACAACAACCCCATGCAGTGCTACAGGCTGGGGTCAGAGTGGTTGGAGAGCGGCCAGGCAGAGAGGGACCTGGGGGTGCTGGTTGATTGTAGGCTGAACATGAGCCTGCAGTGTGCCCAGGCAGCCAAGAAGGCCAATGGCATCCTGGCCTGCATCAGAAACAGTGTGGCCAGCAGGAGCAGGGAGGTCATTCTGCCCCTGTACACTGCACTGGTTAGGCCACACCTTGAGTCCTGTGTCCAGTTCTGGGCCCCTCAGTTTAGGAAAGATGTTGTCTTACTGGAGCGTGTCCAGAGAAGGGCAACAAAGTTGGTGAGGGGTTTGGAAGACAAGCCCTATGAGGAGAGGCTGAGGGAGCTGGGGTTGCTTAGCCTGGAGAAGAGGAGACTCAGGGGTGACCCTTATTGCTCTCTACAACTACCTGAAGGGAGGTTGTAGCCAGGCGGAGGTTGGTCTCTTCTCCCAGGGAGCCAGTACCAGAACAAGAGGACACAGTCTCAGGCTGCGCCAGGGCAGGTTTAGACTGGATGTTAGGAAGAAGTTCTATACTGAGAGAGTGATTGCCCACTGGAATCAGCTGCCTGAGGAAGTGGTGGAGTCACCTTCATTGGAGGTGTTCAAGAAGAGGCTTGATGGGGTGCTTGGTGCCAGGATTTAGTTTTTTTAGTTGTTTAGGTGGGTTATATTGTACTGTATTGTACTGTATTGTACTGTACTGTACTGTATTGTACTGTATTGTATTTAGGTGGGTTGGATTGGTTGATGGGTTGGACGTGATGATCTTGAAGGTCTCTTCCAACCTGTTGTATTGTATTGTATTGTATTGTATTTGTAAAGAACAAAAGAGAAAGACTGAAGACAGACTGTAAGTTCTTAAAGCTACATTCAACTGATCAACCAATGAAATTTGTTTAGAATTATCTTTGTTTTCCTTTTTACACCTAAACATTCAGCTAAACATTCTGTAGCTGTCCTTTTCTTAAAGGCACAGCCTAAAACTCTCACATCTGGTCTGCAAACACAACCATCCATTCCCTTCAAAAGTGAGTCTCTTTTTCTTTTTTTTTCTTTACTGAGGGTTTTGTTACAAGGCTTTGTCTAACTTAGCATTGACAACTCCACTAAGTTGGGTGAATCTTCATCCTCTTTGGCATTTGATTCTCCTTGCAGAGCATTTCATCTATTTAGCAAGGGCACCTGTGGAGGTAGGGTAGGAACTGATGTGACATGCCTACCACACTTGGAAGGAACTTATTGCCACTCTTCCCTATCCCCTTGGTTCAAGCCACACCAGCTCTGGTCATTTCCACATTTTTTTGAGGAACATAGAGAATTGGAAAAGAAGCAATTCTTCATTGTTATAGCATGTTTGATATGAGGATATGAAGCATAATCTGGATACTATGGTAGAGTGTACTTACAGAAGGGCTGCACCAAACTGGGCAGAGTGGCTGATATGTCAGAGCATTGTGTTCCAGCTAGAGGGATTTTGACAGACTGGTAAAATCACATAATCATAGAATGCTAGGGGCTGGAAGTGACCTTGAGATCATTGAGTCCTACCCCCCCCCCCTAAAGCAGGATCACCTAGGGTGGGCCACACAGTAACACATGTATGAGGATTTTGAAGGTATCCAGAGAAGGAGACCCCACAACCTCTCTGGGCACCCTGTTCCATGAATATCATGAAATTCAAGAAGATGATGTGCAAAGTCCTTCACCTGGGAAGGATCAGCACCAGGCCACCCAGCTGGAGAGTAGTCTGGTAGAAAAAGATATGGGAGTTCTAGTGGACACTGAGTTAAACATGAGTTTCTGGTGTACTACTGTATCAAAGAGAATTAATATTATCCTGGACTGCATTAGGAGTGTTGGTAGCAGGTCAAGGGAGGTGATCCTTCACCTCTACTCAGCCTTGTGAGGCCACATCTGAAGTCCTGGGGTCCTGCATTTCTGGAGTCACCAGTAAAAGATAAATATGGGCATACAAAAGAGACTGCAGTGAAGGGCCACAAAAGTGAAGAGGCTCAGGAGCATCTTATGTATGAGGTAAGGCTGAGAGAGCTGGATTTTTTCAACGTGGAGAAGAAAAAGCTCAGGGAAAATGCCATTAATGTGTATGAAAACCTGAAGAGAGAATGCAAAAAGAGCAGAGCCAGGCTCTTTTCAGTGGTGGCTTATGAAAGGATCAGAGGGGCACAATTGGAAACACAGGAGGTTCCTTCTGAACATCAGAGAACACTTTTTGACTGCTAGGGTGACCAAGCACTGAACAGGTTGCCATAGGGATTTTTGGAGTCTCCATCCTTGCAGATATCATTAAAAAAACTTCTGGATGTGGTCCTGGGCAATCATCTGTAGATAGTCCATCTTGAGCAGCAGAGGTTGGACCAGAGGACATTCAGAGGTCTTCTCCAACCTTGTTTTTTATTTTATGATTCCATGGAGGAGTTTATGAATAGTCAGTCTTAGGTAATATGAATGTATATTACTAATCACTTTTTAGAGAAAGCTCATAGGTCCCATTCATTCAAGACAATACTGATATTTTTTTCAGTCTAGGAAAGTCCCTAACATATAGTTTCCACATGAGTTATGATACTTAGCAGAGTCTGTCCAAACCTATGGTGTGTAGTGCCCTAGAAAGAAATGCAGTGATAGCTTCCTGTCATAAACATTTTTGTAGCTCAAGTAAACAGGCTTAGTAAGTGATGGCAGCAAACAAGACAGGAGTATTTTTTCTCTAAGTTTTTAATACCAATAAATAAACGTAATGGGCTTTTGAGTGAGATCTAAGCACTTGCATGGTTAGCCATGGAGAACACCAAGTCTTCATGACAATGGCAGTGGAACCAGCAAAGCAAACTATCTCCACCAACATGACCTCTGGGATGCAGGCTGGTTCATCTCCTTCCTTGATGATTTTTTAAACACTTATTCCAGCATGATTGTCAAAGAATGATCTATGTATATGTGTAAAGGAAGAGATTTTAGAGCAGTCTTGGCTGTTCTAATGGAAAGCAATATTCAGTAGTGGCAAAGACAAATGTTAGTGTGCTCTTTATACATTTGGTGGAGATGTATGGAGGTATGTCATTGTTTGCATGATGGAGGTATATCTTTTAAAGTTAAAACAGTCTGCATACATCACAGTAGAGAAATAGTTCTACCATGCAACATTGATGGTTTGAAAGTGTGGGGTTTTTTTTCTTATTTTTATTTTTAAGATATAAGCTCATTTTATGGAGGGAAAAAATCTTGTTCTTTACCCAAGCTTCATATATATATTTATATAAATAGTTTTCCAGAAGTGTTATAGTTCTGTTTGTTCTGTAGGGAATGTAATGTCATACAGGGTACATTACTAAGGGAATAAAACCCATAAGTTTTCTGCTGAATGAGTAGTACTCCATTCCAGTAGGACAAGAGGAAGTTTGCAGTCTTTTGCACTTTGGCACATGCTCTCAATGAGGTTATTAAAGCTGCTGTTGCCTCTGTGACAGACTGAAACCTGGATAAGCATGACATGGCACACTTTAGCTTGGGTTGAGGAGCTAGATTTCTGAAATATAATTTGGTGGTACTTAGATCCCTGCTGTCTGCAGGAGTTCTGCTCTTTCTTTGAAATCCTCTCAACATTTTTCAGTCTTCCAGAAGAAATAGCAATGTATTTATACAGGTGTTCTTAATGCCAGAGTATAGAATGGTCTACAGGTATAGACAAAAGATGAAGATGACAGACAGAGGTGTTATTAGAATATTCTTCTTCCATCTCTCCCATCCCATCTTCTCATCTTGCAGTCTGGTTAATGTCAGTGTGAGCTGGAAACACACAAGTGACACATACAAAGTACCATGGAGTCTATCATGTGACAGCTGACTGCAGCTCATGCCAGCTCTCACTGAAGGCAGCAGAAAAAATTCTTCCAGTCTGTTTAGCTTTAAAGTCTGGGTTTTCTGTCCTGTGAGGATTGATGTACTTTAGGCAAAGTCCAAAAAGTTCCAAAAGAACTCCAAAAGAAATCTGAGTCATTAATAGACACAGAATAAAACATATGGAGGCTTATACACAGAGCAGTTAGTCAAAAGGATTAAAGAGTGAGTGCAGCACGATTTTATTTTTTTTTTTGCTTTCCCTCCTCTCTCTGTATTTCTCAGGTTTTCACTCTTTTGTCCTGAAGGAGGCTTTTATAGGGTACTGACAAAGCAATGCTGGTACGAGCATATGAAAAATTTTTTTGCTAATGCAGGTTTCACACATTGTATCAGTCCTTTTTTATCAGGTGTCAAGAGTATTTGGTTATGCTCCTTACTACTGGAATTGGAGGGGCTACTGCCTAGTGTAATTACAACCTTCATTCTGTTATTGCTGCCAGTTTCTACTGAACCAAATCAATTCTGACAGCTGGCCAGATGCTTCTTGTGCCAGTCAGCAGGACTGTGGTCTCAAAAGAGCATCTGGTTATAGGGAAATTTTGCAATAAACTGTACAGCCAATCTTGTTTTCTAAAAATACTGTCATAAACACTGAAGAAAAGGCATTTAGCAACTTCACTAATGCACCTTTCTTTAAAAGGTGCAGCTGAGAACCTGATTTTTTCACTACAAATTCAGTTTATATAGTCTTAATGGAGATTTGTACAAAGCTTTTATTAGTGGATCAACTGTATAGATCATATCTTTATTACATTCTGTGCAGCCCACTCTGAAGTGCAGCTGCTTTGAGTGTAAGCCAACAGCACAGAATATATTTTTCCTAGTGTTTATTTAGTGAGGTCATAACATTCATTTTAATTTGAAAGGTCTTTGGGACATGGACTCTAGCTGTCTTAAATAATTTTTTTTCTTCCACATATAATTAACAAATAGGGATTTTTTTTTTTTTTTTACTGATCACAGCAGTTAGGACACTACAGCTTTACATAGAAGACATCACTGTTCTCATGTAGTTTCTTTAAGTAAATCTGGATTTGTTCTCTTACAGCTTATTTTCACTTTGCTCAGAAAAGATTTTAAAGGAACAATGAAGAATGGGTCAGGCAAAAGGAATCCTCCCATTTTGATACTACCTTAATGGCTTCTGCTTGATGAAGTAGAGTCCTTCTATATTTTTGAACCCATTAAAAGCGCTTAGCATGGATAGGGTGCCTGGCTTTCATTTAATTTTTTTATTTCCTTCATGGGAACTTCTGGGAGTATGATCTGAAAATATCTCTATTCATCCAAGGAGTAATGAAGAGGGAATAAAAGTTCCATATTTGACAAAGGCTATTGATGTAGTCATAATAAATGCCTTTTTTTTTTTTTCTTAACCAGTCTGCATGTGAGTATATCTACTTTGGGTGCCTCTTCATATGCTGAAACGTATTCACATATGTTTCTTGAAAAACAGGAAAGCAGATACAGCTGGTGGAACTCTATTAAGCCCTCAAAGAGGCCTCTCACTGCCTGCTAATATTCAGTTGTTCTAATAATACCGCATAAAATATCTTGTTCTGCTGTCATTTTCTGTCACGAAAGCAATCTGATACTGTCTATACATGAATTCCGGCATTTGAACTTGTATTGGGTTGAATTGAGATGGAGTTAATTCTCACAGCATCTTTCTAGTGCTGTGGTTTTTTTTGCAGCAGTAGTTGATAACACGGCAGTGTTTTGGCTACGGCTGAACCCAGTATCCAGGCTGTGTCCTTTCAACATTTCCCTGCTCCAAGAGTAGATCGAGGGGCGGGCAAAGTCTTGGGAGGGGACACAGCTGAACCAGCTGACTCAGACTGGCCAAAGAGGTATTCCATACCATATGACATCAGCTCAGGTATAAGAATTAAATGAAAGAAGGAAGTGGGGGGGCTTCATCCATGGCGTTCATCCTCCCAAGGAACCACCAAGCTTAGAGAGCCCTGCTTCCCGAGACCGACCATCGTCCTGCTGATGGGAAGTAGAGACTAACATCTCTCTCTCTGCTTTCTGCTTCCGCGCGGTCTATTGCCATTTGCTTATTAGTGTTATTAAATTGCTCCTATTTACCCCTGTGGCTTCTGTTATATTTTCCTTTCCTTCTTCCCCTGTTCGCTTAAAGAGGGGGAGTGATAGAGCGGCTTTGGTGGGCATCTGGCCCCCAGGCCAGAGCCAAACCACCACAGTCTTTTTGGTTCCCTGACCGGGAAACGAAAATATAACATAGCTGTAATTTCTGCAGTTTTTTTTTTTTCTATATAGGGGTGGCATGTTGCAGTTTGGGCTGGGTGCCCTCTGCTACATGAGGTGCTTCCTGTGTCCAGAGGTCCAGCCCAGTGGGTGGACACAGGAAATTAGGTATTTCTACCATAATTCTCTGCACCACCACTATAAGATCCAGTGCGAGGTCTGCCACCTCCTCTTTCTTCCTCGCCGCCGCCCGGTAACTGGGGGAGATGTTGTCTCCCGGCCATGGGCCTGGCTAGGCCCAAGGCCATGGGGGGATGGGCAGTCTCAGATCTGGCCAGCTGAGACTAACCTAGCAGTGGGGAGGGGGGGAAGAAGGAGCCCTGGGGGTCTTGGATGTACCCCAGGTGGGGATGGGATCTTTCTGGGTATGCTTGGGATTTTCTTTGTCACTGTGCTTCTGGCTCTCTCTGTAAACATTCACTGCTTTTTCATTTAAACTTTCCATCGCTTTTGCAATCCGTTTGTCTGAGTTGTTATTTTTGCCCGTAGTGGGGAGGGGGCTGCCTCAACCCACTACATTATTGGTAGCAGAGGATGGTTCCGATCCATCGACCTCTGGGTTATGGGCCCAGCACGCTTCCGCTGGGAAGCAGTTGTTCCTTCTTGGCGAAGAATATTTCAGAGCATTTCTGGTACAATTTGTTTATTGAATAAACATAGTACTTCTGTATTCACAAATTGCAGTCTCCTTCCTATGGGAAGTTCAGGTTTTTGCTTTTCCCTGTTTCTCATTTTGGCAGTAAAAGAATATCCTTTAGGGCCTTCATACTAATGAAACTCTTATACAGTTCATACATATGCTGTGTTTCTGGCTAAATTAGTGGGGAGAGAAAAGGGGTGGAACAAGAAATTAAAACTTCTGCCTTCTTCACTTTTCTTAGAAATAAGTGCAAATATCACCAGATAAAAATAGGACTTTTGTAATCACCTTAGTCCTTGGTTTCCTCAACTTATTTTTACTATATTCAAAAAACAGTTGGTATACTGTGAGAGACCAAAGTTTGTCTCTCCTGATGTGACTCAACAAAGATAAAATCACCTTTGCTTCTTGCCCAGACAATAGCTGATGTGTATTGGGCAGAGCCACTGGAACAACTCTTGGGAAGGTGCAAGATAACATTGCTCACTGGACCACAGCTGGCCTAACAACAATGGACCGAGAAAGACAAATAATCTCCACCCATCCGGTACTCTGGAATTGGAGGATGGTGAGACAATAGATTCACCACCTGGCCCCTGATTTCCTGAGGGACAATACTTGGACACATACCTATGGACTAAAAACTGTATAAAGCTCAAGAGAAGAAAAACACAGAAAGAAAACACAGATGAAGAAAAACACAGGAGAAGGACAATGCTGCTGATAAGGAAAATGGAGAGAATACCAGGAGAGGAAAAATGACAGAGACATCATCATGGAGCCTGGAAGAAGCAGAACCCTCTCTCCGTGCCCTAAGTTCCACCTGCTGCAACTCACGGAGCTGAAGAGGCTGCCCAAAGGACCACATCTCTTCTACAGCCAAAGCCTCAGCACCTTTCTCTACAGACCAACATCTCCTGCAACACCTTTCCTCCACAGACTCAAACTATCTTGGGGGGGGTGAGGTAAAATAATTCCTTTCCTTTCCTCTTCTCTCTTCTCTCTCTCTTCTCTCTCTCTTCTTTTCTCTCTCTCCCCTTCTGATCCATCCACTTTATGTAATAAATAGTCTAGCTGTTGATATTTTGGCCTGTTTGTGCCTCTAATTTCAAACATGGGAATATTCAGAAGAACTGAGTCTCTTTCCCTCTCTGGACCAAGATATGTACCTCCTTATTTCTTTCCCCTTTTGTCACAGATCTTATACTGAGAATATATGTTAAGTGAAAAATTTGAGGTTTCCAAATGTTGTCTGGTGTTTAATTTTATGTCACTATACATCAGATGCCCCATACTCATAGCTTTTTCCTATTAGAAGAGTGCTCTAATTTGCAAAGTTTGAATATATATTGCTTTTATGTCACTTCAGAAATAAAGGCACAGAATCTGTTCATTTAACTTTGTCATTATTTCTATATTTTACATCTGTTTACCAATGGTCACACACCATCTAACATGGTAACATCAGCCAAATGAATCTCTTGTAAGTATAATACTGTTAGGTTCATCAGAACTGAGCAGCAGTTATTATTACTCGTAATTTAAAGGTAGTGAAATTAGCTCCTGGGGATAACTTTCTGTTAAGCACCAATAGTGAATAGCTCTTTCCTTGCCATTGCCAGTGCAATCTAGTGTAACCAGTGGACAGCAATCTAGAAGACCTAAACATTGGCTGAACTTTTCCACCTATTTTGTTAGAGAAACCATATTAAACTTTGCATTTCCTGACCTTTTTGGCAAAGTGATCCTGAGCTTGTATTTAAAAATAAAAATAAAATATAAGCTCCATATCCACTGTGTGTCCTCATCATTAAATCACCAGGAGCTATTTCTGTTTAATATTTCACCTACAATCTTGTTTCTTTCTTCTATGCTTAACTCTGTGCTACCCTTTCCATGCATCCCAGGATAAATCTATCGTATTTTTTAGGTCAGGGCTAGCAGCATCAAAAGAGCACCAGCTGAGTGAAAAAGCTGGAACTTGCTGCTATGGAGACCCAGCTGAATTAAAAATACTAGCGGTTCGATGCCACTTGGAGCAAGAGGAAGAGCTACATGAATAGATTAATAGGCAAACCAGCACAGGGAAAAAGAGCACCTGTGATTTGATCTTGCACTTGAGTAGGTGTGGCAGTTTAGGCTGGGTCCTCCTGTTACTATCACATAAGTTACACTCTGTGTCCCAAGTGTCCAACCCACTAAGGTGGACACAGAAACAGCCTATTTCTACCATAAATCCTGCACCCTATAAATCCATCTGCAAATCATTCTTTATCTTCCCTCTCTGCTCCTGTAGGAGATGCTCCCTATCGGGTAATGGAGGGGGAGTATCTCAAGGCCTTTTAGGCCTGGCTAGGCCTAATGCCAGGAGGAGAAGGGGATAGGGCAGTCTCAGACCTGGCCAGCCTGAGACTGGCCTAGCAGTGGGGGGGAAGAAAGAGCCCTTGGGTTGTTGGGTAGTCCTCCTCAGGTGGGGGAGAGGGAAGCATTGGGGGCTTTTGGGTGTGGTGTAAGGGACTCTGTACGCTTGGATACCTTTGCCACTATGCTTTGCAGTTTCTGTAAAATACCAATTGCTTTTCCATTTAATTTTCTATCGCTATCCAATCCATTTGTGCGAGTGTCATTTTTGTCCCTCTCAGACAGAGGATCTGTCCTGCCTTAAACCAGGACAGTAGGCTAAGAAATACAAACAGAGTGCTAGGAATGTTATGCCAATACCCAAGAAAGGCAGTGTTTGAGAGGACAGCTTGTAGCCTTGAAGAAATCTGAGATCCTATGTAAGTTAATGAGCAGAGGTTTCAGTACTATTGTAAGCATCTGAGTGAGTATGACTGACATTTCTTTCCACCTTCTTAATAATTTTTCATCCCTCTTATGATCTCCAGTAATCATAGCCATTTTGCAGAGTGTATTCAGTGAGGTGACTGGGATTTCTATGTTTATTTTTGTCACTGCTTTCCCCAAGGCTGTCTAATTCTGGCAGAGCATCACACTTTCTCCCTTCCTTGTTCAGATGAGTGGCCGAAGTGTGAAGGCAGGTTTCTCTGCAGCTATCACAGGTGCTTTGTAGGGCAGCAAATGTGCCTGATAATTTTGTCTCCGAGTCTTTGCCTGTTTCTAAAAACTCAGAAAAACAAACCAAACCAAACCAAACCAAACCAAACCAAACCAAAACAAAACAAACCAAAACAAAACAAAACAAAACTAGATGTCCCTTTGGGCTAGGCAAAGGATTTCCCTAGATATCATAAAATGTTCTCATATAAATTACCAGTGTGATCACACACAATCACAGAATATTAGGGGCTGGAAGGGACCTCGTAAGATCATCTAGTCCAATGCCCTTTCCAGAGCAGGATCCCCTTTACCAGGTCACACTGGAACATGCCCAGACAGGTCTTGAATATCTCCAGAGAGGAAGGCTCCACAACCCCCCTGGGCAACCTGATCAGTGTTCTGTCACACAGTGAAAAAAAATGCCTCATGTTTATATGGAGCTTCCTATGCCTCAACTTTCACCCCTTGCCCCTTGTCCTGTCACTGAGTATCACTGAGAAGAGCCTGACTCCATCCTCTTGGCACTCACCCTTTACATATCTATAAACATTAACGAGGTGTTTTGAGATGAGTTAGTAAGTCTAATGAAAGCTTTAACTTATTTATCATGGTGTTCATTTCCCTAAACATGAGTCTGACTTAGAAAATCAACTTGTTTCAGTGCAGCTACCAGCTGAATGGCTGCTGCAAATATGTAAAAGCTGAATGAAGCATGCTTGCAAATAGTAAGATTTAGATTTATTCTTTTTAAGACCAATTCAAATTTTCCTAAGTGATCACTGGCTTATCACCATCGTTATTTGTGCATCCCTGTTTTCAGTTACAAACAATAAAAGAGTTTAAAAGGACAGAACAATAAAGGTATTTTACTGCTGGCAAATACAGCATTTAAAAACATCTGTTGAACAGACAAATGAAATATTTCAGAAATAATTATTTCATATAGAAAATGTTCTTGTTTATACATCTTGAATAGCTTTTATGTTCACTCCTTATTTTATAGGTTTATGCTATGTATATAGGCATTTATTAAGTCCTAATATTCATTTTAGTTTTGCCCGAATATGAAAGAAATATTCTAAAAAGTATTGTGGAAAATATAGATAAGTAGGAAGAAGCTAAAGGAGTGGGGGTTTTATGATACATTAATTGCTTCCAGTTGGTATTTATGATTAATAAACTTATAAAATGTAAACACATGGTTTATAAAACTATTTAGTTTCAGTTCTGCTTACTTATACTCATATAATTATGTATTAGCATTCAATCCTCAACTGGGTGTAGTCTCAACATTTAATTTACTTTAAAAATTATTTAAGATGTGTTGGCCAAAAAAACAAAACTATGTGTCTCCAAGTCTCACCTCCAATATACACAAAATATTCCATTGAAATCCATGTTGATTGACTGCCATAGATGAGGTTTTTCTTTCTGTAACTGATGGGCATCCAAATTACAGTATGACAGTATCACAGTATTGCCAAGGTTGGAAGAGACCTCAAAGATCATCGAGTCCAACCTGTCACCACAGACCCCACGACTAGATCATGGCACCAAGTGCCACATCCAATCCCCTCTTGAACACCTTCAGGGACGGTGACTCCACCACCTCCCTGGGCAGCCCATTCCAATGGCGAATGACTCTCTCGGTGAAGAACTTTCTCCTCACTTCAAGCCTAAACTTCCCCTGGTGCAGCTTGAGACTGTGTCCTCTTGTTCTGGTGCTGGTTGCTAGAGAGAAGAGGCCAACCCCTTCCTGGCTACAACCACCCTTCAGGTAGTTGGAGAGAGCAATGAGGTCTCCCCTGATTCTTGTTACTGAATTCTTCTTATTTATGTCTTGATGGTTTGTGTCCACCTCTCACCTTTTATTTTTGAAGCTTTATTTTTGAAGGTTTTCTTAGAACATGGCTTCTCTGCAAAGTATTCTGTTATGGGACAAAAAAAATAAAATAAATAAAATTATCAGCCTTGAAACTGTCACTATAGTTGTACGGCTGTGATTGCCAAGGTGACTTGTTAAGCACCATAGCCCCCAGAAATAGGGGGATCTAGTGGAGTAACAGGGATGCAAAGCTGCTATTAATGCAGGTAAATAGGCACCTCTAAAAAGTGATGCATGGCCAAAACAGGTTTACCAATAGCAAACAGTAAGAAGGAGAGAATTTCTGTCTAGGGGCTGGTGTGGGGTCTTCACAACACCTGAAGTCATATATCTGGGGCCCATGGAGTTGAAGACAAGGCTTCAGCTTATGTGGTGAAGAGAGACCCTCTGCTCAGCCAGGCTACTGTGGTAAGAGAATTGATCCAGTAAGAGACTAGGTGTTTGAGTCCCCTAGAAAGATGCTGTAACTACTGGTTTGACAGCAGCTGAGTGGCACACAATGGAGGACTCAAAAGGTATAGAGGTAAAAAGGGAGAGTAAGAGCAGTGGTCAGGCAATATTTACACTGCAGGACCTACAAGTCAGGCTCTGCTTCTTCCCATTACACTGCATCTATTCTGAACCATAACTTAATTCTATTTTTGCTACTCTTTTGCAAGGTGTGTAGGGAAAAATAGGTCCAGCCCAGCTAAATGAATGAAATTCAAAGGCAGGAATGCATTGAATTTTATGTCTCTGTTTTAGTAAGTTTTGAATTCATGTTTCTGCCAGTGACCTACTTCATATAAATCAAGCAAGAAATTATTTTTTAATTCATATTCAGATATGTTAACGCATCAGATGTCAGGATTTATATTAATCCAAATAACTTAGAAACTTGCTGTAATGCCCACAAATGACAGAGCAAGAATTGCATTCTAAATTATTTGGGTAACAATTTCTGATAATTTATATCTTTAAAATTACAGATGATTCATGCAGTAAAATGGTGACATTTGCTGAATATATTTGGGAATTACTCATCTTTTCTCACTTAATATGCCATTTGATTAAATTCATATGTTCCAGACTGCTAAAACAAGAACTGTATTGTTAGACGAGGAAACCTGTCAAACCACACAAATTTAGTACAATCTCTTGTTATGTTTTTTCTGTAAGTGTATTTTGCTTTGAAGAATAAAATTTTACAGATTTCCAGAGGCTGTTAATTTATGTTGCAATTCATTTCACCTAACTTTAGATGCCTAGACTGGTCACCCTAAGCTTGTACAGCCAGTCAAAAGGTCAATTATGACGCATCTAAGGCATCTAACCTAGTTCATGCATACTTCTCAAGATGAGATGAATTGCCTTGGGAGACACTTTTCCCTGCATTGAGATAAAGGACTCCATGAGCCTAGACAAATTGATTCAGATATCTAAGTTGTAGACATCTGAGTTAGATCTGATTGTCTTAGATCTGATTCTCAACCACAGTTTAAGTGAATTCCTATGAAATTAATGAAAGACTTGTATTATTTTTTTGGTGCAGCAAGTCTTAACATGGTCTCAGTTCTTTGAGAAGGCTGAGTAGGATGAGTAATACTCATGTCGGTTTTGATTCTCCTCTTTCCCTATCACCATGATAGATCAAATAAACTTATTTTCCTTGCCCACTCTTTTAGGAGAGTTCATCTATATTGAATGTAAGATCAGATTTTATATACTCCTGCAATAGACAGAGCTCCTGCAGTGTGGCTTTCATAAAGCTTAAACAGAAGATGTGCCATTCAGGAGTGCCAGGAAGGAAGACAATGTATAGTCTAACGCCTATATATATTCATCCTTAAATCACAGAAGAGGAAGAACTCTAGGAGATAAAAGCAGTCTTTCACTCCTTAATACACACTTGATCTAAAGTCTTATAATACTGTATTGAATCTTTTAATATGAGCGTAATGACAACCCAGACATAATAGAAGAAAATTCATTGAACTGGAACTCAGCTTCTATTTTTCTGTAGAGTAAGAATTCACAGAGATGATAAAAGGCTTGAAGTACAGATTTATCTTACCTAAAAATGTTGTTTGAATTTATTAGTGCTTAGTCCTCATTTTATTTGTTGTAGACTTTCTTAATGTAAATGATAAAATAATGAACATGAAGAAGTAAATTTATGTAATTGACCCCTTTTCTCATCAAAAAGGAGTGGAGCTTTTCTTCAAGGATCTCCTGTTGCCTTTGAACACAGTACTACCTCTACTCAGCTTCTTATAGCCGTTGAAATAACCATGATCTCTGAATTGAAACAAATTATTGTAAATTGTCCTCCAAGCAATTGGACCTCCTTGTTCATGTCAATATTATATCTATTTATTGCAAGTTCAATTAAGAGACAAAATTAGATAAGATTCAATTTCCTGTTTTCCAGAAGATTTATGTATTACAAGACAGTTAGGGTAAATAGCCACCTTTAATTACAGAGCATGTTTTCCAGCCTCTCTGCTGCCATGCAGCTACTGTAGATAGATTTATGTACCAGTTTGAAATAGTAACAGAGGCTGATTTTTATAGACATAATTAAAGAAAGTGTTCACTAAGGTTTGTAAATCCACAGACACTTCACAGTATATAATTGCATTTTTTCAACAGTAGCTAACCCAAATTATCCAACAATATTTCATGGAACAGGTTCTGTCGACCCATGCTAGACTTAGATTTTATGAAAAGTGCAGCAAAGACTGTCTTGAGACTTTACAAGGTAGCCATTATGTTTTGCAATATTAAATCATCTTTCTGGATATGATTATTTCCTTTCTGGTTTTGGCAACAGAACCATTGATAGTAAAATAGACATAGCATTGAATTATTCTAGGTTTATGCATATTCACTGTATGTCAATGAAATTACATCCATACCAATCTGGTTTATCACCAGCATATGCTCACCTTTGTAATTTAGATCTTATGGGATAGTATTCATAGTTTAAAATATATTATCTCCTATTAATGTAAGCTCCTGTGTACGTGTATTGAACTGATTTTAGCTCTGGCTAGCAATACTTAAGATTCACTGAATGCTCTCTAAAGTTTTGTTTGTCTTCTGGTTTTAAATTTAAATATTTAACATCACTAGACTTATTTTTATAGACCCATTTTAGTGGGATAGCAATTGTTCTTGCTGAGAAGTATATGAAAAGATTAATGGGTTGCAACTCAGTGCCTACTGAGGCTTCAAGTGAAATCATTTATGCATTCTTAACATACTTATCTTTGAATTTACTCCCCAGTAAAAACTATTATCTAAGGTGAAAGCATTCATTGACTTGTAATAGTAATCATGCTATCTGGATTTCCAGGTAATATTATGCATATTATTGGTATTGAGGATAAGATAAAGACAGCAAAAGATCAAAATGTGTTGAGGCTAACCATAGAGGTCAATGTGAAAGAGACAGTCTTATAAAATTACATCAGTGGCAAATGAATTACTGGGGAGAAAGTAGATCTATTGAAAGGATAAAATAGCGCATGCAATGAAATAAATGGCAATTTAAAAATAACTGATTGTATTTTCATTTTCAAATTATCTTCAGAAAAGAAGTAATATGAATAATTAACACCATGTAAACTCTTTAGAGGTAAGGTTGAACATGTGAAATTCAGCCAGTTGAGGTGCTGTGCTTCCCAAGATGTTAATGGATCTGCTTAACAGGTAAAGAGATTTTCAAAGACATGAAGGACAAATTATGTCCTACTCCCTGCAAGTCAACGATAGTCAAGAGCTCATATTTTAGTATGCTTACTTATCAGAGACATGAGTAGGTCTTTTCATCCTAAAGAGAAGGCTCACAGTTTTTCTGGTATGTACAAAGCTTCTTTCACAAGAAGCTACATGGAGATATCAAGGGACAATTGATACAACTTGGACAGAGAGGTTTATCTTGATATAATACGGAAATTTTTTACAGTGTCAACAGTCTCTGGAAACAACCTCCTCAAGGGTGTGGTGAAGTCACTATCAAGGGACATATAAAGACACAACTGGATAGGATGGTAAATAATCTTATCTAGGCCTCCTTTTCTATGAAAAGTTGGACCAGATAATCTTTCAAGGTCTCTCCCAATCTGAGCTAATCTATGAATGTATGCCTCTATTTATGAGGAGTCAAGGATAATGAAGAGCAGTAGCACATAACTAAATGCAATCCTAGATAGTTTTCCTTTATCTTTTTTTCCTTTCAAAAAGAGGAGGGAGTTAACATGGCTGGCAGAGTCTCATTCGTGTGACGTTCATTTCAGTCTTTCTAGAAACTGTTCCAGGAGGAGAATCACAAACAGCACCTGGGAAGCAAACAGCATGGAATTATAAAGCGTTCCATTTTACAAACTGTGTTTATTTCTTATATGGGATTTGTAGATAAAGCCTTCCTGTTTATAAAATAATGGTAGCCATCAAAGGACAAACTTAAAAAAAAAAAACCAAACAAAAATTCAATCATACAAGAAGGAGGAGGTGTGAGGTGACAAATAAGTCTTCCATGCCTAATACACTAGTTTAAAGTTTGTTTTCATGTAACTGTTAAGAAATTAACTTTCATCAGCTGGATATGTGACTGACATTCTGAATGCTGAATGTAGTGCATGCGATGGGTATCCACATCTTGCATGAAAGAGATCATTTACTTGTCCCTTCAAGCCTTGCAGTAGAAGTATGCATATGGCATGTTTACAACACTGGTCTTGATGTGAATTAGCAGGATATCTTTCTGAGGAAAGAAGATCAATTTTCACATGAATCATTTCTTATCACACTCAAAGGCCTCATTCTGAATAGATCCAGAAACTAACACAAACCTCAAGGTATATTAATGATATATGTCTTCTTATTCTCGCTGGCTGTCTTCTGTGTAGTTTTAGGCTATGCCTTTAATTTTTTTCAGATCTTGAACAGAAGTAGTAGAATGTAAATAAATCACTATTGGTTTAAAAAGAAAAATAATGACAGTTCTAAACAATTCTATTGCTGTTAATACTATCTATCTAATCCAAAATAATATTACAATAATGAGTAAATAAAGTTCATAGTCCATATCTTCAGTATTCTTCCATTCCTTGTGGATGATTCAAAGGATCAAAAACCAGCAAATAAGAAACAGTTTGTCTCTTCGCAGATGATAATGAAGAAAAGGACAGAAACTCTCAGGTGACTCAGGGCTCTTCAGGTTCATGCACTGTAGATTCTCATGGATTCTTCCTTTGGGCGTGATGTTGTATCTGTATTATACACTCTGAATTTAAGCTCTCTCAGCTAAAGTTAGATTTCTTTGTGGAATACACTGAACTTCACTATTCTCTTACATACCCAATATGTGTGACCAGGACCTTCATCAGACACCCCTCAAATAAGTTTGGCCTCTCCTGAAGGAGAAAATACCCAAACAGTTTTGCCCAACAGATTCTTTTCTCTAACAACAGGAACTCTATCACCTTCTACCTTTCATAGCAAATCTGAGTGTGCAGGTCCAGCTCGATTCACTGAACCTCTACTATTTACCAACCAGGTTTGTGCAAGTTTTTTCTGACAGTTTTTCAAAGATCCACCCTGCATGGCTTTGAGAGTGGTCTTCAGTCACTGTTGCAATTCAACTGCAGCTGGCTCATAGTAGGAATGTGGAATATCCACTCAATGCTGTGCTTTTGGGCCCGTCTTTTACAAGATTGTTTTAGAATTAGTTCCATTGTCTGACTCAATCGCCCTGGAGTACCATGTTCCCAGGATTTGTCTTTCCAGACCAAGAATGGTGATGCGTGCAGTTGCATGAGGAACCGGAGAAGTTTCCAGCCATCAGTGCTTGCTTCTACCATAGTCAGTGCATATTGTTTGCCAGATCGAGAACAAGGTAGAGTGATGTAGTCAATCTGGCAGGCCTTACATACTTGTACTTGGGACCATCGGTCACCATACCACAAGGCCCTGATTTGCTTCGCGTGCTTAATAGCAGCACAAATGTCACAGTCATGGATAATTGTGTGATAACATCCAAGGAAATGTCTATGGATCTGTCATGAGCCCACTGGTAGATTACATCTCTGCCTTTATGTCTGATGATCATGAGCCTACTGAGCTAAGAACAGTTCACCTTGGTATTTCCAGTCAAGATTTAAAAAAAAATCAGTTGCAGCTGGCCTGCAGGCCAGGTCATTTGTGTTCAGAAATCTTGGAGAAGTTTTTGCTCTTGTGGGTCTTAAAGGAAGGTTAAAGACAACCTGCCTGCCTTCTCCTTGCAGTAATGTGGCATGGTTTGCACAGTAAGAGTTGCCGAATTCACCAAAATTATAGGGGTGTGGAAGCCAAGTAATTTTGAAGATTTAAACATTGTCACATGAACTCATTCACCTACATGACTGACATTATAAATATCTCTACTGAAAAATGCAGTTTTGCAAAAACACTCAAAATTGGTCTCTCTAAGTGACCACAAGAGTACTCTAAACCAGCTCTAAACTCAAAATACAATTCCTTTAGCTAAGTACTGAAAGTCATTATGAGAGTTCAGAACAAGGGCTAACATGCTGCTCCCCCCAAAACAAAAGTGAGGGGAAAAGAGATATGAGTTTAGTATAACATATGATACCATGATTGCCTTAGCTAATAATCTAATTAATCTAATAATTACAGTGCATGATTACCTTACCTTAGCCTATTTGCGAAGCAGAACGGTGAAATACAAGGCAAAAACCAGCATAAAACAGAAAACCAAAACCAGAAAGCTACCCAAGTGCCACCCATTCCCATTTGTATTTAATATAAAGAAGATTGAAATTTGAAGGGAAAAAAAAAGTAAATAAAGATAAAAGAGCAAAACCAAGGTATTCCGTTCTCCATACAATACAGGAATAAACAGAATATTCATGTGGAAAAAGTGGTTTCTCTTGTGTGTTGCTCAAAAGGTCTTAGAAATGACTTCACTTGGATATAACTTATCTAGAAAAATCCTATAGAAGTTTGGGGGTTAATGTAGTCTAAAATAATGAATACAGTTCATCACTTGACTTGGGTAATTTGTTCTTGATTTATTTATAGCAAAATAGAGAATGAGGATTAAAATACCTAACACAGTAATTGAACTCAAGTCCTCTTCAAAATCCCAGTGGGGAAAGCTCTGCTGTACCTTTTATCTATTATGTTATAATCTTTATTATTCTGTGCTCCACTGCACAGTTCTTTATTAACTCCTGTACAACTATTTGCTGTTCAGAATTACTTGAGGTGCCTTTCTGACTACAATCATCCTGGCTTAATGACAGGGGGAAAAAAATAAGTCAAAGACAGATGTCATTTGTGTAAGGCACTTTAAGGAAAGATACTGAGGTAATCAACACATGAAACATAGAATAGAATAGAATAATAGAATAGAATGAATAGAATAGAATAGAATAGAATAGAATTAACAAGGTTGGAAAAGACCTCGCGGGTCATCGAGTCCAACCTATCATCCAAAACTATCTATTAAATAAACCCTGGCACCAAGCACTCCATCTTCCTGAAACACTCCAGTGATGGTGACTCCACCACCTCCCTGGGCAGTCCATTCCAATGGCTAACAACTCTGTCTGTGAAGAACTTCTTCCTAACATCCAGCCTAAACCTCCCTGGTGCAGCTTGAGACGTGTCCTCTTGTTCTTGGTGGTGCCTGGGAGTAGACACTGACCCCCACATGGCTACACACCTCCCTTCAGGTAGCTGTAGACAGCAATAAGGTCTCCCCTGCGCTCCTCTTCTCCAGGCTAAGCAACCCCAGCTCCCACAGCCTCTCCTCATTGGGCTTGTGCTCCCAAACCCCCACCAGCTTTGTTGCCTTCTCTGGGCAAGTCAACATCTCTTCTGAAATGAGGGCCCCAGAACTGGACACAGGACTCAAGGTGTGGCCTAATCAGAGGTGAGTACAGGGGCTTTCCTGTTCCTGCTGGCCACACTATTCCTGATACAGACCAGGATACCATGGCCTTCTTGGCACCTGGGGCACACTGCTGGCTCATGTTCAGCCATCAACCAGACCACCAGGTCCCTTTCTGTTTGACCACTCTCTCCAGCCACTCTGACCCCAGCCTGTAGCACTGGCTGGGGTGTTGTGGCCAATGTGCAGAACCTGGCACTTAGATGTGTTAATCTCATGCCATGGACTCTGCCCATCTGTCTAGCCTGTCAAGGTCCCTCTGCAGAGCTCTCCCATCCTCTAACAGATCAACACCTGCCCCCAGCTTGGTGTCATCTGCAAACGTACTCATGATGGACTCAAGCCAGATCATCAATAAATATATTGAACAGGATGAGCCCCAGCACTGATCCCTGGGGGGACACCACTAGTGACCAGTTGCCAGCTGGCTGTGGCACCCTTCACCACCACACTCTGGGTTTGGCCCTCCAACCAGTTCTAACCCAGGACAAAGTGCTGCTGTCCAAGCACGTGCTGACATATTTCTACAGAACATAAATCATACAAAGAAAGCATTTAAATATTCTTAAATTAATAAATATTCCTAAATAAGGAAATAAAGGGAAAAAAAAAATAGTATGAAAACATTTTCAATACTTGTGATAGTCTTCAATTTGAGTTCATAACCTTTTAATAATAAACCCGCATTTCAATGTTAAGTTTTTTTATTTTGGTTACATTTTTTTCCTTCTTAAGTCTGGAGAACATTCTTATTTTTGAAGATAGTGATTAAAGGAATTAAGAATTTTTTCACCAGGGTCAATTCTTCATGCGCTATAATACAAGACTGAAATCTGGCCATGGTAATTTTCATAAAGGTCAGAGTAATTCACAACGTAAGAGCACCAGCCATTACACTAATGTTTGCTGTAGGTCTTCACTTATGCTTCCTGAAATCATCACTGTTGCAAAAGTCACTGGTGGTTTTCCCTCTCTGATGTAAATAGCTGAATGCTTACAAAGGGCAAATTAAAGAACTGATTAAAAAAATTGAAAGGTACAGTATAAGTAAAGCTTCATTCTGCCATTTACTCAGGCAGATTTTGCCTCACCAAGCCTAACATAAGAATCTGGTCATCTGTTCCAACATGATATATAATTCCTACCCTCTATCTTAGATATCTTATTTAACTTAGATAAGTTATTTAATACATAACTTATTTAACACTTTACACTCATCCAGATATCTGATATCTCCATCATCTAGATAGAAGAGGGGGGAAAAGGGAAGAAATAAAAAAGGTGTTTTGAGCTATCTTGATTAAATAAAATTTTTTATCAGTTCTCTCTTCTAGCCAGTTTCTTGGTTCAAAGTGTTCCAGGACTGAATTCCATGCAGTACTGTCATTTTGTCATTTGTTCACATGCAGAAAAATAGTAAGGTTATTTTAATCTTGATTTATGTACAACATCATGTGATTTTAAATCTGATAAGGGTATTTATGTATCTAGCATCCAGTCCTGCATGGAACTTGCAACCCTACCATATTTTACTCCTTCATGCCTTTTGACACTGGTGCTTAGGGTGCTTGACATCTGATAGGCAACACTTAGTGTTCTACAGATGTGGAAGGAAGGAGCATAATGATATCCCACAGGACAATTCTTAATTGCTATCTCTATTTTATGTCTGTATGAAGATATAGAAATCCCTGTGCATAGTTAAATCTATTAAAGGTGACTTGATAAATTTTAATTTAAAAATTAAAATCTTCTGTCCCACACTGTCCCTTTTTTCATGATCCTCAGCTAAGAGAAAATAATGCACCTGAGATGAGGAGTATCATAATTACCTTTTAAATACAAATTAACACCGAATAGATTAAAGACCACAGAGCTCTTTATAAAACTCAAGTAACTACATAAATGTCTCAGTCTAAGGCCAGCACTGGGAAAAAAGAATAAAAAATCAGTGTGTTATATATTAGAACGTCAAAATTATCAATTTATCTATCTCTACTGAAATATCTTGTGATCTGAACACTGATAATATCTGACATGCTAAAGTCACAGAATCTGAATCCTTTGGATATGCTTCCTCAAAATCTCAGAAAGCAAATTAGAAAAAAGTATTTCTTGATATCATTAGCTTTAGATTTGTCCTTTAACAGATTGCTATTCTTTACATGCTATTCTGTGCTGTAAGTACTGTTTATATGTGTAGTATTTGGTACCAAACAAACCATTTTTTTCAGAACATAGACTAGTAAACAAGCCTTTTATATTCTTTTTAAAACAGAGATGTATCCCTGAATTTGTACATACAGCATTATTTTTTGTGCAATCATTCAGATTTACTGAAAGGCTTAAGAATCACCTCTCTTGAAACTTCATTTGACAGAGATTTGTTCGTATCAAAGTGCAGGATGGCTTGAACCTCCTTAAAATGAGAGCAACCTGGAGCACAGGTTTTACTACTTGTAGATTAGTGATAAAGATTACTCTCTTCATTTCTTATCCTCTTCAGACATTTATTATGCTGCTAAAATAATTGATAAAACATCTGGATATCTTTCTAGTGATTCAAGCTAGTCAGGACAGTCAGGTCCTCAGGTACTGTGTAGATCAACTGCTTGCACTCAAGCAGATGATGCAAACTAGTTTAAAATGGATTTGCTGTACTGTCACATAGCTGAACAGACATTCCTCATAGCTCCAATAATTACTAATAGGAAAGGGAAAACTTTGCTATTTATTCCTCTGCCTTATATTCCATATAGCTC